>JAUTXW010004411.1:0-662500 GCA_030620095.1 Kuschelorhynchus macadamiae | reverse complement strand
GACAGGTATTCTGATATTTTCTGGCCAGCTAGATCTCCGGACTTGAACCCTCTTGATTATTTTATTTGGGGCTACTTAAAAGAGAAAGTGTATCTGAAGAGGCCATTTCAGAATGTTGATCATTTGGAGAGGGTAATTAGGAAAGAGATACAGGTCATAACGCCTGCCATGATTAAAAACGTTTTAAGAGAATTTTCTGTAAGAACGGTTACCTGTATGGAAAGAGATGGTGCAGTGACGGAACAGTTAGTTTTTATTGTTAATTAAGTTATTTACATGTAATGTTTATTAGAATTAAAATTAGTGAAGTTATTTTCTACATTTCCAAAAGTCTTGAATTTAATTAGAATATTCCCCACTGTTGTGAAATGTATAATTTTATCGGGGTGTCTGTTGTTAAAAATGTCTGCAGCTTCTCGAAATGTTTTATAATTTTCTCCGACAATTAAAATTATTTCAATTTTATCTTCCTTGCTTAATTTCAGCGGCATTTCTTTTTACTATAATATTCAAACTGATTTTCAATAAAGTAATACAATATTGTGGTTGACAATGGCAGTGACAATGCCATTATCAACAATCGATAAATAAGGAAATTTTGCTGGTATGTAGGTAGGAACAAAAGTAAGAAACTGGACTTGCCAGTAAGAAGCCAAAGTTTTACATTCCTTAAGAAGTGATTTCAGATAGGAAGCAACGAATCTAGTGTTAGAGATGTTTTTTTATTCTAAGTAAGATTTTATATTACATTTTGCTATAAAATAAAAGTTAAAGGTACTTTTCTCTTGAGTCAATTTCGATTTTTTGGAATTTTTGACCACCCTGTATGTGCAATCTCAAGTTTAAATATTTTAATATTATTTTGGCAGAAAACAGAACTTTTTATAAAGAGTAACTTTTTTCCGTAAAACTACTAATAGAAAAGTTTCCCATATGTAGAAAACTTAAGTAGACACACTCTGTATATATACATTATCGGACAAAAATAGAGCAACTCTATTTAAAACATAAAATTTTTAATTAGAGAAAATATACCTGGGCATTGTGGAAGCTACAAACCTCCTAGTTTAAGACGCCAGAGTAGGTTGCTGTCATTGCAGAAATAAATGTCAATCAAATACACATTATAAGCGCGACAAAAGTAAAGCAACTTGTTTTATTTGTTCAAAAAGAACGGATTTAAATTACAGGTAAGAGTAAAATTATCTTTGTAAGACCTAAATTTTTGTTAATTCGACAGAATGAAATATGCCGAGAGGTAAACCAATTTGTCTAGAGTTAAAGCAAATGGTTGTAGACGATTTTTTGGAAAAATGGCGTTTGGCTGACATTTCTAGACAATTTTTATTGCCAAAAACTCAGTTTGTTAAATATAATGTCACATTATAATGAACAGGGACACATAGAAAATATGCCTAAATCAGGAGGGCCTAAAAAACTAATTTTTGATGGATAGAAGAATTAAAAGAATTTGCCAAAGGGATCCGTGGGTGTTGGGTCCAAGAATAATAGCTAAAATTCCTGGATTGGAAGTTAGCGCGAGGTGTGTTTAACGAAGATTAGTTGAAGCAACGCTGTATAGTAGACGTCCAGCTAAGAAACCGCTGGTTTCCGAAAAAAAATCGCTTTGCTAGGCTTGAATTTGCACAACGTCATTTAAATTCGACAGTTCAAAACTGGAAAAAAATGTTATTTAGCGACGAAACTCGTTACCAAATTTTAAAAATCGATGGGAGGAGATGTGTAATGCGTCCGGTTAATACAATGTTCCAACGAAAGTACGTAATACCAACAATCAAGCACGGATAAGGTAGTGTGTTTTTATGGGGTTGCTTTTCGTGGAGGGGAGTAGGTTCTTTACACTTCATAGAAGGGACTATGGATCAGATGGTGTACAGGGACATACTCCAAAATGTTATAAGTTTTATGCAGAGTGGGAGATGCCTTTGCCATTTGTGTTTCAGCAAAACAATAACCCCAAGCATACCTTTTATCTTGTGCAAGAGTCGTTCCAGGAAAACAATGTCCAGTTTTTGCAGTGTCCGGCACAATCACCGGATCTCAATCCTATCGAAAAAATCAACAAAGTTTAGACCAGTATGCCAATTGTTACTATACAAAATTTAATTTCGTCAATCCCACGTTGTTGCCAAAAAGTCATAGCCAATAATGGAAATCCTAATAATTATTAAATTAAAATATAATAATTCTGTATTGCATTGAGGTTTTAACCGTAGTGATTGTATTTGTGTGGTTAAATAAATAAAAAGTGTGATTTCATAAAAGTTGCTTTACTTTTGTCACACTAATAGAGTTTATTTTTTAAGTAAATAAATTCATACAAGTTTGTTTGACCTTTAAAAACAATCTCATTTCTGCTGTGACAGTAGCTTACTGCGACCCCTTAAACTAGGAGGTTTTATATGTCCGCATTGACCAAGTTTATATATATATATATATATATATATATATATATATATATATATATATTCATTTCGTGTGTACCGGGTGGTCGAAATTGGTCTGTTTTAACAGAGAAAACCTATTTCCTGACTAGATAGAGCAAAACTGACTTAGGTGTCATGGGCTCGATTTCTGAGAAATGTTTAATGGCAAAAATCGCCTGCCGATATTTTCACTGCCAACTGAGGTATAGGGCGTTTTTCAATTTTCGGCCATTTTGAAAATTGTCCATAACTTTTTTATTTTGCGGAATATTAACATTCTGCAAAGACATTCTAAAGGCACTTTTTTATGTGCAATCCAGTGGCGTACTCAGATTTTTTCTATAGTTGTCCGTTTTATCATAAATAGGCAAAACTTTTTTTTTTCAAATGGAAATCATAATTGGCTATAAATTATAAAAAATGCTCGCGTTTAGCCCTTTTCAGTGATATAAAGTTGTAGGTACTTATTTTCAAAAATAACGAAAATATTAGGTGTTTTTGGTTTACATCGAAGTAGGCCTTGGAATAATGACGCGCGAATAATTTTGAATATATTGCTGTCAGATTACTGTAGTCTGGTGTAATTATTGCGTTTTGGTGTTATCTTTATAAAGTTGTGTTAAGTTGCTGACAAAATATGTTTGAGAATTATGAAAAGTATGATATGTTAAAATGTTACATATTATCTAACGAAGTTCCTGAAGCAGCTAGTGAATTATATTTTAATACATTTCCCGAGCGACGTCAACCGGATAACCGAATTTATCAAACATTAAAAAGTAATTTAGTAAATTACGGAAGTTTTAAAAAGTTAAGAACAAGACATTATGAACTAAAGGAAGAAAAGGAAATCCAGCAGCTAAATATAATTGGTGAGGTATTAGATCATCCTGGCACCTCCTCTCGAACATTGGCTAATATAACGAATGTTCCAAAGACCACCGTTTTAAAAATACTCAAAAAACATAAATTCAAACCGTACAGAACGAGAAGAGTTCATCAACTCCGTGAAGGGGACGCCGCTAGAAGATTGAGATTTTGTCAGTGGTATGAGCAAAAATTCATGGAGAATGAGAATTTTCCATTAAATATTATTTGGAGTGATGAATCCAGAGTAGATACTTCTGGTATATTTAATAGATATAATTCATATCACTGGTCCACTGAAAATCCACACGTAGTTGTGCAACAAGACCGGCAAGGTCGGTGTGGATTCAATATATGGGTGGGGATATTCCGAGGAAGATTTGTGGGACCTTATTTTTACGATGGAAATTTAACTGCAGATGATTATGTAAATATTTTGCGCACATATATTGTCCCTTTGTTGGAAGACATACCTTTAGCTGATGCCAGAAATATCTACTATCAACAAGATGGTTGTCCCCCGCACAATGCAAGGATCACAACTGATCTTTTAAACTTCGAATTTCGAGAAAATTGGATTGGTACGTGGGGCCCCATACCTTGGCCTGCTAGGTCCTGTGACTTAACTCCCTTAGATTTTTTTTGTGGGGAAGATTGAAGGACTTGATATTTAAAGGAAGAACCTTTCACACAAAAGAAGAATTGCAAGAGGCCACTAGGCAAGCTTTTGCATCTATTAGCCCAGTTGAACTAATAAATAGTTGCAACTCGGTACGCAAAAGATGCTTAGTTTGTATTCAACAGGGAGGGGCTCAATTTGAACAACTTCTCTAAATATATTTATCAGAAACCTATCTAACTAAATACCTAGATTTTCATAATTATTTTTTATTTTCACTTGTAGCTGTAAATAGTAGTTTAGTTTGTTAATTTTGTTCAACTTTGCTATGTAAACAAAAAAAAATAAAAAAAATTAATAATAAATAATTAAAATAACGTTAGCTAGTGTTATTTAAAGTTGTGTTTAAGTTGCTAACAAACTATAAATCTTAACAATACATAATTGAGATATTGTCATCACAAATCAAAGCCTACTTCGATGTAAACCAAAAACACCTAATATTTTCGTTATTTTTGAAAATAAGTACCTACAACTTTATATCACTGAAAAGGGCTAAACGCGAGCATTTTTTATAATTTATAGCCAACTATGATTTCCATTTGAAAAAAAAAAGTTTTGCCTATTTATGATAAAACGGACAACTATAGAAAAAATCTGAGTATGCCACTGGATTGCACATAAAAAAGTGCCTTTAGAATGTCTTTGCAGAATGTTAATATTCCGCAAAATAAGAAAGTTATGGACAATTTTCAAAATGGCCGAAAATTGAAAAACGCCCTATATCTCAGTTGGCAGTGAAAATATCGGCAGGCGGTTTTTGCCATTAAACATTTCTCAGAAATCGAGCCCATGACACCTAAGTCAGTTTTGCTCTATCTAGTCAGGAAATAGGTTTTCTCTGTTAAAACAGACCAATTTCGACCACCCTGTACATCCAATGACTACTGCCGTTCTGAAAAAGAACAGTTGTGCTAACGTTTCGCCAAAATGACATTTTGCATTTTCGTAGCTTTCTTTCTCGCGTCCGAATAAAGACTGACGTGTTAGCGCCTCGAACTTCCTTTTACACCCCCACCCGGGGCCGAATATTCTATATGGGCGGCCGTTGGATATAACTTTTTTTTCAGATGTTGCTGTTGTTGTTGCGCTAATTCCGCTTGATTTTTTGTGATTTTAGATTTGTCGATTATTGTCTTCCATACTGTTGGTAGTGTTAATGATTCATCCCTTTTATTTAAATGACCTTATTTTTCTATGGCTTATCGGATTATTCTGGTGTTATAATTTTCTATATAGGCAATTATCCCACACCCATCGAAATTTATTTTTGTGTCCGGTTTCCTGAGGATGTGAGAATAAAGCCAAAGTTGTTTGTTTATTTCTGATGTTAACTTTATGCTCTCCTACTCTTGCTGATATTTTCCTGTTAGTTTACCCCACGTACTGCTTTTTACAGTAAGACTACTTGTTGCCCTCCCGGTTCATAATTTTTGGTTGTTTGGGAACCCTGTGCATTAATAGCTTTCGATATAGTGCGATTTGTATAGCCATTTTTCTTTAAAGCACAAGATATTATATTAAGTTCGTTTTGTGATCTTGCATTTAAATATCTGTCGGTATGTGTTAATTTTCTGTACACAGTGTTTTCGAAATGTCTAAAGATGGACATTTGTTGTTTTCCTCTAACTCTAGATTGTATTTTGGGATGTATTGAATTTACGTGAGTTAGAAAGTTTTCGAACAGTGTACGACTTTGTTGCCATATAATAAATTTGCCATCCACATAATAAATCCATAACTTTGGATTCAGAACTTGCTTTCTCAAGAGCTTCTTTCTCGAAGTATATCATAAATAAATTTGCAACTACTGGTGATAGCGAGGACCCCATTGAAGCATCATCTGTTGCTCGTTAAATGAAAAATAAGCATTTTTAAGGCAATGCTCCGAGAATTGTATTATATATTCCTGGAAATCCTCGTTCATAGGAATCCTGTTTAGTGCTTCGTCGATGGGAATACTAGGGTACAACGACTTGACATCTAGGCTTCCTGCGATATCGTCTTTTTCAAGAACGATATTCTGTATAATTCGAGCGAAAGTTTTTGACAAATGAATCAGCTTTTTCGACTGCTGGTTGCATAATTTCAGCAAGATATTTTTCCAGTTTTTGTAACGGCGTATTAACAGCACTAACGATAGGTCTGGTGGACGCCCCTGGTTTATGCATTTTTGGTAAGCCATAAAGTTTAAAACATCTGCTCGGCTTTTCCCGTGCTATGATTTTGTTGTGCTAATTGTCGTCCATATTAACAGTATGGAAGCCAATAATCGACAAATCTAAAAGCACAAAGAATCAAGCCAAATTAGCGCAACGATAACGGCAACATCCGGAAAACATAAATAATGACCAACGGCCGCTCAGATATAACATTCGGCCCTGGTTATAAAGGAAGCTAGCAGGCGCTAATATTCCAGTATCTATTAGGACGCGAGAAAGAAAGCTTCGAAAATGGCAAATGTGATTTTGGCGAAACGTCAGCAAAATTATTCTTTTCAGAACAACAGAAGTAAACGGATGTGCACCCGGAAAGAAAACACACATATATATGCTCTCTACAGAGCGATACGAAATAATGATACACATTCTTTCTTTAAAAGATACAGAGTAGAAAAATATCATTGGCCATTACTGGAAACGGTGAATTTTAAGAACATCCAGGAAATATTAACATTTTTTGTTTATAACATAAAGTTCTCAATTTTGGGAAAGAAATGAATAAGTCATATGAATACAAGCCTTTGTACTCTCAGACGTGTGTACAGGGTATCCGAATTTCGATGGTTTTTACGGGGTATCTCGCTTATTACTTAAGATAGAGAGATGCGGTTTTCGCAACACTATGCTACTTTTTTGTCAAACCAAAGAAGCCACAAATAAAATTTCCTAGCCCTCCTCGTTTTTGAGATACAGGGCGAAATTGAAAATTTTCGTCTTTAGATACCCCTCGTATCTCGATGGCCTGGCAACTTACCGAAAAGGTCAAAAACTAACTTCGATAGAGGTTTTTGCGTAAAATCCAGTGGCGTAGTCAGTTTTTGGTTAGCTACTATCGTTTTCGAGGTATAGACTAAAGTTGGGTTTTTTTAAATGGGATACCCTGTATATTTTTTAATATTTGGTTTCCGCTCATATTTAGCTTCTCAAAAATATATAACACTTTATATTTGTTTCAATCCGGTATCGACAGTTAAGTCAATTTAAAGAAATAAATTTTCTAAATCTGAATTATCTGTACCAAAGTTTGTTATAATATCATTATTAAACAATAAATCAGTTAACAAAGATTCATATTATTTAATTTTTATGCTAGGGAAACACACAAGCATCTAAGAAATCTACTAAAAACACATATTATAAACTAAAAATATATACATATGACGATAATGTAATTATTTTTCTAATGTTCAGAATAAAATTGTATTTTGTCAAATACTTACTACTGACTAAACTAGAAAAAAAGGCTATACAGGGTGTAGAAATAACAGATACTGTTCGAACTGTTCCCCGTATACCTTATACACATTTCACACATCTTTCTTATTCTACTTAGTGTGTTAAGGATAATCATTTAGCGAGCTTGTAAATATCTAAAGGCTTTTCTTGTTTCGTTTTGTGGCTCTTCGATCGTGTGGTGTTGCCTTTGGTAGACGATGCCTTCAAGATATCCCCATAGAAAAAAGTCTAGGACCCACAAATATGGCGACCTAGGCGGCCATCTTACAGCCCCATTTGTACCAATCCAGCGACCTGGAAATTCATTTTCTAAAAAGGTACTAACCGTCTGTGGATTATGAGCCGGGGTACCATCTTGCTGAAGAAAAATATTTTGTAATTGTGCTAAAGGAATATTATCTAATAAATCAGGAAGCGTATTTTCCAGTATCTCTAGGTACCGGTTTCCAGTAAGACTACCGTTATTTATTTATTTATTTATTTATCTACACCATTCGACAGCATACGCCAATTAATGAATGGGTACATGCACAAATATTACAAAAAAAACAAGGTTTCATACAAAGAAAAGCTTTCAGTAAAAGTATTCTAACGGCTATTGAAATATCTTACACTAACAACAGTAATAATAGTATTTTTTACAGAGGTAAGTAATAACATAAAAAAATATATGTATATATATCTAGTATATTTTTAAATCCGAAAGTTTACAGTTAAAGATATCGAACTTGTCGTGATGTTGATTGCAGGCATTCAACAGTCTGTGAAGCGGGGAATATTTGCAAATATTAGTGCGTGGAGTGGGCAAATAAAAAGACATCGATAGTCGAGCGGAGGTACGCGGAACTAATATGTTGATCTGACTTAAAATATCGAAACAGTCTAATTTATTATGGATAATATTATATAAAAATTTTAATTTAGAAAGTGTGCGTCGGTCTGCCAGAGAAAAAAAAGAATGTCTTTCCAAAAGCTGATCGTGTGGAAAGCCAATATCTGGGTAAACCCCATCAATCTTAAAGGAGAGGTATTTAAAAAAGCGTCTTTGAATTTTCTCGATATTGTCTATATGCGTTCGATAAAATGGTGACCATATGAGAGATGCATATTCCAACTTAGACCTAACAAGCTAACGCCGTTGATAAAAATGTTAAAGAGTAGTGGCCCCAGTATTGATCCCTGTGGGACACCAGAAGTAGCTCTTATCTCTCCAGAGCTTTGACCACTGCATTCCACTATTTGTTGCCTGTCAGTTAGATATGATTTTAGAAAAGTTAGTAAGTTTTGTGAAAAACCGAAATTGTGCAAATGTGACAGTAGAATGCTGTGATCAAGTCTGTCAAAAGCCTTTGAAAAATCTGTATATATAACATCAACTTGACATTTATCGTCAAAGGCTTTGGCAATAAACCGTGTAATAACAAAAAGATTAGTGCTAGTTGATTTGCCCTTTACAAAACCGTGTTGAAAATTTGATATTTTATTTTTTAAATAAAATGAGTAAGCCTCATGGAGCAATATTTCCAGACACTTCGAAAAATTACAAATTATAGACACGGGTCGGTAATTATCGATTTGGTTCTTAGATCCCTTTTTAAAAACTGGTATAATTTTAGATACCTTCCAACTATCCGGAAACTGACACGTTTTTAAACATAAATTAAATAATTTAGTTATTTATTATTTTATAAATGACATACCTTATTTTTGTGCCAAGGATAAAGCAGGACACGCTAAATCCAAACCTCCCTTGTTGTTCGCGTGGAAATATAACGTGTTCATTTTCTTTGGACCAGTTTCTATTATTGCGTTTGAAATGGTATTTTTTAAAAATAGTCTGCACTGTTGACTTAGGTACTCCCACTTCATCCTCGACTTTTTGACAGGAAGTTGACAGATTGATTGCAACGGCAGCTTAAATATTAATCTCTTCAGCTTCCCGATTTTCTTTGTAATATGATTTCGGGCGTGGTACTTTGAATGATTTGTGATTGATCAGATTTACTTTTATTCTTGAAAATGTTTTATTATCGAGCTGTCTTCGTTCTGGGTATCTATAAGGAATAAATGCTTATTCACAGATATATAGAGTATAGTATAGAATTTAATTATAATTAATTTTATTGGAAATTTAGTGACAATGTATCTTTCATGTTACAAACTTGCTGCAATAATATGCTTTTTATTACAAGCAAATTTTGGACACAACTGTAACTTATTAGGAAGGATAGGCATAATTTGAAACATTAATATTATTATTCTAAACAAAAAGTAACAAAACTATACTTTTGTTTTTCAAAAATACTGAGAGTTCTTCTACATCAGCTATCACTTGTTCCGAAAAGCCCTGGTTTAAGAAGCAAAGTTGTTTACTTAGTATTACTCCTGTCAATTACCGGATTAGATACATCTCTGACGCTTCATCCGGATTTTCCTGGCACTGTATAAAACAAACCAGCATGTCATATTTCTCCAAGTTTTCGAAATTCGCAGCCGTTTGATATTTAATAAATGGACAAAGGCAATATTTGATTAAAATAATTTAGCAATGACAAGTGTCAATTAGTTTCTACAATGGTTCAACAGAATCTATATATTCTTTTGTTTAATCAAGTCATGGCCGCCTTATTTTATTTAAAACAGATCTTGGGTATTTCTAAGGGATAAATGAAATAGTTGTAAGTAAGTATTTTCAAACAACACAATTGTCAACATTAGAAAAGTATTAAACCCAACGTCATTTATTGTAAATAAAACATTTTTAGTGTATAATAGGTATATATTTTTTTATTAGATTTCCTAATTATTGGTGTTAGTTCTGTTGTCCAGGGTAGATACTAAATGGTAGGTATATATTTTTTTTTATTGATTTATTGTTTAATAATGATATTATAACAAACTTTGGTACAGATAATTCAGATTTAGAAAATTAACATACAATTTTCATGGCCTACTAGAAAAACAGATTAAAATTTCTTTAAATTGACTTTATTGTTGGTAGCGGATTGAAATAAATCTAAAGTGTTATATATTTTTGAGAAGCTAAAAATGAACGGAAACCAAATATTAAAAAATATACAGGGTATCCCATTTAAAAAACCCAACTTTAGTCTATATCTCGAAAACGATAGTATCTAACCAAAAACTGACTATGCCACTGGATTCTACGCAAAAACCTCTATCGATGTTAGTTTTCAATTTTTCGGTAAGTTGCCAGGCCATCGGGATACGAGGGGTACCTGAAAACGCAAAATTTTCAATTTCACCCTGTATCTCAAAAACGAAAAGGGCTATAAAAATTTGTTTGTGGCTTCTTTGGTTTCACGAAAAAGTAGCACAGTGTTGCGAAAACCGCATCTCTCTGTCATCAGTAATAAATATTTTCAACACAGATGAATTAAGGCATATAGTTCGCTTTTTAGGTAGAATTCAAAAATTGAGTAATACATAGATAGTGTTTATTTAAAGATACAATTTTTGGCAGCAACGCTTTTCTGCGATACCCTGTATAATTATAGAAATATTACATCACGTAACTTTTATACAAACAGTTTTTTTTATAGAAATAAAACTTATCTTATCTTCAGTTACACCTTTTTTACTTCCCTCGTAAAAGGGAAATATTGTAATCGTGGAAAAAATCCCTCTCTGAGATTTTTTCAGATCTTCACGTTTTAGAACCCTAGATGACCAAAAACATGTTTTCTCAATTTCGTTGGTCTGTCTTTCTGTCTGTCTGTTGGCGGCGTAGCTAAAAAACTACTTACCCGATTAAGTTCAAGTTTTGGTCAAAAATTATGGTTCATATGGGGACGACCTGGTAACATTTTGGTAAACATTCAATATGACGAAACAAAATGGAGGCCTAGTGAATTGTTAAAAAAATTATTATCAAATTTATCTCAACTTTTGCAAAAACATCAAGTGTTATGTTGGAATCAACTGATAACATTTTGGTACGAATCCAAGATGGCGGAACAAAATGCCGTCTAAATAAAATATTTAAAAATTCAGCCTGAAACAACTGCTTAATGATTTAATTTCAAATTGTGTGCCATAACTATTGGTGGTATCAGGATTAACTAGTAAAATAGTGGTACTAATTTAAGATGGCCGAAGAAAATGGGGTCCCAATAAAATGTTTGAAATCGCCAAAAAGTCACCCTCTCAGGTGAGGTTCAGTCTTTTTCTACCAAAAAATTGGTTCATAAGTTGTTTTAACTAATAAAACACAATATCCGTAAACTGTATTCCTGAATGCGTGTGCCGTGATATCCTTACGGTATATTTTGTAAGCAAAGGCAAAATTCGATATCAAAATTATTTCAGGCGGTGGGTGGGGCCGAAAAATAATCACGACGACACGTAGTCGAAATAGATTATAGAAGAATGCGGTGTGTGGGAATCAAAAACGGAAACACACTTACGGAATGCAACACGGCAATGTTCGCCGATAAATCTGTACGTCTGAAGTTGCTTGAATAATGCACTTTACAAATGAATTATGGAAGTGTTGAAGCGAGTGGTAGTTTTACAGAGGGATAAGAATAGCTCAAAAGTGACCTTTTGATTTTCGCGCCGCCACACAGTGCGGCCAGCGTAGGAGTCTTTGGACAAAAACCAAAAAATAAGGTAAGTTGGGGGAAGATGCGCAATGTTTTTTGTTGACTTACAAAATTAAAAATACTGCCTAATCTTCTAACATCATATTTATTGAGATTATAAAAAAAAATTGGGTATAATTTAAAATAAATTAAATAGGTAGTTTCTAGATTGACACACACCGCCATTTTGTTCCGTCATGTTGAATTCGTACCAGTTTATCAGTATATCACATTTATTTTTTGTGAAAAGAATTGAATGAGAAAATTTTTTTACGTTTATTTTTCAAACAATTTATTTAATCGCTGTTTTGAATTCGAACTACAATTTTACTATTTATCTCTATATCATACTTAATGCTTTCATAAAATTAATTTAATAAGAAGTTTTTTCTGGCTGATTCTCTTCTATCAACCCTTCATCTTGGATTTATACGAAAATGTTAGCAGTTCACTTATACGTAACATTTGATTTTTGTAGGTAGTTTGGATAACTTTTTAACATTTCGTCAGCCCGCTATTTTGTTTTTTAGCTATGACCCACATAATTGAGAAAACATATTTTTGGGGATCAAGAAACGCTAAAATTGGAAGCCATGTTAAACTTTGAAAATTTTACCAGTTGATTTCTAAGTAATACTTGATTTTGGTGCAAAATTTCAGCTAAATTGGTTAAGTAGTTTTCAGTGGCGAAGCGTCACGTAACCACTGTTACCATTGGTAACAGTTAAAATTGAGGAAATAAACATTTTATGACTACTGTGAAATTATTTTTTTTACCAACATCACATATGTAATATCGTTGATCGAAGGAAAAAGGAAGATACGCAACCTTATGGACGAATTCGTGGCAGTGCTGATTTCATTCCGCTTACGTTTCGGCTGCTGTACGGTGGAGCCGCTCTACGGCCAATGCATAAAACACCCATTCGCAGTCGTTCGGCTCTCGTTGTGATGACTGTCGCACACTGGTCGAAATCACTTAATTCATGGCATTTATTGCAATTAAAAAAACACAAACAAATTAAACTAAATTCACCCGATAATATTTCACGGTGTCAACAAATAGTTGGCTGTGATTTTGACAGTTTCATTATTTTTATAAGATGCCAAAGATCAGCAGTATTCACATTTATTTTTTGTCGTTGTGTAATAAATTTCTGATAATTTGCTTTATGTCTAAAGATTAGTAGAAGCCATTTTGTGATTGAATGAAATTATTGATTTATAACATTCCTTAAGCAGGCCAAAAATTAAAACTATATTAATTCATGCTTTTTGTTATTTTACTGAAAAAATCGTATTTTAATTTAACATTTCAATAAGTTCCGCTCATTGCCCAGCTTGTTGAATATCCCTTTTGATAAACTTATTTATTTATCTTAAAAGATATTAAATAAAACATTGCGCATTTTTGCGCTATTTTACAAAAAAAAACAATTCAATAGAGTTAAAAATACTTTATTTATCTGCGGAAAAAAGTCTTGAGTAAGCATATTCGGCAACTTTTTTTAAATCAGGAGATATATACAGGGTGAATAATTATTTTGTAGATGTATCCTTAAAAAAATAATCGTAAAAGTTAAACATTTTTCTTAAACTTTCAAATAGCATGCGCCAAAACTGTTAAATATCCGTTGTCAATGCCATATTATTTTTTACATTAAGTTTTAAATTTCAATTCTATTATTCATTTATAATTTATTATTAAAAAAAATCAAGGATAGTTTATAGATAAAAACGAAACTATAGTTTTGAACAATAGGCAACTAAGTGAAATGTTTATAAGGACTTCTCAGTAAAACTTAAATGCAAAATACAAACAACTACAAAAAGATATTTTGAAAAGCACTGGCTTTAATTGTTTACCAGTAAACTCAACAAAAACTCTTTCAAGATTCATGAGAAACTTTAGAAAGAAATGGGAAGTCAATTTTTAAAGAAGAAAACAAATGTGGGTCGTAAAGTTTTAAGCTTCGATAATTGCGCTGAAAGAACCAAAAGATTAAGAACTCAAAAATTGCGACATTCTACAACTGCACAAGAACTGCGTATCCGCTCCAGATGCAACTTCATGCCCAGGGTCAGATACATGCATCTAAAATGATCGTGAAAATACATGAAGAACCAAATAAAGCTAAAGAATACTTCCAAGTACTAAACAAAACAAAATACAATAAACTAAATAGAGATGAAGCGCTTTCGTTAGTTGTAGAGGCACAGCTCACGAAATTTCAATACAAGTTTATTCGAAGTCAAGCAAAATCTAAAAATTGTGATATTTATCCCTTGTAGGATGAAATCTTGTGTGCCAAAAAAAGGTGTTACCCCAAAGATATTTTTATAACAGAAGAACGGGCTAGTGTACCATTACAATCCTTGCTGAACCACACCTGTGAACGACTAAGAGAAGTGCAAAAAGATGTAATAAAATGTGTATCAAAATCGAAGAACAAAATTAAATTAACTTTGTTTTGTAAGTACGGGTTTGACGGAACCTCTGGTCAGTCAGAATATAAACAAAGATTTCAAGACAGCTTGAATCCGATGCTAGCATATTTTTTACATCTTTTGTACCCATAAGGCTTGTATATAAAGAAGATAATGCTTTCGTCTGGCAGAATTCGCGGCCAGCCTCAACCCGATTTTGTCGTCCTATTAAAGTCCATTTTTCGAAAGAAACAACTACACTTACTTTGAAGGAAAAACAGAATTTAGATCTCCAAATCGATGATCTTGTGAATTTTGTAGGTTATTCTAGTTACATAAAAATAGAAATTAATTTTGAAATGTACTTCACTATGATCGACGTTAAAGTGGGAAATGCTCTAGCGGAAAACAATTCCACCTAAAAATGTTTTTTATGCGGAGCCACTTCTAAAGACTTTAATAATATTGAAATTGTTTTAAAAAGACCAGTTTTAAATACATCTTATTTGAAATTCGGGTTATCAACTTTGCATGCCTGGATCAGGTTTTTTGAATGTTTGTTACATTTGTCGTATAAAATCGAAATTAAAAAGTGGCAAGTTAGACAAACGGAAGATAAGGCAAAAGTAGCAGACCGAAAAAAATATATCCAGGAACAGTTGCATTTAAAATTAGAATTAATTGTAGATAAACCGAAACATGGCTTTGGATCTTCAAACGATGGCAACACACCCAGAAAATTTTTTCAAAATTCTGCTGTGGTTGCCGATATTCTACAGGTTAACTATAATTTAATGTTTCAATTTCATATAATCTTACAAACTTTATCATCTGGATATGACATTGATGTAAAAAAATTTAAAGAATATTGTTTAGAAACAGCAAATTTATTTTGTTCCTTGTATTCGTGGTATCCGATACCAACATCCGTACATCGAATCCTCATTCATAGCTCAGAAGTATTAAACCCTTTTTTGGTGCCTATAGGTCAGTTATCTGAGGAAGCCCAGGAGGCGAGAAATAAAGACATCAAAAAATTTAGATGTAATTTTTCACGAAAAACATCGAGAAAAGATAATTTAACAGACATTTTTCTGCGCTTTCTAGTTTCCTCAGATCCTATTATTTCAAGTTTTAGAAAAACACCTTCCAAAAATAAGAAATCTTTGTTCTCTGAATCTATACATTTGTTAAAATCTCCAAATGTGGAATTTATTGAACAAAATTTTATTGAAAACGAAAGTTCCTCTGATGATGACGAATAAAACGTATTTTTGCGTAAAAATTCTTAATATTCTACCTTGTTTTAAAGCGCTTTTAGGAAATAGTTTTAGTGATCATTAAACAAGTATTATGTAATAAGTAATATAAAATTTGGCATTTTTTTCGGGATGTGACAATTTTACCCAATGTGATAGTTCTTTCTATTGCGAAGGTTTCTTATAATTTGGAGTTAAAAACGACCATGTAAACTTAGTTTTAAAGTTTAATAACACTGATGATAAGTAATGTTTACTTGAAAGGTACTGCTGTTGGCTGAATGTCTATGTTTTTTTAATCTAAACATCTAGTTATATTTTAAAATAATAGTTTATACTTAATTTATTAAGAATCTGTATTTAACTAGATAAACATAACATTTTTGAGCCAATTTTCCCATACTTTAGTTTTAATTATGTTTGTTCACCTTGTATATTTAATCAAACCTGTAAATTTTGCTTCTGTGGTTTCATTAGTTATTAGTGTTAAAATGTTTAAGCAATTAAAATGAAGATTCCGTTTTACAAAAATACATAATATTCGACAAATAGCTTCACCCTGTATATTATATTTAGTCTCTAACATAAAAATTTTCTAGATTTGGTATTTGGTTGAGTGACAATAATAAATTTTATGCATACTGGACCTTTAGTTTGGCTTACTAACATTAATGCCATGAATTAAGTGATTTCGACCAGTGTGGCGTCGGCTGCGGAGTTGATCGGAAAACGATGAGATTCGTGGAAGACGATGCCGCGCAATATTATTATGCTTTATTGATCAGTCAACGTTATTATTTAATTTAACAAAAATTCTATCGCTTTAGCCGTTAACTGGGCCATAGCAATTATAGGTCTTGACAATAGGAAAAAAAAATTGTGTTATTTTATGATTAAAAAATAAAGGAGATTATTTTAAATCTACGTTTAAATCTAAATTTTATTTTACGAAGTATCGTTACTTACCTTTTTTTAAGACAAAATTTATTTTTTACATTATTCTGAACTAATAAAGTTACAGAGTGTCCCAAAAATTGAGCGTTTTTCCAATGTTTCTGACAAATAAAACCCTTTGTCTGTGCTACTTTATGATGAGGAACGAAACATCGGGTTAAAAATCTAACCACGTCATATTGTCGACGAAAAGAAATGGCAATGAGAATGAATTTTTGAATAACTTCGAGAGTAGAACAAAAAAGTGAAATATTTTTGAATTATGTACTTCTTTTCTGATTCTAATAAAAGAGGTACATTTTACATTTACATTACCACATTTTTGGCTTAAAGATAACGCAGATAATTGAATTTTTGACCGGACGCGGGCTTTCCGTTCCTCGGCAATCATTATTAACAAGGATTGATGATATTTTTTTGGATTTAGAATTAAAATTACTGTTTATTAAGAAGAATTCAACATTTTCGACTATTTAAAATGCACAGTTTATGATGATCGTTCAAAGATGAATGGTCGAATCGTAAACTTATTAATGTATTTTGGTGAAAAAGGTGGTTGTGATAATGGGACATTTATTTGAAAAATATCTTTTTAAAAAAACTCGGTATAAAATTAAAACGATTTTCAAAAATATCTTTTTTTCCCGGATATCTTCGGAAGTACTATAAATATCCTCAATTTAAAACAGCATTTATTGAGCACAAAATTGCTCAACTTTGCCACAGTTTAAACTCTTCCATATATTGTATAGCTTCTCCTAATTGTCACCCTAGATATTGGGATACGCTGTACAGCAGGTGAGGGATTTTCCCTGTAAAACAGCTTTTTTTTTTAAATTAAAAATTAAAGAAAAATGTTGTTCATAAAAGGTTTTATTTTTTTTGCAATAACTAGAGTATAGATAATTAAAGCAAAGTTGAAATATAATGACTTTATTTCAAAATTTTCAAACAAAACGTGTAATTTACAAATAATACATAATCAAAACAAAAAGGTAAGTAAATATGCAATGTTTGCATCAAAAAGGTTATGAACATTTAGAAAAAACGTAAAAATAAACTTCCATTTAACTACTAAATAGGTACTATCCATAAATATTGAATACATTCAGTTTACATAACTGGTAATTTTTACATACTACAAGTGAAGTGAAAGTTATATTTAGTTATTTAATTATAAATTTTAGCACGCGCTATACCTGTAGATTTTTAAATATTAGCATAGTATATTTTTGTTAATGCCATTTTGCTGCTATTACTTAAATAATTATGCGAAACGTCCAAATTTCTGTTGAGACATTTTTTCCTTAAATTATTTTCGTGAGTTAAACACATGCTAACGAGTATCCGCGATTTCGTTCGCGTATGACACTAACGAAAGGAATATAAATTGGTACTCAGATCACCTTATTTTTTTATAAATTTTAGAAACCGCGTTATTGCTTTTTCGTTCAATTTTTGTCAACAGGGGCTTGACAGATTTTTGTTTATAATCATCCTGTATACATTAAAAAAAAATTAAATGACGTATACCTGATCAAGCGCTGTTTTGAAAAATTAACCGGTTTTTAAATAAAAAAAAACTGTGTTATTTAAAGGGCAGATTCATCCCCTTGAAATTTTATTTTTGAAAACAACTCTTCTTATCGAACCTCCACACCCTACGATCAACCCGTATGCTAAAATTCAGCTTTTTACGTCAAGCGGTTTGATCAGAATCGTGACTAATCAGTGGCCCGATTTTTTGAAACACCCTGTAAAATTTTTTAAGAAAACTTAAAATATGTTAAATAACCAAATGAAATACACGAGTTTAAGCGTTTTTTCCGAAAAACAAACCGTTTTTTTAAATAAAAAATTCCTTCCTATCCAACCTCTACATTCTACTACCAATCTGTGTGCTAAAATAAATCTTTTTCGTCAAGCACTTCGAGAAGAATCGTAATCAATCAGTGGCCCGGTTTTTTGAAACACCCTGTATACAACACAAAAAATAGTGTTGAAAGGTCTCGGTTACCAGACGATTATTAAACAAAATCATATAAACCGGTGCAGTACAATTCCCTCACGAACTTGCTGAAAACTTTAGCTCAGTGTTCCAAATATATAGATTTTACAACAAATATTAAAAAGCACTTACACGTATTTTTAAATAACAAACCAAACATAAATTGTTTCACTGAATTGAAATAGTAAGTATTAAATTTACCATCGCGGCCAGGAAAGGAAACTGAAAAAATTAGATATTCGACAAAACTGTCATTTTTCTATGTGGTTTACTTTCCAAATCTTTGTTTTTTTGACTATGTATTCATTGTCAGAAAATTTAGGACTTTTTACAGTTAAAAAGTACTAATTCTCATTAAAATACAAAGACAATTTTGAGGAATTTTCAGAAAATATAAAATATAAAATTATACATTTGACATATTTAACTTACTGTAAGTACTTTTTAATTTCTTTCTAATGATTTTAGTAGTTAAAATCCCAATTTTATATTTTATGTTTTCAAAAAGTCTTAAATTTTCTGATGATTATGTTATTAGAGAGCCCTCAAGAAGAAATGAATTATTTCGAAATTAGAAAAAAATGTACTATAAACTTTTTGGCAGAATCCCCGTTATTTCTTTATACTATTGGTGTATATATATATATATATATATATATATATATATATATATATATATATATATATATATATATATATATATATATATATATATATATATATATATATATATGCGCCATAAGGTCATGAACCATTTATTTTATTTTATTTTAAAAAAAAGAAAGTTCCAGTACTCAGAGATTCAAAAAACATCAAATTCCTGCGATGTAACATTTGTACGATTATTAGGACCCTGCATAGTTTATTCTTTATTTAAATTTAAGTTTAGCAAGGACATTCGAAAAATAAGATACAAAATAAAAAACACTTACCTGTCTAAAATATAGGAACATCATTTTTCTTCAACAATTGTCTTTCGCCATTTAAATACATAACGTGTTTAGAAAAATGATTTTCACATAAACGTTTATTTAACAAAGAATTTTCGTCCATTAAAAAAAATATATATATATATATATATATATATATATATATATATATATATATATATATATATTATATATATACGCGGTTAGAACTAGTATATAGCAGAAAATGGATTCTTTGGGATGACCGCTAAAGCAATGGAATTTGGCTAACCGTAGACACGTGTTTCTGACTTAAGGTCTTCATCAGTACAGTCAATTGAAAGACGAGTACAACTAGTGTATTCATTTTGGCACTAGTTGTACTCGTCTTTCAACTAGTTGAGTGTACTGATGAAGACCTTAAGTCGGAAACACGTGTCTACGGTTAGCCAATATATCCATTTTTATATTGTTTTATTTTGGTAGCGGCCATCCCAAAGAATCCATATTTCTGCTATATTCATATATTCTAACCGCGTTATATATTTTCTACTTTTGATTTACTACTCTTGGGTTATGAGTTTCGCCAAATTACAAAAATATAAAATAAATGCGCTCGTTCCACATACAGGTGGCTATATGCTGCTCCGTGGTAAATATATATGTCAAGTCCGGCGAATATTTCGGATGTTCTCTTGGTAATCACAAATGTCGGTTTTGCTCCTGTTGGTGACTCTGGTATTGTTTTGTGTATTCATTTTGGCACTAGTTGTACTCGTCTTTCAACTAGTTGACTGTACTGATGAAGAACTTAAGTCAGAAACACGTGTCTATGGTTAGACAAATTCCATTACTTTAGCGGTCATCCCAAAGAATCCATTTTCTGCTATATATATATATATATATATATATATATATATATATATATATATATATATATATATATATATATATATATATATATATATATACCCAGAGTCCACAGGGACAACTTGACATATTACTTGATATTCAGTATATTTTAACGTATTTTTAAAAAGTGTTTGTAAATTAAATTATGTAAAAACAAAAATATTTCAGAGTTTTGAAAGAGGGGGTCCGAATCCCATAGATCACCCCTGGCTACGTTTTTTGGTATTTGTTAAAATTAATATTCATTGTATATAAAGCTCTTAGACAATGCTCTTATCAACAAATCAGCTAGACAATTTTGTTTTAATAACACCATTACCTTTTGATAGAATATCAATACGGAATTTAAAAAATCTCGCTCGCAACAGTCCGAGACGGTTTAAAAAAGCCTTTTCGTCTCTGTTGTTCTCTTTCTCGAAATGAATGGGCACATTTTTAAAACAGTGTGAAGTCTGCGCCATTAACCTATCATTGTGAAAATCGGAGCCGACTCCGATTTTAAATGCCCGTATTGTTGTCAAGTTAAGTTTTGAAATGGTTTGTACAGTGCGGTGTAAAGGCGTCTCGACTGAATACATTTTAAAGTGCTATAAATATTACAAAATTGTAGATCCATAATTACTAACAGTGCTTTAAGAAGGAAATTTATAGCAACGAATAGTAATCTATTACTCAGAAACTATTCTAAACCGTACATACTACCATAATGAATTATGTATATGGTATTTGTTTATATTTTGAACGGGGTCTACACGTTTTATTTTTTAAGATATCAAATAATGTTAAATACAAAAGTTTTAGGATTCTATCTAAAAAACCAGGAAATGCAAATAGTACAGGGAATCGCATTTTTGGCACTTTTGCGGGGTATCTGCCTTATGTCATATAGGGAGAGAGATAGAGGGTTGCCGTTTTCGCGACAGTGTGCTACTTTTTTATGAAATTAAAGATGGCCCAGCAGAATTTTCATAGCCCTTTTGGTTGGTACCCCTCGTATCCCAGCTATCTGATAACATATCACAAAGGCGAAAACTGTTCCTTATATGACTTTTTCCGTAAAATTCAGTACCGCTTCAGAATATGCATACGGGCTCAAGGCAAAAAGTGATCGGACCCCATTTTATTTTTTTAATTAGGATACCCTGTATATTATTCTTTATATTTATTAGGATTAATGTGGGCTTTTCAGGAATAAATACATGTATGCAGTTATCTTGAAAAATAAGCTCAAAATTCGAGATTTTCTAGAATTTTCTTTGGTTTCCAATTAGTAGGTAGTAGGCTATGGCTAATTTGTTTCGAACAAAAAGCAAAATGTCCAAAGCTTTGCGGTTTTGTCAGTTTTTGATTATTAATGAAATATTTTTGTTGTTTTGGTGTTTTTATTTAACTCTATACTTTATATAGTTATTTTATTATTATTTAACTATATACTATATATAACACAGGGTAACAACAACTAACATTAGATTTTAGATGTTTTTAATGTGCTGATTCCAAAAAACCAGATTTTTTCTATCAGCTCTAGTTTTTGAGATACAGGTTACAGGTTAATTGATATTTTTTTCTGATAAAGGACAACAAATAAAGAGATAAATATGTACTTAATCGTCAAAATAGAAATTTACCAGAATCTAATTAACCAAATGGATACCTGGAATTGCCCCTGAACCAGTGTTCTTATACTAGGATACTTATACTACTCAATACCCTGCTCTTAATTACTTTTATACCTATAATTGCCTATGACCCGATCCTTCTATACCTGCTTGGCTGTACTCGATTATTATATTACTGAGTTTTCCCAAGTAAAGTTGTGCTATCATTTTGTGTAAATGTTGGTCGTTTTGTAGTATCAAGACACTAAACTGAAACAATGGCATCCACAAGCAGACGTACCTGTGTAAATCATCCCGATGTTTTTTGTTATGTGTGTGGTGAATACACCTCGAAAGAGAGCAGAAAAACGATTTCTGAATTTGTGAAAAGAGCTTATCTTGCCTATTTTGGCGTTCATTTAGGAGATCAAGATAAATTATGGGCCCCACATTTCATATGTAAAACATGTGTTGAACATTTGCGACAAAGGACATAAATAGAAACAATAGACACAAATGAACATATCTTGATCTAGATTCTGCAAGAAGGCCTGTAGCGCATTCGGAAGAAATACCCGTTCCATCATTCAGCAGTCTACCCGAACTGACAGAAGATGATACAGAAACATCAACGTCTGACAAAGTTCAAAGAATTCAATCAGAAAACGACAGCGAATTTGAAGCAGATTTAGCAACTCCGCAGAATGCACGCACCTGAATCTCTCAAATGAATTCGCTGAATTACTTGCATCCAGATTAAAAGAAAAAAATCTACTTTGTCCAGGTACTAATATTACATTTTATCGTAAAAGAGATAAGGATCTGCTGCCTTTTTTCGCTCAGGAAAATGACTTGGTATTCTGTAACAATATAAAAGGGCTCTTAGAAAAAAATGGGTTTGCCTGAATACACTCGAGATGATTGGCGCCTTTTTATTGACTGTTCAAAACGTAGTTTAAAATGTGTTCTTTTACATAACGGTAACAAATATGACTCAATTCCTATTGGTCATTCTACTACCATGAAGGAAGAATATGAAACAATTGCATTAGTTTTGAGAAAAACTAAATACGAAGAACATCAGTGGGCAATTTGTGTTGATTTACAAATGGTTAACTTCCTCCTTGGACAGCAGAGTGCTTATATAAAATATCCTTGTTTTTTTGTGCCTTTGGGACAGCAGAGCTAAAAATGAGCACTGGGTTAACAAAAATTGGCCTTCAAGAGATGTCGTGATTCAAGGAAAACAAAACGTGATCAACGAACCTTTGGTTTCAAGAGAAAACATCTTACTTCCGCCCTTGCATATCAAGCTAGGCCTAATGAAGCAATTTGTGAAGGTTTAAAATCGAGATGGAAATTGTTTTGGGTATTTGTCACGTAAATTTCCTGGCATTAGCACGGAAAAACTAAAAGCTGTTATATTTGATGGTCCTCAAATAAGGCAACTTGTTAAAGATCCACAATTCACCACATCAATGAACGAGACTGAATCTAACGCTTGGTGTTCATTTGTTCAAGTAGTACAACATTTTCTTGGCAATCATAAAGCAGAGAATTACGTAGACTTAGTGGAAACTATGCTTTCAAATTTTAATATTCCCGGCTGTAACATGAGTATAAAAGTTCACTACCTCCACAGCCACCTAGATCGTTTTCCAGAAAACTTAGGTGATTGTAGTGAAGAACAGGGGGAAAGATTCCATCAGGATAATAAAACTATGGAAGATCGTTATGAAAGACGATGGGATAGCCACATGATGGCGGACTAGTGCTGGAGCCTTCAGCGAGACTGCCCTAGTAAATTCCATTCTAGAAAGTCGTATAAAAGAAAATTTTTTATTAGATTAGCCAATGTAATTATGTAAATTAAGTTTTTGCAATAAATACTTAAATCCATGTGTCTTTGTTGTTTTAACTGGCAAAAGTAATATTATATATTATAACAGTTATAATATATAATAATAAAGTAAAATATATACACAATTTTTTTTTAAACTAGATCTGATAGACAAAATCTGAGAACTTTTTTACATCCTGCATCCAAAAATTACCCAAAATATGTGTTGGCCTGTGTAATTTATATCCGTAGATAACAAGGGAATAAATTACATGGCCTTTAAAGGACATGAAAAACTACAAAGCGCCTGGCAATGATGCCTGGCGAAAAGAAAATCACCGAAACTCCTAAAACTTTATTTAATAAATGTATCTCAGAAGGAACAACACCATCCCTATGGAACAACGCAGCAATCGTCATCACAAATAAAAAAGGAGACGCTATAGACTTAACAAATTATAAACTGATCAGTCTCCTAAGTCAGGTATATAAGCTATTTATCAAATTTATCATTATGGCAAAACGTCTGATGAATAGACTAGACTTTTTTCTCCCCAAAGAACAGGCAGGATTTCGCTCAGGATATGGAACAAATGTAACGATAAATGTGCTAATTGAGAAATGCATAGAATACAATAAGCCTCTTCTAGTTCTATTTGTGGACTATGAATAGGCCTTCGATTCTGTCATTCTTGGGAATAAACATCGACGGTGAAGAGATAAGTAATTTCTGTTTCACAGATGATATTGTCCTAATAACAGACAACAAACAAGAAGCATCAAAGATAAAATTGCTCCACGAATGATCAGAGAATGCTGGTCCAAAAATCAATTTATCAAAAAACCAGTTCATGATAAATCTGGTAATAAGTGACTAACAAAAACATCGAACTAGTTCATATTTCTAAATATCTGGGCTACGAAATCGACATCGTGGGAGATAACCAGATGCATGAATTACAACGTAGAATAAGTTTATCTTGGGCGGCATGTGGGAAGCTCAGGGACATATTCAGATCAGATATTCCAATTTGCTTCAAACGAAAAGTCTTTGATTAATATGTATTACCCGTGCTCACATACAAAGCTGAGACGCTTACAATGACCAAGAAAAACATACACAAGATCCAGAGGATGCACGGAAAATTGAGAGATCGATGTTGGGAATTATTCTTAGAGACAATATCCCCAATGAAACCATAACAAATAGAACGATGCTAATAGACGCTGCCAAAGTCGTGCTACATCTCAAATAGAACTGAGCGCCAGAATGACAAACGGACGATGGACTAGAAAATTTGTAGAATGGAGACCAAGAGACGAGGCATACCGGCACAGGAAGACGCCTCTAGTCGGTGGACAATTGACATAAAAAGAGAGGCAGGAACCTGGATCCAGGTGGCACAGGATAGAAAGAGGTTGAAATAAATAAGGGAGGGTTTTGTTTAGCAGTGGACAGTATAAACTCATGATCACGACGGTGATATTTAATTTACTCTTTTTACAACAATGGAGGTCTAGGAAGCTTCGGAATTATATTTACAAAGGAATTTTGTATTTTGAGCGGTATGGTTAGAATAATACCTTAGGAGTCTTTTTGTTCATATTACATATCCAGAGAGGAGGCAACCTTTCCGCGACATATTTGCCCGTCGTAAATCAAATTCAGTAGGGCATGAATCACTTATCCAGCCCCTTCCTAAAGCGTACACCAAACAAAATAGAGAGAGAAAAGAAATAAACGTATTGGGTTATGTAGAAGAGACGCCTTCATCTTCTTGCCAGCAAATAGAGGAAACAACTGGTGTATCCAAGTCTGATGCTCAAAGAATTTTGCAAAAGTGTCACCCATATAAATTTAACATAGTTTAACATTCACACCCCGGCGATGCCGAACACCAAATGTTGTGTTGACAATGGTATTTACAACAAATCCATACTGATGAATTTTTTTGAGAGACTTGTTCGAAAGCGAAGAAGGGCCACATCATACTTTTTATTTGGAATTCATACTTTTTTACCAAATTTCGTAAAAAAGTGTAAAATTAAGCTTTTTCGTGAAAATTGTGTGAATTTCGTAAAAAGTTAGTAAATTCACACTTTTTTTTTAAAAAACTCTCGATTTCCTAAAAATATTGTGAATTTACACTTTTTTTTACGAAATTTCGTAAAAAGTGTAAATCTAATCTTTTTTGTAAAAAAAAGTGTAAATTTAATAAACAATTTGTGAATTTACTCCCTTTTTACGAAATTTCGTAAAAAAATGGGAATTTATAAAAAGATGGTAAATTACAAATGGACGTTACACTCTTGATTCATTGTGACGTTAGTTGTGAATTCGGCCAGAAAAAAACCCAAAATTTGGGGTAAATTTCTAACGTCTCTACGGAGGTGACCTTAGCCACCTGCCGTGACATCCAAGCCCAAGGTGATAAATCAAAAGAAAAAGATGTTTGTGCGGGTGAATTCTTAAAAAAAGAAGGAAAAATAAACCGTGGGCATGTTCGCAAAAAAACAGGTGTGAAGTTTGGTAACCGCACTACACGTGTTTCAGTCTTATTAGACTTTATCAGCAGAGCCGTTTAACCAAGTTGAAAGATATTGGAAAGTTGTTGAAAATCCTAGAAAACAAACAAGCAAACGTGGATTCACTGACAGTAGCCATCTACACATCTGTAAATTCGGCCAGAAAAAAACCAAAATTAGGGTACATTTCTGACGTCTCTACGGAGTTGACCGTATTTGTTTTCTTAAAATTAGGTTAGGTTAGGATTGGTTAGGTTTGCCGTACAGAAAGCGCGCAGTACTGCGCCAACCGAATTCCGAGTCTATATTAAAACAAGTTTTTTTTTTTTAACAAAATCTATAGTGTTAAGTGAATCTCCCGTTAGATTAGTACAAGTTTGTAAGTAATATATCTAAAACACAAGAAATTAGTTACCTATCCCACAATCAATAGAACATGCATTAATATATTCTCATATGTAAAGATTTTAAAATTGAACGAACTTATATATTACGAATTTATACAATATAAAAGTTGAAACATTCAGAATACTCTTTTGATATTGTTTTAACATGGCATTTTGTAAGATTAGTAAAATAACTGAGGACTTTCAAAATTATATTCTGCAAAAATTAAGATTTAAGTAATTTTATTCACAATTGCATTTGTTACTAATTGATCTAATTAGAAATACATTTTCTCCTTTCTCCAAAAGTAAAAAACAATGTAAGATAAAACGAAATTAAATTATAAGCAACATAGGTAATTTATTATACGTAATTAATGTTTTGTTTTAAGTAAAATTCAATAATTTTATCATAATTGATAAAATTATTGATAGAATACTTCTGGAAACCCCACGATATTTCTAACAAATACAAAGAACCTATATAATAAATATACAGGGTGTCCCATTTAAAAAAATAAACTAGGGTCCGAACATTTTTTCACCTAACCTCTAGCCGATACGAATGTCGGACAAGATATGGGTAGTATAAATGCGAATAAAGTGCGGGACACGAAAGAAAACCGAGCGGTCCTTAAAATAAAGGTTCATAGTCTTAAGCAAGCGGAAAAGTAAAATTTGTGTACGCAAATAAATTTTATGTTATTTTATTTGTTGTAATAGTTTGCGTCTTCACCTTTAAAGTGCGCCACCTAAACGGTACGGAAAATTAATCGAGGATTTAGTAAATTTCGCACTGGTCCACTTGTAATTGGGATGCGCCTAGAGTCTCCATGAACTTGCCGCTAGAAGGTTCTAGCTATTTCCAGTGGCGCCTATATATTTCGAGCATTTGTTTTCATTTCTATATAAATGCGTTGCGTTGAATTTGAATTTCGAAGTAACGATTTCGAGCAAAAGAGGAAAAACAATTCGAAGCGGTGCACGTGAAGTTATTGCGAGCGTTATAGAGGCCTGTACTAGAGAAGCTGAAAATAATAGTGTGACTATTCCAATTCAAAATCGAACAGAACGCGCTGCATTTTACACTGGTGTTTCGGAAAGTAGTGTAAGAAAAATTCAAATAGAACATAATGATCGCTCATGTTCTAAAAAAAGACCCCGATTATCATACAAAGATAAAATTGACGATGGTGATTTTCAAGTAATTCGACGAACAATAGAGGAATTTTATATAAACTTGAAGAAGGTTCCGACCTGCAAACCCCTACTTCGTGCTGTAAAGAACAAAATAGATTTTCCGTACGGGTATAAAACCTTAAATCGGCTTTTACGATCAAATGGTTTTGTTTGGCGCAAGTGCCAAAATAAATTGCTCATTGGGAGACCAAATATTTTTCATTGGCGTTTAAAATATCTATCAACTGTAAGGCAATATAGGCAAGAAGGACGCAATATTGTGTATCTAGACGAAACCTGGGTAGATAATGATATGACAATGAACAAATGCTGGCAAAGTGAAAGTGTTACAGGGGTTGTTCAGGGAATCCGCTCTAGTAGTCTATCAACTGGAGACTATCATGGACAGATGAATAGAGATAATTTTGAAAAGTGGTTCCTCGAGAAGCTTCTACCTAACATTCCTCCCAAATCAGTCGTAGTAATGGGTAATGCGTCTTATCATTCTCACGTAGAAGATAAAGTGCCAACTAAATACTCTACAAAAGCTCATATGATATCGTGGCTTAAATCGAACAATTTTGTACGTGATCCAACATGGAGAAAATATCAATTATATGAAGTAATATCAGCCAACAAGCCTAGAGAAAAAAAGTATAAAATTGACGGTCTTTTACGTAACCTCAGTCATACGCCTTTAAGGCTGCTTCCATACATGTGCGACCTCAACCCTATTGAACTTGCATGGGCAGGAGTAAAAAAATATATTCGAGAGCGCAACACCGGTGAACTTTCAATTAAAGATTTGAATAAAATAACATTAGAGGTTCATTAAGCATAGTTACATTTTTTAATTATCTGAAGTGCGTATAGTCAAAAAGGAGTGCCATATTATTTAAAGAACGACGGGACACGACTGGTTTAAAGAGATTTCTTGGCCGACGTTCCTAAACCGATTGACTCCGCCCGGTTTTCTTTCGTGTCCCGCACTTTACTTATTTAACATTTGTGGCCAAGAAATAAACTATACAATAGTATAAGCAATTTATTTGTGAGCTAAAAATTATAAACTGATTTTTCTATTTCGAGAGTTACAAAATGTCATTATAAAGGCTGAACGGAAATTCCGCTGTCATATTTTAAGGCTTTAATATGCCTAAGAAAAGAAGAAGAAAATTAAAAAAGTTCTAATTGAAATATGGCCGCAACTGTCTCTTAACTGGATCAGAGCCCTTCGAGGATGTATTGGTGCCTAAAGTATCAATGAGAGTGTCTGTTTTAACCGATCAATGGCTAGTTAGCTTCTTTTTCTGGGGTCTACCAACACAGAGTTTTGCTAAATTCATTTAACCACATTTCGTTTAACTTTATCCCTTATTGTTGTCAAAAAGTAAACTTTTTCGCAGAATTAAGAACAAGTAAACGATGCGTGAAAATACGACTTTTTTACCAAAAGAACAGTTCATTTTAGATATAGCAAAAGGGAAGTATTGTATTCGTAAAAAATCTTTCTCAGAGATTTATTTCAGATCTTTACGTTTTAGGGTCGCTAGATGCCGAAAAAAATGTTTTCTCCATTCCGTCGGTGTGTCTGTTCGCGGCCTAGCTAAAACACTATTTGCCCGGTTGAGTTCACATTTTGGTCAAAAATTAAGCGTAGTATGGAGATGGCCTGGTTTTGGTAAAAATCCAATATGGTCAAACAAAATGCTTGCTCAAAAGTTAAGTATTTATTATGTAGGAATCAACTGGCAGAGTTTTGGTACGAATTCAAGACAGCGAAACGAAATGGCGGCTTAATCAAATATTTAAAAACTGAACCTAAAAATCTACTTAATGGATTGATTTCAAATTTTGTGCCATAATTAATTGTGGTAGAGAAGTAAACTCCTAAAATTCTGGTACGAATTCAAAATAGCGTAACCAAATGGCGGTCAAATAAAATGATTTTCGATCGTGAAAAAAAAACACCTTCTCAGGTTTTACATTTCTTCATGTTTGAGCGTCCCTAAATGCCAAAAAATATGTTTTATTAATTCCGACGGTCTAATCTGTCGATCTGTATGTCCGTCTGTCTGTCTGTCACTTCAAGTCAGCTTAAAAATGTTTGTCCGATTGATTTCGAATTTTGGTCAAAAATTAAGGGTTATATTAATATTCTAGTAAAAAACTCAATATTCCGGAACAAGATGGCGGTCTAGTGAAACGTTAAAAACATTTACTATAAAATTAATTATGTAATTTACTTCAAATTTTGCAACAAAAATCAAGTTTTGCATAGGAATGAACTGGTAACATTTTGGTATGAATCCAATATAGCAAAATAAAATGGAGGCCTAATAAAACATTTAAAAAATCAGCCTGAAAGAACTACTAATTAGTTTAATTTAAAATTTTGTGCAAGTATTAAAACTGGTAAAGTTGTGGTACGAATTCAAGATGGCGAAATGAAATGGCGGTCAAATAAAATGTTTTAAAATCAAAGTAAAATAAATCTTATCCAATTGACTTTTGCAGAAAAATTAAATTTGATATCGGGATAAACCGGTACGACTGAACAAAATGGCGTGTGTGGCAATGTAAAAACTACTTATACAATTTATTTTAAATTATGCCCAAAAGTCAAGTGCAGAGTAGGTAAATTGGTAGGAATGATGATGGAAGAAAATGAATGAGATTTTTTTTTCATAAACAGTATACCTATATGTGTTACTAAATGAATATGTATCGAACTAAATTGACTGACATTTTACTATTCCTAATAAAAGGAAAAATTTATAACGAGGGAAGTTCCGGGTAAAACATATTTACCGATTTTTTTGTTAGTAATATGTGAGGAGCACATGGGAAAAACGATGAATGTCCTAAAATAAAAAATGTTCAGGAACTCAGTTTTTGACTAAATTTCGAATTTTTAGTAAGTTTGTTATATATTTTTAACAAGTAAGAAAAATACAAACTTACCTTCATGTTATCTTCATCTTGTAGTATCTGAAAATATTCCTCAAAATGCAATTCAATTACCTATTTTTCACGGAAAAAATGATGAAAGTCCGGTTTTTCTGTAAGAAATTTAATGGCAATTCTGATATAAAAGCCAAAAATAATACACTCTTAAAAATGTGTCAATATTTATTCCACAAATGTAAACAATTTTTACACAAATTGTTACTGAAATGGTTCCAGTAACAAAATGTGTACTAATTCATCATCAAATTGTGCATGTTATTTGTTTTTGTTTTATACAACAGTTATGTATTTTTTTACCTAATTTAGTTCCTTTTTTGTACAGTTTATTTTGTTTATCGAGTACATAATTATTGTAAATAAGGTACACACAATATGTTAATATTTTTAACAACTCCGTGGAGACCCAATATACAATTTATGTAATAAACCTAAATAAATTGTGTACTTTTATAAAAAAACCGAAGTAGGAAAAGTACACAGCTTTTGTAGCCAACATACACAAACATGTATTTTTTTAACATAGAGAAAGTAACTAACGCCCACAATTTCTATGATAAATATAGATCATCTGTGTACTCTTTTAACATATAAAATTTATTAAATAAAAATGTACACAGCCTGTGCACATTTTTCACATAAGAGAAAATAATAAATGTGGACAATTTTTGTATGAAATGTACTGAATATGTGTAATTTTTTTACACAATAGAAAGGAACAAATGTGCACAATTGTTATTATACATAATAGAATGTACACAATTTTTATATTAAATGTACTTGCTCTGTGGACTTTTTCACATAAAGAGTGTGCACAATTTTAGTACTAAATGTACAGGGTTATTGATTATAATCCCCCCCTAAACTTTCTTATTTTTAAAAATAGGGAGCTGAATCGTTTGTGCAATATTTTATCGATAATAGAAATTTGATACAGGGTGTTTTACAAAGAGCGAATCAAACTTTTGTATTTTTAATGGAATACCCTATAAATTGTGGCTTACTTGAACAGGAACTTATTTTATTTAGAATTTTTCATGTATCTTAAACTGTTTTAGACATGGTAGCTGAAAAATGAATATATCACACTTTAAAGGGCTGTCAAATCTCAGAAGATCAAATTAGACTAAAACGGTTTGCAGTTTCCTCTTAGTTTTCATGTCTTTCTATTGATACAAATGTCTGATTGAAAGGAAAATGTCGATTTTTAACAGTTCTGACAAAATCTGAGATTTCACAACTTGAAACATTAGTATCATTAAAGCTTTAAAAACTAAGGTTGGTTAAGATTGGAGAGTCCTTTAAAGTGCCCAATTTTCATTTTGCAACTGCCATTATCTCAAAATCAGTGAAAATTTTAAATATGCAACAATATATATGGCGTTCCGTTAAAAATATATGTTCCGTTTCCTGCGTTTTTGTGAAACACCTTGGAACATATTTCTGTTAGGTATCAATAAAAAAATGCAAACAATTCAGTAAAAAATTCAGCTCCCTATCTTTAAAATATCAAAAGTTTTTATCGTATGTGTAGCGTATTAATATTGTATTGTCACCGATTCTTTATAAGTGTACAAAGTTTGAATTAAATCTGTCCATTTAAAGTGGGTCAAAATCGAATCCAAAGGAGTCGGTTACAAACATACATACATATATACATACACATACATTCATACATACAGTTGAAGCTAATAAAAACGTATTAAAAAGAAATAAATGACAATAGAAAACTCATCGCGAACTCTGGAATCTATTGTTAATTCTATGTATTTTTTGCAATATGTTAATATTGCACAATATAAAAGATTGTCAAATAAATTGATACTATTACTGCTTATCTATATCTACACAGGAGGTTTGCCTTTAGCATGCATTTAGATACGACTGCTGAACTGATGCGTGAAACCACCCTCGAAGTTCTTTGGAAATATCCAATTAGTAGAAATCAACGTACATATTTTACGAACGGCGTTAGACCCTCTTATATATTCTAGCCGTAATTTAACGTTTTCCAACATATATTATTAAATTCCTGAAAATATTTAAGAAACAAGTTACAACATACCTATTTCTTCATAGCTTAATTAATTATTAATAAAATATTTGTAAAAAGCTAAGCAACGAGGTAAAATTTAACTATAAAACTTACCGTCAAATTTTTTTCCCACTTGCTCAAGCATGTCCCATTCTCTTAATTTCTCTTCTACAAACTTGTCCATTTTGCCGTAAAACACAAACAATAGCAGAATAATAACATATTATTGTATTTAGTGTTAAGAATCAGGGAAAAAATAACAAAATACTTAACTACCTACACTAAAATGTAAAACGCAGCAAAAAGCACAAGGGAATTCAACTAAACGACGCAGATTCAACCCCACCACACCACAAACTAAAGAACGCCGGCCGGGCGGCAGTTTAGTGACCCCGCGGAGTTGCCAAATAAATTCTTTAAATATCTTAAGTTCAAGTAGGTATATATAAATCTGTCCTTAAGCAGATACACAGTAAAGATTACAAACTAAACTCGATTATCTTGTGAGCTATTCATGTTTTATTATCGCTGTTCAATAAAGCACTAATTGGAATGATTAATGCTTTTCAGAATCTTTATACACCAAAATCCCATACAAGTTTATTAATAATAATAACTTTGACAATGCTGCTAGCCTGTAACAAGGTTTTGGCGGGAAATGTTTATCAGGTTGGCAGGAACAATTATACACAATTGTGTAGAAAATGTACACCTCCTCTGTAAGAAATGAACATGGCGGGAAAGGTTAAACGGTTTGGGTGAAACAAATTATATACAATTTTGTATAAAATGAACACAAAATTCTGTTAAAAGCTACCTAGTGTTTGTTGTAAAATAATACAGATAATTTTTTTCATTTTTGTACCTAATTTTTGTTAATTTATCTACATGTCTGTTGACTAGTTGTACTCTCTCATTGTTTAATTTAAGTTGACACAGATTGTAGAGGAACTATACTCAATGATGATATATAATATACACATTCATATCTACACAAAATGACAGATTATTACTGCACTGGACTGTGTAGGTGTTATCTACAATTGTGTAGGAATATTGCACATTTTTTGCTACACAGAGAAATCAAAAATTATACACTGGTATTTTTAACATTGTAATTTTTCGTTTAACTTTACTCTAACTTAACCTATTTGATAATATTTTTGTATTTAAGCGGTAATTGTTCATAAGTAATTAAAAAACTTCCTTTTCATATTTCCCTCTAGACAAGGTGTTGAACCTAAAAGTAATGCAACTCTAAATGTTCATCTTTTTTTTTCCGCTAAAACAGCACATACCTTGCTTAATATTAAATCAGGAGTCTAAATTCACTACCTTGGCATGTGAAGAAAAAAATACTTATAAGGCAAATTCAAGAGAAACTCCTGTGACTTTTCACTACAATATTTCGATAACTTCTTGATACCTGCGTATTTTTCTTTAGACAGCGGCAATAAATCTGAAAACAAATAGTATTTTTTCTATCATGGTTTACCCTTGGAAATACCTTACCTTGATATAAATGATCCGGAAGTCTAAATTCACCACTTTGATTGGATGTAAAAGGCTTTCCAACAATATCAGCGGACTCCCATGGACCATTGTATGAAACGCGATAATAAGCTAGTCTAGGATGGTCAATTGAAAATCTTATTTTCCTTATAGACCTGCAAGGAAATGGACATTTTTTTTTATAAAGTGGTTCAAGGTGTTTCCCCCACGAACAAAAATATTGTTGATTTGTGTCTTCTGCATCGAATGGGGCCGGTTTTACCCTAAATGATCGCAATACATCAATTCAATCGGAAGGAGTCTCCGTTTTTGTTTTTAGGTTTACCAAACCAAAATCTTTGTAGCACTCCATGTACATATGAGTGACCACGTACTAGAAACGTTATCTGAACCTCATCTAACCTTCTTTCATAGTGGTGCAAAAATCTAAAAATACAGTAATTCTTGTTCTGCCCTCCGCAAGAATCACAAAATATCTGAAGGCGTTTGATGTTAGTGGGTAAGTAGTTGTAAATATAATGATGGAGAAGGGAACAGACATCGTTAATTCCTTTTTCCCTATTATTTCAGTGTATGCATAAAATACGCTTTGTCGATTTGAGAGCACATGCAAATTAAACAAGTACAATGATAGTTGCCGGCTATAGTAGACATAGATCCATACAAATTGACTCAAAGTCTGCTTGATGTTTTGTAGCTTTCTTAAATGACCTTTTCCTGTCATAAAATGTGGCAGCTCTAGCAAGGTGTAGTTTTTTTCTGTCTCAATTTTTTTCAATTCACTTAAAATCACTTTCTAGATTTTTTACTTTCACAGTTATTTCGTCACAAGTGTCTGAGCTTGGGTAACCGAGGCTAATACTAAATTTTCCATTAAATATTTCTCTATAACAGTTATATGAAATTTTGACTTCTGGATGCTTAATTTTAAATAAGTCATACATTTTAGAAACATTGAGTTCTTCAGGAAGGTATGTTTTTTTAGTTTTAGCTATGCTATAATGGCTAGATCTGCCTTTGAATGATGAAATGTGTTCACATACCTTAGTCATTGTAGCCTTTGTAAGTTTATGTGGTCTGTTTTCGTGACTTCCCCTGCCATCCTTAGGGGCGCTCCCACCGTGTTTCAAACTAGTCTGTATTGTTTGTATTCTGCGAGGAGTTATTCCATGCAACGATATAAATGCCTTATAACATACCTGAATGTTCATTATATTCTCATTTTCCCCTGCCTTGCATTTTACTCTGTAAGTATATGAGGCGTCATTAAAATTGGGTACATGGGCCTCGGCAAACCTGCGTCTTCGCCTTTGGACAGGCACGACTGTTATAAGACCAGTTAGATAGGAGTTCTGTTCGTCGAAGGTTTCAAAGTTATTAAAAATTTTAAGAATTTCTTGTTTATCACTACCACTTATCATTGAAAAACACTTGTAACGTTTACAATGACAATCAGGTCCAGTTTCATGACTACGTACTCGTAGTATATTCTTCCGTGTTTACGTTTTCTGGTTTTTTCCTCCATAGCACAAGAATGTTATTTATTACTAACACTAATAACAGTTTATGCACCAAACATAGCCTTAAAACCTCACGTGCACAGCTGATTTAGAACCAACAAGTAACGGTCGTCCCTTCTGTTGCTAAGGAATTATAAGTGGACTCTCATCATTATTTCAGATTACGCATGGACTTTCATCGTTTTTCCCGAGTGATATCTTTTAATGGGCGTTTCTATATGACTGTCATCATTATTTCCGTTTATTTAGGCACCAAAAGATGCAGCTCTTTAAAAGGAAAAATTTTATCTATTAAAATTATTTTGCCAAAACATGGACTTTCATCGTTATTTCCGTGTGGTCTTCATGTGTAACAAATTTATAATCCACATTACCTGTATAATAAAAAATAACTTATTTTTAGTTTTTGACTTCTACATAACTTCTCGGAATCGCATAAAGAGCTCAAAAGAGTTTTGCCATCAGTCAAGTAAAAGCAAAAGGAGCCATTGTAACAATATTTTTTCTAACGCCTTTCGCCGTCACTGTGTGTTTGATTAAACGATTCCGATGGCAGGTGGCGCGGAATTCTTTGATTGATTAAAATTCCGTACGGCACATTCATTGTATCTGAAAGGTGTTAACACCATTAATTTTTGATTGTCTATTCTGCCGTACACCTCAACATTGTCTAACACCATTTATAAAACGCGGATTGACAAGACTCCGCACGTGGGTGTTCGAATCGTTTGAACATGTGACGTACCGTGAGGTTTTGATTTCGGGTAACGGCTGTTTTGTGGGGAATACTTGATAAATCGAAATTAACCCACAGGAGGGCAACGAAGGTATTGAAAATAAGAAAGTACGTGTCTGTGAACATTCAGAAAATTGATAGGGTTGGGTTATCGAAAATACCACTAATAAGAATAGATTATCCAAAGAACTTGACATGTAATCATCATATAGATAAAGGCCTCGCCTTTATCTATGTGATCACTTAGGACCGGAGTTTATGCATTTTTTGCATGTTTTTCAGATTTTGAAGGAAAAATGCATATTTTAAAAACTATGCATATCTAAGAATGTTTTGGGGTTTCTGTGTTATTTTGTTACGTTTTATGGCCGTCCGCCGTGCCGCCTGAGAGTTGCAGTTAACGGCGTCTGAACTCGATTTAGATTGGGTTTTCCCTAAGAGGGCTATAAAATAATAAACCATTCGCCTATTAAGAAATTGCATTAGTCTGAGTTTTTTTGGCCAGATGTTTAAATTAGAACTACACCCTCCATACATTATTTATTTGTTCGCATTTGGTACAGTTTACCAGTATTATTGAGGTTTTCGTTTCTCGTAACCGCAGTTAGTTTCGTTCTCCCAAAGTGAAAGCGAAAGTGGTGATTATGTCGAAAATATGATGTACTTTGTGGATTAAGCCTTGTCCAGAACTTGTTCAAAACGGCGCTCATGTTTTTTTGCGAGCCTTGTTCAAAAGTTGTTTCCTGCTCGAAGAAATTCCAAATAATTTGCTGACTATTTGTTTTGCACATCTCAAAATTTTTACCCAAATTTAAAGCGGAATTTTTGAAAAATAAAAAAGTAACAGGGATGCGGTTTTCGAGGTTTATTAAAGGTTCTATCTATCTAGAATTAGTCAACGCTGCCCCCGTTCATCAAAACTGCCTTCCGCATAATATATAGGGTGTTATATAAAATCGTGCAAATTTACCTAAAACCAATTAGGCGGGTTTTTAATTAATTTTTTTTTGTTTTTAATATACGGGGTAAATTTAATAATTTCTGAACTTAAATGTAATATTAGAAATATTAAGTAATTCCTAATGAATATATGTAGGTACTTTTATTAATACTTAAATACTGAATATCCCGCCAAATATACTTATTTAACAAATAATACGTTTTTAGCGAATAATACGATAACATCTTCTCAAAATATCGTGCAGTCATTCATTATTAGTTTTTGAAATTCATGGGATTTGTATTACTTTCCTCCTAAAGGAAAGTATGTAATGGTGAAAAAATCGCCCTCCGGATTTTTTCAGATCTTCACGTTTCAGGGTTTTTTCTGGAATCCGTCGGTGTGTTTGTCTGTTCGCGGCATAACTAAAGAACTATTTATCTGATTGACTTCAAATTTTAGTCCAAAATTATCTGATGACCTGGTAACATTTTGGTAAAAATCCAATATAGCGGAACAAAATGGCGGCCTAGTTAAATGTTTAAAAAAATATTGCTAAAAAACTGCTTAACCAATTTATCTAAAATTTTGCAGAAAAATTAACTGTGACATGTGGATGAACTGGTAAAATTTTGGTACCAATCCAAGGTAGCATAACAAAATGGCGCCCTTATAAAATATTTGGGTCAAATCTTGCAATTTATTTTGAAACTGTTTCCTTTATCGGAAGTGACTGAGATTTGGTATACATACATAAACCAGATGACAATACAATAATATGTTGTCCAATCACGAATATCCTATACAGGGTGCTTACAAAAGATTGATCACAATACAATATTAGATGTTCAATCGTGAGTATCTTTTACATATACATGGTGCGTAAAATATAATGGTAATATAGTTCCCTCTATCGGAATTGACCGAGATTTGGTATACCTGCATAACCCGATGATCAATGGACAGACTATCTTGAACATTTGCCTCTGGCCATAGGTGAACAAAAACTCTATTTTTAAAATATTCTAAAGTATGGGGTACTGCCGCTTCTAGCTTAAACCGATAACAACATCCGTTTTCTGAATGGAAGGCCCTGTATATTATTGCAATTTGGTATTAGCCTGAAAATTCTAAATATTTTTTGTGATGTTTCCTATACCTAAATTCAACTGTTTCGAGAAAATGGCGGATGAAAATTGACATTTTTGACGTTTTAAAGCTCTGTAGCTCCTAAACGACTTAACTTGCAACAAAGTGGATTCTAAATTCCTATTTTACTTTTTAGTTGGCTATCTTCTGATACCAATTTTAAATTTGACAGAAGCTGTCAAAATTTCACATTTCTTGTCGAAGTTAAAATTGGTATCAGATGATAGGTAACTAAAAACTAAGATAGGAAAGTGCATTCCGTTTTGCTGCAATTTGAGGCGTTTTGGAGTTACAGATCTTTAAAGAGTAAAACATGTCAATTTTCAGGCGTCATTTTCTCAAAGTCAGTTGAATTTAGGAAACACCATACGAAAGTGTTTAAAATTTTCACGACATTACAAAAATGCAATAATATACAGGGCATTTATGTGTAGAGCCAAGGTTTGAAAGTGCTCTGTTTATTGATTCTCTAGAAACTTCTAATTGGACACTCACCGTCAATAACCCTCTATATATGCAATATAACTTTATCGATCAGTTCTAATATACATACATTCACTTACCATTCCTATTTAAATGAAACCACGGCCATTATACTCTAGTACAACATTTTTTAAATATTGTTTATATTTGCTAATTTAAATTTATTTTAATATTTGCATTTTTCGAGGTGATTAAAATTACATAAACACGAAACTTTTAAAAGTTCTGTGTTTTTGTAATATTTAAATATTTTCATATAAATTTTATTTTGTACTTTCCAGCAATATTTAGACTTCACAATATTGTAATGTCATCGGGTTATGCAGGTATACCAAATCTCGGTTAATTCCGATAGAGGGAACTATATTACCATTATATTTTACGCACCATATATATGTTAAAGATACTCACGATTGAACATCTAATATTGTATTGTGATCAAGTTTATGTATGTATACCAAATTTCAGTTAATTCCGATAAAGAGAACCGTTTTGTACCAATTTGTATTCTTTACGCACCCTGTATCAGTCACTGAATATATATAGGTGTACCCTATACAAGACAAGATATTCAACACCATAATATTGTATCGTCATCAAGTTTACGTACATATACCAAATCTAAGACAATTCCTAAAACGGAAACTTTTGTGAACTTATTAGCAATCTTTTGTAAACACCCTGTATAGGATATTCATGATTGGACAACATATTATTGTCTGTCATCTGGTTTATGTATGTATACCAAATCGTAGTCACTTCCGATAAAGGGAACAGTTTCAAATCCTTCTTATAAGACACTCACCGTGAATATGCTTGTATACGTAATAACAGTGTATTTTGGCTTGACAAAAACAATAGGAAAATGTAACAAAAACTGTATAAAAAAGTAATATATGGGTTATATATGGGTATACATAGTTATTTTTATCAAGAAAAGTGACACATATTAAGAATATAACGTTTATAAACTTATTACCAATTTAGCTCCTTTTCGTTTAGAGGAAAGTTCCTGGTAGAGCCACTTTACCGATTTTTGTATATTGCAAAAGGATAATAAATAATGTTAAAAAACAATTCGTGGTATTAAAATAAATAATATTTTGTACATATCTCTAGTTTACTGTAGAACGTTTTAACGAACATGACTATTTTACATATATAACTACTAGCGGGTACCCGCGACTTCGTTCGCCTATGTCGACAATGAAAGGGGTAGAAAAGGGTGCTTAAAATTGAAATTTGTGGTTCGTAAAATCCTCTTTTTTCTAAACTTTACATCATACATTCAGTCTCTATGCTAAAATTCAGCTTTTTACATCAAGGGCTTTGAGTGGGATTGTGATTAATCAGTGGCCCAATATTTTTGAAAAACCCTGTACAATTTTTTAAAAAAATGTCAAGTTTGAAAATAAAATACCCGTACTCAAGCGTTTATCCGAAATCCTAAGGGTTTTTTTAAATAGAAAATAATTTAATATTTAAGGGGCGGTTTTACCCCCTTACAAGTCTTTTGAAAAATTATATCTTATCGAACCTCTACGCTCTGTAGGTAACCCGTATACAAAAATTCGGCGTTTTGCGTCAAGCCGTTTGAGGAGGATCGTGATTAATCAGTGACCCGAGTTTTGAAAACACCCTGTATACATTTAAAAAACTCTACGAATATAAAAAAATTAAAATAAAATACCCTTATTTATTTTATAATGTTAAAAAACAATTCGTGGTATTAAAATAAATAATATTTTGTACATATCTCTAGTTTACTGTAGAACGTTTTAACGGACATGATTATTTTACATATATAACTACTAGCGGGTACCCGCGACTTCGTTCGCCTATGTCGACAATGAAACGGGTAGAAAAGGGTGCTTAAAATTGAAATTTGTGGTTCGTAAAATCCTCTTTTTTCTAAACTTTACATCATACATTCAATCTCTATGCTAAAATTCAGCTTTTTACATCAAGGGCTTTGAGTGGGATTGTGATTAATCAGTGGCCCAATATTTTTGAAAAACCCTGTACAATTTTTTAAAAAAATGTCAAGTTTGAAAATAAAATACCCGTACTCAAGCGTTTATCTGAAATCCTAAGGGTTTTTTTTAATAGAAAATAATTTAATATTTAAGGGGCGGTTTTACCCCCTTACAAGTCTTTTGAAAAATTATATCTTATCGAACCTCTACGCTCTGTAGGTAACCCGTATATAAAAATTAGGCGTTTTGCGTCAAGCCGTTTGAGGAGGATCGTGATTAATCAGTGACCCGAGTTTTGAAAACACCCTGTATACATTTAAAAAACTCTACGAATATAAAAAAATTAAAATAAAATACCCTTATTTATTTTTTTTATACGTGAAATTTACCATTTTTTACTGGCTCTTGTTTCTTGTTCGACTTTAAATTACAAGATTTACAAGCAATTTGATTAGAGTGTTTTATTCTGTGCTGCAGTAACCAATATTGCTCAATATGAATTTTAGCAAAATGCAAAGACACTGGTCGACATACTGTCCTTTTTGAATGTTCGAATGAAAGATGCCATTTATCAAAACCACCGGCTTCTGAACTTCAAAAACACCGCAAAAGTGTCTTGTGGACCGAAATGTGTCATTTTGACAAAGAACCCCTACCTATGGCATTGAATCATTTTAACTTGAAAATAATATTTGGATAATTTTTAAACGTCTACCTGGCTCTTTTGCTACCTATATTCGGTCTTTGTGCATAAGTAAATGCGAGTATATAATAATCCCTGTTCCTGCTATTTTTAATGAAATGCAGTTCTGCATTTTCCTTATCATTCAGCATCATTGTGGATTAAAAAGTAAAATTTTGATGCGCATTGTTCTGCTAATAAATAAATTACCTTTTATGAGGGAATTAAAAATAAGGTTTACCTATTAGCAGAGCTAAATATCTAAGTTGCAATAAATTAATTAAGTTACAATAAAGTAAATTAGTTATTGTAACTTAGTTACTTTTTTATTATGGAAAAAGTATCTTGCAACTAGATACTTTTGTTGAGTATCTTGTAACGGTTATTTTTGAAAAGTATCTTTAGTTACAAAAAGAAGTATATCAGTTGCATATTTGTCAGTCTGGTCAATTTCACGTATAAATCCTATAAAAAAATTGCAACACCAGGAAACAGCCGGTGTATGAAAGTTGGCTGTCACGTTATTAACGCTCACGCCTTGATGGTCACTCTTTGAGTTTATCTACGTAGATACTTTTTAATTTTCCGAAAGTTTCGCCAACTTTTTATAACAATTTCTTCTGCTGTTCTTATTTCGAATTAAGAAGAAAACACAGCAAGCTATTGTTATATGTTTCTGTTTTTTTATAAATCGGATAAACAAGATATAGAATATCAGATTTTTGTAATTCCTATATTAAGGTGTAGGTGGTCTTTAGGTAGTAAGTTAGTTAGGTTAGTATAGTCGAATGCGGTCTTATCGTGTGGGGTCCAAAGGAATCAAATCCAATATTATGAATTAAATCAAACAAATATAAAGGGAGAAAGAAAATAGTTTTTTTTTATTATATTACGCAATATTATTAAGATAGCCACTTAATAGAAAACACAGTGAATACCAAAATGTTGTGTGATTATTTTATCGAGCTATTAAATCTCGATGGGCTATTTACAAATATAAAGGGAGAAAGAAAATAGTTTTTTTTTTATTATATTACGCAATATTATTAAGATCTTAATCTTATCACTTAAAAAGCCCTCATCTTCTGAGTGGTCCGCAAATGGCGCAATGATCATTGGTGTTATTTCGACATCTAGAACTCATTCTCGATTCCACCAATACCATATTAATTTCTCCGTATGTTCCACAGATTTCTTCCAGTACTCCGGCGTAATATAATTTAATGAATCTTGCCAAACAATTTAAACTTCATCTCATATAAAACCAACGTTCACCTGTTTTTCGTAATATGATTTTGCCCCAGCCCACATTAATTCCATTGCGTTAAACTGGCAATGGTATGGCGGCAGTCGTAAAACCTCATGTCCATTTTCCCGTAATATTTCATCTACGGCATATATTGTTGGTTTTTTTAAATAGATTTTGCCATTAAAAGAAGTTCTAGTTTCAGCATACTGGGTAAAGGATTTTGTTTTTGTTTTATTATCTAGTCATAAATATCACTTTTCTTCCAGCATGAAGTAGGTTGTTTATTTAAGAATCTTCAATGATAAGATCCATTGTCCAGAATGATTAAAGATGGAGCATCTAAATTTGGAATAAGTTGTTCTTTTACTTGCTTTTCAAACAGTTCACGGTTCATACTGTCATGGTAGTCCATACTTTTGGATGTTGAACAAAACAGTAAACTTGCTACCTGGGAGGAATCCTGTTGAAGAACCTGCGTGCAAAATGATGAACCGTTTTCCTGTCCCACATCTCTTTTTTCTCTTGACACTTTTTTCAGACTTACCCTGCCAAGATTTCGATCCACTTTCTAATAAAAAATAAACTAGTAAAATTGTGGTACTAATTCAAGATGGCGGAATAAAATGGCTATCAAAGAAAATATTTATTATCGTGAAAAAAATCACCTTTCCAGGTTTTACATATTTTCAGGTTTTAGTGTCCCTGAATGCCAAAATAGTTATTTATACTATAAGGGATGTAAGTAACATTTACCAGTCGATGACGAGAGACATAGAAGAATAAGCGAATATTGTCGCCCGACCGACAGCGAGGGCTAGCAAAAAAGTTCAAGACTGGTTAATGTTACTTACATCCCATATAGTACATAACATTTTTCCCCCTCCCTGTATTGTATCTTTACAAGAAAATGCTGGATATATTTTTGGATTTTCATTATCATTACATTCGATAGCATTCTCATTAAATTATGAACGCAGCTGTGATCCGTTGCCAGAGCAACATAGGCAGTTTTTATCAACATCGTCAAGTTGACAAACCATAGCGAAAAGTTTGAAGAAGTCGAATTGTTTGATTCTGTGTGGACAAAATGGATGTTTCAGACATAGAAGAATCAGCGAATATTGCTTGTTTATCTCTACTACCGAAAAAGTCGAAAAAAAGGTATGAAGCAGCATATAAATCCTTTAAGAATTCGTGCCAAAGCAAGACGGCTACTGCAGTCTTAGAAACCTTGTTTTTGGCGTATTTCCACGAAAAAAGTGCTATATTGAAGTCCCCATCAAGGTTATAGTGTGAGTATTCGATGTTGAAGTCCACCCTTTTTATAGAGGAAAATATAGATATTTCTAAGTATCCAAAACTTCGAGCATTTTTGAAATCGAATGTGTTTAACAGGGAAGGTGTGAATAAGTTCATGCTTGAAGTCCCCGATAATATATACTTATTGATGAAGGTGGTAATGGTAATGGGAGTGGCTGGAGCGTGCCGTTCTAATGAATTCTGTGAAATGAAACGGACGAGTCAAGAAGTCATAATTGTGACCATTCCTGACTCCAAAAATGGAATGTCACGTACATTTACAGTGACAAAAAGTGACGACAATCAGGTTTGTCATTTCAAAATAATTCAAAAGTACGTTGATACAAGATCCCACATGACGACTATTAATCCGCGATTCTTTATGCGATATCAAAATGGAAAGTGCTTAAACCAGCCTGTCGGAAAAAATACGTTTTTGTCAATTCCAAGTAAAATTGCGAAATTTCTAAAGTTTGAGAACTTCAAAATGTATACTGGACACTCTTTTAGAAGAACGTCTGCAACTTTATTAGCAAATACTGGAGTTGATGTATTAGCTATCAAGCGACATGGTGGATGGAAATCCGCTACTATTGCGGAAAGTTACGTAGCTAGAGCCTCAATAATAAAAAGGAAGTAGCGAATAAAAATGTATACAATAAGACTCAGCCAGAAGTCCCTTGCAGTGCTTCAACAGTGACAGAAACATTGGTTAGAAATGAAGAATCTGTGGAGTCAGAAAATGTAATACACATCGAGAAGAAACGAGAAAACGTGTTTCCAAATTTTGTTAATAATGTGAATAATTGTACCATTAATATTCATTTCAATTAATATCGCCGGATTTTTGTCCGTATTTTTGTAATATTTTGATGAAATCAAAAATTAAGGCTACTTAATAATATATTAAGTTAAATTAAGGGAAATAATAATTTTAGATTATTATTTTCCTAGGGATGTAAGTTGACTTACATCTTGTCGTTAAGTGCAACCAATACCTTGTTGAGTAACTTTCACTTACGTCTGTCAAAGCAGTGTCAAAATAGGTTGTTTACAATACAGGGAGGGGGAAAAATATATTTTATCACTTCCGTCGGTCCGTCTGTCGGTTTGTCTGTATATATGTCGCGGCATCGCTTAAAAACTACTCATCAGATTGACTTCAAATTTTAGTTAAAAAGTAAGGGTAATATGGGAATAACCTGGTAATATGTTGGTAAAAATCCAATATGCCGGAAAAAGATGGCGGTCTAGTGAAACATTAAAAAAATTGTTACTACAAATACTAATTATCCAATTTCCTCAAATTTTGTACAAAAATCAAGTGTTAAATAGAAATGAACTGGTAACACTTTGGTGTGAATATAAGACAGCAAAACAAAATAGCGATCTGATAAAATATTTAAAAAATCGCTCTGAAAAAACTACGTATTATTTTCAAATTTGTGGTGTGAAAAGGTGTGATATAGAGATAAACATGTAAAGTTGCCAAATAATTGTTACTTCCCTCGTTAAAGGGAAGTATTATAATCGTGAAAAAATCATCCTCCAAGTTTTTTTCAGATGTTTACATTTCAGGGTCCTTAGATGCCGTCCGATTTCTGTCCGTCTGTCTTTCGGTACGCTAGCTAAAAAGCGACTTACCCGATAGACTTCGAGTTATGGTCAACCATTAAGGATCATATAAGGGTGACCTGGTAAAATTTTGGTAAATGCTATGTCTCCTTCCACGCTAACGTGAACGAACTTTCTAGATTTGGGTTCACGCGAAACCAGATGTGACGTCATTAACGTTCACGCTAACAAATATAAGCTATTTATATGTTTTTCGTCGAAAAGCTTGGTAGCGCAGTGGTACGTTCGGCAAAGGCGATTTTTTTTTTGTTTTTTTTAACACAATTTAGATTACCTTCTTAAAGTTAGGTTAGGTTAGGATTGGTTAGGCTTGCTGTAAAAAAAGCGCGCGATAGAGCGCCAAACGGACTCCGAGTCTATATTTAAACAAGGATTTTTTTTAACAAAATCTATACTGTTAAGTGAATCCCCCATTAGATTAGTACAAGTTTGTTAAAAATGCAGTCATTCACACGTTTATGTGAACCGACTTCCCGGCGATTCTTTCACGCTAGCGTGGAAGGAGCAACGGCCTTTGGTAAAAATCCAATATGGCAAAAGAAAATGGCGGCATAAAGAAGTGTTAAAAAAAATATACTAAAAAATTACCCAATTTATCTCAAAGTTTTCACAAAAGTATTATATAGGAATCAACTGGTAAAATTTTGTTAAGAATCCAAAATGACCTAATAAAATATTTAAAAATTCAGCCTGAAAAAACTACGTGAAAAAGTAGACTCTCAAGTTTTAAATATTTTCACGTTATAGCGTCCCTAGATGCCAAAAAATATATTTTATCAATTTCGTCGGTCCGTCTGTCTGTCAGTTCGCGGCATATCTTAAAAAATACGCCTGAGAGTGACTTCAAGTTTTAGTCGGAATTTTTTGGTAAAAATCGAATATTTTGGTAAAAATCGAATATGCTGAAACAAGATGGCGGCCTAGTGAAAAGTTAAAAAAATTATTACTAAAAAACGAATTATCCAATTTCAAATTCAAAACATTTTTATTTGTCTCGATACAAAAAAAAATACAATAATAACGTAATAATTTAAGCGGACAAATTAGGACAACACCTCGATTACAAAACCGTTTCATAAACACATTAAAAACATGCATATGTGGTGCAGACCTTGATACCTAATGTCTATATTTTAATGACTAAAAAATTAAATTATTGAATGATATGATATAAACCATAAACTCTATATTAAGGCAAAGGGCAAATACCAGGACAGGATCCCCAAGCGAGCACCCAGGCGAGTCGAACAAAAAGAAGCAAAAGGATTTTTAGTGTAAGTTTGAAACTTTGAATTGATTTATTTGTGTGGGCAACTCATCAATTTCTTCAAATGTTGCACAAAAACCAAGTGTTATAAGAGTAAATTGGAAAACATTTTGGTATGACTATAAGATAGCAAAACTAAATTGCGGCCTAATAAAATGTTCTAAAATTAACCTGAAAACCCTACTTATTAGAGTATTTTCAAATTTTGTTCAAGCATTAGGTGTAATATAGAGAAAAACTGATAAAGTTGTGGTAGGAATTCAAGATGGCGGCCAAATAAATTTTTTAAAGAATTAATGTAAAATAAAATGTTATTTAAACGACTTAAAATGTTGCATAAAAATTGTAATATAGCGACAAACTGGTACGAATGCAACATGACGTAATAAAATCGCGGTGTGTGTCAATGTATTTATGGAATTTATTTTAAATTATACCCAAAAATCAAATGGGGCGTAGGTAGAAACTGGGAAAATATTGGTAGGAATTCAATATGATGGAACAAAATTATCAAGGAATGGTACCAAAAGTTTTCTACCGAAGGATCTTTGGAGATAGAAAGATCAAAAAGAAATTTGTTTGATGAATGTTTCTTAAATAGACTTTTAGCTGTTCATGAAATAATATTGAATAATCACGCAAAATATCATTGCAAAAAATGTCTTCTGCTCTAAGTTTGCCGTTAAGATATACAGGGTGTTCTATTTAAAATAATGAGATTTTTCAAATTATAAAATGGGATTTTTTTCGGCCACTCTATAAACGTGATACAAAATCACTAATTTCCATAAAAAAATTTATGGGTTACAGAATTCGATCAAAACAAACCGAGCGGTTCTAACTATAACCATTTAGAAATTATTGACCTTCAAAATCGATGACTGTCGGCTGGGACACCCTGTATATTTTGATGAACTGTGTTTGGAGGTCAGGTGTTAAACGAAAATGTCATGATGTAGAATAATCACAACCTTTCCCTTTCTTTACTATAACAGTGACGGCGTCAAATTACACGGATATGTTAGAGATTTTTTTTTCACAACTTCGTTAAGATACCCATTTAAATGAAACATTACCAACAGGATGGTGCCTCATTATATTATTCTCTTATAGTAAGAGAATCACTAGTTGTAGCATTTGGAGCAAAGTGGATAGGATAAGCTCGTCCAATTGACTGGGCGCCTTATTCTCCAGATTTGACAGTTACGGATTTTTTCCTGTGGAGATACGTTAAGGACAGGTATTATAATCACGTTTCAGAAAATATCAAGGATCTTAAAAGAAATATCCGAAATGTCATTGAAGAGATACCCCAGAAGGTGCTACAGGATTTCTTCAGCCATCTATTGGTACAGGTTCATAAATGTGCTGAACAGAATGGACATCATATTCAGAATTTACTTAAAAATTATGTCGATTAATAAAAATATGATAATTTTCTACTTTACTTCATTTGTGGGAATATCATTGGTCGAATTATTAATTTTTTATTTGTAAAACATTGACCACCCAGTATGATTCTTACTGATTTATGAACCATTTCCTTAACGTTAGGCTATACAGGGTGTTCCATTTAAAATAAGTGAAATATAATAGGATTTTTTTCGGCCACTCTGTAGACGTGATACAAAATTATTAATATCCATAAAAAAACGTATGGGTTACAGAATTCGATCAAAACAAATGGCGCGATTCTAACTAACTGTTTAGAAATTATTAACCTTCAAAATTGATCATTATCGGCTGGGACACCCTGTATATTTTGATGAACTGTGTTTGGTGCACAGGTGTTTTAATATTTTTTTCATAATGTTTAATTAACCGAAAATGTCATGATGTAGAATGATCACAACCTTTCCCTTTCTTTACTATAACAGCAGCCGTAGATTTAGTTAATTATAGTTAAATTTGTTCTGACAATCATAATATACTCCAAAGTTGGTGCCTTAAAAGTTTCTGTTCATTAGCGGCTCCATACTCAATTGATTTTTTATATACGTAACATATTTAATAAAGGAGAATTATTTCGGCAGCTGATTATCAACCTCTCACTGCGGTAGGCTGCAGAATGAGCATAATCATTCCATAGCTCCTTAATTGATATATCAATCGGTGACTGTGCATTTTTTCTTTAATTAATACGTATTTAGGCATAATTGATGTTTGCCCACAAAAGTAAATTAGAGCTTTCGGTGGCTTATTTGTTATTGGCTTCAGAAGAAGCCGTGTCTAATGCAGGTTGGGAACGATCCATATCGTTGGGTTTATGCTTGACTGTAGGCACAAGTTAATTAAGAAAGTAGACGACGAGTTTTTATAATATACTAAAATTAATTGTTTTTATTGGTTCGACATTTTATGTCTTTACAAACAGTATACCATTTTAACTAGGAAAGGTACAATTAGAGTTGAGAGAAGTTTCAGCAAAATATTTTATATCAAGAGTTTAAACTAATAGTCCAGGCAATTGAGGGTTTCTATTCGTAAAAGGACGGAAAGGAATGAAATTTGGTGGAATGGTAGACATAGGTCCCTTGAAAGTAGGAAAGTACACCTTGCGGGGGGTGAACACTTTGCTTCGCGACGCAGTGGCGGCTATTCAGGTGAAGTAGGTGAAGTGCTACTTCACCAGGAAAAATAAACAAGCAAACATCTAACTATATTTATTATATATCTCTTAAAATTTAAGTTTTTTTATTCATTTATTCACCTAATTGGCAAAAAATAAACTGTACATCTCGAATAAATATTTTACTTGAGCGTTGGCGGCATGTCTTTTTAAAACTTTCAATCGAACTTTATTATAACAAGTATAACAGTGGCGCAAACCGCTTCGACTTTGCTGGGGGTGCTACGTTTAGTTTACGATTTTCCTACTACGTTGCCAGGACAACGCGTACGCGATGACGTCGACCGCATGGAAGATTAATGTTAACCAGCGCCTTACAACGCTCTCGGTGAATTGCTAACGCAGTACACGACACCCACGTGTCGGTAAGTTTGGGGTGGTTGTTTACTTTTATTTTCGCGGATTTCGCTGCAACCGGTTAGTTCCTTTGCAGTTTGGTTAACTGTTTTGTGTTATATTTATTTATGGTGTTGTTACAACTTTATTTGGTGCCGGGTTTATTAATTTGCACTATTGATGAATCCGATCACGGATGTGGTTTGCATTTTGTTGGAAATTCCATTTAATCGATGGAAGGAACAAGATCGGAGTATTAATCGCCATCCTGGTTTTTGGCGTACAAATGATTATGTAGTAGTCAAATATTACAAAAATTATTTTGCTGGCCTTGTTTACTAGTTTCCAATAAATATTCAGTGTGGAATAAGGAAGGCTTTGCAGGTATGTTAAATATATGAAGGTCTTTACATAAACATGAAGACTCGGCGGAGCATTTGAAGAGTCAGGGGAAAGAAAGATGAAAGTCCAGTTTAGGTCGAAAAAAAAGTAATCAGTGCAGAATGTAGCTTTATACCCATATTTTATCATGCCATACATGTACGAGAAAAAAACGCTGATAGTCACCAGTTGCAATGTCTTAAAAATACAGTATACTAGGAAAAAACGCGCGTCAGCGGTAAAAACGCTGATAGTCCACTTTTGCGTTTAAAGACGATTCGGTGATTTTCTTGCTAATGCATTTTTAGTAGTCGTTTGAACTTGTCGAAAGCATTATAATTCTTGTTTCACCGCGTGTGTTTTGTTTAAGTTATGGAAGAAAGTGAGGTTAACGCGAAGAAGCGCAAAAAACTTGGACGAGTAAGTGATGTTGCGAAAAAAATTAGCCTGCAAAGCAATGTGCCTGGAAGTGATTGTAAGTGTAAAAGGTTAATGTGTTTTACTCAAGTAACTGAAGATGCAAGGAAGAAAATTTTGCAAACATTTAATAAACTGCCCACATACGACGAGCAAAACTCGTATCTTTCGGGTTTAATATCACTGATTCCTGTTCAGCGACGAAGACCCCGCAAACCTGAAAATGAAGTCGCTAAATTCAACGACTCATCTTACCACTATAGAGTAAGAGTTCTTCAAGAAGATGAAGCTTGTATTGACGTTCAAATATGCTACAAAGCATTCTTATCGATACATGGTATTACAGGTAGGAGAGTTCAAACAATACAACGTTCATTAAAAATGAGTGGCTTTGCTCCAGTTGATGGCAGGGGTAAGCATTCCACCAGAAAGCATGCTTTGTCAAAACAAACAGTAGAATTGGTAATAAAACACATTTCTTCCTTCAAGTCTCGCAGCAGTCACTACAGTATGAATAAAACTAAAAAGACCTACTTACCAGAAGACCTGAGCGTACTTAAAATGTACAACATGTTCAAAGAAAAGTATCCTGTTTGTAAAATTTCCTATGATAGCTATAGAGGCATTTTTAATAAAAAATTCAACATCGCTTTTGGGTATCCGCGCTCCGACACATGTTCGTTTTGTGACGAAATTAATATTAAATTAAAAAACATGCATTCTGAGCTTTCAAAAGTTACTGATAAAGAAGGGATAATTAAGAAGATAGAAAAATTGGAAGTAGAACGAAAACTTCATCGGAAGAAAGCAGATACGTTTTATAAAAGAAAAACAGAAGCCAAGAAAGAGAGTCGGAAAAAAGTTGAAATGGAATCAATCTGCATTGACTATGCCAAAAATTTACCTGTGCCTAATATTTCTACTAATGATGCCTATTATTGTCGACAGTTATCCGTTTATACATTTATTGTTCATTTTTTATCTACTAACGATGCGATATTTTACCCTTATCCAGAAACAGAAGGCAAAAAAGGAAGCACGGATGTGTGTTCTTTAATTCATCATATGCTATACAATCACTTAGATCACAGAGTAAGAGAACTTCACATTTTCTGTGATTCGTGTGCAGGACAAAATAAAAATTGGACCGTTTTTCGATACTTACATCACGTCATTCATTTTCAAAAACGCCTAGATTCTATTCGTGTGACATTTCCTGTGCGCGGACACTCCTATATGGAGTGCGATAAGGATTTCGCTATAGTAAACCAAAAAACTAGGGCAGAGACGCCTGAAGATTGGATTTCAACTTTCGAGAGCAGTCGGAATAAACCAACACCATTCAAGACCGAAAAAGTTAATTACAATTTTTTTTACAAATGGGACACACTCTTAAGCAACATTTATAAAAAAACCTCCTCGTTTCCTACTAGAACCAATCAAGGAACTGAAACTTTTAAAGGAAAACCCAAGGCTTCTCTACTACCGCACAGCTTTCAATGGAAACTGGCAATCTTCTGACATCGTGGGAAAATCGCTCAAATTGAGTCATGATAATAGGGAGTTTGAGATGCCGAAGTTTTCGTATAAGTGTATACTACTTTACGAATGCACATTATTATTAAATTTATTGTTTTTATATTTTTGTTTCAGATCCGTTGCCGCTTTCATTGGTCAAATACAAAGACATAGCAAAGCTGTCGAAATTTTGTGGACATGAAGCCCAAAACTACCTACGAGGCTTACCACATTAATAATTATTATTATTTAGGTTTATTGTTTAATGCTAAAATTATGTTTATTATGTTTATTTTGTAACATTTTTAATAAAAATTTTTTGAAAACTATAAAATAAGGGGATATATTGATGAAACTCCCTGGACTCTCAGCGTTATTTCCTAGTAATTATTGACTCTACTGTGAGTTTTTGCTAATAACTATTATGTTTTTTAAGTATTTTGTTAAAATGAAACATTATGTTCATTGAAATATTATACATAATTGATTAGAAACCTACTTCTAGTCCCATCGGTTTTCAATGCAGAACTATTAAGTTTCTAACCTTCAACTTGTGTTTTCTCAAAATCATGGTCCATGGACTATCATCTTTTTTTCCCCTGACTCTTCATTTGAAAGGATTGTAAAAAATTAATGCACTATAGCTGACACTTTAAAAGAAAATGCTAAACTATATAAAATACATTTTAACGAAAACGTCCGATTAAATGGACTATTTATGTGCTTGGTAATTGACGCATTTTTGTACCTTGCAAAACAAGAGTTAGTCCTTCTCGGCCATTATGAGAGCAGCGAGTCAATAAATAGGGGGAATTTTAAAAAGCTTTTAGGTTTATTAATATCGAGAAGTTCCCAAGAACTAAAAGATCATCACGAAAAAATTAATAATGTTTTTACTGGTGAAAACTATTCAAAACGAAATAATTAATTATTAATTGAATTTAATTGAATGCATTTCTGATAAACATAAATTAATAGGGCAATGTTACGATGGCGCAAGTGTGATGTCTGGCCATATAAGTGGCCTTCAAAAAAAGAAAAAGAAAAAGCGCCGCAGGCTGTATTTGCCCTGATGCAGCAAAGTTCAAAAATATTTCTAAATGTCGAATTTTTTTGCAAGCCTTAGTGGTATTCCCTCATTTTTTCATCACTCAGCCCAACGAACGTATGCTCCTATATCTGCATCTACGAGGCATATACCAACAGTTACAGAAACTCGTTAGTAAATGTGATTGTTCAATTTACGTTCTTCAAAAGAAATCGTTTGACATTCATTTTTGCATATCCAATATAAAACGCTGTCGTGAGGCGCTCTGTAAAAGAAGAAAAAAAAAAGAAAGAAAGAACAAAGAAAGAAAAAAGAAGTAAAATTTTGGTACTAATACAAGACGGCGGAACAAAATGGCAGCTTAATAAAATACTAATAGATTAGAATAGGACATATAACCAGAAAATCATACATTTCGTACATAGGATCAACAAGAAATTACAATAAAATTAATAGTCAATAAATAAAAAAGAAACGTATATCTATGTAATAATAAACTAAAATACGGATATTACCAGTAATACGGAACAATGTAAAAAATAATAAATATTCTTAAAAGCCTAACAATCATCAGGGACAATCACCAAAAGACGACAGAAAATCTAATAAAAGAAATATAAGTTTGCTACATTACCTTCCTCATTATTTCTACTCCTCGTAATTTATAAATTCCGAGGTAGAATAAAATTTTACATTTTTTTTTGCAGAAAAAGTGGATATCTTTATTTTAAAAATAATGAATATGGCAATCGGAAAAACACCTTTCCGGCAAAATTGTTCGCGAGTTAGTAGCAAAATTTCGCGAAACTGGATCCCTTATAAATAAAAAGAGGTAGATGGAAAATCCTGTAGTAAATGAAGCTATGGAGGTCTTTGTATTGGGCCAAGTTGCCATGGATAGTACGCTGAGTACAAGACATTATAAATTTTTTTTTTTTTAAATATTTGAACGAGTGGCCAATACCTCGATGTGTTGTTTAAACCGTTGTTTAAACAGTATCGAGTTTGTTGTATAAATACATGGTATAAAGGGGAACCTCTGAAAAAAGTCTTCCTATGTTTAGGCATCTTAAGGATCTCAGTATTTGTAATAAAATACAAATTAGCTTCACCTAGCATTTCATACTCACAAGCATTATCTTGAACACACAACAGACATCTCAATATATATATATATACATATATATATATATATATATATATATATATATATATATATATACATGAACTGATTTCAAATTGTGTCTCATAACTAATTGTGGTATAAAAAAATCAAAATGGCGGCCAAATAAAATTTTTGTAATCGTGAAATAAAATTACCCACTCAGACTCTACATATCTTCGCGTTTTAGCGTCCCTAGATGCCAAAAAATATATATGTGTGACATAACTAATCGAGTTATAGGGGACAATTAGTAAAATTGTGGTACTAACTCAAGATGGCTGAACAAAATGGCGGCCAAATAAAATGTTTGTAATCGAGAATAAAATCACCCTCTCAGGTTTTTATATATTTTCACGATTTAGAATCCTTAGATGCCAAAAGATATGTTTTATCAATTCCCTTTGTCCGTCTGTCGGTTTGTCTGTCTGTCAAATTGACTTCAAATTCTAGTCAAAAATTGTGAATGATATGTGAATGACCTGGGAATATTTTGGTAGAAATCCAAAAGACAGTATAATAACTCCTAATAAAGAGAAATATTCATATCGAGGGAAGTTCCGGGTAATGGAAATTTACAGATTTTTTTTTATTGAGTTTCTGTAAAAATATATTCGTGTCGATGGCGAGTTCTTCATAATTCTCTTCTATGTGAAACTCAGAAATTATTGTTAAAAACGGGATTATTTGAGGAAATTGGTCGGAAGTGGTGGATAGTTATGTAAATACTAAGATTTGTTCTAAGACTCAGTAGTGGAGTAAAAACGATATAAAAATGGGGCAAAAATATCAAATATTTGTCAAAAGTGTATATCTGTGTTTTTTCACATACAGCACGCGATCACTTCGAAATTAATCAACTTATTTCAATTTTTTTTTTTGTAATCGATTGAGAACATATAGGCGGTGATAACAGTAATAATTTAAGTTGCATGATGAGAATTTTTATTTAAAAAAATGCATTAAATTTCAAATATTACTTCTAGTGCATCATAATTTTCGGTAAGCGATAACCTTTTTTAATTGTAGGGGTATCTGGGTATGAAATAAAGATAAAATATTGAAAAAGTTTTTAAAACATAAAAAAACCTTCTGTAGCAAATATTTTTCCAGTTATTCAGAAATAAAATGAGCCGTTCAGAGGAAAAGTGGTCTAACTGCGTTAAAGAAAATATTTTAAAAATCGATGTTTTACATTTGAGTGAATTAAAAAATCAAGGTTATACTAAAAAAAAAAAGAAATACGTGTTTCCTCTAAACATGTGTTAAAATTTCACGTGATAACAATTTTCAAAGATTACGAGAATTTTTATTAGGTTTTTAATGCGCAATATCATTTTTCTAGTAATCATTTTCCAAGACTTAGCGGAAAAGTGGTATAACTCATTGAGTTATATCACTATTCCACGTACAAGTTAATCTACTTTCACAAAACTAATGGATTAATTACCTAAACTACACTTTTTTTTCTTTTATGCAAGAAGTTACACCTGTACTGATATTATTTTCACCTGAACTATCATAATCAAAATATTTTCTAAACCCTGTTTTTATAGTTTTTACGATACCTTCTTTTATTGTTATTGTTATTTTGCCTATTATTTTCTATTATAAAATTTTAGTAAAATATATTTTTTCAAATGAAAATTAAAAATGATAAAGAAATTTAATAACAAAACACTATAGGTACTTATTATAAAACATTATCTTTATTATGGTAATACATACTTCGAACAAAAAATGAAAATAAAAATACAGAGCTTAATAAGCATAACATTAACAAAAAGTTATTAAAAAAGATTAGTCTTCCTCATCATTGTTTTCATAGTCAGATAATGGCCCAATATCGACTGCATCCTCTTTAGTAACTAAGTTAAGGAAGAACTGATGCTGAATAGGGGGAATCCACTGAAGAAGATATCCTTCTTCTTGGCTAAAGTGACCGGTCTAGGAGAATCGTACAATGATTGTAAGACTACAGAAGAAAAGGAAGTGCGGGGTCTACCCTTGGCTGTTTTTTTTAGATCCAAGCTACTGAACTCCAAAACATCATTCAACGATTCCTTGTACAAAATTACGTAAGGAGTGCTGTCAAATCGTAGCCACTGGACTAGTAACCACTTGAAAGGCACTTTGTTACTGTTCATTTTTCTTTTTGTGACCATCTGTTCTAAATTTTTGGTTGATAAAAAATCTTCTTGGTTCATTTCGTACACCTGGAACTTGGATTTTCTTGTATTACGTATTATTCGTATCCAGTCATCTTTAGTGTAAAGCACAGCCGGCTTAGCTGCCTTTTCAATGTGCCCAAAATCTCTATCATTGGGCAAAAATGAATGGCCAGACACCATAAACTTGTGATCAACTTTACTAACACAATTGTTTGAACTCTCGACTATTGCTTTCCAAATAAGTGACAACTTTATGTTCCTATTTTGGCCAGTACATGCGTCACTGTATGCGATGATGTGATTAATGTTGGCACAGTGAAGTTCGATGTGTTTCATAATGCACGAACCAATTTCCTGAGATCCCCTAGAAGCAATTGTTTCATCCCAGATATACATGAATGCTTGGCCGGTTACAGTGTGATGAATACCCAAGTTATAAACGTACATGTTACGCTTATAGTATTTCCGCGAAGGTCTTCCCCTGGTAGTTTGCCCAATTCCTCTTTTTTTAGAAGTCTTTGAAGTCTCCCGTTTGAGATAACAAAGGTATCCAAGAAGTACTTTTTACAAACTACGACGCTGTTTGTTTTAATATTCAAAATGTATTTGTATGTTACAGACTTAGGCCCCTTTGGCATCTCGGCATCTTCATTAGGACGTCGTTGTTTCACGGGAACTCTCTGTACAAGTCCAGAAATATAGGTATTTTGCCGAGAAAAATCGCTTCAACTCCAAAAACGCAAAAACAAGCTGTTTCTTTCCTGCTCACTAACATAGTTATTGCACCTCTTTACACAGCCACATGTTATATTTTTAAAAGTCTTTGCAGGAATAATCTTGCCTTTACCAGTAATATACGCCTTTCCGGAATTCCTTTGGATTCGAGCCTTGGTTTTTTTATGTTCACTATTGTGTCTTACACGTTTCTTTCCCTTCGGTATACGACTTCCGTCAGTATTCATTACATCATCTGAATCACTCATGGCCTTTGTAAACAAATCACATTGATAAACTCGAATAAATAATAATTATTTTTGCTACTATGCTACGCACTTAACTGGAAAGTACACATTAAAATAAACCAGAATAAACGGCGAACAGGCCGGTAGTTGCAAGCAGCGCGGCCGGTGCGGTGCAGTGCCTTGACTTATACCACTATTCCAGCAAACGCATGAATATTGTTGATAGGAATAACGTTAGAGTTCTATTTTTTCAGCTGTTATTAAAATTTGACTTATACCACTTATCCACTGAATATATTACACCCCTAGGAACCAAAATACTGGTATAACTTAAAAATGAAAAATTTCTGATTTATACCACTTTTCCTCTGAGCGGCTCAAATCATGTATATCTCGCGCACGCGGTGTACTTGTCGGAGACGCTATAAAAAGGCATTCTGGACCGCGTCGCTGGTAGCGCGCTTGGTATGTTTCGGATTAGTTTTGACGGCATTCTTGGTTAGGTAGAGTAGAGGTATGAAGGGCTTTGCAAATTATGTTTAAATAATTTAGTACTTTAGTCGAACATACGTATCACATTTTATATAAAATATTATTAACTTTTCTTAAATATGTTTTATCATATTACAGATTATATAGCAATTAATAATAAAAAATTATATAGCAAAAAGACATGAATTACAACACATTGAACGTACATTTTAAATTTTTAAATTAAAAGGGTTCAAATTCCGAATCTGATGAATTGTCTTCATTTTCCGGTCTGTTATTGCATGTTGTATATTTACATTCACAGGAACATTTTAATTCTTGTGCCAGGCATGTGCATCTATTATTGTTGCAACTTTTGTCGGAACATCGGATTGACAATGCTTTTCTTACTTCATCGGGCACTGGATCTTGCACTGTTAATATGGGGCTCCAAGAACTTTCAAGTTTCCAACCATACTCACCAGAATCTTCCAAAACAGTTTACTTCACATGTGAATTATATCATATTTTTAATTGATATATACACCTAAAAAAAATTATCATCCTTATTTTAAATGAAAATTTATTATCATAGTTTGTTACTAATGCCTTTTTAAATGCTGCTTGAAAGCATCATCTGTAGGAGGCAGTTCTGATGCAGACCGATTTGACTCTTTTGTTAAATTGGCTCTGAGTTCATTAAAAGTTCTAATGCTCTTATTTTTATTTTTATATAGATAGGACTGGCTTGGTCTTTTGGTAAAAATGGAAAATTTTCGAGGCCGCTTAAATTCTTAATATTTTTGTATAAAATGTCAAACGCTGGTCTTTTACCTATTTTATATATTGCACAAGTGGTGTCACATCCAGTTAAACAACGAATAGTTAATAATTTTTTACAAATTTCTTCTCCCAAATTAGTGACAATATTGTTTATAGATAAAAAATATTTGTTTCTGCTTTTTCCAAACTGAAGGAAAACATTACATTTTGACATTTCTGGCGTTACAGAATAATAATAAATAAGTAAAAGTAAAACATGGGTGTCAACTGATTTTACAAGAATAGTAAATATTACATAAATTCAATTCTGCCAAAACATGAAGTATTATTCTTGTACCAGCTTCCTCTTGGATGCTACTTAAATAATCAATTTTTGTCGGTACTTTGCTTTTAGTAACCAGGTAACAAAGTTCTGAATTTTCAAAACCTCCTGCTGTTATGACTGAGCAAATTTGCCATTTTGTTTAAAAAATAGTTAGTCAGAAATATTAATAATGATTGTTTGTTTGATGACGACCGAATAAGTTCTCTGAATTTTGGCACTTTTCTGGCAACGCTATCTTGCCTTTTTTCCGCGCCACTTACTATGATTTTTAGGCCTTGTATTGTGGGATTTTTTCCACAAATTAAATACTCCATAACTAAACAACGTACACTTATACTACCAAATTATAAAATTATTTAAACAAAATTTATCAAGTTTCAAAGAAATCGCAATTATGAATTATGTTTTAAAAACTTTTTTAATATTTTCTCTTTATTTCATTCAGATTCACACAGATACTATGGTAAAATTCCTACAAATAAAAAAGTTTCTCGCTTACCGAAAATCATAATGCAATAAAAGTAATGTTCGAAGTTTAATCGATTTTTTAATTTAAAAAACACGTACCATTAGACTTATATTATTACAGTTATCACCGTCTATATATCCTTAATCGATTGTAAAAAAAAATTAAAATAAGTTTATTAGTTTTGAAGTAATTGCGTGATGTGTGTAAAAAAACATGAATATACAATTTTGACAATTTTCTGACATTTTCTAGAATAAAAAAAGTCCGACCCCACAAAAGAGGTCGTAATTAGTCATTTCCTATGCCCAAAGCCCTAACCGATCATATCGTAAAGGTTTTATGTGGCTATATGGAAGCGTCTTTATTCCGCGTTTTTACTCCACTATACGTGAAAACTTAAATAAACTGTAACTTGACGTGCATAATGGTGCATTATAGCAATGTCTTTTTTTTTCAGATTTTAGTTAATGTATTCGAAGGCAAGATGTAAGAACTAGTTGATATATTTTGTGTTTGTCCTAATTACATTTAAGAAATATTAGTCTTAAGAAATAAAAAAAACCTGCCTGCAGTAGTTTAATGCTCTACAGGAAATAACACTTAAAATGTTAATGTATCCTTGGTTGACTCGATACCTTATTTCTTCATCAGTATTATAAACAACAATTTTTAAAATAAAAAGTCGCCGTGAACAGGCGGACTATACATTTCATTACTCAGCCATAAAAATCCTACTGCTTTTCGGATAAAAACGCCTTTTCGAAAGAGATAGCCTGGCACCTGATGCAAGATAATAAATAGCCGAAAAGATACAGCGTCCGAATTTGCATTTTGGGCAGAACAGCATTCTTTACACCTCGCGTATCTCCCCTGATTAATTTTCAACACATTTATTGAAATTCCTTGTATATATTAAGATAATCCGGAGAGTGGTCGTCAGCTGAACCCATAAGATTCTTTCAATTTGTCGTCCAATAATTTAGTGTGTGCCTTCAGACATCGCGTTTACCAATTTCTGTCATGTCACGTCTGGCAGATACATTTTATTAGTTTATTTTAACTTTTTCATCGCCCTTTTATATTGTTGGTGACAATAATAGCAGTTTATTATAAAATAACTATTATAATGTGTGTGCATTTATATAATGAAGAACAATGTGATATTTAAATATTTTTTTACCCATCAATTGATAGGAATCATTTGTTATATTATATGTTTAACGTATAACTGTATTGAGTAAACCTTCATTTTGTAGTGCACCAGCTCATTATTAATATTTTTTAAACGAATCTACAGAGTTATTGCTTAAAAATGCAACACCTCCTAACTTTTCTAAATTTACTTTTAGAACAAATGTTTTATATGAAAATGGTAGCTAGTAAGTTCAATTTTTGTATGTGTGGCAACAGTTTGTATACATGGTGACGCAAAACTCCTTGTAATTCAAAGTTATTTTATGTATTTTATGTTCATCAAATGTCATTTCATCTTTAAATACATCCGAGAATTTTCAAAAAAACTCTGCCATAGCTAGGTGTGCTGTCAAATATATATATATATATATATATATATATATATATATATATATATATATATAGGGTGATTCATGAAGAAATGTCAATACTTCAGGTACATATTCAGGACCAAAAAATAAACTCAAAAGTCTATATAAATAAGTGTCCGCAAGGCCTTAGTTCTCGAGATACAGGGTGTTAAAGTTTTTATTTAATTTTCCTATTTTTTAAATAAAATTTTTGATAATGTAAATAATGGAGTGAAAATTGATATACGGGGTTTTTTCAGTATGACAAATTCGAATCTAATATTAGTATTGCTCTTACTTGTAGGGGGCGCCACCTACATGTCTTTCTAGTTCTTTGAACAATCACAACTTTTTGGTACAGTCTTGTATTACATTTTTGATTTTTATTCCCTTGACATTTCTACGTTAAAAAGGTATACCTGTTAAAAGTGGATACGAGCAACCGTTTTCGAGATATTTGGATTTAAAACAGTTTCGGCGCATGAGATTTTTTGTATCAAATTCACATAAAGTATGCATCTATTGTAAAAAAATAGAAGTGTGCCTTGCCTGACAGAACAACTGCTTGTTGGTGTTCTCATCGTTTTTCTTGTTACTTAGCAATAGTAATGTCAGTTAATAATAAGATCAAATTTTGTCACTGTCAATTTCTGTTCATAACTTTTATTATCTGACAATAATCATTTAAGAAACTTTTGATCTAAATACGTCATTATGCCTGTGATATTCTAGCATCGTGAATATGCAGATATGATATTCGTCTATGGCTTCTGCAATGGGGTCGCAATTCAAGCAGTCGCGGAGTACCAGCGTCGTTTTCCAGATAAAAGGGTGTCAGATAGAAGAGTTTTTCAACAAGTTTTCACTACTGCTGGAGAATCTGGGATGTTTCCAAGTGCGAAAATTGTATCTGAAAGGGAATCGGGACCCAACGTTGAAGTAGAAGAGGCTATAATCAATGCCGTCGAAAATGATCCAAGCATAAGCACTAGGCGGATTGCAGATACTTATAAAATTACACAATCATCTGCTTGGAGACATTAATTGTTTATACCCATTTCATTGTTGTTCTTTATGAGGGTCATATCTAAAAAGTTTATTTGATTATGTTGCTCCATCTCATACGTGAATTGTAGTTTGTGGTGAAAGCTGTTGAATTCATGTACAGTTTCATTTAGTTTATTATTTGGAATTGCTATTAAACAATCGCCTACATATCTTTTAAAGAATATAGGTTGAAAATTTAGTTTAGCTAAAACTTTTTCTTCCAAGTACTCCATTAATAACTGTGCCATTGTTGAAGAAATTGGAGAACCCATTGCGCAGCCATCAATTTGTTGGTAGAATTTTTCTTTGTATTAAAAATAATTTGGTGATAATGTGATTTTAATAATTTATATAAACTCTTCCAATGATAATTATGTATGCTCTTTTAACAGGTTCCATTTTTCTTTAATAATAATAGGTATAAGTTCATTGTGGTGTTCATTACAGGGCGAAACGTCAAATAAATGAAAAAATAAAATTTGGTATTTGATTCGAACCTAAACCCAAGAATTTTCCACTTTTGTATACAATAACGGTTCAAGAAAATACAAGATTTTATATATATATATATATATATATATATATATATATATAAAAGAGAAACAGAAATTTCAATTTCTGAGGGGTTCTTGGTCGTAAAAGTTATACGAAACCAGTAACGGTAAGGATTACTCCTTCACCATTTTGTCGAGAATCGACCAAAACATGACGCTATGTTTGTTTCCAGGGCCAAGGTGCCAATCTGCTACCGTGGTATCTGCCCCGGCAAGGCTCATCAGGCAGTTTCCTTGGGGGGTATCGGTATTAAAACCGAAATACCCCTATCTGCCCCGGCAAGGCTCATCAGGCAGTTTCCTTGGGAGGTATCGGTATTAAAACCGAAATACCCAAACTCTGAAACAAACAAGGTGTCATGTCATTCGACTTTGAAAGTCGACGAGGGAAATAGGCAAGGGTATTTCGGTTTTAATACCGATACCCCCCAAGGAAACTGCCTGATGAGCCTTGCCGGGGCAGATACCACGGTAGCAGATTGGCACCTTGGCCCTGGAAACAAACAAAGCGTCATGTTTTGGTCGATTCTCGACAAAATGGTGAAGGAGTAATCCTTACCGTTACTGGTTTCGTATATATATATATATATATATATATATATATATATATATATATATATATATCAAAGAAAATCAACAACTTCATTTAGCATAGCTTATTTCACAGTTATCTGACACGAAATGTAAAAAAAACTTTTTTCTCTGACACATTACAGGTGTTTCACATCTAGGTGCCAGGTACGAGTCCTCATCATTGTGATATTTTAATATTAACAAATTGTTGTTGTACCTTTAACTTTGTAAAAGGAAGCATAATAAATTGAAATCGAATTTTCTTTTCCCTGCTATTGAAGATCTATTATGTAAATTTAGATTTTATGTCTAAAAATTGTGAATGTAGCTGCGAGTAAGGCAAATGTTCAAATAAAAGCCAATATTATCTGGGAGTTCTAAACTGAATGAGAAATGTCCCCCGATTAGTATATCCGAGAGAAATCAACACAATGATAAAGAAGTCGAAAACCTGACCAATTAGCCGTTGAAATTTGATTCCACTTTATCAGGAAAAGAGAGAGAAAATAAAACGCATCGACGATACGTCGCTGACATTTCTCTCTTTGGACAGTTTACATGAATGCTAAGGACTTATAGCACAGGGTTGTATTCAGTTTTTTTCTTTTCTTACGACCACTTATAAGAATTACAAAAACACTGTTAACTTGGCTAGAAAGTCTTATATATCACACAGTATAAGAAAAATGGTGACTCAAAAAAATTTGAAAACGTAAAGCCTACTTTCAAATTATGTTATTTACATTCTATTTACAAGACTAGTTCAGCTGTTGGCTATAGTGTGGTGCACAGTGGAAACGGGCTTATGTTATCCGCTGGACATTTACTTTTATGTTTATCATTTTGGTTATATATATTTAATTAACATAATTGTTGACCAGTTGTTAAAGTGCGGGACACGAAAGAAAACCGGGCGGTCCTTAAAATAAAGGTTCATAGTCTAAAGCAAGCGGAAAAGTAAAATTTGTGTACGCAAATAAATTTTATGTTATTTTATTTGTTGTAATAGTTTGCCGCTTCACCTATAAACTGCGCCAGCTAAGCGGTACGGAAAATTAATCGAGGATTTAGGAAATTTCGCACTGGTCCACTTGTAATTGGGATGTGCCTAGAGTCTCCATGCACTTGCCGCTAGAAGGTTCAAGCTATTTCCAGTGGTGCCTCTACATTTCGAGCTTTTTTTTCATTTCTATATAAATGCGTTGCCTTGTATTTGAATTATTATTTCGAAGTAACGATGGCGAGCAAAAGAGGAAAAACAATTCGAAGCGGTGCACGTGAAGTTATTGCGAGCATTATAGAGGCCTGTACTAGAGAAGCTGAAAATAATAGTTTGACTATACCAATTCAAAATCGAACAGAACGCGCTGCGTTTTACTTTGGTGTTTCGGAAAGTAGTGTAAGAAAAATTCAAAGAGAACATAATGATCGCTCATGTTCTACTTCACCTTTAAAAAGACCCCGATTATCATACAAAGATAAAATTGACGATGGTAATTTTCAAGTAATTCGACGAACAATAGAGGATTTTTATATAAACATAAAGGAGGTTCCTGCAAACCCCTATTTGTAAAGAACAAAATAGATTTTCCGTACGGGTATAAAACCTTAAATCGGCTTTTACAATCAAATGGTTTTGTTTGGCGCAAGTGCCAAAATAAACGAAAATTGCTCATTGAGAGACCAAATATTTTTCACTGGCCGGTGAAATATCTATCAACTGTAAGGCAATATAGGCAAGTAGGACGCAATATTGTGTATCTAGACGAAACCTGGGTAGATAATGATATGACAGTGAACAAATGCTGGCAAAGTGAAAGTGTTACAATTTGAACTTTCAATTAAAGATTTAATAAAAATAACATTTCAAGCGATTGACTCAATATCGGCTGAAAATTGGAAATCGTATGGTAAACATGTTTGTTCTATTGAAGATAAATACTGGGAAGTAGATGGGAAAATTGAAACGGTTATTGATGATTTAGTTATCACACTGGGATATTCAAGTAGTGACGACGAAACCTCATCATTTTCAGAGGAAGACAACGATTTAGAAGAAATCGAACCGTTAGAATCACAGCCGTCCACCTCAAAAATGGCTTAGTTTTTTTTCATATATTTTGTAAAGTTGTTCATAAAGTAGGTGTCAATAAACTGCTTCAAAATAATTAATTTTCTGTTCAATACCGGGTGTCAAAAAATATCTGATATTGCAATTAATATTTGAAAAACTACAGAACTCATAATTTTCCGAAATTAACACATCAATGTAGTTACAGTAGGGGAGCCAGCACTGATTTTAGTGAACAAGATTTATCAAAATTTTAACTTATGCAGTTCGACTTTGGGCTATTCGGGTATCCCAAAAGTGACCGTTTGTCTCCGTCTGTCATATTACTTTGTACAGGGGGCGTCATTGTGAAGTATTATACAGGGCGTTTCCTAATTGCGTACTAATGTCAAATGGGGGTGATTCTTGGACCTTTTTATGAAAAAAGTTTAATACGAACCTAAAAGTCTTAACTTTGGAGATACAGGGTTTTAAAAAAACATTTTTTTAAATTCAAATTCTGATGGTATTATAGATAAATACCGGTGTGAAATTTGATACACGTCTTTTATGCATAAAAGGACATTTTTTATTAACAATCAATTTTTGAAATATCTACCAGTGGCGTGCATATGTAATTAACTTGGGTAAATCCGTATGCTCCTTAATGCTTAGAAGACGTGTAACAAATTTCATGCAGATATCTACAATAGCATCAGAATTGAGATGAAAAAAAAATGTTTTCTTTCCCCTTGTAAAATCTGGACTTGTAAATCATGTATCACTATACTAGGTGGTCCAATAATAGTGGACGTAGGCAGTAGCCCGGGAACCGTTAATGACACAACTCTAGAAAAAATATATTTATAGGTAAATCGATCAAGAAAAATCAAAATTAAAACATTTTAAAATTCGAAAGTTCGCCGTTTGTGCAACACAAAAGAGATATATAAAAGTGCGGTACACGAAAGAAAATAGACAAATATAGATGAAGGTTCATTAAGCATAGTTACATTTTTTAATTATCTGAAGTGCGTATAGTCAAAAAGGAGTGCCATATTATTTAAAGAACGACGGGACACCACTGGTTTAAAGAGATTTCTTGGCCGACCTTCCTAAACCGATTGACTTCGCCCGGTTTTCTTTCGTGTCCTATATATAGATAACTAGGGAAAAGAAAGGCAGTACTATTTTGGACTGTTTTATAAAATAAAAACTAGGTACATTGAATATTAAATTAATATTAGATGAAGTAAAAATTTGACACATTAGACATTAGATTAAACATTATTCAGTTATCTTAGACATAGGTAATCAATACGCTTATCTAACTAAAATCGCTTTTGTAATAAAGAAATTACTTGAAAGTCGTAGAAAATATTGCTTTCCTATTCTAAACACTGTTTATTATGGAAAGTAGGCACTTTCCGCACCCATGTTAGTGCGGAAAATTAGTTTTTGCAGTTAGTTGTGCTTGAAAAAGACAAATAATTTTTTTTCAACTGTATCAAAAGCATTACATATTATTTTTTAAAGAACTCGCTTGATAGAAACATTCAATTTCCCATCTAGATTTGTAATTCTTCAATATCCCAAAAAATTCAAAAATTCATCCCATTATTTATATTATAATTTTGACTTACATCGTATTATAATCTCATATCATTCCAGTTAGCTTAATGCTAAGTAACTTTAGTTACAACTGTTTCAACAATAGTGTTAATCAGTCTATGGGAACTCAAATGTAAACACGAAATCAATAACGGAGTGGTTCTGACTAAGGATCCTAGAGGTCGACAAAGCGCTGCCTGTCGACGAAGAGACACGATACTGAACGAACACATCATATGACCGGAACGGGGATGAGCGATAGCGATAGATAGATAATAAAAGAAAATAAATCTTATACTTATGAGTTCTATTTCAAACTGAACTTCGCAGTGTCTAAGCTATATTCAATTTTAGTCGAGGTTAATTTGACGTTCTTGGTTGATTTGAAGTGCAAATCATATGAACATGCACAATGAAAATTTTCTGGGTCGAAATTTGCAATGTGAATGGGTATTTAACCATTTGCAACTTGACAAGCAGAGAGTTTATTAATTTTACTTTGATTTCAAATTGTATATATACCTGCCAATAATTTTAGAGCATATAATTAGAAAACTCCTAACCTTCATCATTAATTCATACTAAGGCCCCTAGATGGCGCTGTAGCTATAAAGATCTATGTTACCATTCACAGTTACCTATCTATTTTGGTTTATATTATTTTTTTATCTGTGGTGTTAATAGACAAGTCTCGATTGCGATTACACCAAAAAGCAATACCAACAATTTATGCGTCTGTGCGTGATTTAGTTTGCGTAGTTATTTATAATTTTGTGCTTCTAAAAGACGATTTCGCCACTAAACATGCAATACATAGACGAAAATGTAATTCCTGAAAGTATTTTGGAAGAAGCTGCAGCAGTCAGCTTACAGGAATTGCCCGAAAAATCCCGCCATTAGTATGAAAAAGAATACAAAGTTTTTACACAATGGTTCGCGAAGAAACAGGCAAAATCTCTTAAAGAAGAAGTATTTCTAGCCTATTTTGGTGAAAAATCTGAAACCTGCATATCTTCTACGCTATGGCCAATTTTATCAATGCTCTAATTGATCATCAATCAAGAATGTCAAATAGTATGTCCGTGATTGAGAAAATGTCATTAAACATTAATGCCAGAAACGTGAATTCAAAATCGTTTATCTCACCTAAAAATCCTTCCGCAAGGCGGATTGATTTTTCATCAGATTTGTCACACTTTGTAATAAATTCAAAGGCGTCTTTTAATTTATTCCAGTCTTGAACAATAACATTTAAACTTCGAATTTGAAGTTGTAACAACACCATAAATAAATATAACACAAAACAGTCAAGTTAACTGCAAAGGAACTCACCGGTTGCAGCGAAATCCGCGAAACTGTTATAGTTGTTATAATAAAGTTCGATTGAAAGTTTTAAAAAGACATGCCGCCAACGGTCAAGTAAAATATTTATTCAAGATGTACAGATTATTTTTTACCAATTAGGTAAATAAATGAATGTAGAAACTAAAATTTTAAGAGATATATAATAAATATAGTTAGATGTTTGCTTGTTTATTTTTCCTGGTGAAGTAGCACTTCACCTACTTCACCTGAATAGCCGCCACTGCCGAATACCTCGGATTGCAAGATTCAGAAATGTACACGGGTCATAGTTTCCGCCGATCTTCCACCACAATGTTAGTTGATTCAGGAGAAAATATAATTAAGTAGGTAGTCAAAAAGAAAAAAAAAAAGATAATAGACCAATACGCCGTTCTGTATAAACTTCTATGAATCAAACATAATTTGCAAGATTTTAAATCTTGCATCATCCAAAATTAAGAAATCGGTAGTTTCCGTGAAGTCCTGTGAAGAATTTTTTAACTGTTGTTCTGGCTTATACTTCAGCTAGATGAATTTCTGACTGCATTCCTTCTATGTACAGAAGATTAAAACTAGATAATTATTATTTGTGAACTAATCCGACATTGTCGCTACCCTATCTTCCAAACTCACAAAAAAATGTCTAATTAAACGTGGTAGTCAACTGGCTCAAGCTGAAATTTAAGGAAAAGAGGGCGATCGATCCTGGCCGGCGAAAATAAATAAAGTTGAAAAACTACAAAAAATTACAAGATCTCCCACCCGACTAAAAAAATGTGTACTTTCTAAGGTACTCAACCAATATTCGATCCACTAAGTGGATCCAATATATCAATAACCGTGTCGTACTCAACAATATTTCCATAAATCTGTGATGAACATGGTCGTAGTTAAGTTTCGAGATAATTAAATGAGTATTAATAATAATTTTATTTCTTTTTAAGATAAAATGATTAAATTTGCAAATAATAAGTTGTAATGAACATAAAATTGTTGTTGCAATGTAACATGTGCGTTTTGTAACTATTTTTAAAAGTCGCTAAAGGTAAATGAAGCTTGGGAATTTTGAAAATCACATTTGACATATTTTAAACTTCTAATTTGTGATCAAATCTAATCTGAAGTAATCAATTCTAATAAATAAAAATTTAACATACTTTATTTCACCCTGCTGGAAAAATTGTGTAGCTAACTCGTGCGGCAAGTGAGTTTTCCGCACTCAACTGCCTACTGAACTCCGCTACGCATCGTTCGGTAAACTTCAATCGTATGAGGAAAAGTATCACTTTCTCCACTAGTTAGGTAAATAACTATTACATCACATATAAAATTCAATAAAAAAATTCTGCAAAATCAGTAGGGGAGACCGGGGCAGGTTGCAACACGGATAAGTTGCAACACACTTGATATCTAAGGCACAATTATATTTAAAAACTCTTGAACGCACTCTTCCATTCAATATCGACTGGCAAACGTGTTGGCGAACGCACTTTATTCTTGTCGAATGACACACGGTTTTTTCGCAGGTTACTTGATTTGTGATTGTTGAGTGTAATATTTTTGAACAGTTTCTTAATAAATTAAACCTCTCTGCTTTGTTTTTCACACGTGTCATTAGTGGTAAGTTATAGCACATATATTACGTGTTTATTGCCTAGATAATAATTGGGATGTCTACAAAACAACAAAAAAATTTAGAGGTTAGATTAGGAAGGTCAAATTGAAGCAAATTGCAACACTTGCTTCACTTTGCAACGGAAAACTTAAAAGGTGTTGCAACGTGCCCCGTTTTCATTTTATTCCATCATTTTAGTTTATTGCTTCATATAAATTTTCTTTTCCTAGGGATCATGAGAAATTATAAGAAAAAACCGAGAGGGGTACGACTCCGGATAATGTTATTAAACGCGCTGCCCAATTAGTATTAGAAAATATTGGGAATAAAAATTTTCTATGTGTGAAAAATCGCTAAAGATTTTAATATTCATTATTCAACGCTTTCACGATATGTAGCGAAAACAAAAAAATTTCGCGAAACGAAGCAAACAATAGAAATGCCAGATAGCGGTTATGCCAAGCCACGACTAATATTTAATAGAGAACAAGAACAAATTTTTGTGAAGTATATCAAAAAATGCAGTGATATTATGTTTGGACTTGATCCGATTGGGGTCCGCAAGTTAGCATATCAATGTGCAAAGTTACCTAATATGTCAAGTTCCTTCTTCTTGGGATGACCACGAAAAAGCTGGAGTGGAGTGGCTAAATCTGTTTATTAATATATACCGACATTTATATACGCCAGCCCGAAGCCACAAGCCTTGCCAGAGCTTCCAGTTTTAATCGCACAAACGTAGACATGTTTTTTGCCAAGCTCATGGATGTTCTATCGCGTAGCCAATTTCAAGCTTCTAGAATATGGAATATGGACGAGACGGGGGTGTCAAAACGTTCTTCGCCCAAGAAAAGTATTAGCACAAAAAGGTAAATACACATTTAATATCCTATACTGATTTCTGTTTAATGCACTATGTTGTTTCTTTACAGGTGCTAAGCAGGTAGGATCCATTACTTCGGCTGAGCGAGGAGAAATGATCTTACTTTTTATTTGCCGTAAATGCCCAAGGAAATTTCATACCACCTATGTTCATATTCCCAAGGAAACGTTTCAGAGAATATTTTATCCGCGATGGTCCTTCCGGTTGCATAGGCGAGGCAAATGGATCCGGCTGGATGCAAGAAAATACGTTTTATATTTTTATGCAGTATTTCATCTCACATGTCAAACCATCGAAGGAAACTCCAGTGATTTTATTATTAGACAATCATTCATCCCATTTAAGTTGTAAAGTTCTCAATCTATGCAAAGAAAACGGTGTCATTATGGTCTCTTTTCCACCACACTGCTCACATCGGTTGCAACCGTTAGATGTAGCAGTGTTTGGACCCTTTAAAAAATGCTGCAGCTCAGGTATTAGTGCTTGGTTGGTAAACAACCCAGGAAAAATTCTTACTATTTTTGATTTGCCACAGATCATAAAGCTTGCATTTTTAAATGCGGTAACTCCTAAAAATATCACTTCAGGTTTTTCAGCTTCTGGAGTTTATCCTGTGAATCCTAATATATTCACTGAATCTGATTTTGCACCAGCTTTTACAACGGATCGGCCACAACGGGAATCGCTAAGCAGCATTGATAAAATGGATCAAACGTCGAAAGTGGCCGGTATACCGAATCCAGACACAGAAGCAGTTAGTACACATACTTTGGATTTTCCTGGCACCCCAGATAAGCAGCAACCAAGCACTTCAAAATTTAGCCCGGAGTGTGTTAGACCCTTTCCTAAAGATTTTCCTGATGAGCAGCAACCAAGCACCTCAAAATTTAGCCCGGAGTGTGTTAGACCCTTTTCTAAAGATTTTCCTGATGAGCAGCAACCAAGCACCTCAAAATTTAGCCCGGAGTTAGTCAGACCCTTTCCTAAAGCCCCCCCACGCGTGGTTCAGTCTAAAAGAGGTAAGAAAATCTAAGAAAAACTGCCATATTAACCGACACACCTGAAAAAGAGGCTTTGGAAAATGAGGAAAAACTGAGAAATGAAAGAAAGAAAAAAACGTCCACAAATATTGACAAACCAAGACAAATGAAAAAATTAACATCATGTAAGAAAGGGCCAGAAGTTCGACAAATATGCCCCAATGACTCTTCAGATGATGAACCACTCATTCATAAAGTTAAGAAAAAAACCATAGCGAGAAAGCATCCTAAGAAAGATGATGACTGGGAAATTTCTTCTGAGGATGACGACACGTTGTGTCTAGTTTGTAACGAAATTTACCAGGGCGAAAAAGAGAAGGAAGACTGGTTACAGTGCACAAAATGTAAAATGTGGGCCCACGACCACTGCGCAAATCTGATCCATTTTATATATGTATAAATTGCTTTTCTGAATACTCAGATGAACCAGAGTAGTATGTTGCAACTTACCCATCTTATTGTTGCAAGTTGCCCCACAAATGAGGTAAGTTGCAACACATGACTTGGTCAAGAAATATATGCGTATAAGTGTTAATTAATTTTTTTAAGCCTCTCATTATATTTTGATGTATTAGCGAAATACAGATAGATATTTTTTTCACCTGACTCTGAATGTTATTTACCTGATAACCTAAGAAAAAAATACTATCCATTTTTTGATGCAACCTGCCCCGGTCTCCCCTATAGTATTTGGTTAAGAGAATATAACGATTTTTATAGTTGCACAATATACCCAGTATGAATAGAAAATATCTGTCAAAGTCTGTGAGCTTAAATTCGTTTTAAAAATTCTATTGCGCCCCTGCCATCGCACTTCAGTCTTTGTAACCGTGGAAATAACCAGCTAGCGTTATTTTTATGTGTCCTCGCGTGTGGTCAGTATGGTGACGCGTTTACGACCTCAGCCGCACGTCTTTATCACTACTTGGGTCCGGTGACTAATTGGCGATCGGTAGATAAGCCCTCAGCCCGCTCATTTTCGGTTCTTATCGTCGATTCTTAGATGTTTTGAAGGTGTCGTCCAGATCGACATTTATTAATCAGCTGGGGTGAAAATCCTGATATTTAAATCAATTTTAGTTTCTAAATGGCTTTCTTTTTATTGTGAAAAGGACTGTAATTTTCCATGCGTTTAACGGTATTCTGAAAGCGGAATAATAAATTTCATCATACGAATTAGAGAGGCTATAACAATCATATTATATAAACGAAGATTTAAGTGGATATCGGAGTGAATTTAAAATATCAATACTGCTGCACATATATCATATCACATGATACCTGCACTGTGATAAGTTATTGAGGGTCACCGACAGAACCCTCATTAGCCGGATGTTCAGCCAAATATAAAATAGGTCAGTTGACCTTGAATAATGCGTCAACATTTATTAAAAAAACCGTTGCGTTTGGAAAAATAGTTTAAATAAAATTGATCTAAATTTTATAACAGAATATCGGAAAGCTATAGTTTTTCAATAAACAGAAACATAAACTTTTTTGAAACAGAAAAAATAAAATATGAAAAAATATTTCCCGATATTCTTACCGACAAAAAAAGAATCGGTAATTTCACACATAATTATTACTTTATATATACATATATATATATATATATATATATATATATATATATATATATATATATATATATATATATATATATATATATATATATATATACTATATACAGGGTGTTAATTAATGTGGTGGACATATTCAGAGGGGAAAAAAACGCACCATTTTCGTTATACAGGGTGTCAAAGTTTCAATTTTTTTCTGTTTTTTTGCGTTTTTTTTCCAGTTCCTTCTGAGACAATTAGTTCAAATTTAGAACATGTATTATTTTTAAGAACCTCTACGATAAAATATTAAAATCGTGGATGGTAGTATACAGGGTGTTACATTTTTTTGCACCACATACAAGTTTATCTTTTTTGCAGCACCCAGTATGAATTCTGATATAAAATTTAAACTGTGTTCATTTCTTTAGCTCTTTCGTATTTTGTATTATTCTCCTATCTATCACAGTTTTCGACTTATTTGCAATTATTGCCATAGATGCAAATTAAGTTTAGGCTAAATAATGAAACTGGAAAAAAAGGTAGTAAGCAGAGGCAGGTCATTTATCATTAATTCTGTTGTTTAATCTGACATTTTGTAAGAAATATTTTTTTTTGCTTGACGTTTCCGTAGTTGTTTCGAGTTGTTTAATGATGGTTGAATTCACAAATCAAGAATATGCATAAATTCATTTCATTTATGGACTTGCCAATGGCAATTGTTTTGAAGCCAGACGACTCTATGAACAGAAATATCCCAATCGCATGGTGCCCAATAGACAAACATTTGCAAGGGTACATAATCGGGTATGTGAAAATTGATCATTCAAGAAATCCACTCATTTAGCAGGAGCAAATAGAACGGTTAGGACTCCTGAAGTCGAGGAAGCAGTCCTGAATGCAGTAGCAAATGATCCTGCTACCAGTACGAGGAAAATTGCAACAACACTTAAAATGTCATTTGTACTTGTATGGAAAATTTTATTAGACAACTTAATGTATTTTTACCATATCCAAAGGGTTCAAGCTCTTCTCCCACGTGACTTTCCACTCCGTTTAAATTTTTGCCAATGGTTCTTACAAATGCTAGCCCAAAATCCATTATTTATAAACACGATTTTATTTAGCGATGACGCAAATTTTTCTAGGAATGTCATACGTAATTTTCATAACAATCATTTTTGGCAGAAGAGAATCCACATTCGATACATGAAAATAATTTTCAGCAACAATTTTCAGTAAATGTGTGGGCCGGTATTATTGGAGATTATTTGATAGGACCATTTTTCCTGCCAGCAAGGCTAAACGGACAATATTATCGTCAATTTCTCGAAGACGAACTCCCGGTATTGCTAGAATCAAATAGGGTTCATACACGATGGTGCACCAGCACATTTAAGCATAGAGGTGAGGGAGTTCCTAGATAATAATTTTAACAACCGTTGGATAGGGCGAGGGGGACCTCAGCTACGGCCCCCTAGATATCCAGATCTCTTTTTCTGGGGACACCTGAAAACATTGGTGTATCAGACCCCAATCCAGACAGAAGAAGATTTAAGAAACATAATAATAGCTTCATGCGACATCATTAGCAATACTCCTGGAATATTTGACAGAGTCCGTCAGTCCATGAGGCGATTCTCGCAGGCGGACATTTTTGACAACTATTATAATTTTGTTTTATTTTTAATTTAACTGTAATAATTTTATCTGGTTGTTCATTATCATGTCGATTGATTTAAAATAAAACCCGTTTCTTAATTTTTTTCTTAATTTCGCCTACATGCCATCGATGCAATTCATCGATTATTGCAAATAAGTCGAAAACTGCGATAGATACGAGGATAATGCTAAATACGAAAGAGCTAAAGAAATGAACAAAGAGTTTAAATTTTATATCAGAATTCATACAGAGTGTTGCAAAAAAAGTTCCGCGAGATAAACTTGTAGGTGGTGTGGTAGAGGTAGAAGAACTGGAAAAAAACGCAAAAAACGGGAAAAAAGTTGAAACTTTGACACCCTGTATAACGAAAATGGTGCGTTTTTGACCATATATATATATATATATATATATATATATATATATATATATATATATATATCTTAATAAAAAGTATTGAAAATTGTACACAGATTTTAAAAAAGTTATATATTATAGTGTGTCCATTATTTTTTTTTATATATATGTATATATATATGTATATATATATATATATATATATATATATATATATATATATATATATATATATATATATATATATATATATATATATATATATATATATATATATATATATATATATATATATATATATATATATATATATATATATATATATATATATATATATATATATATATATATATATATATATATATATATATATATATATATATATATATATATATATATATATATATATATATATATATATATATATATATATATATATATATATATATATATATATATATATATATATATATATATATATATATATATATATATATATATATATATATATATATATATATATATATATATATATATATATATATATATATATATATATATATATATATATATATATATATATATATATATATATATATATATATATATATATATATATATATATATATATATATATATATATATATGTGTATAAAAAGTATTGAGAATTGTACAAAGATTTTAAAAAAGTTGTGGACCTCGGCACTGGACATAAAAAAAAAACATGCATGAAAATACGTATTTATAGGCAGAAAGAATATATTTGTTTAAAGTGGTCAAGTAATGCGTGCTAAGAAATTAGTTGAATTTTAATTTCAATCATGGCGGATCAGAAAAAGCTTTGTGCTGTTTTTTAAGCAAATATTCCTTGACATTGGCCACTTTGTAAGCAAATATTTATCAAATGGCAATAATTTTCAAATGTAGTCAAAATGTAGCAACATTTACTAGAAATTTGCCAATAAAAGTGCCTACTAGGTTTGCCTCTAGTACTGGCTAAAAAATGACTAATTTAAGACCCAGGAATCAGCGTAACAAAATTTAACGATGATTACCCCACGACGGCATTTTTCTATCATTTGTGGTGGAATATTTAATCTTTTTATTAGATTTGTATGGTAAATAATGTATATTTCGTTTTTCTAAATATATCTTCTGTTACATACACTTAAACTCGTAGGTTTAAGTGTATGTGTAAGTTTTTTAAGAAATATTTGCTTTAAACAAATCAAACTTCGCTCGCTGAATACAGAAATGTTGCAAATGGGCACAATGATTGATCCGCACCTCGATAAAAAATAAATATCTTTTAATTAATAGATCTTGCATTGTATATAAAAGATGTCTTATTTTACGTTCTAAAGCATAAACCATTTAATTGCAAACATTTATTAACTCGATGGAAGATGCCAGCAATTAAGATCGATCTGTTTTTCTCACGCTTCTAAAACTACTTTTACTAATTAAGATCTAGTTCGAGGTGTCGTACGTTTCACATCGATTTTCATTATCCCCGACACAATTCAGTAGGGCTTAGATCAGAAAAAGTTGCTGTTAAGCACACTCTAGTATACGTAAATCTTCAGCACCCCACTGAAAAAAATTAATATATTAAATTCTAACAATATTTCTATCGAAAATATGGTTAGTTTAACAATTTTCTTCAGTGAAACTTACTATTTTACTATTAATTAAGTAGACACGGTAACAATACCAAAATGGTATTTTTCAATGTCTTCAGATTATTTGTTGCGTTTAGATTGACAAATAAAAATCCTTTTTGGCTTCTTCGCAACTGAGTAAAAATATTCAACTATTAATTGAAGCAAATATTTAATTTGTTGCATTCAGATTGACAAATGAAAATCTCTTTTGGCTTCTTCAACGTGCGTTTCTCTCTTACTAGCGGCCACGGCGCACTAGTGAGTCACGATTGGATGAAAGTATTTGTACAACTACTATGTGTCTATAAAAACTTAAGGTAAATGACATAATTTCTTATGCTTGCTTAAATACTATTGTTAATTATTATGTATGGAAACATTCCGTAGACAGACTAATCTACATGGTGAGGTATGTAATTTTATTAAATATTTGCTTCAATTAATTTAGAGTTAAATATGTTTATTCAGTTGCGAAAAAGCCAAAAAAGATTTTTGTTTGTCAATACTAAAATGATTAAAATATTATTGTTAATATAACAACAATTAATTATAGTTGCTACCACGAACAAATTACATATGTTTAATGATATGTTTGCCTCATAGCTCCATTTAACATTGTTATAGTAACCCCCATTCATATCAGTAATTGTTTTTGTTATATTTTGTTGTGCTATTTAGTTACTTAAACTAAATGATTTTGTTAGACGACACGCCCAACTAAAGATTTTGAATTTTGCGGTTTACTGCTGTCAGATAGCTAGTCAAGTCGTGTCGCCCGTCAGTCATTTTATTATGTGTGTTTTGGTTGTGATCTTGCTGTTTGCCGATCTCCGGATTTTTTTCGTGTCATGCTGCATAATAAAGTATTTTGTGTATAGAATATAAAAGGGCGAATGGTGGGGGTTAACAAAGTATTGGAGGGCTGGAACCTTGGCTACTTATATGATATTTTCGAGGGTAAATACAGTTACCACAGGCATTGTTTTTATTTCTATCTTTAAAAATTACGTTCCTGGTAGCGCCTAATTTACTACACTTTAATTTAATGTATGTCGCTTATCTAGAACCACAAATATATGACATTAAAATTCCTATAGTGACCACTATCTATATTTATAAAAAAATCTGTTTTTGTGTACATTGCACATGGTGGCCATTTTATGGTGATACAATACCTTATCTAGAAAATGGTAATAGTTACGACAAAAAGTTAAATACAAAAGTTGTTTGGATTCAATTAATTTTTTTTTTATTTCACTTTTGCTTATACAAGGTGTTTCGTTTTGACGTGACACATGTCAACTTTCTTAATTTAAATGGGATAACCTATATATTATTACATATTCTACTGGTAATTTGCGCAAGTTTTTATAATAACATCTATATTTGAATTCTTTATCGTTTTTGAGTAAATTGAGTTTTTTGAATTTTTTTTTAAGCATATTTTAAAAAAAAAATTTTTTTACCTATAAAACTTTAATGGAACTGACTAATATCCTAAACATACATTACTAAGGGTTCAATTCAACGAGTTTCCATGCTGGTCTTACCAATTAATATACAGGGTGTTAAAAATGGAGAGCATAACAAACAGAACTTCAAATGTAAAAATCTCCTGTTTTTCAAATGGAACACCTTGTATATTTTTATTTCATCTGAGTCAGCGTTCAATTACCTATCATTACTCATATATATGTCCTATACCTAAAATGAACAGTTTCGATTTTATTAGCCTTTTTCTGATTTGACAATTTTTTTTAATATAAGTAAACAGATGAAGTGGGCTAAAATAAAAATGTCGTAAACTAAGCCTTATTCTCATTTCCTTAACCCAGATAGTGACTATAAATAATGTTAGAAAATACAAATAAAAGTGAAATATTATGTAATTTATGTTCTTATTATTTAATGTTTACGAAAATAAGGGAGAGACAAAAAAAATATCTTGTGCCACACGGTATAACTAATAACTAACTGAGTATTAAACATAATTAAAACAGATTATAAAAAATTTTCAATATAGCCACCGTCCATTGCGATACATGAAGTGTAAATAGCCTCCATTTTTCGAATAGCGTTTCTTACCGAATTAGATGCATTAAAATTATTGATCTCTTCCCTGATTTTTATTTTTAACTCATTTCAATTATTAGATCTATTTTTATAAACTTTATTTTTTAGTGCACCCCACCAAAAGAAGTCTAAAGGGCTTAAATCGGGGCTTCGTGGTGGCCAGGATATTAAACCATGTCTTCCTATCCACAATAGAAAATGTTGATTAAGGAAATCTACTACCAGTGCAACCGTGTGGTAAGCGCCTCTTACCATCTTACATCCTGCTGAAAAATGATATTTTCTCGAATATTTGCTGGCAAGTCGTTGATAAGGGGCATGATTTCATTCCTAAGCAGCTCCAAGTATCTTTCGCCATTTAATGACCTGTCAAAAAATATTGGTCCGATAATACGGTCGCAAATAATTCCGCACCACACATTTACGGTTTGACGGCCTTCTTTTTAATTGCTTTTATTAGATGTTTATTAGTATGAGACCAGTAATGAGTGTTTTTCCGATTAAAAATACCCGCCGTATTAAATGCGGCCTCATCAGTCCAAAGCACTTTTGATAAAAACACATTTTCGAACTGCCGGTCCATAATATCGCAACAAAAAGTCAATCTTTCATTAAAGTCTAATTGTGATAATAATTGAGTTGGAAGAAATTTATAAGGATGATAACCATTCACCTGCAGTGTTTTTGAATATTTCTTCTACTGACACCTGCAATGTCTCTGTCAGCATCTCTTTGGGATCTTTCATGATTTTCCTCGAATATTCTCTAAGGGCTAACCCTGGACTTTTATTATTTTTTATGAACCAGTTATTTAATTTCAAACGTTCATCTAAACTATATAAAGCCATTTTTTAACAAATTTCGCAGCAAAAATTTGACAGAAACGACAAACAGAACAAATGTCAACTTAAGTCAACAATTGTATTAGGTTATTTCCTAAGCTTGATTTTTTTAGTTTCTGATCTCATTTACTGGCAAAATGCCGGGATAAATCAGAAAACGGTTGATAAAATCGAAACTGTTCATTTTAGGTATAGGACATATATATGAGTAATGATAAGTAATTGAACGCTGAATCAGATGAAATAAAAATATACAGGGTGTTCCATTTGAAAAACAGGAGATTTTTACATTTAAAATTCTGTTTGTTTTGTTCTCCATTTTTAACACCCTGTATATTATAGCACCTAGAAAAGTTTCTCGAACTTTAGCTTGAAGACCCCCTAATTGTCGTGCCATCACTGCAACTACATCATAGCTTTGAGCAACTAATTTTTTCTCTCCATTAATTTCTTTAGTAATGTTATAAACTACGGTATATAATGCTTCTGCTGTACGATTTTCGGACACATTCTTAAAACCTAAAAATCAGTCTTGAATACTTCCGTCTGTTTTAGCGTAGCGTATTACTATAGATAATTGGCTAAAATTAGTGATATCAGTTGTTTCGTTCATTGAATTGAACCCTTAGTAATGTATGTTTAGGATATTAGTCAGTTCCATTAAAGTTTTATAAGTAAAACATTTTTTTTAAAAAAATTTTTTTTTTTTAAATTCTAAAAACTCAATTTACTCAAAAACGATAAAGAATTCAAATATAGATGTTATTATAAAAACTTTCGCAAATTAACAGTAGAATCGAAACATGTAATAATATATAGTATGTCCTATTTAACTTAAGAAAGTTGACATGTGTCACGTCAAAACGAAACACCCTGTATAAACAAAGGTGAAATAAAATTTAATTGGATCCAAACAACTTTTGTATTTAACTTTTTGTCGTAACTATTACCGTTTTCTAGATAAAGTACTGTATCACCATAAAATGGCCACCCTATACATAACTTTGAAGTACGTTTCCCGGCTCTTGTAGAGATGAGGTATTATCAATTTTCTCACTTTTAAGGTTCACAAGGTGAAACAGTTAAGGGTTAGCACCAGGTTAGGCGCCGAGACATCTTCATTAAAGCCATAACATAAAAACCCGTATAGTAGAAAAGCTGCCAGCTGGCAGCCATTGATATAGTGAATCGGTACCGGGTTAGCATCAGGTTAGGAGCAGAAGGCATCGTCATTAAATCCATAACATAGAACACGGTACAGCTCACTGGCAATATAGAGTTTTAATGGCTAAATAGCAAATTTTTGTTATTTTAGTGGTTTTTCAATGTTGTGAAAGTTAGGATAGTGTGTGAGCATTGATTTAGGGGTAACTATTATCATCATAAATCATATCTAGTGAAATGGGTAGTAACAAAGTTCCTACAAGTCTTGAAGTCGTTTGCTAAAACTTCTACAAGGAAACCTGAGGATTTTAGTTAAACAATATATCCATGGAGCAGTAAAGCAATTTCAAAAAGGCATTAATTATTTAGCAAAGGAGGTTAGTCAAATTAAAACGTCTTTATATGTTTTGCAACTCAAATTAAAAAATACCGAAATAAAGCTCAATGAATCGGATTTGTATTCAAATTCTGTCTCGAAAAGAAAACTATGTAGTTCACATATTGATCATACTGTTTTACGTATTATTAATAGTTTAAACCTCTTACAAAATGAATCAACCTCAAAATTTCTGTGATTTAAAAATTATAAATATTTGTCCACTATATGTATAGTATTGGTTTTAGAAAGAATCCTGTAGAACCAAATTGCATTCGGCACTCTGGATCATAGACTTTTGTGTGCTAAACTGAAATATTATGGTTTGGACAATAATTCGGTAACTCATTTCTAAGCAACCGATCTTAAAATATTTGCTATAAATATGTACAATTTGGTGGTATACGTATACATTCTGGAGTTCCTCAAGGGTTTATATTGTCTCCCCTACTTTTCATTATTTATACTATAGACATAATAACATCCTCTATCTTCTGCAGAACCCAAGTCTAGGCAGATGATACTTTTTTTGTCATACAGACATTCCACAAGCTAGTGATTACATAAATACAGACCTAGAATCTATAAAATCACTTTCAGAAGAACATAAGCTGAAACTAAACTCTGAAAAGTCTAAAGTTATTGCACGGGTACAAAAAAAACGAAATTTTGTTAACGAAAATTTGAGCTTGGGAATTAAAAATGTTCCTTCGACTTTGTGCCAGGTGCTCGGAATTTGGGATTGTTTGTAGATGAAGATTCGAGGTTCTGTGAACACATTAAAAATATTGTCAAAAAAGCCTTTTGCCCCATAAAATTAATATAAAATAATCGACATTTATTAGATTTTGATATGAAAAAATTGCTTTGTGAATCTCTAGTTCTCTTCCACTTTACATAATTCAATTATATTTACGGTTCTTGTCTATATGAAGCCCATAAATATCGAGTTAAAAAAAACACCTGTTGTAGACTAATTTTTAATATTCGTAAATATGATCATATCTCCGAAAAAATCTCAGAATCTAACTGGCTTAACATGAATAAACCCACAATGCACCACTTGCTAAGCTTTGTTATACAGTACTCTGTAATATTTTGCAACAGAAATTATTATTATTATTTTTCGTAGCCATATTCATAATAGCAATTTAGATTCAAAAACAATACCCCAGCATAAAACGGCTCTTTTTAGGAGAAGTTTTTCAAAAACTCATTAACTTATACAATTCTGTGCCGCAGGGGCGTGCGGTCGAATTTTAAGAAAGGGAAGCAATTTTTAGAAACTTACCTATTTGTAATGTAATTCGATTCTTCGATAATTTTTTGCAAATTCGGCAATGACGTCATCATAAAAACGTCGATGCTCTGACATATTTTGGAGAAGTTTATTTTCAATGGTCAACAGCGATGTATGTGAAAGTCTCTCCTGCCCCGTTGAACTCACGAAATTTTTTATACGTTCAAGTGTTAAAAAATTGTCTACATTTAACTATCATTTTCTCCCAAAATAGGTCAGTCATCTCTTTTTTGGCTTAACATGGACTTAAAATCATCCATTTTTTTAGGCCAAAAGCAATATCATTTGTTTTAGTTTGTAATATATTAAAAACATTGTCCGAGAATGGAAATATTTCTGAAAATATGTTCAACAAATAATTAAAATGAAAATCTCGTTTAAACAGTCCAAAAACCCCCTCGAACTATTTATTGCTTCTAAGTCCCACGTTTCATTATTTTCTATTATATTCTCAAATAGTTCAATCAGTGATTCACGATTTTCAGATACTGTTAACACAAGTCTTCCATTATAGTTCCACCTAGTAGGAGCTACTTTGGGCAATGGTTTGTGGACAATGGAGTCGAAAGGTTGTGTACGATTTGTTGACTTGGAAAAAAAAGCAGCCATGTCACTTAAAGTAACGAAAAATACTTTACACTCTTTAATGTGATTGTTGGAATGGGATAAAACTAAATTTAATTTATGAGCAAAACAATGGACAAACACAGCACCTAGAAAAGTTTCTCGAACTTTAGCTTGAAGACCCCCTAATTGTCGTGCCATCACTGCAACTACATCATAGCTTTGAGCAACTAATTTTTTCTCTCCATTAATTTCTTTAGTAATGTTATAAACTACGGTATATAATGCTTCTGCTGTACGATTTTCGGACACATTCTTAAAACCTAAAAATCAGTCTTGAATACTTCCGTCTGTTTTAGCGTAGCGTATTACTATAGATAATTGGCTAAAATTAGTGATATCAGTTGTTTCGTTCAGAACAATAGCAATAAACCGCGCCTCGCCAATCTCCTGCTTAATTCTTTTTAGAATAATGGTTGCAACAGCGGAAATTAAATCATTCTCGATTCGATTTGAAGTTCCGCGAAAAACGCTAGACTGCTCTAAATGAGTTTTTAAGCAATCATCATATTTAGCCATTAAACTAAGTAAATCTTTTGAAGAAACCCTTGTTTCGTCATGACCTGTAAATCTCAATTCGTGCCCTCTGAGAAAACAAACAACATCGATAAGTCTTCTTAATATTTGCCTATTTTTATCGACTAGTTCATTGTGTTGGCGGTGACATGCCGAAGACTTTTTTTTTATGACGGCCTGTAAGTGCTTTGGACATATTGTGTCTTTTTACAGCTTTAAGGAAATTGTTTAAATCGGAAAAACCAGTTTCATTCCAGAGATCTTTTTTTCAAAAAGTAAACATGGCCAACAAAATAATTTACTTCCGCCACCACTTAAAGCACGCGACTGAAATGCAAACATTGCAAACAGCCGGTGGAAAGTTCAATAACCTCTGGCTCGATTCACAGGAAATCAAGCATACAGGACTTGGCTGCAGAGAAGCTAGCGGCCCGCATAGGTTCTATTCGATATTCTATTGTGGCTGGGTCGGAGTCAAGGCCGCATTTATTATGGGCTTGATAATTAAGATAATATTTTAGTATTTTTAATATTAACTAAATTAATAGTTTCCTATTTCAAAAATTACATTTTAGAAGACGTTTTGTAATTTTTTTTGGGGAAGTACTGCTTCCCTTGCTTCTATAGACTGCACGCCCCTGCTTTGCCGTACGAATTTAAGTGCTACAGTATCAATAAAACCAAATATAGATTATGGAATCACCTATTCTATGGGCAACTAAATGGCAGGTAATGATTTTTATCGACTGGGTATGTTTGCAGCGTTGGGGGTGTCTGCCTGAATTTCATTTCGAATTATTAAACTTTATAACATAATTTTTTTAAAAATTGTTTTATATTAAGAAAACTACAATTTCTTGATATAATTAAATATTATATTTAAAAATAATATTAAAAACACGATATGCAGATATTTAATATGCCATTTTAGAGTAAACATTATTTACGTTTAATTTTCCTGGGGATGTTTAATGGACTCATCCGCTCATCCTTGGTTGAGTGGGAGTAGCCAGAAAGCTAGACTTTGCCTGGATCAGCTCGGTTTTTATCCCCAATAAATATTATTTATTTATTCATATTTGAGCTGTTTGTTTTTTTTCTTGTGATTCTTTTTGGAAATAAAAAGCCGTTTATTATTATTATTATTATTATTAAATGATCATATTAATGTTATTCTGAATCTTAACAGCTCCGAATAGAAATGTGTAAACCATCAGCTACCTAAAATGTCTAAAAAATGTTAGTCATACTACATTAAATACCTTCGACCGCAATGAAACAAAGAAAACGAAAACAGTTTCTCTAAACTGTCACTTTTTTAAAATTTACTGTCTCGGGCGGGAGCATGGTGTTATTTCCTAGAAATGTTTTCGTTTCGGCTTCACTCATAATTTTTGGTGGGTCTGTCTAGGCTTCTACTATATGTAATAATTATACCTAAATATGAGATACCACTTTTTCGGAGTTCATTTTTGAAATTATTTTGTTGCTGCTGTTTAGTATTTCCTGCTTTAGACCAGGCAAATCAGAGAACGGCATTGTAACAATCGACTCTCAAAGATTGCTAAACGCTGTTGCAAAATCGTTTTTGATGCCCTAGTGACTAGAAATTTGTAGTTCAGTGAAAGCAAATAAAAAATTTAAGAAACATTTTTTGACAAGCTTAGAATAATTTATATATTTATTATTTTTTATTCACAATTCAAGTTAAGGTATAATCAACACAATTAAAATAAATTAAAGCTGTAATAAAGATATTAATTGAACTTAATCACATTACATTATGCAGCAACATACACACCATAACAAGTCATATGTCAGGTTTTCCCGGTAGATTCTGGGAGCGTGTATTAGTCCTGTGCATGACCAGGTGTCTACTGGTCCTACACTTATTTTCGTATTTAAAACATTTAAGCAGTTTAAAGAAACTGTGAAAAACACATCTAAAAATTTTAAAAAGTTCAGAAGTCAAAACGAAAAATTTTTTTTGACAGCTGTCAAAATTGTTAGATTAAAAGTTACAAGGAATAATAAAAACTGTATTTAAAAATTTTGAGCATCTGAGAAGGTAGAAGAAAGAAACAGGCTTTTTGACAGGTCTCAAAATATTTTTTTAAATTAAATCTTTCAAAGCTACATGGAACTGTAGAAACCGTATTTAAAAATTTTAAACAATTCAAAAATATTTTTTGACAGCTGTCAAAGAATTTTATTTTAATAAATTGCGCCTCAGGAAGCCACATGGAACTATGAAAAACGTTTTTAATTATTTTAAGTACTTTAGAAATAACGGGAAAAACTTTTATTTTGACTGCTGTCAAAATATTTTTTTCAAAACAGTTGCGACTTTAAAAGTTACATGGAATCGTATAATACATTTTCTATGCTAAACATATACCAGCATAAAAAATTAGAAACTCTATGACCGTATCCTAAAAAACCTCACAAAATATATAACCATACCGGACTATATACTAAAAAATGCATCTATACCGTATCCAATTAAATGCAAGTATTTTACCGCTGTAACTTATCCTAAAACGATAATCGAATAGCACGTTTATTAAACGAATATCGATATAATGCATGCAATCGAGAATGACAGCTAATTTTCTTAGAGATATTTTATAAAACTAGGGAAAGTATTATCCTTCGAATTGTAGCTACTTACTTAAAAAACATTCAAATTTTATACTGCTAATTTTAAAAATACCCAAGAAATCCTTTCTGAGTCTCTAAAATTAAGTAATTTTTACTCAAATACTTATTCAATTACCTTCTGACAGCGACGAAAGTCAAGATGAATTGATTTTTTGAATTTTTGATCATCTCAGAGAAACCGAGAAATTGTGCCCAGAAGCGTGCACTTTTTTCCTTTAAATCGAATTTTGACCTATTTCCCCAGTAGCTTGAAGAAAATGTTATAGAGGTTTTTGTAGCCAAATAAACGCTCTATACTTCTGACAGGAAATAATTCCGATTACTGTTTACAGTGAGGTTAAATTTGGACTTTAAAATTTTAACTTTGAAAAATCGCAGTAATTTAACCGTATACGCTAAAATTTTGAAATTTGATCACAATCTACCTACGAGTATTTAGTTTCGTAAAAAAAATACCCCAAGCTCTAGGTATATTAGCTTTCTTGTAATACAGAGTAATGTGGAAAAATGTACTCATTTTTGGGAAACTTTACAAATTTTATCTAGTAATTGCACCCCCTGTACATGCTCAGAATCCCTCACAGATACTGCATGTTGTGTATATTTTTGAGCACTTTTCGATGCCGTATTAATTTTTCCGACAGGACGCCTGCTTTTGGCTATAAAAACAAAATGTATCAAAAAAAATTTTTTTTTCGAAAAATTTCAGTTTTTTTTTAAATGTCTACTTTCCGGTCATTTTTCCGACAGAGATGTATTCAGATTTTTGGTCTCCTTTATATTTGCAATGAAAAATGTCTCTTTCAAAATTTCGCTAGGACGCACCCAGTTCGAGCTATAAGCGTCCTAAAACACCCTTTTTCCCGAGGAAAAAAAATCGTAAAATAACGAAATGGGTTCGAAGCTGAACCAAAAACGATATTGGTTTATAGGACCCGAAGAGCCATCGTTCCAGAAAGTTTCGACAAAAAAATCAAAAGTTGCGACTTGAACCGTGTTACAACGAAGTTGACTTTTTTGGTCGAATTTGCGGTACCAAATGTGGTACAGAAAAATCTGCAACGTGTAGATCTACGTCTCCTCTAAAAACACATGTCAAATTTATCGGCTTCGCGGCCGTTTGTTAGCAATGGACGAAAGAAAAAACTGCAACAAGAGTAAGCTAGCTCCGTTGCCCCATTCTAACTATATTTTTTAGGCTATTTAGGCTATTTCATGAGCCTATCGGAAAAGCGCTGGATACCATAGTAATTGCGATGGAAGGTAACTTGGAAAGGCTGTCTATTCCTGGTGGGTCTTGGGTAGATGCGGAAAGAGACCTATATACGATAGTCGTTTGCAGACCATTTTCCCATTTAGGAGCTTGTGTAGAAAGATGATTTGGACGTTCTGCCTTCTCAGTTGCTGATGCCTACCATCTGAATACGAGTCCGTATAGTATAGTACGAATAGGACAAGTCCTTGTAAGGAAATCTTAGTTTGTACAGAAAAAACTTGCCAGATCCGACCCCATATAACCGAGTATTCCAGAACAGTAAGAACGAGACATTTATACAGACATTTAATAGCTTTAATGTCACAAATATCAGTACAGGTAAGCCGCAGAAAGCCCAACATTCTGGATTCCTTCAAAATTGCATGTTTGTTTAAACTATAACAAATAATGACAACATGTTGGCTTGAAGAAGGTTCAAAATCAGACCAAAAACTCGGTTTTATAATAAAAATAATTATTATTGACCTGTTTTTCGCTGCTAAACCCGTGAATCCATTAATCTTGAAAAGTATTATTAATTGAATAAAATGAACATGTTAATAATTCTACCTCTAATACCTCTAAACAGTAACTAACAACTACAATAACAACAAAAACTAATCCTACCACTAAGGATCACTAAAATAAACAGAAAACTAAATCTATACCCTAAATATATTGCTCGAAATGATGTCCATTTTGCCTTACACAAAGCCTACGTAATTTCCGTATTCTTCTTAAGGCACTGAAAAACTAACCGGTCGTTGTTGCATTTCATTGAATGCCCTTCTTGTGGCGTTTATCAAATCGGCTAACGTGTCATGTCTTGTTCTATATATTATGTTTTCTAAAGTACCCCACAGGAACTTAACCAAAACCGAAAGATCTGGCGATCTCGCCGGCCATCTTACAGGACCATTGGCCCCTATCCATTTTCCGAGAAAATTATTTTCCAAATACTGCCTTATTCTATCGGAATTATGCACAGGTGCTCGGTCGTGCTGAAAATATATGTCGCGTAAATAGGCCATCATCGGGTAATTCCGGAAGAATAACTTCCAGGATTTGGAAATACCGATCTGTATTTAAGCTCCCCTGGTATATACGATACAATATTTTTGAATCCAATATGAAACAATAAATAAATATTAAACCCAAACCTACCCTGTCGTTAGCGAGGAAATATTCGATGCTTGTTTTCTTGCGACCAGTATATAGAATTATGCCTATTTTTTTTTTTTTTTTTTTTTTTTTGTGTCGATGGGGAATGCTTTTACGCACGACTCCATCCCAGTTGGGATGGAGACAGTGTGGGACTCGCATTACTGCCAGGTTGTTACACTTGACAGATTGCCATACCCACTAAACCTCACCGGGCCCCCATCAGATGGACCGTCATGGGGGTCGATGCCGTCCTTCCGGGGGTGACCCTCTAAAAGACATGGTCCTCTGGGGGGGGGGGTGAGTTGCCTCTTTGGCACGGTGTTTTGTGCCGCCTCTCGTTACTGTATATCTGAAAAGGAAAATATCATTAGTAATGTAGTCGTCTTACCTGTTGAAGTTACTCTTGTTGATCCGTCTTCCCGTCTGTCCGGTTGCCACTGTCAGCGTCTCACTGGAACTTCCAGTTTGCCGATGTCAGGTTCCTCCGTCCATCCGTGCGTTGGTCTTCTTGGTGTGTCCTCTTCTGGGCCCTCAGTGTCACTGCTGTTCCGTGTCCTTGCAGTGAGGAGCTGAGGAGGGGTGTTCTTTTACCTCAGGTTCAACTGCAGCCCGCGCCGGAGCCAGTTGAGGTACCTGGTATCCTCTTCTTTTACCTCAGGTTCAGCTGCAGCTCACGCCGGAGCCAGCTGAGGTACCTGGGAATCCTCTTCTTGGAGATTTTTTGGCCACATGAGTTGCTTAAGAATTTTTGCAAGTGAGATCTAGCTTCTGAGGAGCACGGAGACTCAGAAGTTTTGATTCACTTGCATCCATCCTCAAGCACTTTTAACGCAGAAGTCCGTGTCTTGGTCTTCTGTGTTTGGTCCTATTGTTGTGGTTTGGAGCTAGTGGATCGTAATTCACCAGGTCTCGTAGATTTTCATTATGATGGTTTTCGGCTGCTCTGAAGGCTCGGGTAGCCTTTTGTTGCATAAAGTCTTCGATTTGTGTCCATTGAAGATCTCTCTGCAAGTCCTCATTCCTGATGAACCACGGGGCATTTGCCGTCATCCTTATCAGTTTGTTTTCTGTCCTCTTGATTTTTAGAAGGTTTGTTTTTGACGCATAGCCGTAAGCTGTGGAGCCGTACGTTAGTTAGCTCCTTGCTACTGTTTTGATGAGTAGCAGCTTTGTCTTGATTGCCATTTCGCTCTTTCGGCAGAGCAATGGATAGAGTTTATTCATTGCCTGTCTGGCTTTGGTCCTCGCTGCGTTGATGTGTTTGGTCCAAGTCAGTCGTTTGTCTATGGTCATACCTAACTACTTGACCTCGTTGGACCATGGAATCTCCACTTCTCCAACTCGGATTCTGGCTCTGGCAGTCAGTCTCCTTCGTTGGAAAAGTATGGCTTGCGTCTTCTGGGGGTTGATCTTGACTTTCCACTTAATGCACCAATCATTAAGGTCATTTATGTCCTCTTGCAGTCGTCTTCCCAGGATGCGGGTGCTTCTGCTTTTGTGTAGGATGGCGGTGTCGTCTGCGTAGAGTGCTGTTATGCCCTCGTCTCCTATCGGGACATCATGGGAGAAGATGGAGTAGAGCAAGGGTCCTAGTACCGATCCTTGTGGAACTCCTGCTACCAGTCCTCTTTGTTCAGAGTGGGTATCATTCACTTTGACGGAGAATTTCCTGTCTCTTAGGTAGCTGCGTATTATTTTAATGCTTCTTCTCTCGTATCCGGCCATAGGCATTTTGTACACCAGTCCTTGGTGCCACATCCTGTCGAAGGCCCTCTCGATGTCTAGGAAGACTGCTCCTGTGGCTTCTCTGTTGTTGAATCCTTTTGTGATGTATTCAGTAGCTCTGAGGACTTGTTGTTCAGATGAGTGCCCAGCCCTGAAGCCGAATTGTTCGTCTGGAATGGCGTCTAGCTCTTGGGTCTCATCTTTTAGTCTTCTAGCTATGGCTCGCTCAGCTACTTTGCCTAGTGCGGGGAGTAGACTTATGGGCCTGTAGTTTTGCGGTAGGGTGCGGTCCTTGCCTGGTTTTTCCAGGACTATGACCTCCGCCTTTTTCCACATGCTGGGGAAGTGGCATGTCCTCAATATGGTGTTGATGATGTTGGTCATAGCACTGTAACCTTTTCTTGGAAGATACTTCAGCATCTTGTTTGTAATGCCGTCGGCTCCAGGGGCTTTTTTCACCTTTAGCCTTTTTATTATGTCTCTGACTTCTCCAGGGGAGACAGGAGTTGGATTGTGTTGAGGTAGAACCTGTGCGTCCAGATCCCTTACAATCTCGTTGACTACTTCTATGTGTTCATCGTCTTCGTTGGGGTGATGGTTTAACTGACCTTGTTGAACAATGGTGTCAGCAAGGATCTCAGCTTTGTCTTGATCTGAGTAGACAGGGCCGTTTACACTTTGAAGAGGTGGTAAGGGTCGTTTGTCAGACCTTAAGGCACGCTGCATTTGCCATGCAGTCTGGTGAGTTGCCTATTTAATACTCCGGCGCTACTTATATATGCCTCCTTGGACCGTATTACTTTTCTATAAAAGTTAGGGCCATTATCGCATTTTTCTAGATACCAGTTACAGAAAATCATACGACGCTGCGCGTTGCCCGGATGTAAGTGTTGCACCAATCTGAATTTAAATGGTTTATAACCTTGTTTCCTTAAAATTTTTTATACCCGGCTTTTTGGAACCCCAACATTCTGATGGATTTTTCTGCAAGAACTTGAAGGATCTACATCAATGGCCACGAGAACATTCACTACGTCTTCCTCGTTTTCCTTGTATACGAGGGGGGCCAAAAAATGCAATATAAGTAGCACCATGACGCGAAACTCGGAACCCTCTATCTTCACTAATAAGAGAGATACCCCATAAAAACAACGAAAACGGAACTCCCTGTAGAGTTTGGCGGATTGTTTACATTTAGAGGAGAGGAGTTATTATAAGTTGGAAAAACTTTAAAATTTTTTGGACGGTGTCCTAAGTTTTTCCGTGTCAAAAACGCTTTTAACTTTGAATATTTATCTATATAAAGATCTTTGTTTGTTTTGATGATCAATTGAGCGTAGAAGATTTACAGGTTTCAGATTTTTCGCCAAAATAGGCTAGAAATACTCCTTTTTAGGAGATTTTACATGTTTCTTATCGCACCATTGTGTGAAAATTTTGTATTCTTTTTTATATTTAAGGCGGGAATTTTCGGGCAATAGCTGTAAGCTGACTGCTGCAGCTTCTTCCAAAATACTTTCCGGAATTACATTTTCGTCTATGTCTTGCATGCTGAGTGGGGAAACAGTCTTTTAAAAGCACAAAATTACCAGATAAATTGTTGTTACTGCTTTTTGGTGTCATCGCAACCGTGACTTTTCTATTAACACTATTGTTGAAACAATTGTAACTAAGATTGCAAGAGATTATAATATGATGTAAGTCAAAAAGAATTAGAAATCTAGATGAGAAATTGCTTCTTTCTATTAAGCGAGTTTTTAATAATTTAAAAAAAAAATGTGATACTTACTTTTGATACAGCTGAAAAAAAAAGAATTTGTGTTTTTCAAGCTGTAGTGCAAAAGTAAATGACTTTCCGAACTACTGCAGCAAAAACTAATTTTCCGCACTAATATGCGTGCAGAAAGTGCTCACTTTCCACATACTCATAGGAAAAACATTAAAATTCAAATTGACGTATCATTCAAGTTTAGACTAATAATATCATTATAATTTTTTTACATTTCACATTTACCAGAAATAAAACACAGATTTTTTTTGTCCAAAGCAATACCGAATTTTATCATTCAATGATTAATGGTTAAGTTACCCAGACTAAATTGGCCATGCCAGCACCGAAAACCTCTCCTGTGTCAAGAGAGCATTAAATACTTCTTAATGATACAGAAGCAAAATTCGGTTGTTTGTTAATTATATGTTTGTTAGCCTTTTTTTAAAGCCCATGGCCTCGTTCACCAGAAATCTATTTCGGCATTTAATGATAGTGTTATTAGTCGGCGTATTGGAAAAGAAAATAGTTTCAGGGTATTTCTACTGGTATTTGGTTACCTGCCTTTTTGTATCAACCTCGACTATATTACTACTTTAAACAATGTTGAACTAAATTGGGATCTAAATAAAGTTTTTGGCAGGCCTAGCTAGTTGTGCCCAGGAAGTCAAATAACTTATTTGTGACTTGGATAACTGATGAAAAATAAGTATGCCTCGGAATTTTTGGTTGAACAAACCAAGTTGGATGAAATTTTCAGGGAATATTGAGGATATTTCCCGAACGGTCCCATAACAATTAACATCCGCTAGGAGAAAATCTTTCTCGTTATGAATATTTCCTTATATTAGGAATAGTTAAATACTGACTACTTTAGTTCAGTCCATAATCATTTACTAATACGTATATGCTGTCTTTCACATAATTTAAAATAAATTCAATAAGTAGTCCTGTTGAATTCTAACTCGGAATTCCGACTTTTATCTCGGGATTCCGACTTCTATCTCGGAATTCCGACTTCTATCTCGGAATTCCGACTTCTATCTCGGAATTCCGACTTCTATATCGGAATTCCAACTTCTGTCTCGGAATTTCGACTTGTAACTCGGAATTCCGACTTCCATCTCGGAATTCCGACTTCTATCTCAGAATTCTGACTTGTAACTCGGAATTCCGACTTCAATCTCGGAATTCCGACTTCTAACTCGGAATTTTGACTTATAGTTGTGTTTTCACATAAAAGTTCCAATTTTTGCTTTGGATGCGTTGTCCAGTGACTGCACATTTAATAATTATTCTTGTGATAAAGACATTTATGACTTGTGTGAAATATTAATTGCTGAAAATGTCTAGAAATAGTATCTAGTATGATGAAATCTAACCCCTGAAGGTGTAGAAGACAAATAAATTTTATTAAATGAGGAAAAAATAAACAAATTATTAAATTCTATCCCTTGTAACGACACCATGGACGGCAATGCAAGCCAAACTATTTATAGGATGCTTTTACCAACATATCTATAATTAATATCAAGTATAAATAAGAAGTGCAGCGAATCTCTAAAGAGTAGATAACTTAAATAGATTTTAATAAATAAGAAAAAAAGTATATTTTACCCTAAGTAGACTCCCTCGGATCGTAGTGCAAGCTAAAATATTTATAGGGGGCTGTTACCCCGATGTCTGGAAATAATATATATTATGAATTAATGTCGCAGCAGGTTTCAGAAAGGGTAGAAAATTCAAATTAGATTTAGTAAAGTAGGAAAAATTCAATTAATTTAATTACCAATGTGTCTAGAAATAACAACTCTATAAATAAAAGTGACAGGATTAGAAAACTGAAACAAATTTTATTGAATGAGAAAAGTCATATTTTCATATTATGTCCCAGGTCCCGAACAAAACTAGGTAGTCAAAATATTAATTGGAAGTTGTTGTCAATAGGTCTAATAATAATATATAGTATGCATAAAAGTGGCAGTGAGGTCCTTAAGGGTAGAAGACCCCGGCCTGCCGAGTCCTCCAATATATTAATGATGTATCTATTACAAACTTTTACGACAAGTAGAAGAAGATCCAAAACGGGTAATGAAACTTAATAAATAAAAAACGTAAATGACTGGGAATATTAGTCAAAGAGTCTATAATCAGTAATATAGTCTACTGTATTAGATATTTTGTCAGCAAACCACGTATATCAAGATACCCATTTTGATATTTTGGACAAATTAAAAGTTCATTTACTTTGCCGTTCTTTATTTACTCATGTTGTTTTGGTTTTATTTATATTTACAAGACGACATGAAATACATTCTTAAAAAATGCAACGAGATCACTTACTCCCTAAACTTTTATTAAATTCGATTAGAGAGACTAAGACAAACGTCTTTGTTCGCTTGTAACATGTTCACAGATCTCGTCTATTTTCATTTTCAATTATGAAACGTCAGTCTTGAGCTACTTTAGGGGGCGGACCGATACCTTAATGATTCGGACCCGTAAGATGTTATAGAAAATTACCTTTTGGTAATTTATTAACTTTTGATGATGGGAGAAAACTACCGTAAAAACGCAGGTAAATTAGTAGTGAATGAGTAACTTTTGTATATTCTTGCTCGTTTCTTTCCAGATCGTAATTACCCAGAAAAAAAAATTACTTACACATGGTTAGTACGATATGATATTAACTAAAAAATGTCAACAGAATAAATTAAGTATAAGTAGCGCTAAAATATTTTTACGATGATATATATTCTTCGTTTTCAGTGTCCTTTCAGACAAGAACAAATTGAAATGTTACTATTCGCATTCCTAGACAAAATATTTAGGCCTACAAAATAGGGATTTTTCCTGACAAAAATAGTAACTAATGTGACCGAAACCGAGTGCTCCATCCCACTGAAGATAGTCCATAGTAATATTCCATTATGTTTTTCTCTCGCAACTATCATTGTTTATATTTGTTATACTTAAACAATTTAATGTAAAAAATCGCATTTTCTTTCCTTTTTACTTCCCTCGTAAAAGGAAAGTATTGTAATCGTGAAAAAAACATCCTCCGACATTTTTTCAGTTCTTTACGTCCCTAGATGTCGAAAAACATGTTTTCTCAGTTGGTCGCGTCGGGCTGTCTGACTGCTCGCGGCATAGCTATAAAACTACTTACCAGATTGACTTCAAAATTTGGTCAAAAATTAGGGTTCATATGAGGATGACCTGGTAATATTTTGGTAAAAATCCAATATGCCGTAACAAAATGGCGGCCCAGTCAAATGTTAAAAAAATTATTATTAGAACACTACTTATCCAATTTATCTCAAATTTTGCACAAACATCAAGTATTATGTTGGATCCAACTGATAATATTTTGATACGAATCCAAGGTGGCCGAATTAAATGGCGGCTTGAAAAAAATATTTAAAAATGAAAAAATTACTTAAAGGATTGATTTCAAATTGTGATCAATAGTAAAATTGTGGTATTATTTCAAGATGGCCGAACAAAATGGCGGCCAAATAAAATGTTTGTAATCGTGAGAAAGTTCACCCTCTAAGGTTTTACATATTTCCTTTGTCTGTCAATTCGCGGCATGGCTTAAAAACTACTTATCAGATTAGTATTAAGGGTCGTATGGAAATGACCTGGTAATATTTTGGTAAAAATCCAATATACGGGAACCATATATACAAGGGTGGTCTGAAAAGTTTCCGACCTAACAAAGATACAAGACATTTTTTGTTTATATTTATATGTATTTTTCTACATGGTCTCCTTGTAACTCTAAACACTTCTCCCAGCGATGCTCCCATCTCTTTAACCCGTCCAAATAGTACTCGACGAAAATCTCTGTCCTCCAAGCGCAATTTTTAGACGAGGAAACAAAAAGATCTGATGAGTAAGACCGATGGTCAAGCAGTTCGAACCGTAATTCGTGTATTTTCTTTTTCTGCAAATGTGGCCATTTTTCCGCAATTTCTGCCTTCAGCTTGTCAAGTAATGATGCGTAGTATGCTCCTGTAATAGTTGTTCCTTTTTGAAGATAATCGGTTGAGATAACTCCATGATCATACCAAAAAACAGTGGCCATCAATTTCCCAGCCGAAGAAACAGTTTTTGCGCGAACAGCTTTCTCATGCCTAAATCTTGATTTAATATGTGACAAGCACGTTCTTTAGACATATTCATAACCTTTGCTATGTCTCTCACTTTAATTCGACAGTCGTCTAGCACCATTTGGTGAACTTTTGGTCGTCCCGAACGTTCTCGTCTCCCAAGCTCTTACGGCCACGTTTAAATTCAGCTGCCCAAAATTTCACTGTGTTAAATGAGGGTGCAGAGTCCTTGTATACAGAGCCCAACTCATTTTTGATTTGCCTAGGCATACTACCTTTCAAAAACAAATAATTAATGACCGCTCGATTTTTCCATTTTCACAAAAACAGATCCACTTATTCAAACGTCAACTGTCAAATAACAACTGTGCGTCCAAAAAGGTTGAAATTTTGGTGAGTACCTATCAAAATATGCTCAATTAGTGCTGCCATCTTCACGTTGAGGTCGGAAACTATTCAGACCAGCCTCATATACACTGTCTATGTACTGAACTAAATTGGATTACACATCACTATTCCTAATAAATGGAAGTAATCATAACAAGGGAGGTTCCGGATAAAGGAAATTTGCCGATATTTGGCTTATAAAATCGAAATTAATGAAGCTGGTGTGAAGAGATGAATTGTAGAGAATAAAATTACAAATAATATTAGGTTTATGGTCACACGACTTGATCGGAACATTAGAAAAATTTGTTCCAAAATTCATATATCTGTTATTTCTCAAGTTGTAGTGAAAACCCTTTGTGAAAAAATAGATATTGATTTTTACTTTACGCATACCAAAACCAGGCGGTGTGGGACTATTAGTTTTTGCCGAATTGCGATTTGAATTTTTCGATAGATTATTTTCCAGCTTGCCTGGATGCGTCGTGGATGATCCGATGTGAAGTAGAGGGAGAACGTATGGCAGGCCATGGGAACCATAGTAATAAAGACGCTCAACACTCAACGTATTACTATTCAACTTCAATTATCTACTGCAGAAGCTATTATAATTTTTTTTTGTTATAGGGGTAACCGAACCCGAGAAAACCGATTCTTTACTTACATTGCGCATAGAATTACTGGGAATGCTGCTATCGGACGTTTTGCTACATGGCATTTGCTATTAGGCTTGATAAATAAATAACTAAAGCATCTAGTTATTGTTTTTATTAATCAGTTGAACTTATCATGAAATATATAATGGTGAAAAATATACATAAACCTATTTATTATTTTTAATGGACAGTTAAATCAATGTCGAGAAACGTTAATTGGTCTCTGTCGTCGAACCAAATACCTACATATTATGTAAGACTTCTGCATTTGTTGAGATACATAAAATGAAAGATTAATACTTTGAGTGCGGTGCGTCTCTATTACCTCTCGGTTGCTTCGGTTGCAATCATACTACTCTGCTACTTTCACGCGTACGGCCGTTTTTGATCATGTTTGGAAGCTTTTTACGCGTTTTCACATAATTTTAGCGGGAAATGAGAATACACAATACATGATTTTGCAGAATTCAAATCCGATCGACCACGATGCATCCAGGCAAGCTGGAAAATAGACCTTTAAAAAATTCAAATTGCGATTGGTCAAAAACTAATAATCAGTCCTACAGCGCTTGATTTTGGTACGCATAAACTATATATCAATAGCTATTATTTCGCAAAGGGCCTTCGCTACAACTTGAAAAATAATGGAGGTATGCATTTTTGAAAAAAAGCTAAAATTCTCGCTTTTTTGTCCTGGTCTAATGATCCGGTCAAATCGCGTAGCCGTATAATATTTTTTGTAATTTCTCTACAATTCATGTTTTTTACACCATTAAGATTGCTTAGACATTAGCCAAAAAGTAAAGAAAACGCAATTTTTTTGCATTAAATTGTTTATAATAAATAAACAAATGATAGTTGTTAGTAGAAAACATAATATGAATATTGTTATGGAATATCTTGAGTTTTCCGGTTACTATTTTTGGCAACAAATCAGTGGTTTTTGCTCTACTGTTTGGCCTAATTGAACATCGAACGTTAATCTATATATCCAGCCTATGTCAGTTAATAATTATATCTCATAGTACAGGTGATTCATGAAAACTTTAGTAATTTGTACTATACTAAAACTATAAACCACTAAATAGTTTAATAACATTCAATCAAGATCATATAACAATAAAGATGTATTTATTTAGTATAAATAATATAGTTTTATAGGTCCTCCAGATATGAGGATTAAACCTTTTTTTTGTTGCATTTTTTTGTTTTGCAAGTTTTTATAAAATTCCTGGAGTGCCGGTAGTATAAATTTAAGAAATATCATTACATTTCCCGGTTTTGAAGTAGATTGTTATCAGTTAAACGAAAAAATTCGTAACAAAAATTACCTTCCGAGATTTTTTTCAGATCTATACTTTTTACAAGGAGTCCTACCCTCGTAAAAGAGAAGTATTGTATGATTTTTTTAGATCTTTAAGTTTTAGGGTCCCTAGATGCTGAAAAGCATGTTTCTCAATTCCGTCGGTCTATCTGTATGTTTGTCGGTCTGTTTGTTCGCGGCATAGCTATAAAACTGCTTACCAGATTGACTTCAAGTTTTGGTCAAAAATTAGTAACTAGTAACATTCTGGTAAAAATCCAATATGGCAAAACACAATGGCGGCCTAATGAAATGTTAAAAAAATATTACTAAAAACTGCTTATCCAATTTATCCCAAATTTTGCTCAATAATCAAGTATTATCTGAGAATCAGCTGATAAGATATTGGTAAGAATGCAAAATGGTGGATTAATCAAATATTTAAAAATTCAGCCTAAAATAACTACTTAATGGACTGATTTTAAACTGTGTAGCATAACTAACTGTGGTATACAGATGAACTAGTAAAACTGTGGTAATAATTCAAGATGGCGGAACAAAATGACGGCGAAATAAAATGTTTATAATTGTAAAAAAAGTCATCCTCTTCGATTTTACATATCTTCACGATTTAAGGGCTCTCGATACCAAACAATAAGTTTTATTAATTTCGTCGGTCCGTTTATCGGTCAGTTCGCGACAAAAACGACTTGATTGATTTCAATTTTTTTTCGTAAAAAATTAAGAGTCATTCGGGGATGACTCGGTAATATTTTGGTAAAAATCCAATATGCCGGAGCAAAATGGCGACCTAGTGAAACAAAAAAAAATATCACTAAAAAAACAAATTATCCAATTTACATTAAATTTTGCACAAAAATTAAAAGTTTTATAGGAATGAACTGGTAACATTTTGGTATGAATATAAAATAGCAAACAATGGCGGCCTAATAAAATATTTAAAGAATCTGAAAGAATTACTTATTAGATTGTGTGTGCGTGTCAATTTAAAAACCACTTATTGAATTTATTTTATATTATGCCCAAAAATCCAGTGTGGCTTAGGTAGAAACTGATAAGACATTGGTAGAAATCCTGTATGATGAAACAAAATGGGGCCGAATAAAAATATTTGAAAATACAGTATGTATATTTTACTAGATGATCATGTACTGAACTAAATTGGGTCACACTTTGATGTTCCTAAGAAAAGGAAAGATTCATAACCAGGGAAGTTCCGGAAAAAGGAAATTTATCGATTTTTTCTATATATTACAAAAGTAATATTTCCAAAAAGAGGCACAAATCCCAAAATAAACTATACAGTATTTAGATCGTATTGAGGTGTAAGATTTTGAAGCAAAACAATATAAGTTCATTATATTATTTTGTTTCTAATACCTTTACTAATAACGATTTGTACCATAGCGAAAAAGTGCGCTTGCTTCGTTTTGCCACAGTCTTTTTTGACCTAATAATTTCAACATGTCATAGATATCGTTTAATATAAGAAAAAAAAAATAACTTGTATATTACGAAATAAATTGGGCATTCATCTATTAGAATATATATACCTAACTCATTTTTTTTTTTGAAAAACTTGTTTTCTTTTGATTCTAATTCCTTCTATATATTTTTATTTCATCTGATTCAGCGTTCAATTACCTATCATTACTCATATATATATATATATATATATATATATATATATATATATATATATATATATATATATATATATATATATATATATATATATATATATATATATTTAGGCTATTTTGTTAACACGTTTTACTAAAATTATTATTATAATATTAAAACTATGCTAAACACTAAATTAAGTAAAATAACAACGAATCATTTCATTTGGCCTTTGATATTAGAGTGTCAGTGAATTACCACTGTGTAACATCTCCTTTTTGCTTCAGAACTATTTTTTTAACTTTTTGCAGTCGTCAATATAAAATTTGTGTTAAACAGATGTTCTGGCAGGTGTTGAACGTAATTTTTTTTTCATAATATGCCAAAGGGTTTCGATTGGCGACATCGTAATACTAAGCCTTATTCTCATTCCTTCACTGTTTTAGCCGTAACACAGTTGGATATGTACCCGTTTTCTACTATATCTCAATAATTAAACTGTTAGATCAATGTAAATACAAATAAAAGTGAAATATTATGTATATTTATTTTTGTTCTTATTATTTAACACATACTTAAATCTTGAAAATATTGCATTTGTGACCAGTTCTGAGGCATATTAAAAACAACGGTTTTTCTTGTGTAAATTAAAAATTCCACACGGTATAACTAATTTATAGCTAACTGACAGGTTGACCTTGAAAAACCTTCACCAGTATTATTCTAACATGATTCACCTCAAACATAAAATTATAACAAATTTTTTTTGAAGTCCTTCCCAAATTTGGATTTTCCTGAACTGCTCCTGTCGTTTTATATAATTTGACGATATTTCGTACAGTATAGCGTGATAATAGCAGTTGGTTGGCAATAGACCACAAGAATTACCATTTTTCGATAACTTTACGTAAATCGTTCCTTTATCGCAATTTTTTGAAAGTTAAGAATTGAAAATTACTATTGATGTGTTCCAACATCCAAGGATTTTTAATTATTTTGATTTAACTCAAGGCTGATATGATGATATTATTGATTCGTTGTTAATTTACGTATTTTTATAAACTTTATTTTTAATATTTTTCTTAGTAAACATTTCTACCCCCTACAATAATAATACTTGGAGTCAATATATTTCATTCCTGTGTTTTGCAAAGTCTTCCAAAATAAGGTAAAACTAAAAAAATTCGACTGGTGATATGATTCTGGGCTCATATATATATATATATATATATATATATATATATATATATATATATATATATATATATATATATATATATATATATGTCCTATCCACATTTTATTAGGATTTGAAATTTTTTTTTAATATAAGAAACAGATGAAGTGGGCTAAAATAAAAATTAAACTAAGCCTTATTCTCATTTCCTTAACACAGATAGCGACTATAAATAATGTTAGAAAATACAAATAAAAGTGAAATATTATGTAATTTATATTCTTATTATTTAATGTTTACTATCAAAAAAATATCTTGTGCCACACGAAAAATCATATTTTGATTAAAACAGATTATAAAAAATTTTCTGGCAACCGTCCATTGATACATGAAGAGTAAATAGCCTCCATTTTTCGAATAGCGTTCCTTATCGAATTAGATGAATTAAAATTATTGTCTCTTCCATTTTTATTTTTACGATTTCTGTCAAAAAACTTTATTTTTTAGTCACGAAGTAAAGGGCTTAAATCAGGGCTTCGCCAAATAATTCCGCACCACACATTTACGGCTTGACGGCCTTGTTTTTTAATTGCTTTTATTAGATCTAAAGCATCAGTCCAAAGCACTTTTGAAAAAAACACATTTTCGAACTGCCGGTCCATAATATCACAACAAAAAGTTAATCTTTCATTAAAGTCTAATTGTGATAATAATTGAGTTGGAAGAAATTTATAAGGATGATAACCATTCACCTGCAGTGTTTTTTGAATACTTCCTCTACTGACACCTGCAATGTGTCTGTCAGCATCTCTTTGGGATCTTTCATCATCTTCCTCGAAATAAAGTTAAATCTCCAGTTGTTTTTCCTCAATGAGGACAACATTGGGACGATTTTTCTTAGAGTTTTTAAGGACACCATTTTCCAAATCACGCACAATTCGAAAAAATATAGTCCTGGAGGGAACTCGATTATTAGGATATTCACTCGAATATTCTCTAAGGGCTAACCCTGGACTTTTATTATTTTAATGAAACAGTTGTATAATTTCAAACGTTGATCTAAACTATACAAAGCCATTTTTTAACAAATTTCGAAGCAAAAATTTGACAAAAACGACAAACAGAACAAATGTCAACTTAAGTCAACAATTGCGTTAGGTTATTTCCTAAGCCTATCTTGATTTTTTTAGTTTCTGATCTCATTTACTGGCAAAATTCCGGGATAAATCAGAAAACGGCTAATAAAATCGAAACTGTTCATTTTAGGTATAGGACATATATATGAGTAATGATAGGTAATTGAACGCTGAATCAGATGAAATAAAATATACAGGGTGTTCCATTTGAAAAACAGGAGATTTTTACATTTGAAGTTCTGTTTGTTTTGCTCTCCATTTTTAACACCCTATATATTAATTGGTAAGACCAGCATGGAAACTCGTTGAATTAAACCCTTAGTAATGTATGTTTAGGATATTAGTTATGTATTATATGTAGTTTAAATATGTTTTTTTAAAAAAAATTCTAAAAACTCGATTTACTCAACAACGATAAAGAATTCAAATATAGATGTTATTATAAAAACTTTCGCAAATTAACAGTAGAATCGAAACATGTAATAATATATAGGATGTCCCATTTAAATTAAGAAAGTTGACATGTGTCACGTCAAAACGAAACACCCTGTATAAACAAAAATGAAACAAAATAAAAATTTAACTGAATCCAAACAACTTTTGTATTTAACTTTTTGTCGTAACTATTACCGTTTTCTAGATAAGGTACTGTATCACCATAAAATGGCCACCCTGTACTTTATTTGCATTATTTAAGTGGTCAAAAGTGTGGCAAATCTGATCTTACCTTTAACAATTCCAAATAGATATCTTATAACTTTTTTTACATTTTACAAGAGCAATCGTATCAAAAAGAGGCACAAATATCAAAATAATCTACATATGATACTCTATGAGAGTTTCGTTTTGCCGCAGAACTATTCTTGATATTTTTAGACCTAGTAATTTCAACATGTTTTTGATATCGTTTAATATATGAAAACAATAACTTGTATCCCTTTGCCACTAAATAAATTCGGTATTCATTTATCAGATTTATCAGAATATATACTTACCTCATTTTTTTGAAAAAGTTTTTTTTTTATTCTAATTCCTTCCACTATAAAATTAAAAGTTAAGAAATCATGGTTCTTGGGATTAGACTGTATCAAATTGGAAATACTATGCGACGTTTTGCTTTCGATTGCACGAGGCATCTTCAGGGATCTTTATTTTACGAGATTTGAGTGAAGTAAAAATCCCTGATGATGCATTATGCAATCGAAGGCGAAACGTCGGATAATAATTCCAGTTGGACACGATTTAATCCCAAGAACCATGATTTCTTAATTGAACAAAGATTTGAAAGCTTCCGTTCTAAATTTAAAAGTTCTAAAATAATGATGTAATAATGATGAAATAATTCGATTTTAATCAATGAAAGCATCTGCGCCGCTGAGTGTGTTCTTGACATGTTGATGATTCTGATATAACTTATAATCTCCGTTATAAAGTAGCCGTTTGCTAGTAACATAAATAAAGTAAGACTTCTTGCTGTGAAGTACAAGCCATTTACACAGTCTGATTCTGCTCTACATAAATTACTTCTGATACGAAACTAATTTAAAACGATCAGTGAGTGTTTGTTCTGCAGCTCAAGTTCATTAGTTCTTTTTATATTGTACGAGATTTAATAAGTGAATAAAACAAGATGATCAATGATGATAGTTCTGACTAGATTTAAGGTAGTGGCTTATTTAAAGAGATATACGGGATATTTTATACTTGATGGTACGTTAGAAGTATCCGGAGAACGAAAAGAAAAAATCGGTAAATTTCCTTTTCCCGGAACTTCCCTCGTTACGATTTGTTCCATTTGCTAGAAATAGTGAAGTGTGACTCAATTTAGTCCAGTACGTAGTCACATGATATATGTGTTATAGTCAAAAGCAGTGTTATCGTGCGTGTCATACGATTTATCAACGACAAACTTTTTAAGTGTGTTTTTCTTTTAATACGTGTAATCATATCCTCCGCATAAACTCCGGAAGATGAATTAGATAGACTTATGATATTTTCATATGAAAAAAGAGGATAAACATATAAACACCAGCAGTTGCAAAAATCTTTGAGTGATGTCACTTCAAAGTCAGTGACAAAATGAGTAATAGAAAACAATTTTCGGGTTTTTTGCATCCACAAGCGAAAAAAATGGTATTAAATCTAATAAAATATTACGAAAATGAAAATTCATCGGCCAATATCCAGAAGATAGTAGCAAAAGCTCTGGGAATCGGTATAAGGACTGTGCAGAAAATTGTGCATGAAAGAAAGCATAATTTACTACCAAAGAAGATTAAGAAATGTACACGAAAAAAGCCAAAGACAGAAGACTTAAGTGACAATGTTAAAATGGATGTTCGTAACGCAATTTACGATTTATATTCATCAAAAACTAATATAACCCTTCAAGTTTTATAAGAAGCTTTAAAAAATCGAGGCATATTGGAAATTGGACTAAAATCGTTGTCAAAATTAATAAAAATTTTTTGGGTTTTCGATATAAGTAATCGAAGATTTTTATGCGAGTTGCCACATGTAGCAAGTCAGCGTATCCAGTTTTTAAAGAAATACACGGAAAATGTTAATTCAAAATTTTGAAAAGTGGTATTTTTAGACGAGACTTGGATATTTTCTAATGCAAGTGGTTTGAAATCTTGGCAGGACGAGTCTCTAAAAAGTGTCAAGAAAAAAAAGGGATGTGGGATGGGAAAACGGTTCATCATGTTGCATGCAGGTTCTTCAACAGGATTTCTGCCAGATGCAAGTTTACTGTTTTCTTTAACATCCAAACTACCATGATAATGTGAACTGTAAACTGTTTGAAAAGTGGTTAAAACAACAACTGATTCCAAATTTAGATGCTCCATCTTTAATCATTCTGGACAATGCATCTTATCATTCAAGAACCTTAAATAAACAACCTGGAAGAAAAGTGATATTTATGACTGGCTAATAAAACAAAAACAAAATCCTTTATCCAATATGCTGAAACTAGAACTTCTTTTAATGGCAAAATCTATTAAAAAACCAACAATATATGCGTAGATGAAATATTACGGGAAAATGAACATGAGGTTTTACGACTGCCGGCATACCATTGCCAGTTTAACGCAATAGAATTAATATGGGCTGGGGCAAAATCATATTACAAAAAACACGTGAAAGATGGTCTTACATCAGATGAAGTGCAAATTGTTTGGCAAGATTCATTAAATTATATTAGGCCGGAGTACTGGAAGAAATCTGTGGAACATACGGAGAAATTAATATGGAATGGAAATGATCATTGCGCCATTTGAGGACGACTTAGAAGATGAGGACTTTTTAAGTGATAATATTTTTTAGTCTATAATATTCAAAACTTTCTAAAGGATTATATTAGTCTTTGACGTGTATCAATCATAAATTGCATTATGAATATCCATTTTTGTATTGTAACTTAAATCTTTGGCCTTTGGATTTTTTCGTGTACATTTCTTAATCTTTTTCGGAAGTAAATTATGTTTTTTTTCATGCACAAGTTTCTGTACATTCCTTATACCGATTCTTAGAGCTTTTGCCACTGACTCCTAGATTTTAGCCAGTGAATTTTAATTTAAAATTTTTTTTGTTAGACTTGACACCATTTTTTGCTTACTTTTTTAGTACATTTGTAATTTTGTAGGCAATAAATAAATAACTATAGAATACTTGTTCCAATTTTAAAGCGTGTTTAAAATAAGTAAATTTTCTTATTAATATATAAGACAAAATTTTATATATAAAAATCGGTAAAATCGTTTTACCAGAAACACGGGGCTAACGGGGCTTGCTAGAATATATATATATATATATATATATATATATATATATATATATATATATATATATATATATATATAAATTTGAAGAAATAGAAAAAGTAGTTTTTTAGCTATGCCGCGAACAGACAGACTAACGGACAGTCATACCTACAGTCAGACAAAATTAAGAAAAAAATGTAATGTGTGAAAAGATCTGATAAATCTCACGAGGGAAGTAATAACTAATTAGCTTGTGTTTTTAACAAAAGTGTATAATATTTTTGCAAAATAAAATTTTTTTGTTATCACAATACAAAAAAAACAAGTTTTCTTTGCATAGGGGTGGCCTTCATTTAAATAAATGACACTGTATAAGTAGTTAGATTTTTAGGTCAAGCGGGGCTCATAATTTTTGGTGATTGATAAAAAAATCTTTCTTTCATTAAGTGGCTGTATAAACAGAACATATCTTGATTGTTCCACTGATTCGAACCCCTTCCGACTTTATTAAGGCGCTTGCCATTTTGTGTATTTTTGTTTTTGCCAACCAAAAATTTTAACCAAATACATATTTAGCGAGTTTTCTTATTTAGTCCCTCGGCATTTAATACATAAAATAATATTAAGTGGCTATCTTAATAATATTGCGTAATATAATAAAAAAACTATTTTCTTTTTCCTTGTATATTTGTAAATAGCCCATCGAGATTTAATAGCTCGATAAAAGAATCACACAACATTTTGGTATTCACTGTGTTTTCTGATTTGATTCATAATGTTGGTGACCTTTGGACCCGCACGTTAAGACCGCATTCGACTATACATTCACTGTCTTTTTAAACATTTTTATTCGGCGCCATTATTTTCAATCATATTGGATTCCTACAAATATTTTACCAGTTTCTTTCTATCTATGCCACACTTGACTTTTGGGCATTATTTAAAATAAATTCAAAGCAATTTTTACATTGACATATACCGCCATTTGCTTACGTCATGTTGAATTCGTACCAGTTTATCCCATTTTCACATTTAATTTTTCTGCAAAAAAAGTCAATTGATAGAGATTTTTTTACGTTAATTTTTTAAAAATTTTGTTTGGTCTCTATATCCCCTTAATTCTGCATACAAATTTAAATTAAATTAATAAATAATATTTTCAGGCTGTTTTTGAAATATTTTTAGGCGGCTATTTTGTTTTGGTATCTTGTATTCATATCAAAATATTACGAGTTCATTTCTATGTAGCACTAGATATTTGTGCAAAATATAAGCAAATTGGATAATTAGTTAAAGTCTTTTTTTAAATATTGTCAACGATTCGCAACTTTATTGTTGCATTCTTAGGACACATAGATTTTATATCCTGCATGAAACCCATATTTTCAGTCTTCACCTGCTCCGTTGATCCGCAGATATTTCCTAACCTCAAATAATACACCACTCTATCATAATAACAGGGAAATCGTTAACGAAAACGCTTCAGAAACTTAATATCTGGGAAATATCTGCGAACCAACGGAGTATAGGTAAAGACTGATAATGTCGGTTTTATGTGAGATACAAAATCTGTATATGTGTCCCAAAGATGCAACAATAAAGTTGCAAAACGTCGATAATTTAAAAAGACTTTTGATTTGTTTTACTGTATCCTAATCCCAAATAATAGACCACTCTAACATAATAACAAGAGGATCTTTAACGAAAATCCTTTAGAAACTTAAATATCTTCGAACCAATGTATTAGCTAAAGGCTGATAATATGGGTTTCATGCAGGATATAAAATCTATAAATTTGCCCTTAAGATGCAACAATAAAGTTGCGAAACGTCGTCTATTTAAAAAAATGCGATTTTTTTACTAGATCCTAACCCGAAATAAACACCACTCTAACATAACGACAAGAGGATCGTTAACGAAAACCATTTAGAAACATAATATCTACTAATAATATGAGTTTCATGCAGGATACAGGATCTATACATGTGTCCCAATAATAAAGATGCGAAATGTCGATAATTCAAAAATAGACTTGTTTTTTTTACTGGATCTTAACCCCAAATAATACGCCACTCTAACATTTTTTTTTAAACAATGTGTCGCCATATTTGATCTTTGTCAAAATATTGCCATCATATGATCTTTAATTTATGGTCAAAATTTGTTGTGAATTGACAGACAGACAGACGGACCGACGCAATTGATAAAACATGTTTTTTTTGACATCTAGGGACGCTAAAACGTGAAGATATGTAAAACCTGAGACATTTTATTTGGTCGCCATTTTGTTTCGCCATCTTGAATTAGTAACAGAGTTTTACTAGTTGATCCCTATACCACAATTAGTTATGGCACATAATTTGAAATCAGTCCATTAAGTAGTTTTTCAGGCAGAATTTTAAATAATTTATTAAGCCGTCATCTTGTTTCGCCATCTTAGATTCGCACCAACATTTTACCAGTTAATTCCAACATGATACTTTGATGTTTGTGCAAAATTTGAGATAAACTGGATAAGTAGTCTATTAATAATAAATTTTGTATCATTTTACCATATCATTAGTAAAAAAAGTATTCTTGTTAATAACGGGGTTTCTAATGACACAAAGTTCAGTTTTACTCATATCTTTATATTTTGAGAATTTTTATAATATTAATACGATGATACTGGCAAAATTGCATATGCAATGGACCCAGTAGCTTATTTATTTTATTAGGGACCTCCTAAATTTTAACTAAACTTAAAACTTTGTAAAATAGAACTACAACAACAAATTCAACACTTCTGGTCTGAACAGGTTGGAAAAACCTGTATATTTTCTGATAAGATGATTGAGTAAGCTGATTCCCAAAAGAAACAGTTTAGAAATATATGGAAAAAGTTTTTACTTTTTCGATTTGTCAACAATATTTTTTTTATATATATATATATATATGCCCCAAAAAAATATATATATATATATATATATATATATATATATATATATATATATATATACTTGTTTTCTTGGGATGCGTGTTCATAAAACTAGAAGGATTTTTTAATTATTTGTCATATTTAATTCTAATTTGACGTTTCGACAGGTAGTTCCGTGTCTTTTTTAAAAATGTTTTTTTTTATTCTTCCTAAAACATGTTGCATAAAATAAACAATCTAAGATTTAAAAAATAGGAAATTTATCTTACCATGAGACGTAAATTAAAGGGTCAAAAACATCATAGCAAAAAAGCAAATTAAATACACGTAGCACATTGTCATTTTATCTATATATATATATATATATATATATATATATATATATATATATATAAAAATTAAAATTAAAACCTTAGGTTAGCGGGGGATGCAGTTTATATGTATAAAAGGCCAAATAAAGGAGGAGTGGAACCCTTTATTGTTTTGTCAAGCTTTCGGGGTTAATTTAAAGATATTAAAAATTCTGAGATTAAGATAGCGAGAAAACAACAAAAAAACTGTAGCTCTCTTGTTCACTAAAACGAAAACAACCCTGTCACTGCTAGAGAATTACAAAAATATAGTTTTCTAAAGTTCCATGTAATGAGTGTGAGTTATCATCTATAGGACAGACCTCTAGAACTTTTAAAGGCAGAATTACATCACATAAAAGCGACTTAACGGTGGCGCTGAGATTTTGGATAAAGCGTCCTCTTATTATAATCGCATTTTTCTTGAAATGATACATATATATCTTCAACACCATCATAAACAAAAAGTGTGACGCCCAGAAACCTCCATATACAGTTATCTTTTAACATTATAAAAAAAATTTTAGTGTCTGGACGCTCCCGCCCCCGATGAGTAGTTTATAAATTTCCATTTTATAAATATCATAAATACCATTGTAACTTATATTATTAATACACTATTTCCCATTTTATCTCTATATTGCTATTGTCTGGATAATTGATTATTTTACAACTATTACAGGACAACTATTATACTTTTAAAGGTTTTTTGTGACCTGTCACACTTATCCTCTTAATTAATTATCATTATAAAATAAACAAATTGCTATGTATACATTTTCATAAATTAGATCGAATTAAGTTGAGCATTGTATTCATATTACTGTAAGATAGGCAACCCGTCATCTTTCTGTGTTGTATTTTCAAACTACCAATTTAGTATACTCTCTCTATTTCTTTCTTCTTGTTAAAAATAATATTTGTATCTCTCTCACTCACGACCCCTCTACTTTCGTGTTTAAAACTTCTCTAAAAAAAAAAAACGTGTTTGCTAGTTAACAAATTGAAGTTCCACGATGAACATGTTTTTAAAAGTTTTTAACTTTTATAATTTTTAAATAAACAGAATAATGATTTGGTACAACTAAATGTGTGTCTTCTTCAGAGAATGTTTTTGTTTTAATAGCAAAACCCACTTTGGTGTGTTCAAACTTATTATACTAATTAGTTAGTTTCTAACTTGTTTCTTTATTAAAATTATTTGTAGAAAAGTCCTGAGGAAGGGATAAATTAATCCCGAAAGCTTGACAAAACAATAAAGGGTTCCACTCCTTTATTTGATCTTTTATACATATAAACTGCATCCCACTAATACCACTAAGGTTTTCATTTTTCTTCTTAACTAGTCAGTTGCGAATCTCCCTCTGTGTGTCCCAGATTCGCTTCTCTGTATAGGGATCTCGGCTGCTAATATACCTACAGCAAAGGTTAAATGGGGAAAGTTTCACAAGTGCATTAAAGATTTTAGTGTCATTAAAATATCACACTTCGTAAATTAGGTTTCAATGTTTTTAAAGGAGGCCATGATTTATATGTCACAAGATTACATTAATAAGTAAGTAATGTATTGAACGTATTGAATTTTCAATACAACATGAACGTAAATAACGACGTAAAAAATCTAAATGAGCTTTAACTACTTTGTAAGTGGGTAACATTAATTTACAAATCTGCAAAATGACGTCCATTTGCATCGAGACATTTTTGACAATTGGTGACTGTTTTTCGTACAACCCTGGTAAGTATATTTCGGTTAATATTTCTAAATTTGTCCAGAACTGTTTGTCTCAGGGTTTCTATGGTCACGGGAAATCAAATTCATAGATTTCATTCTTCGTGTGACCCCAGAGGTAGAAATCCCTGGGCGACAGGTCAGGGGATCTAGGAGGCCAAGATATTGGACCATCTAAAGAAATTATTCTTTCGTCAAACTGCTCTCTTAAGAAGTTCCTGACTTGAATGGTATTGTGAGCCGAACATCCGTCTTGTTGAAACCACGTTCTTCTTAATTCATCTTCCCCGTAAGGCTGGTACAACCTGGTTTCGTAAAAGCTCTAGGTACCTCTGCACGTTTAGGTTGTAGTCAAACAAAATGGTCCAATAAGCCGATTTGCTGAAATGATTAATAATTTAATCATTTCAGGCAGGGTCGGTCGGGTGGTATTAGAAACTATAAATTATAAAGGGAAATTATCTTTATTAAAAAGTAGATATTTTCTTTCCAAAAATAATTATCGAAACATCCCATAATGAATGAGCTTGTACGCGGTGATCATTTATAATGTCCCCCCCCCTCTAACTTTTTTATTTGACGTTTGGTAGAAAAACGTCAAATATAAAAGTTTCACACAAAACAATAAGCTATTTGCAGCATACATTTTTATATATACAGGGTGTTGCCGAAATCAACCACAGATTAAAGTTATATTTTTTAAATGGAACACCCTGTATATTATACGCTAAATTAAATCCTATGAAAATTCTGCATATTTTTTGTATAACATGTCCTATACCCAAATACAATAGTTTTCGAAATATCTGCGATTTATTCTAAAGCTTATAATTTAGCTTAGGTGGCTGTGAAGTAGATCGATACCAACAAACAAAATGTTTGTTTATAACTGACAGTGACAGTTACACATTTAGCAACATTATACGTTCTTTTTATTGTAAAATGCCCTATTCGGAAAGAGAAAAACGATTAATTTTGGAAACTTTTATCAAAGCAAATAAGAGTGCTAAATTGGCTCAAAGAGAATTACGTGTAATTAACCCCCGGATGCACATTCCGGACAAAAAAACCTTTCATCGAATTTATGAAAAATTTCAACAAACATCCAGCCTAACGAGAAAGAAGAGAACAATGGAAATTGATGAAGGTAGTGATTTAAACATTTTACTAAAAGTGGAAGAAAATCCCAATATTTCCATAAGAAAAATATCGGGAAGCCTGAGAGAAGAGCTTATTGATCCAAAAAATACATCTTATGGGAGGATTCAAACCACTCTCAAAAATGGAGGATACAAGGCATTCAAAATTAGGCCTACCACAAAATTAACGCCCAGGCATCGAGAAAAAAGGGTTGAATTTTGCCATGCAATGTTGGAAAAAGTTAATGAAAATGAAGATTATTTAAAAAATGTTTTTTGGACCGACGAGTCATCGTTTTCTACTAGTGGAATGATAAATTGAAAAAATAGCAGACAGTGGGCCACAGTAAATCCCCATTGCTACAGGGAATTTCAATTTCAAGGACGTCAAACTGTTAATTTGTGGTGTGCTATTTTAAACAATAAAATAATAGGCCCTCATTTTTTCGAAGATACTTTAAACGGTAATGGTTATATGAATTTTCTCCGGAACGAATTAGAAAACTACATGGATGAGCTCCCATTGGAGCAACTGAGAAACCTCGTCTTCCAACAAGATGGGGCTCCTCCTCATTGTGTCGTATTGGTTAAAGACTATTTAAACCAACAGTTCACGGAATGGATTGGAAAAAATGGTACGATAAACTGGCCACCTAACAGTCCTGACTGACTGGATGTTTGTTGTAATAAAAATTTCCAAAATTAATTGTTTTTCTCTTTCCGAATAAGGCATTTTACAATAAAAAGAACGTATAATGTTGCTAAATGTGTAACTGTCACTGTCACTTATAAACAAATATTTTGTTTGTTGGTATCGATCTACTTCACAGCCACCTAAGCTAAATTATAAGCTTTAGAATAATGTTTTTATTTCTGAATGATAAAATCGCAGATATTTCGAAAACTATTGTATTTGGGTATAGGACATGTTATACAAAAAATATGCAGAATTTTCATAGGATTTAATTTAGCGTATAATATACAGGGTGTTCCATTTAAAAAATATAACTTTTATCTGTGGGTGATTTCGGCAACACCCTGTATATATAAAAATGTATGCTGCAAATAGCTTATTGTTTTTTGTGAAATTTTTATATTTGACGTTTTTCTACCAAACGTCAAATAAAAAAGTTAGAGGGGGGGGGACATTATAAATGATCACCCTGTACACAGTTGAAACCTATTCAGCTTTATTATGAAAAAGAAAAACATATTTGGTTAGCGGGAAGTAATAGCCGTAATAAATTATTTTGTTGGTATTGCATATTAATTTCGGAAATACTAAATCAATTTATTTCAGTGATATAATAATCTTAAAGAAGTACACCTCGCTTTAATAAAATATAAAATATCAAAAGAGCAAACCCCTTGCGCTTTAAAATTTAAATTATTCGGAAATACAGCTGCACGCCTTTCTATAAATCATAATGAAAATCGAAAAATAATTCGATATTTGATTAATATGGTATTTTTTTCCCAACGCATTCCCGGGTAATAATAAATCATTAAATTCAGACAATCAAAATAATTTTAGAGAATTAGCTAAATCTGCAGAAAATTTAAATAAAGTGTTAATAAATTTATAGAACCCAATTCTATTTTTATAGGTTCTTCGAAACTACAATACAAAATGATTGAATAATAAATGTAATAAAATATCAAAAAAGTAAGTTGACTGACTAGAATAGAACGTTTTACTTTTTTTTATTAGATTATACTCTTTTAGTATCATTAAAGAACTAAACGAAAAAAAAAGATTATTATTTGACCATCATTTGGTGCCTATTTAAAAAAGATTGGTTAGATTAACTTACCAATGATCCCACACCAAACGTTACTTCCAAATCTGATCTGTAGACGTCTCTCTGCCACTTCGTGAGGATTTTGCACAGCAAAATGATGACGGTTGTGCCTATTAAAGACTCCACAATTCGTGAACCTGCTCTCATCGGACCACAAGAACAAGACTCACAGAACTGTAGTCGTCTTGAAAAATCAGTTTCCTTAAGTCCTTGTAATATTATGGGTCTGTAAGGATGGTACTTATTCTTTTTTAAAACTCTCTGTACTGTTGATATTGCATATTAGTTTCCTGTTCTACAGTTCTTACCGATGCACTAGGGTTTTCGTTGATAGCTTGTAAAATGTTTCTGTCTCGATTTTCATTGTTATTATTGTATCCGCTTCTAGGTTGTTCAAAGCCACCATGGTTAATTAAATTAACTACGATTTTCCTGAATTGGGTTTTATGAGGCTGCCGTCGTTCGGAGTACATCTCCAAATACCTTGCTGAGGTAACGTCGGCGTTTCTGTATGATTGAAAGTACAGAGCTAACATGTCAATCTTTTCTTCATTTGAATACGGAATACCGGCCATTTTCTATAGGTTTTGACAATTTATGTGTCAGATTTATGATTTTATGGGGATAAAAGCGTACCTACTACTTATTAAAACACAGCTTTGATATTTTCAACTATTTAACTTAACGTTGAAGTCAAAATCCAATTTTGTTACAGATAAATTATGGCCTCCTTAGAAAAAACTTTAACCTAACTTTACGAAATATAATATTTCGATGAGACTAAAATCTTTAATGCACTTGTGAGACATCACTAGACTGGAAATTTTAGGCTCTTTCCAAAAATCGAAAAATCCAATATGGCGGCCATAAGAAAAATGAAAGTTGAGGCGGGTCGCGGGTTAACAAAAAACAATGAAGACGTGTCGTATACGCCATCTTATTTGCCTTAAAAATGTGTCGGAATAAAGTCACATTTTGGCAGCTGTCAAATTTACCATTCGGGATATACTGTCCAAAAACGAAATCCGCCGTTTTCGGTTTTTCCCCGATATTTCCAAAAACAATTGATCGATCGTAAATCTGAAGCCGGATATCGAATGCAATAAGTTTCCTCTAAAACTTTCCTTATTTAACCTTTTAGAAGTGAATCTGGGACACACTGTATATATATATATATATATATATATATATATATATATATATATATATATATATATATTTGTTGTTGTTGTTGAGTTAATTGGCGTGTACAAAAACGGTTTTATCAGTTAATAACACCTTTTTGTCACAATGGCATAGCATAAGAGCAATTTACTACTAAAAACACATTTTTAGGATCTGATCTATTCAACACTTTCGTAGAATTTTTAATTATTATTTTTAAAATATTCAAAGCTTAATAGGAACCGATAATCTGACAGCTTTCTACACGTTTAGTGATTTAGTACGGCCTAGAAAATTTATTAAAATTTCCCTTAATGCAAAAATACTTTTAACCACTGCAAACATTTTTAGAAACTACGGACAACATTCTTTTGTAACTCAGATTTGTCTTGACAGATAATATCCTTAATCCCAACTCTTAAACTTCAAAAAGCTTAACTTCGATGCTACCGAAAATTGAACATGTCTTAAAGCAACTTTTAAGACACCATATCAAATGCATAATAAAAGTCTTCTTAGGTCCGACTTTTATATAAAGTGCTCCGCCCAGTGTCAGGCGGACAATGGACTGGCTTTAAATTGGATAAAACCCTGTTTAAAAAGGATTCGATTAAAGTACAAAAGGAGTTTTATTCTGTGAATGTAAATATTTCTGGCCGGCCACAATGGTGTGTGTCGACTTAAATGTAGCGCCGCCTGTCTATTAAAATTAACAATGAAAAAGCGAAGAGAATATCAGGAATGCTTTTAGGTGTGATCACAAAATAAATATCGACGTTTTGTTTTAAAGTTAACTATTCCTCGACTAGATGTATGAAACAGGAGCACATGTTTTCGATGATTATACTGGCAAACCAAAATTAACTTTTTTTTTGTGACAAGAAAAAAACCGGGTGTTTGTTATGTAAAACTTGCAGAAAAAGCCAAAAAAAGCCGAAAATCGCCTTAGATTTTTTGTATCATTGTATTGTTCATTATTTACATATTGAGCCACTGCCAAGATTACCTCACAGTATACCTAAGGTCGATCGTACGACGATGCCAAGCCTAGCCAATTTATATTATGGTGAATTTTGTTTAAACTGATGCAATATAATTTTTATACAAAGAATGGTAATGTGTTTCCAGTATTAGTTTCTAAGCAGTATAAAGAAATTACTTTTGTTGCAAAATAGTAAAATACAAACCAAAATACCCAAAGCCTCAGATCAGATTACACCAGTAACAAGAGTTTTAGTTAGATATGGCAAACCCGATCGACAACTCCACGTATAGACCATCCCACTGTGGTATTAGACTATCACACTTTCATTGACAAAGGATCTTTAGAATAAAAAAGTATAATAGCCTACAGTACAGATTGTTACAGGGTCACGTGACTGGCGTGGCTTAAAAACCAATAGCGAGTCGTGGAACTACAATAAATTTTAACAATAAAGAAATTAATTTGCTAAAAATATTTTATTAGATACCAAGATTTTCTTAGTGTCACTACTGCATGTGTTTTAATGTATTATTGTGTATTTGTTGATATGGTTCAAATCTTCTAATTATATGTTGCCTTACTTCAAGAAGCAGCGTTCTAAAGGTGTGATGACATTAAAAGAATATTGTTTTTAATTTAATAAACAAATTTTACTTACTTAACTTGGACATTGCGAAACTAGGAGCTTTAGTTGACCTAACTATGGCGCGGCAATGTGAGTTTGTAAAAAAATGGCCGTTTAAGTTTGGAATTTTCTTTTAATCACTAAGTAAACAGCAAGATTTCCTTTTCCAGGAGACATGTCTAATGGAAGATATTGTATTCACTTATTTTGGGTCACGTGACGTATTGACCAATCCGGTTCACTATAATAGAACGTTTATTTCGTCGGGGGTCATGTGGGAATCCTCAGAAGCAAAATGATACAGGAAAAACTCTGAGGTGATTTTTTTGACGATTACAATAGTTTTTCCTATCAGAGAATTAAAATAATTATAGAATATATCTACTATATTAAAATAGTCAAACGGTGTCTTACGCTCAAAAAAACGTACTGCGATTTCGAAAATCACTAGATTTTGGATGAAAGTGTTGTCAGGTAAAGGAATTTAAAAGGTGATTCTTTTTTTATTTTCAAGAGTAAATATAAGTGTTCGTAAACGAAATTTAAACTGGTTAGAATTTAAGATTTAGGATATTGAAAATTAAAAAAAAAAATCTTTTACTTTTTAAATTTTAGCTATTAACATAGAAAAACAGTATGACAATTGGCTATTCTATTCTTATCTTACAGCGCTCGCTTTTTTTTTACTTTCCTCGCAAGAGGAAAGCATTCTAGTTGCAAAAAAACATGTTTTCTCAGTTCTGTCGGTTAGTCTGTATGTTTGTCCGCGACAAAGCTCAAGAACTGCTTGTCCTATTTACTTCAAGTTTTGGTTAAAAATTAAAGGTCATATGATGATGACGTGGTAACATTTTGATAAAAATCCAAAATGGCTGAACAAAATGGCGGTCTATTGGAAAAACATTAGGTGTGACATGACCATCAACTCATAATTTTTAGTACAAATCCAAATTGGTGGCTTAATAAAATATTATAAAAGTCAATGCAGAAACAACTGCATGGATTATGTTCAAATGTTGAGACAAATTCAAAATGTGGGAACAAAACGGTGGCCTAATTAAATGTTTAAAAACATCTGAAAAAAGTACTTATCGTATTGATTGATTGATGACATCCCCATTTTGAATATTTATTACCAAAAATGTATAAATTGCACATTTAATATCAATTTTTCATCAAATCTGTATAAATGTTAAAATTCACTCGTAATCTAGGCATTCCTTCTCTCATTTTTTAAATATTTACTAAAAATGTATGATATGTATCCTCAAATCTGTACAAATGTTAAAATTCCGCCGCCATGTTTGCATTACAATCTTGAATTTTTAAAATGTTGACAAAAATTCATGATGTGCAGTTTTAAATACCCCTAAACGCCGAATTTTAATCAAATCTGCAAACATTTTGAAATTAGTCTGCTATGTTGGTGTCGCCATTTTTAATTCTCAAATATTGACTAAAATTTCATAACTTTTATTCTTAAATACTTCTAGATACTGATATTTCAGCCGAATCCGTACAAATGATAAAATTCGTTCGCTATATTGGCGCCATCAGTTTAATTTTTGTTGTGAATTCTTAAATAATTCCCAGCAATGTTAAAATCATCCGTCGGACCTGTTGACATTGTCATTTTGGCACCGCTATTTTGAATTTTTAAATGCTGACACACTTAAATTTTCCTGGGCACCAATTTTCAATTTAATCTACACAAGAAATAAAATTCGTCGGCCGTATTGGCACAGCCATTTTGGACTTCTAAAGATTTACTAAAAAAAATCGGATTTTTTATATCCGAAAGTGTATGCATGTCAAATTTGAAAATAATCGGTAATGGAAGTGGTGAAAAATCCACTACAAGATTTGAACCAGACATACAAACGTACAATCAGCCTAGTAGGAAGCCAATAAAAGCGCGTTAAAAGTATTGATTGTAGTTTAGAACTCTAACAATAGTATTCCCTAAAGAGGTTTAAATTTAGATGACATGTTTTACAAATGAACAAATAATTTTTCTAAATGTCACAATTGCAAAATAACAGTGACATAAGGCAAACATAACTAAAAACTAAAGTTTAATAGTATATAAATAACTAATTTCATTTTAAACTTACCTAACTTATTGGTTTGATTTTAAGAGTGAAGTAGAGAACGATTATTTCTTTGATATTTGTAAAAATACCTATTTGCCTCATTAAGGAATGGGTAAGAATCCTTCCTTTTGTCAACGATAATTAAGCATGGGCCATTTCTTCATTTTCGTAGATCAAATATTTTAACAGCTCGTCATTTTGTTTCGCCATACTGAATTCATACCAATATTTTTTTGTATATTTTGAATAAGTGAATTTTTTAGCTATACCGGAACAGACCGACCGACCGACAGTAATGGAAAAACATGAAGATCTGTAAAAACCCGGAACGATGATTTTTTCACGATTAATGATATTTCCTTATGCGGGAAGTGATAACTCGCGCTCCCACTGGCATTCGCCAACAAATGGCCACGGTTTGGGCATGGGCCATCCCCACTTCTTGTTTTATCGTAAACATTGGTCGATAGAATGTGAAAAATGGGGGAACCATGTTGGCGCATACCCCTAACGTGGTTTGTGAATGAATTGTGATCTCTACTTTAATTTTTACTCTAAGGTTTTTTTTTTGCTATAAAACATTGTTTTGCTACCAAAATATAGCTATAAATATAATAGTAAACATAGCGTCAAATCTTAATAGGCTGGTTGGAGGTATTACGGGAAAAACAGACGTCTGCGTTTGATATAACTCTTTTGTTATATAAGTAACATTTCGATGCCTGGTTGCATTTTCCTCGGGCTAAAAAATGATCATATAGAGCGAAAAAAGACATTTTTTTAAAACCAAGTTCAATAATATCGGTTCATTCGAAACATATATATCAACGTTTGAAACAAAAAATTTTTGACCTTCCCCCACCACTTTATTATTGGAAATAGGAAAAAATGACAAATAGCAAAAAGTTTCACAACTTATTGGAGAATACTACGCTTATATTTTCGATACACCTTAACTACGTAAATTCACAAAAAAATCGACATTTACAATTTAAAGTTCTTGTTGCGCCCCCTAGCGGTTATTTTTCGAAGTTAAAAATAATTTCTAGTGATTTCTCTTGGCCGATTTACGATATAATTTTTTTTCCCGAAATCGTAAGATACGGCCGGCCTCCCTTTTTAGTTGTACAGCCGGTACATGATCCACCAAATATTTTGAAAATTTGTGTATTTTAAATATTACATTTTTTAAATACTTGATTCCCGCGAAAAATAATTAAACAAATTTTTGAAAAAGCCTACTAGGACGGGCGAAACGTCAAGAAGATAGCGTAGTTTCATTTCACCGAAAAAAACCTATACCCATGAAACATAAGCATTATATATATATATATATATATATATATATATATATATATATATATATATATATATATATATATATATATATATATATATATATATATATATATATATATATATATATATATATATATATGTGTCCGATATATATTTTTCCATATAAAAATCATATATATATATATATATATATATATAATATATATATATATATATATATATATAGACTGTGTCTAGAATTCGCCAAAGTATTAAAATTTGCAACGTATACACGATGTTCCATTTCTAAAAATGCTGTGTGTAAGACCTATAAAAAGAACCTGAACAGTAATTAAAGCTATTGAAACCTGACGACAATGAAAATCTCAACTTTTTCGAGTAAGAAGGGGAGGGGGGTATGAATTAAGAGCCTACTACGCCGTTTTTGAATATTTTTTTTAATAAATCACTTTATTTTCGTAAGTCTTCCTGTATCTGCTAGAAAGTACAAATTCAATTGGCCACCCTTTTTTTTGTCTAATTTTGTCGTATCTCAAAAATATCATCTTTTACATCTTTAACCTAACAAAACCGCCACTTGAACTAACTTTTTTTTGATATCTCTTAAAAAAAATTCCAAAAAATAAAATCGAAATTGCAAATATATTAAATTTAGTAAATTAAAAAAAAAAAGTGGACACAAAAATATTTGCAGTATTTTATTTTGTTGTTTGTTAATTTAAAAAAAGACTTGCAACTGCTAAGTTTTAACTAAATAAATCTCTACGACCTCTATGTTTTGATATAAACCGGTCGATTTACAACATTTAAGCGATATTTTTTTGATGTTAAGTCCCATATTTCTCCCATAGAGACAACATCTCTCTCGAGTATTTTATGGCGAGCACCCGCATATGAAATGAAGACTTCTCACCAGTTCCCCAGATTTTATCAGTCGATGTAATTCTCACCGACCTGCCATCGACTCAGCTTATTTGTCTAACTGGGAATAAATGCGGCAGAGATTCGAGATTATTTCGAAATTTTATTGATCCGATTACAATGTTCAACAGTTGAAGTGTACCATTTTCGAAAAGTTTTTCGTAAGTATATAAATAGTGCAATTATATGTGAAACTGAGGTGGTTTTAATAAAAAGTCATGTAAGCAAGGGAATTTGGAAACGGATTTTTCCTGGTCTTCTATGAATTTTGTAAATTTTCTAAATAGTAGGATGTGACCAAACCATCATTTCAAAAAATGCTCATGCAAATGCGTTTCTTGAATATTTTTTTTAACAACTCATTGTGTAGGAGAAAAATGCAGATAAAAATTAATTTCATTTTCTTCAAATTTTGTCTAACTGTGTAACTTTACTTGGACAATTCTAGAGCCAAAAAATGCTTATAGAGGTTATAAAGGTTTGCTACTTACGTTGCCATCTGGTTGACACGCCTGCTTCGTAGCACAGCATACTCAGTACTATTACACGATTTGCAATACATTCTCTAAAATATTCTTGAGTGCTGTTCTCGCGGAAGCCAGGTAGCGGATAGGGAAATGCCTCCCAGATATGGGTGGTAGGACAGAAATGAAATACGTCCCGCGGACCAGCAGGCAAATCGAGCAGCGTCTGACCCAGACTGAGCGGCTGCAAATAACCCTACACTCACCAAGACGTCTGACCAACGTAAGTATTTTATGGCTAAATTCCTTTCATATCAAAATGAAGCACACTCAACGGCCCCCAGTCCCCAGTGGCTCGACCAATTCTGACCAAGGCAGTGGTCAAATCAGTATCGAGCACATGGTGCTATAAATCCCTGGGTCAAATTAGACTTCCAACTCTTTGTCCCAACTTACAATGCTAGGTCAATGGGAAATAACAAAAGGTTAATCAAGCTACAATACGAATTACTCAGAATAAATTAAGACTTTTTGGAATATCGGGAAAGAGAAGAAAGGGAGAAGAATGTATTAAATTACGATCGGGACATGTTTTATTTTACAAAGTAAGTGAAGACGATAGTGTCGGAGGTGTTGTATTCCTGATAAATGGAATAGAGTAATATATATAACACTAAAAATTAACTCCAATATAACAATAAAAGTCATCCAAATCTAAGTCGAAACATTATATGAAAACATAGCACAAAGCCTAACAGAAAACAAAACAAAATACAAGCTAGTAATAGGAGACTGCAACGCGAAAATAGGGAAAGATGCAATGGCTCAAAATAAGTTGGTCCAATCAGTCAAGGAACGAGGAACGAAAGAGGGACAATGCTAGACAAGAGGCCAAATAAAAAACGGAAGTGGATTAGTCCAGACGGAAAAACAAAAAACGAAATGGATTATGTGCTGACACATCACAAGCATATTATTCAAGATGTTGATGTTTTGAGCTGCTTTACTACTAGCAGTGACCATAGATTAGTTAGGAGTAAAATCGCAATAAACACAAAACTAAAAATAACAAAGATGTTCAAAAACACCCAAAAAGTAGTATATATAGAACAGCAGAATAGAATACAACACAAAAATATTCTAACGGCTATTAGAGGAAAGTCCACCACCCAACGGTAACGCAAAATATTCAAATAATAGAATGGCAAGTATAATGAGACAGACAGCAACAAATTGTATACCACCAAAAACTCATAAGGAAGAAAAACTATAAGCAAAAACTGAACAGTTACTAAAAAAAGGAGAGCTGATCAAGAATGATAAAAGAAAACAAGCTAAGGGGTATCCAGGGAAATATGGTATAAGATAGAAAAAAGATTTTGCAGGTAACAAAAGCTTTTTATTCCGACTTATATGAGTCCAAAATTGACAACAAAGACCTTCGAAGAACAAACGAAAAGATGAAATAGAACAAAATATGCAACTTTGGCTTGGAAGAACTACCGTTATTGAGGAGGAGGAAATCAGAAAAGCCCTAAATCAAATAAAAATTGGAAAGACAGCAAAGGATCTACTGATGAAATAGGTAAAACATTTATTTAACAAATGCTGAGTTGAGGCAACAGTACCACAAGACTAAAACACCTCGTTAGTCATACTTATATACAAAAAAGGCGATCCCAGTAATCTCGAAAACTATAGGCCAATAAGCTTATTGTCACAAATCTATAAACTTTTATGAGAATAATAACAAACCTTATTTTGAAGCATAACAGCCTCAAGAGCAGGTAGTATTCAGAAAAAGCTTCAGTATAATTGAGCACCACCATACAACTAGAGTACTGATCGAAAACACAACATAATATAATATCCTTATGTGGGCAGCTTTCATAGACTTCAGAAAAGCATTTGAACGGTAGAATTTTCGGCAATTATAATCAATAATCAATGAAAAACTCAATGATGGATCATCGTTACACTAACATCATTCAGAGATTGAACGAACGATCAAGGATGAAGATAAGACTATAAAAGACACCAAAGAATACGCTGGACAGAGAGATATTATATCACTTAAATAATTTACTATGATTCTAGAGGATGTATTCAAAATTCTACACTGGGAAGACGAGGGCATGAACATATCGGGAGAAAGACTTAACAACCTTAGATTTGCAAACGACATAGTCATCTTCGCTTAATACAATACAGAACTGAAGGACATGCTCAAAGACATACAGCTAGCCGCAAGGAAAGGAGGCTTAGAAATGAACATCACAAAAACAAAATTCACGACAAACCAGCAGACCAACATAGAATCGATAGGAGGACAACATGTGGAGAAAGTTAGTTCATATATTTATCTAGGCCAAGAAATTACAATAGGAAAAAACAACCAAGATAAGTTAACCGTAGGATACGCCTCGGGTAGAGTGCGACATGTATTTAACTCTAACCTTCCCCTAAAACTAAAGTATACACGGAATGCATCCTCCCAGTAACAACATATGACAACAAAACATGGGTTCTAACAAAAAAACTTCACAAATTAAAAGTACACCAGAGATCCATAGAACGAAAAAGGTTAGGAATGTACTGAAAGATCATAAAACCAACGAATGGATCAGAAACAAAACCAAAGTTGAGGATATAGCAAGAAGAATATGCACTTTAAAATGAAATTGGGCGGGACATGTTGTCAAAAACACCACCAACTGGAGCGGGAAGGTGACGAGATGGAGACCATGGGGGGAGAGAAGAAGCACGGTAGACCACAACAACGATATTATGATGATATCAAGCGAACAGCGGGACTAAACTGGTGTTAGGTGGCACGAAATAGAAATACGTAGAAGGATATGAGGTAGGTCTATATCCAACGGATAGAAAACGGCTAGGAGAAGAACAAGAAGCTGTTATGGGGTGCCATCTAACGTCCTGTTTCTAGTATAGTATGCACTCTACCTAAATATATTCGGGTCGATTTGGGTTACCGTTAAGCGTTGGCAAAGTATAAGAATTTGATTGATCGCGTTTGTTTTCAAATTTTGCGCCATTTCAGCTTAAATTTTTGAACAGGTCAATTAATTCAAACGGTTCGTAGATGGCTATACAGGAAGAAATGTGATAATATTTGTCTTATTAACCATGTCTATCTTAAGAGTATTCTCCTAATTCAAAGAAAATGTTAAGTGGTGAAGGTACTAGTATTTAGTGTACTGTATTTAATATATTGTATTGTCGTTGAAAGGTAGACACCTAGATACTACAGTTTTGGTAAATAATTTTAGAAAAAAAAACTGAGGAAAGTTTGAGGTTATGATTTTGTTTGACTTGACTTAAATCATAATGTTTATAACCTAAGGGTGTAGTTACGGATTTGGCGGAGGAGTTTATAGGTTTTTAGATTCTGTTTCAAATTAATATTTTTTTACAGAAAATGCCACGTTTACGCTAACGTAAAACATTATCGCTAGATTCTAAAAAGAATTCTAGATCAAGACTTTGACCCTCATGAAATAGTCGTAGAAACCTTGATTAATTCCCTTAAGAAACAAAGAGAAATTGACAGACATGGAAAGGGAATAAAAAAAAGGAAGAAACTGAATATTGAACCTGGCAAAAGTATTACAACTGCCAGCTTTTCTGAAGATCAGGCATACGTTGTCGCAGAAGAAAGTGAACTAGACGAATATTTTTTGTTTATACTTCTGAATGTTAAGTGAACATTATGTCTGGACATAATATTTTCTAAACAAAAATTGAACAAGAAAGATTTTCTAGACAGCTTATTGAAATTCTCGTAAAAAGCGTTTATTTGGTGTTGTGTTTTATTATCACAAACTTTTCTTTAATTAAAAAATTGTGCCAATTATGTAGGTATTAGATATATTTAAATAAAAATTTCATATATTGTAGCAAATAGCATTTTATTGTTAAAACCTTCATGAATGTGTAAGCCACCTACTTCTCCACGAGAACTGAACACTAACAGTGTTTAGATCTCGCCGAGAAAAGATCCTTGAAGATGCCTCGTGCAATCGTAGGTGAAACATCGGATAGTAATTCCGATTTGACAAGGTCTAATCCTAAGATCCATGATTTTTTAAATGTTATATGTTTACATAGCGTTGAATAAAATGTATCTTGTTCATTAAGCAAGTATAATGTAAAAACCAGAAGGTCTTCACCCATATGTACTTTATAAATCAATAAAACAAACTCTCGAAGTATCTATATTCAATTTATCTGTTTTTTTTGCATCGATGTATTCACTGTTTAGGTATGGTTGTCGAAGAGATCTTTTTCGTAAGATCTAGTTGCTACACATGTACCCAGGCATGATCTAAAGAGTCGAATTTACTTTATGTAACAATCAACCTAAATAAAAACTCAAAATACAAACACTATAAACACAGTCCTGAAATCCGAAAGTTACTAAGTTTTCAGCTTTTTACACCAAATAAATGGGAAAAGTTATGCAAATATAACAAATTGATATATAAGCCAATTCATAAATATACAAAAACACCTAAAAAGAGTTAGAAATTACTAAAATTAAATTAAATAATGTTTAAAACCAGATAATCTCAATGGATATACGATATAAACAACACTAATAGGCCCGGCAGAGCTTGTTCTACCTTTTCCGTTAGATAGCGCGATGAGTTTCCAGTGAAATTATAAGAATTAGAGTCACATTCGCCACATCGGCCAGAAATGTTATTAAAGGAAAATATATTGGTTTTATAGAAAAAATACGCAATAAAATAATACAAAAAATAGTGTTGAAAGGTTTCGGGAAGCAAACCACATTTTTTAAGGCTAAAATAACATAAATAATAGATAATATAAAAATAATGATACGGCTGCGTTTCAAGTCTTGCTTTATCTCAATTTTGCCCAGTTGTCGTGACTACACGTATACTATACTTACGTTTACGATTTGGCCTTGCTCTAACTGTCTATATCCCCAGACATGGCTTACAAAGTCATATGTGTTGGGGCTAACTGAGGAGATGCCATCAACATAAAAGCCTAGAAATAAAAATTAATTTCGCGACTTTTTAATAGAATTTAAAATAGAAAGTATAAGTCTCTACCTTATAACACAGTTATGAAGTGTAGTTACTCTATGCCAATCCGTCCACTTCAAACGATAAGCAGTATACTAAAAACTAAGATCAAAGATAATTTCGGAATTTTATTAGCCAACGTTGGCGATTTGTTTGGATATATTTCGAATTGATTTATGAAAGTATTTGCCAACAAGCAAAGGTGCGAACCCGCTAAATATGTATATGCGTTCTGGCCGGGTATTTGTTTCTCTGTTTGTACATAAATTTTAATGAAACTTGGTGCAAGACGTCTTTATCATTGCATATTTTATTTAATTTTAATAATTCTGAATTGCAACATACACTCTGCAAACGAAACTTGTTATGTTCTTGATTTAGAGCAGGGGTGCTCAAACTTGAACTGCTGGCGATCAACCTCAATATTTTTAGACTACTTACGATCGACTCTGAGAGGCTGCAAGTATGTGTGATGCAGGGTTGTCGTACATACACGGTACATACACCCTACCTACCTACCTACCTAGCTAGGTAGGGTGTACCGTCGCATATATAGATATTAGCTTTCCGCACAATATACATTATTTTAGTCAAGGTTTGGGTTAGGCGATATTTTGACTTAATTATCTTCATTTCAGAAAATGTAGATTCGCACAAGTAAGTTGACCCAAACATTGCTGTCAGTTGAAGGGCGATTTGCCTTAGATTCGGATATTTATCTTCAGATATAAAACACCAGAAATTTGTATCAGATGCTGTAGCTTTGAGATGTATATCTGATATAATCTGCACCAACTCATTTTCAACAGAACATGAGTTCATATTAAACTGACTTGCTATTTCAGTAGCTAATTCCTCAATGTTTTTACATGAAAAAGGATAACTCATAAATGATGCTACATTTGCCAATTTACTACAATCATAAAAACGCATTTCGAATTGTCCCAAAATATTTGATAATTCAGCCTCATACGTATCATAATTCAATTGAGAAATCCTTGCTTTCAAAGACGGAAAATGTTTCAGATCCTTTTGTTCAGTTGATCTATCATAAGTTGCAATTTACTTTTGAATGCGTTTACTGCGCTAATCATCTCAATAACAGTTTTTCCTTTACCTTGAAGTTCCAAGTTAATGGTGTTTAAGTGCATTGTGATGTCAGTCAAAAATGCCAAATCAGTCAGCCATTTTTCGTTTTTCAACATCTGAGTGTCATCACCTCTTTCATCTAGAAAAGCTGTTATTTCGGGCAATAATTCTTGAAACCTTTCTAGGAATTTATCGCGACTCAACCACCTGACATCCGTGTGAAGAACTAAATCAGTGTGTTCAACTGACTCAGTATCTTCCAACTGCAACTTAAAGAGCCGCCGTTGCAAGCTACGTGCAAGGATGGAATTCACAATTTTTGTTGCAATGCCCATAATTTCCTCCGTATTTAAAACTTTTGAACACAAAACTTGTTTATGTATAATGCAATGGATTGAAAAAAATGAAGGGAAATCTTCATTAGCTCGACACAATGCCACAAAACCGTTTTTGTTTCCAGTCATTGCTGGTGCTCCATCGGTTGTAATGCACACTAATTTATACATTGGTAGCTTGTAGTTTTTTACAAAATTGAAGAAAACGTCATATATATCTTCGCCACGGGTCTTCCCCTTCAGAGGAATGATTATCAAAAATTCTTCTCTAGCCAACCTATACCATCCGAATAAAAATACACAGCTGGGCAGTGTCTGTCATATCGGTGGATTCGTCGAACTGTAAAGAAAAGTATGTACATTCCATGATATCATTTTTTAGTTTATCTGCCATGTCCTGACTCATGACTTCAATACGCCTTGTGACAGTCGGACGAGATAACTGAAGTTCTCTAATAGCAGACATGATTTCTGTTTTATTTTTAAAATCTGCAAATAAAATCTCACCCGCTTCAATAAATGCTTCCTTCACAACCGATCCATCTTCGAATGGTTTCTTGTGTTTCGCCAATATATGAGATATTTTAAATGACGCGATCCTAGCCGCTTTTGGTTGTTTGGCTGGTCTTGTGAACATGGTTTGTTCTTTTTTCAAACAAGATATCAAATCACGTACTTTTCGTTTTCTTAATTCACTCTGTGGCGGAAAATCCTTTTCATAGTTTTTATGAACCGTTTTATGATGCCTCTCTAAGTTTCCACGCTTAGGTATTGCAATTGACGCACGACAAATAAGACAAATGCACTTATCCTTCACCATACAAAACAAAAATGTTTCCTCCCAATCGTTATTAAAATGATACGTTTTAGATTTCTTCGCTGCACTCATTTTGTACTATTTAATAATAAACTTTGTATCGACGTAGTATTGCCTTCAAGTTGCAATTCAGAATGACTCCAATTCCTGCAGGCGCAATATTTATATCGGCGTGAAAGAAAGTCTCGAATGTTCCCGTCAAACTCGCCGTCTGAAATTTCTAGAAAAGCGGCAAGAATAAAAAACGCGGCTTTTCTTTGACAAGTACCGCGCGTTCCTGTGATAAAGCCGCCTTTTGCCGCTAGCAGAGTGTTATTTTATTACGTAATAAATTTTTGTAGTTTAGTTAAGTACCTACTTATTAAAAATTTTTTTCTTCTCGAGATCTACTCAAAAACCACTCGCGATCGACTGGTCGATTGCGATGGACCGTTTGATCACCCCTGATTTAGGGCGTGTAGTGATATAGGCATTCGTAGTACAGCAAAAGCGCATTGTAGGGATACTAAATTATTTGTCAGGACTAAAAGAAATACTATATTTAAAAACCGGTGCCAAATATTTAATCATTCATTTATTTATCTGATAATATCAATTTCAAGTTACTGTTTTTTAGGAATTTCGATTTTAGCAATTTCGGTTAAAATGAAACTGGATATTGTAAACTGATACTGGGTAACCGTTATTTCAATAATTTTTGTAGATTTCAATACGTAGATAGGAAATTGATGCATAGTGTTCTATGTAAAAAGTGTTTAGAATTTTAAGTTAAATTTCAAATATAGAATGAAATTTGTGTGATTTTATAAAATAGAAAATATATAAGCTTGGTTCATCCTAGCTTTTTAAACTATCAGAGCTGTCAGAGTTTTGTCATTTTTCAAAAATTGACTTAAGTCATTTTATAAACGACTTATACTTTTTTTTTTGACTTATTACATTTCCTCGAAGACTTAAGTCAGAGCAAAAAAACTTAAGTCAGATTAAAGACTTCAGTCAGCTATACTGACCTAAGTCAAGGCGGCGTCGGCGTTTGTTTTTTCTTTCATTAGTCATTACTAGACTTTGGATAATTATGCATTTAAAAATCTAAAAATATGCATGCAAATATGCTCCGAAACAAGGGAAAATATGCATTTAAAAATACGTTTATTATCGGATCAAAAAAACAGATATAAAGCAAAAGTATAGCAATCAAAATATTATATTATTTAGACTTCAAGGTATTCTTAAGACGCTATTTTTACACGTAATTATTACGAAGGGAAAACTGTACGCAGTATTATGGATCATTTGCAAGCCTTCAGCCGCTACAATATTATGTTAAAACTGTAAGATATGTGTATTAGCTTCAATGTGATTTCAATAGGGAAATATGTATAGTTGGGCGCTAAATGCGATTTTTTATGTAAAAATCTAATCTAGAATTATAAAATAGAAAGAAGTAGATTTGTCCATTTTCGACCATTTTTCGACTACTTTTTGACGCAAGTATTTCTGCAGCGCGTGAACCCTTTTGAACCCATTTTTAAACGAAATGTAATTTAAATTGTCTATACATAACACATTTTTTTGAGGTTGGACGTGCAGGAAGTTTTTTCTAATACGTAGGTACCTTTTCATTTGACTTTGAACTTGACTAGACCGCTAGTCGCTAGTTTTTCACTTTTTGCGTGCAGTTCTCCCTTAATACAATTACACTGCTGGACAATAGGTTTCTCCAATGTAATTTTCTAAGGCAATTTCGAAGACTTGTATCTGCAAAACAAATGGAGATATCGAGATGCGGTTTCCAATTTATTTTAGACAAGTAACATGTTTTTGTGTCAGGGTGTTAAATATTGCCCTTGCAAAAATTCGAAATTTCATTTCTACCGAGAAATTAAAAAAACATAAAATCGATTCAAATTTTTATACCAGGATAGTCAGTAGATGAATACAAAAAAACACTTTTGGGCGATTTTTGACAGTTCCAATATTTTTTTAAATATGGTGATTTTTCCCTAAAAAATTTTTGTAACTAAAATTGTTAACAGTATTTCTTTCCTCTGCCGTATTTTTACACATGCCTTTAAATAAGTAAATGCCGGAAGGGTCATTTTAGATGATACAGGTTGTCCAAAAAATGTTTGTTTCTCGGTAATATAATGAATATATGTTTTTCTTTAACGTTTAGTAACTTCTCGTTTATCTGCAAACTGTCACAAATTCAAAAATTTTGACTTCACTGGAATATACCCTACGTCAGTGCCTCTAAACGGTTTTTTATTTTTGTTTGTCGCCTCACTATTGCTTCAGTTACAGCCTGACACAATTTAAGCGTGTTTGCACAATAATTTTTTGCTATTTATAGTTTTTCTAGAATTTTAGCCTTAGTTGAAATAACAGATGAAAATAATTTTCACTTCTTATTGTCATTTTTTCTCCTCTACAAATGGGTGAAGTTAGTTTTTCAATCCGACGTTTCGGACCACGGCGACCATCCTCAACTTTTTTAATTTAAATACGAACCTGGATTTTTTATTTCACTATTCGATATCTTTTAGGACCCTAAATTAAATATTGACAAAGAAGTTATATCATGCCATTTCATTTTTTGGAGAAAATCTGTATTATTTGAGGAATTGAGCAGAAAACGATGCATTTCTTAGGTGTTGTACAGGGTGGACAAATAATCGAGGTAAGCGGTTGTAGTACGGGAACCGTTAATGATAGAGTTTAAGGAACAAAATATTTATAGGTAAATCGGCCAAAAGAAATCACTGGAAATTGTTTTCAAGTTCGAAAACCGGCCGGTAGGGGGCGTAACAGCAACTCAAAAATGGAAAATGCCGATTTTCTCTTGAATTTTCCCAATTAAGGTTTGTCGAAAATATAGCCATTGAATTTTTTAAGTAATTACGCAAATTTTTCCTTTCTATAATTTTTTCTACTTTCAGTAATAAAGTTGTGGGGGAAGGTCATTTTTTTGTCTTTCAATCAATTTTTCTTTATATCTTTGGTTTGGACTTGGTGTCAGAAAAAAGTGCTGTTTTTGCTCTTCACGTAGGTCTATTGACTGCAGCGTAATGACTCTACTCGTGGTGACTAGATGGCGTTTTTTGGTAATTCTTCAAATAATACCGATTTTCTCGAAAAAATTAAATGTCATGATATGACTTTTTTGTCATTATTTAATTTAGGGTTCTAAAAGCTATAGAATAGTGAAATAAAAATCCAGGTCCGTATTTAAATTAAAAATTTGATGATGGTCGCCGGGATCTGAAACGTTGGATTGAAAAACTAATTTGTGACAGTTTGTAGATAAAGGAGAAGTTACTAAACGTTAAAGAAAAACATATATTCATTGTATTACCGAGAAATAAATATTTTTTGGACAACCTGTATCATCTAAAAGAACCGTTCCGGCATTTGCTTAGTTAAAGGCATGTGTAAAAATATGACAGAGGAAAGAAATACTGTTGCTTGTGTAATAGTATTAAAAATATAACATTTTTTTTAGAGAAAATCACCATATTTAAAAAATATAGGAACTGTCAAAAATCGCCCAAATTGTTGTTTTGTATTCATCCACTGACTAGCCTGGTATAAAAATTTTAATAGATTTTAGGTTTTTTTAAATTCTCGGTAGAAATGAAATTTCGAATTTTTGCAAGGGTAATACTTAACACCGTGTATATAATATTTTGAGCCTCCTATAATATTGACACAAAAACATGTTGCCTAAAATAAATTGAAACCGCATCTCGATATCTCCATTTGTTTTGCAAATACAAGTCTTCGAAATTGCCTTAGAAAATTACATTGGACAAACCTATTGTCCAGCAGTGTATGTAATAAAAGTATTTTTTTAAATAAAATTTTAATATATAGCTAGCTAAATAAACTAACTAAAGAATAAACCTGTTTAAAATTTATTGTTTACGCTATTCAACAAATTGCGATTACAGTTTATATAAACATATGATGTAACAAATTATAAAATTCAAATTTTCTTCTATATCTGACAATAGTACTTAATACTCAAAAAATACTCGTTCAACATCACAAAATACAATTGGAACATATTCAAACAAATTCAAATCACTGTTTATTAAAAACTGTTAAATCATATTGTCTAAAATAAATTGAAATTCAAAGTCTTCGAAATTGCCTTAGAAAATTACATTGGGCAAACCTATTGTCCCTCAGTGTATATAATAAAAGTTTTTTTTTAGTAAAATTTTGATATATAGCTAACTAAACAAAACTAACTAAAGAATAAACCTGTTTAAAATTTATTGTTTATACTATTCGGTTACATTTTATAACCATATGATGTAACAAATTCAATTTTTCTTCTATTATCTGACAATAGTACTTTATACTCAGAAAATACTCGTTCAACATCACAAAATATAATTGGAACATATTCAAAAAAATTCAAATCACTGTTCATCAACCGTAGCTAATTTTTGAGAAATTACTTTATTTTTAGAATTGGTTATAGTTTCACTCACTTTTTCTATAATTTCTACGCGCTTCTTGACAAAGGAAGTCCTTTCATCTCCATTTTTTTTATAGTATCAGAAAAACAAGAAAAATTGTTTTTAATGTAAATTAAATCCTCACGTACCTTACATCTTCTTTGCGCAAAACGTTTTGTGCTTCGTGTATACAATGTGAGTATTCCGCATTAAATTGGTTGACTATGTTTTTTATCTAGTTACAATTGGTGATGGGGGCAGGGGATGTTTCCTACAGTTTACCTACCCGAGTCGGAGTTTTTAGGAACACTTTTTTCACCGAGTCCATAGGCAAGACATGTTGCATGTATCATTTTAGGGTACAATATTTGTAGACCACTCATTGCTTTACACATGTATGGAGCAGCATCTGTAACTGCCACTAACACTCTATCATATTTAATACCACCGGAAGAACCTGTATGTATTTGTTTGACAAAATGACAATGTGCTATGTGTATTTTATTTTGCTTAAATGTTAATTAATGTTATTGACCTTTTGAATTACGTCTCATGGAAAAATAAAATAAAAACATTTTTGAAATAGACATGGAACTACCTGTCGAAACGTAAAATTAAATTAAATATGACAAATAATTAAAAAATCGTTTTAATTTTATGAACACGCATCCCAAGAAAAGAAGTACCTAATTTATATATATAGATATATATATATATATATATATATATATATATATATATATATATATATATATATATATATATATATATATATATATATATATATATATATTTGGTAAGAGTTTCTTGACCTTCCTTTTATATTGTTAATATATATAATTTTCTTGGGTATAGGTCCGAAAAAAGAAAGTAATTGTGACTGAGGTTTTGGTAGTGTCACATATATTGTCAATTTTAAAAAAATATCATTTTTGACGTTTCGGCAGAAACACCCTTGCCTTTCTCAAAACATTTTTATCCTAAAACCAAAAACAAAACCCTACATTTCACAATAAAAACTTATAACTTTTAACTTACCGTAATTAATCAATTTAAAATTAAAATCTTAATAAAGAACAAATTTCACTTATTTTTACGAACATACGAAAATAACAAAAAAAGACAACAACATATCGTTTGCTGCTCGCTCTTGGGCGATATCACACTGATTTGGATTTTATTATTTTTAAAGAAAATAACCCATCGTTGGTATGGAAGGGAGGGGCAGTATTTACTTTAGTTATATTATACCGAAATAGATTTTATTTAAGACATCTATATCCTTTTTGTCATTTATGGCATGTTTGTTTTTTTTTATTTATCACAATCCTTGCATGGTACCTGATATACTATATGTGTTTTTTGAAATTTTGAATTTTTTGTCTTAAGTTTTGTGTAATGTTGATTTAGCAAATTATATCCCCTATGGGCAACTTGTACGTTATATTTAGAGAATAAATGATTAAATTGTTCGGATAGCCCCTGTATGTATGGTAGTGTCAAGTATTTTTTTTTTGTTGTTTTATTTGACTGATTTGTTTTTTGGTGACCCAGATTGTTGTAAAATTTATTGATTCGTTTTTTGAAAACTGAATTGATTAAATGCGTAGGATAATTATTTGTTCTAAGAGCTTCTTTTGCTTTTTCGATTGATTCTCTTCGAAACTGAGGATCTGATAATTGGATTGCTCTATCAGCCAGGCCAATAATGACAGATTTTTTCTGGGTAAGAGATTGATGGGATGAGTAATGTGTGTATCTACTAGACTATGTTTGTTTTGTATACCACTTTGTTCTGATGGTGTTATTTTTTCTGTGTAGTGTTATATCATGAAAGCTTATTTTTTGGTGTTTTTCAATTTCAATGGTAAACTGTAATTTTGGATGGTAGCTGTTAAACATTGATAGTATGTAATCGGTTTTTTCTTTGGGTACTAGAGTGATACAATCGTCAACATATCTATAGAAGAATGGTAAATTAAAATCCAGTTTCGGTATTATATTTTCTTCTAAATTCTCAAGAACAAGTTGTGCAATTACGCTAGATATACTTGCACCCATTGCACACCCCTCTGTTTGCTTATATATTTTATCTTTGTACAAAAAATATGTCGAATTTAGTGTTAGCTCTACGGCTTCCATAAATTCGTCAAGTGGTATATCTGTGTACTTTTTTATGTCATTCCATTTATTTTTTATTATGTCTTTTGCTAGATTTATTGGCACGTTTGTATATAGGGAAATTACATCTAAAGATATTAAAATATGATTATGTGGTACATGAAAGTGTTTTATTTTCACTTTAAGGAAAAAAAAATATATATATATATATATATATATATATATATATATATATATATACTATTTCTAATAAAAGGAAAGATTTATAACAAGGGAAGATCCGGGTAAAAGAAATTTGCCGATTTTTTCACCAAACTTTTTGATTTAAATAACATGCATTATTAAGCACGCTCAAGGAACCAAAATGAAATACATAAAAAGGAAATAAAATTAAATTTTCATAAATACCTATCAATCTAAAAACAGTCTGAAACTAAGGAAATCTAAACAAAGCCAAGTATCATTTTTGACCTAACCAGATAAACTTCAAATGTTGCACAAAAATCAAGTGCTATGTAGGACAAAATGGCGGCTTAACTGGTATAATTGTGGTATGAATTCAAGATGATGGAACAAAATGGAGGCCAAATCAAGTGTTTAGAGTAGTGAAAAGAAATCAGCCTTTTACATATCTTCGTGTTTTAGCATTCTTAAATGCCAAATATTATGTTTTATCAATTCCGTCGGTCTGTCTGTCTGTCAGTTCGCGGCATAGCTTAAAAATACTTACACGATTAACTTCAAATGTTGGTCAAAAATTAATGGTTATGTGAGGATAACCTATTAATATTTTGGTAAAAATACAACATGGCGCAAAAAGATGGCAGCCTAGTGAAACACTAAAACATTATTATTCAGTTATTCAGTTTACTTCAAATTTTGCACGGAAATCAAGTGTTATATAAGAATAAACTAAAATTTTGTATGAGTCCCAAATAGCAAAACAAAATGGTGGCTTAATAAAATATTTATAAATTCAGCTTGAAAAAACTACTTACTAGATTAATTTCTATTTTTGTGCAGGCATTCAGTGTGATATACAGATAAACTAGTAAATTTGTGGAACGAGTTTAAGATGGCGAAAAAAAAATGGTGGCGAACTAAAATGTTTAAAATATGAACGTAAAAAATTGTCTTATTAAATCGACTTTAAATTTGGCAGAAATATTAAATATGATATAGAAATAAACTGGTACAAATTCAATATGACGGAACAAAATGGCGATGTGTCACCGTAAAAACTGCTTATTAAATGTATTACTTTACTCTCGCAAAAGAGAAAGTATTGTAATCGTGAAAAAATTACCCCCCGAGATTTTTTCAGGTCTTCACGTTTCATTCCGTCGATCTGTCTGTCTGTCTCGATTGACTTAAAATTTTGGTCAAAAGTTAAGGGTCATATGGGGATGACTTGGTAACATTTTGGCAAAAATCCAAAATAGTAAAACAAAATGGAAGCCTAATGAAATGTTAAAACAATATTCATAGAGAACTACTTATCCAATATAGTAATTTTGCACAAAATTCAAAAGCTATGTAGACTTGGTAAAATATTTAAAAATTGTGGCTAAAAAAACTATTTAATGAACAGATTTCAAATTTTGTGCAATAATTAATTGAGGTATAGAGATGAACTGGTACAATTGTGATAAGAATTCAGTTAGCGGCATAGCTTAAAAACTACTTACCAGATCGACTTCAAATTTTGGTCAACATTTAATAGTCATATGGGAATGACTTGGTAATAATTTGGTAAAAATCCAATTATGGCGCAACGAGATGGTGGCCTAATGAAACGTTAAAACATTATTACTGAAAAACCAATTATTCCATTTACCTCAAATTTTGCATGAAAATTAGTTGTTATATAGGAATAAACTGGTAATATTTTGGTATGATAGATAGCAAAATAATATGCCCTAATAAAATATTTAAAAATCAGTGCGGAAAAACTACCTACTAGATTAATTTCAAATTTTGTGCAAGCATTCTAGTATATTCTCTAAGTATAGTACCGTAATTCGGGGTGAATCGCAACTACAGGGCAAATAGAAACGAAACCCAGAAATGTAATTAAACAAGCTGTCTGGCCTCCAATTTTAAAATTGGCGGTCAAATTTTGAAACAATATTGGTTAATAATAGTTTCTTAACATATACCTAGTGACATTATAATTTAGGTTGGCATTACTTTCATCACATGTTTATTAGTAAACAGTTGTAACGCGGCAAATTTTTAAAGGTGTTCAAACTTTATGGTTTTCAACAATAAAAAATCAGGTAAGTTTAATAATATTTGGCAGAGCCATACCTTAACATGTCCCATTAACATATCAAATTATAAAATTATTAAAATCTGCACAGTTCTTGAAAAAATGTTTGTTAGGCAAAAACTTTTTTATTTTCAAAAATTAGGGGTGAAACAGGTGTTTCTAGTGTTTCTATTCACCCACATGATTTCTATTCACCCGCGTGTTTTCTTCCAAAGATATTTTACTCTTTGTTTTTTTTATACGAATATATTCTTTTGTTTACAGAAAATGCCCCGTACTTACAAGCACGATCTACGAAGCAAAACTTACATACGTCACAGTCGAGAAACAATTGATATGGCCCTAAGTGACATCGCTAGAGGAATGTCTTATAGAGATGCCAATAAGAAGTATGATGTTCACTATTCCATCTTATACCGCCACAACAAGAATCCTCGATTAAAGAGACAAGGAGGACAAACATCGCTATCTGCAGAAGAAGAAGGTTTAATTGACAAACATTTGTTAACATGTGCGGATTGGGGTTACCCTATGGATCATCTAGACCTCAGAATCATTATCAAAAATTATTTGGACAGCAGAGCGAAAACCATCCGAAAATTTAGAAATAATCTGCCTGGACGCCATTTTGTGATGCTTTTCCTTAAACGGCATAAAGCAGCTCTAAAAACTAGAATTTGCCAAAATATAAAGCGGTCACGAGCTGAGGTTACCCCAGAAACCATCAACTCTTACTTTGATCATCTGGCAAATGAAATTAAAGTTGTTTCAGCTTCAGCCTAACCAACTACGACGAGACCAATCTGTCCGACGATCCGGATAGGAAAAAGGTGATTGCCAAATGCGGTTGTAGGTATCCGGAAAGAATCATGAACACATCAAAGAGCAGTACCTCGGTAATGTTTGCCGTATCCGCCGATGGAAAGGTTTTGCCTCCTTATACAGTATATAAGGCCCAAAATATGTACGAGTCCTGGACAGTTGGAGGTGTGAAAGGTGCACGCTATAATCATACTTCAAGTGGCTGGTTTGACCAGGTGACATTTAGGGATTGAGTTAAAACAATTGCCATACCCGCACTAAAGAATCTACCGGGAAAAATATTCCTTATATATGATAATTTGTCACCACACTTTTAGGAAGAGACAGTTAGGCTTTGCCAGCGCTACGAAATTTCATTTATTTTTCTACCTCCAAATTCTACCCATCTTACGCAACCGTTAGATGTGGCTTTTTCTAGGCCAGTGAAGGCTGCTTAGCGCAAAATTTAACAAAATGGAAAATGAAAGAACGCAAAAGAGCCGCAAGTGTTCCAAAAGACAAATTCCCGTTTATGCTAAAGGAGCTTATGACATTAATTGAAGATAATAAAGCCTCTAATGTCAAAGCGGGATTTAGAAAGTGTGGTATTTACCCATTAAATCGAAATGAAGTCTTGGATCGCCTTCCGCAGATGCGTGTTTCAGCAGAAGCTACGGAAGCAGAAGAACATATCAGTAGGGCAGTCGTAGAAATTTTGCAAGATTTAAGATATTCGTTATCGGATAAGCAAAAACAAAGACGCAAAAAGGTTAAAGTGCCTGCTGAAAGAAGCGTAACAATAGGGGCTGACTTTGAGAATGAAGAAGAGCAGGAGCAGGACGATGCTGAGCTGATGGATGCGACTGAATTAGAACCGGGTAACATGGAAGTAATGAAAGATGAAGAGCTAGATGAAGATGAGAGATAGGTAGACGAGATAGAATCAGAGAGCAGTTATGAAGATAACATACCGCTTATTGCTTTAAAGAAAAAGTCTATTTTAGAAAAAAAACCAACCTAGTAAAGCCAGTTATGAAGGTAAAATTTTTGATAACGTTTTTTCGGTTGGGTTCGAAGCCAAATAAGAAAATATGTGGTTACTAGTGGCATTTCCCGTCTCCTTAGGCAAAAACAAAAGTACCACCAAATATTATATTGGTAAAGTGATCGACAAGATCGGGAAAGAAATTGAAGGCAGTTTTTTGCGCGCCAGGCCAACCAAGCTGTTTGCAGGTTACGTGTATAATAATAATAATAATAATAATTTTATTTCACCAATAAAACAGATGTACATAATATGCAATCAGCAATTGGAGAAAACATCACAAAGAGTAAATCTAGTATACCTACTTATAAAAGTACATCGTCATAAAAGTTACAGGTAAGTACATAAATAGTCACTAAAAAAGGAACAATACAAATACTACATTAGACGCGTGCATTTTTAAAAATAACAAAAAAAAACTAATTCAAGAACTCTTGCACAGTATAAAAATTACCCTCCACTAGATATTTTTTTAATTTACGTTTGAAGGATTTAAGATTATCAGCATCTTTAATATCATTGTTTAATTTATTAAAAAACCTACATGCATTATATATCACATTTTTTTTGGAAAAATGTGGAATTATGTAAATTAGATAGAAGTAATGTTTTATTTCTAGTACTGTAACCATGTGAAGCGCGATTGCTTTGAAGTTTTTTAATATTCTGATATGTAAAAACGGAAACTTTAAATATGTAAATTCCAGCCAAGGTCAATATGTTTGATTGCTTGAAATAGTCTCGACACGAATCTGTACATGAAAGACCACACAAAATTCGTATAGCATATTTTTGAAGCAAAAAGACTCTTGTCACGTCCGAGCTTGAGCCCCAATTTATGATGCCATAGGACAGGTGAGAGTGGATATTAAAATAATATACCAACATCATAGCATTTTGACTACAGTAATTTGACAATGATTTCTAACCATAACAATTTTTTCTTAACCGTATGGATAGACTTTCTATATGATTTCCCCATCTTAGGTTTTCATCAATTTCCAAGCCCAACATTACTGAGGACTTGGAAGGTGTAATAAGACCAAGGTCAGATCCATGAAGTGAAAAATTGTCATTTTTTGGTTTTTTATTTGAAAATACGACGAAATTTGTTTTACTGGACCACAATATAATACCATCATAAACCAAATCTGCTATTCTTTTGAGAGATAGTGCACTCTTTTCCACGATCATAATGTTTGTATCATCTGCATATGACAGAAATACCAGTGGACATATTCATTAAGTAGGAAGTGAGATCATTGGAATAAATAAGATATAGTAGTGGACCAAGGACTGAACCCTGGGGAACACCCTGATTTACTGGCAATGAGTCGCTTCCCATCCCATTCACCACAACACATTGTTGACGTCCACCCAAATAAAACTCCATGAGCTTTCATGCCTGTCCTCTAATGCCATATCTACGCAACTTTATTAATAATAGTTCATGGCTAACCATATCAAATGCTCGGGAGAAATCCACAAATAAACCCAATACCTGAAGATGTTTATCAATTGCATCGACAACTGTCGATTGAAAATCACAAAGGGCACTTTCTGTACTGCGTGATTCCGTAGAACCATGTTGAGAAACGCTAATAATGTTATTTTTATTAAAAAAATGAAATAATTGATGTTTCAAATTGGATTTCCAGATAAACCTGACATTTGCACTTTTACCTATGAACAGGTTGTTGGGGAGGTGTTTTAATTTAGCGAAAATATTTCAAATGAGGGGTCTAGATGCAAAACGCGACATGTCCAATTTTTTTCAAAAATGACATATTTATGCTGCAAAATTCTCCGTGAAAAACTCTATCTGCGAATATTTGTTCTCAAGTGCAAAATGCGACGTTAGCCTACTCAAATTATATTACAAAATCATAGTGAGATGCAAAATGCGACGTCCGATACTTTTTTGAGATTCAAAACACGACATGTCCATTTAAACTAATGATAAAGCTTATACGCAACCACTTGATAGCGGCCATGCGTTTTGTAAGTATTGTCAATGTCATTGCGTTTTAGTGTGTAAACATTAAAACTACCTAATGTTAGTTTAGTGAGTGAATATCCTGTTATTATTAAAGAAAAGAAAAATAATTAAAAATAGTTATTAATATGGACGAAGAATCTAAAAATATTACACCGGATACGGAGAATCGAGCAAGGAAAAGAGCAAGGAATACTGAACAATGGGGAAGAGAAAAAGCTAAGAATGCTAGGTATGTTATTTTAATTTGAACGGGCTGTATTAACTTTTTTGTTTATGTTTGGGATTCGTAAATTTGTAGGTTGTTAATGGTCGGTTTTTATTATAACAAAATGCATTTGTTTCATTTCTTTATTGATTGATAATTAAATATCGTCACCAAAATAATTGTAAGCCCAAAAAATCATGGAATTTAAAAGTTTGTAGGTTGTTAATGGTCGGTTTTTATTATAACAAAATGCATTTGTTTCAGGTACTCACCTAAAGGTTTACCAGTATTTCCTGTATGTGGTCATAGAGGTGATAAGACACCTTATAATTGTTGGTCTCTTACAATGAACGACATAAAAGAGTTCCACAAATTGTTTTATTTAAGTAAGAAGAAAAACGATCAAGACAAATTTATTTTATACTATTGCAAAGCCTTGATTACAAAACGAAAAAGAATTCGAAATGAAGTAGCCACAAAACCAAAAAGTATTACTGTTGAATATCACGTTAAAAAAGTTGATGGAACCGAAATTAAAGTATGCAGAGATTCGTTCTTAGGGATCTTGAATGTGAAAAAAGACAGAATCTTGCGCTTACTCAAGAAGTTTAAGGAATCAGGACAATTTCCGCAAGAAACCAGGGGTGGGGATCGGACAAAAGATAAGAATACTGAGAAAAAAAATACAATCAAGGCTTTTATAGAGTCCCTAAAATGTACGGAAAGCCATTACTGCCGTTCAGATAGTCCGTATCGAATTTATTTGCCTTTCGATTTAAACATAAAAAAACTTTTTCAAATGTACATTGATCAGGCTCCTCAAAACTTGAAAGTTAAAGAATGTTTTTTTAGAAACTACTTCAATAAGCATTACAATGTTGGCTTTGGGACTCCTCAAACTGACGTATGTTCTATGTGTTTGCAATATAAAGAGAAAATCAAAAAGAGCAGGGATCCAACAACAATTCAATCTTTAGTTAGAAACTACAAGGTTCACAAACTACAGGCGAAGAGCTTTTATAACTTTTTAAAAGAAAATGACCCTTCAATAGTAATCTTTTCCTTCGACTGTCAAAAGAACCTGCAAATTCCCAAGTTACCAGATCAGCAAGCTTATTTTTCGATGCAAGTGAATTTTTACAACTTTGGAGTTGTTATTGGTAACTCAAAGGCTTCACTGTCTGCAGAAAACGTTCGATGCTATGTATGGACAGAACTTGAACGGCCAAAAGGATCAAACGAAATAGCATCCGCAATTTTCTATACTTTAAATAATTATGAATTTAATCTGCAGCAAAAAACTGTTCGTCTGGTTTGTGATGGATGTGGCGAACAAAACAAGAATTCGATATTTATTGGCATGCTGTGCTTTTGGTTCGCCACATTAGCACCTAAACATATCCAACAAGTCGAGGTCATTTTCCCTATAGTGGGCCATTCCTTTATTCCTCCAGACAGAGTATTCGGAAATATAGAAAAAGAAATGAGACGCATTTCAGAAATAACAAGCCCAGAGGTGTATGAAAACATAATCGAAAAAAGAGCAAAAGTTTTAAAACTGGGACATGACTAAGTTTTAGATTGGAAATCAGAAACACAGAAAATTTTGAAACCAACAGCCCAGTGGCATTTTAAATTTAAGCCCTCAAAAAGATTTATTATGACCAAAAATAAATCTGGAATGGTTTTAATGAGAGGCAAACCTGTGTATAGATCTAACGTAGGGGAGGCAAAAGGCATTTATAGGAAGGGGAAAAAAATTGAAGCAATGAAACCAAAGGAGATATCCATTGGTGTGAAAATTAAAGAAGATAAAATAAAAAGCATATCCAATTTATTGAAAACTCATTATGGGGCAGAATGGGTTAGTGATGAGAATCTAAGGTACTTGCAAGAAGTTTTGAAGAAGGATTATGCAAATGCAGAAGAAGTAGATGAAGCAGTGGATAACGATAATGATGACGAAGTTACTGTTTAATATTTTTTTGTATGATTCTTAATAAAAATTCTTTATTCTATGTAAGGTGTTTAAAATTTTTTCGCCTATTAAAATTATTAAATTAGGTAGGTACTTGAAAAATAATTAAAAAATTATATTAAAATTAAATTCAAAACACGACATGTCCATCAGTCAATTGCAAAACGTGACAACTGCAAACTTTATTTTTCAATATTTTTGAAAATCATATTCCAAAATTATTGAAAAATGTGTAGAATAATTTGTATATGTTGTATAAATTTGCCACGCCATTTAAATTTTACAAAATATGTCAAGTTTGGCGGTGTAAGTTTTTCCCGCTTTTCTCAAAACGGTATCACTTGGACATGTCGCGTTTTGCATCTAGACCCCTCAAATTTTTCCAAGCGAGAATTGCTAAGATTTCCTATCTCTGACATGACTCTACATTGATTTTGAACCGTGTAGTTGAATACCAAGATCCTGTGTCTTATTACTTACCTAGCTACCTCATGCGTACAACTATCCTAAGAATTAATTTTCAATTTTTTGTTATACTAAATAGTTTTTTATTTTTTTATATTATTTTTATATTTTCTTGTGCGTAACAGGTACATATTTTGCAATAAATATTTAAATCTCGTGATATAATAACGTTTTCTCAAAAACCTGAAAAAATAACAGAAACTTAAAAAAAAATTAAATAAGTTTTTTTTGACCCCTCGAGTGGACGAATAGCAATTTTAATGAAAAATAAGTAACTGTTTCTGTTCACCCCATTCAATGAAGATGAATAGAAACAGCAACTTTTTATTTATTTTTTTTATTAAGCCGGTTGATTTTTCAAAAAGTTATAGATACACTGCCATCTACTAGTAGCGACCGGACTTTTCTCTATTTTTAATTAAATAATAGATACATAGGTTCGTCGCACGACAGCCGCAAAGTTCGAATAGTGTTTCTATTGACCCCGAATTACGGTATAGAGATAAACTAGTAAATTTGTGGCACAAATTCAAGATGGCGAAAAAAAATGTCGGCAAAATAAAATGTTTAAAAAATCAACGAAACAAAATATTTTTATTCGACGTAAGATTTTTACAAAAATGAAATGTGATACAGAGACAAACTGATTTCGAATTCAACACGATGGAACCGAATGGGGTCACCGTAAAAAATACAATTTATCTTAAATTCTGCCCAAAAATCAAGTGTGGCATAGCTAGAAACTAAATATGTGTTAGTAAAAGATTATTTACCGAACTAAATTGGGACACTTCTCTATTCCAAATAACGGGAAAGGAAGGAAGTTCCGGATAAAGGAAGTTGACCGATTTTTTCTTTTCAGTACGTTTTATTTTTTACCCGTAATACTTCAGTATCTTAAATTCATTTTTATTAGATGTCCTTACTGTCTATTACTTTTTAGGAACTACTTTTATCTTATCTGGGCAAAAATACTAATACTACTTCTTCTAGCCTCGGTTTTATTCTCAAAGGCCATAATATAATTCTGCATGAGAAAACAACGCAAAATTGTTTGTAACGTATAGCAACACGTTGCTAAACAGCCTCATATTTCCGCACCGACCTGTGTGGCACCGGCCCGGTGCTTTATGGCAAGAGTGCCATGATTTAGGACCACGATGCTTTTATGTTTTGCCCACGCGTTGCCATCTTCGCCCGTTGCTTATTTACGACGGCACTCGCTTGTTTCAGCATTTTTGTCGGGCGCTCGATCGCCGATTGTCGTCCGCTTGTCGACGGGCTGTTGTTTCGCATAAAAATTGTCTTCATTCTTGATGACTATGAAAAGCGTCTTATAGGTACATGAATAATTTCAAATTCGCAACGATGATAGAATAAGAATTAAACAACATCCAGGATAGCTGACGAAGAAGATGTGTAAAGGGTAATATTTATTTTAAATAACATAATGAGGTAATCCAGCGGTATTTCAAGTAAGTCATATTTGGGTTTTCCGCTCACCGTTAGATACCTAACAGTTGAACGAACGTTAATCACAATAAAAAAAATTGGTACATTTCCTTTACCCGGAACTTCCCTCGTTATGAATATTTTCTTTTGTTAGGAATAGTGAAATGTGACCCAATTTTCTTTTCAAACATTGTATTGGACGCCATTTTGTTACAACAAATTGGGTTTCTACCAATATTTTACCAGTTTCTACCTAAGTCACACTTGATCAAATGAATAAGAAGATTTGCTTTTTTAAATATTTTATTTGACCGTTATTTTGTTTCGTTATCTTGAACTCGTAACACAATAGTTTATCTCTATATCACACTTAATGCTTGCACAAAATTTTAAATTAATCTAATTTGTAAGTAGTTTTTTTCAGGCTGATTTTTAAAATATTTTATTAGGCCGCTATTTTGTTTTGCTATATTATATTCACACCAAAATGTTACCAGTTTTCTTATGTAACACTTGATTTGTTTGCAAAATTTGAGGTAAATTGGATAATTAGTTTTTTTAGTAATAACTTTTTTAACGTTTCACTAGGCCGCCATTTTGTTTTGGCATATTGAATTTTTACCCTTAATTATTGACTAAAATTTGAAGTCAATCTGATGAGTAGTTTTTAAGCTGTGCCACAAACTGACAGACAGACAGACAAACAGACAAACCGACAGACGAACTGAGGAAATTGATAAAACATATTTTTTGACATCTAGTGACGCTAAAATGCAAAGATGTAAAATCTGAGAGCATGATTTTTTTAGATTACAAAAATTTTATTTGTCAACCATTTTATTTCACCATCTTGAATTAGCACCACAGTTTTACTAGTTCATCTCTATTTCAGGCTGAATTTATTAAGCTGCCATTTTGTTCCGCCCTCTTGTATTCATACCAAAATTTTACAAGTTGATTCCTATTGGATAATTAGGTTTCAGTAATAATTTTTTTGACGTTTTACTATGCCGCCATCTTGTTGCGGCATATTGGATTTTTACCAAAATATTACCAGGTCATTTCCATATGAGCCTTATTTTTTTACTACAATTTGAAATCAATCTAATGAGTCATTTTTAAGCTATGCAGCGAACTGACAGACAGACAGGCAAACCCACAGACGGGCCGACGGAATTGATAAAACATATTTCTTGGCATCTAGGGACGCTAAAACGCGAAGATATGTAAAACCTGAGAATATACTTGAAACCTGAGAGGGTGATTTTCCAAAAATTTTATTTGGCCGCTTGTTCATCTAGTTCATCTCTATACTATAGTTCGTTATGGCACACAAATTGAAATCAGTTCATTAAGTAGTTTTTTCAGGCAGAGTTTTTAAATATTTTATTTAACTGCCATTTTATTCCGTCATCTTGGATTCCTACATTGAATGAGCCCTTCTTTTGTAATTTTTTTTTAACATTTCCCTAGGCCACCATTTTTTTTTGTCAGGTTGGATTTTTACCAAAATATTACCACGTTATCCCTATATGACCATTACTTTTTGACCGAAATTTCAAGTCAATCGGGTAAATAGCTTTTTAGTTATGCCGCAAACAAACAGACAGACCGACGGAATTGAGAAAAATTATTTTTCTAGGGACCTGAAACGTATAGATCTCGGTAAAGATCTGAAAAATCTCACACTTCTTACGAGAGAAGTAAAAACAGATAATATTCGACATCTATTTACTGTTTTTATTAGAAAATTAAACTTTTTCGTTCCGTTGGTGATACATTGTGGCATGGACTTCTTCCATTGAAAACCAATTTATTTATCCATCAAAATGCTATCTACGAAGGCGTAGAAGGGCCATTATGTATATTTTTTATTTTTCCGACTTCTATCTAAGTCAGAATTTCCGAGTTACAAGTCGGAAAACCTAAATTCCGGCTTGTAAGTCAAAAATTCCGAATTACAAGTCGGAGATTCTGAGTTTGAATTCAGAAAAACATAATTTCGACTTCTAAGTCAAAAATTCAAGTTTCCGAGTTTAAAGTTGGAAAAACATAATTCCGAGATACGAGTAGAAATTTACGAGTTACAGTTCGAAACCGTACATTGATTCCAGTCAAAGATGTTATACACGTACAGGATGGTCCAATAATAGAGGACGTCGGCTGTAGCTCGGGAGAATCATTAATGACAGAACTTATGGAAAAAAATATGTATAGGCAAATCGGCCAAGAGAAACTGCTGTAAATTATTTTCAAGTTCGAAAGTTGGCTGCTAGGGAGCGTAACAGCAACACAAAAGTGTAAATGCCAATTTTCTCTTAAATTTTTATAATTGAGATATGTTAAAAATATAAGCATTTTTCAACCAATTATGCACTTTTTTGCTTAAGACCATATTTGTCTATTTTCAAAAGGAAATTGGTGGGGAAAAGACAAATATTTTTACATTTAAATGTTTTGGATGAACCGATTTTATTCAACTTGGTGTCGAAAAAAAAGCGCTTTTTTTGCTCTACTCGTGAAGCCATAAACTGTATCGTAATGACCTTGTTACTGGTCACAAGATGGCGTTAATTCTCCAAATAATGCTGATTTTTAAAAAAAAATCAAATGATACACAATTTATTTGGTAATTATGAAAGGTATTGAATACTGAAATAAAAAATCCAGGTCTGTATTTAAATTAAGAAAGTTGATGATGGCCTCTCGAATCCGAAACGTCGGATTTTAAATATAGCCTTGCCGTTTTGTAGAGTAGAAAAAATGACAATAAGTGAAAATTTTTTTAATCTCTCATTTCTGATTTTCCTAAAATTTTAGGAAAACCAGAACACTGGAAAGAAACCAGGATCCTATGGAAACTTTAGTAATCTTGCATAACTGTAAGCAATAAAACTTAACAAAAGAATAAAACAAAAAATTCTAAAACTTTGTTTCATAATTACTTGAGCGTCGCGTCGCAATAAAATAGCTAAAGCTAGGGCGAGGCAGGGCAGGGCTCGGTTTGGGTAAACAGATTAAACCTAGTTCTACCTTGCGTTAGTGAAACAACAAAAGAAAAATGACGAAATGAACTAACAACAAACATAGTCCTAACACTGGAACCTGTGGTGGAAGATAGATCAAAATACAAGAGTTCTAACCACACTACACCACAACTTGTTACGTTCTGGACGCGCATTTCGCTAACCAAGTTAGCATCATCAGCAGATGATATAAACTAAAGTAACATATCCTAACCCAGACTATTTATAGGTAAATGTGGTCCTCTGTCTTTATTTAGTGCTTTCTTACCACATTTAACTATTTCTATAATCTCAAATGCATCCAATAATCCATTATTAGATACATTTTTAATCAACTTAAGACTATTTAGTTCTATTTGGAGATTGTTTTCCAAAGCTTGTTGGACAACGCTTGACTTTTCTGTTCTTCCGTATCTTAAATGTGCCATGTGTTCTTTTTAAAAAACATTAAACAATAAATATGCTTCCATTAATTTTATGTACGAAAAGGAGTACAATGGGCATTTCTTCAACCTTTTCTCGAAACGTTAGTTATTAGAAATAACGATAAATTAGAATTTGATATTTATAGGAAATTTACTAATATTGATAGGTATATAACATCCGACTCATTTCATTGCCGTCTACACAAAATGGCAGGATTTCATTTCTTAACTCACAGGTTAGTCAATTTTCCATTAAGTAAAGAACGTTTTAACAATGAAATGAATCGGATTAACAATATAGCTAAATGTAATGGATATAACGATAATTTTGTACATAAATTAGCAAATAGATATAAGCATAAAAAAATGTTAAAAGATGCCACTACTCTTCAAGCACCTGAGGCTTCCAATAAGTTTATAGTGATCCCATATGATCCCAGATATACGAGAGGTCTAGAAAAAGTGTTTAAAAACGTAGGTTTTAGAGTAGCCTGCAAAGCGGAGAACAGTTTGAAAAATCTCCTTGGAAACCCTAAAGACAAAGTCGACTTGAAGGAGAGGAGTGGCATCCATGAAATTAGCTGTAATGACTGCGATCTAAAATATGTTGGGCAAACTAAACGCTACATAAATATTCGTTTTAAAGAACATATGGCACATTTAAGATACGGAAGAACAGAAAAGTCAAGCGTTGCCCAACATGCCAAATAGGCATAAATAATCTTAAGCTGATTAAAAATGTATCTAATAAATTAGATGCATTTGAGTAGTAATTTTCACCTACATACATTCCAGAAACAGTCCTATTAATTTCAGCTGCAACCATGTGCAACCGCGACCTCTGTAACCTTTTTTTATTTAGAAAACTGTTAAATTTAAAACATATCATGGGTAGAACTAAACTATATTCTCATTTGCGTGAGTCCCAAACTTATTTGGGTCAATATCATAGATGCTACTGATTACGTCCAGAATAAATAAAATAATATAGGTAATCACCGACAAATTAACTATACAGGATGTCAATTTAAAAACCTCCCACCCCTATTATTTTAAAAATGTAACCCGTTTCGAAAAAATAGTGCCGGTTTTTGATGTTCTCCATTTTCAAAAATCTGATTGTTGCCAAGGTGAGTTTGTATTCCATGCATTTTATACGGACGTGTATAGGGGATAAACCTGTTATTTTAAGCGCTTCATTATTTTTGTCTGTTTCTGTCTTAATTTTTCATTAAGCATGGAAAAAAATAAAACATGTCTCTACTGCTCTAAAGTATCTAGATGAGGTCCGAGGATTTTTTCAAATTACTTTGCCTTGATCTTTGGCTTGATGATATTTGTAAAGGCATCATGGAAGTTATTAATTAATAATTAGAAGTCAGATTATTTATTTTAATCTTTAGTCAAATAATTTTGAGATTTCAGATTCTCCACTCTTAAGTAACACCTTAAAAAATTACGAAATTGTAGTGGCGGATTCATGGTTTAAAACTATTTTTTGGGTTTTTCCGCCTTAGAAAATTGAAAAAAATAAATAAAAAATAAAATATAGTTACCCTATAAATTGAATAGATAGTCTTGAGTTCTGGGTCCACTACGAAGGTACCCGAGGAACGACACTGAAAAATGCCTGCTTTCTGGACGTTTCGAGGGAAAGTCTACCCCCGTCTTCAGCAAACCTATAAATAAAATACTAAAAGCAGAATATGTGTTATGTTTCGTATCAGAAATATAACCAGAATGGCTAATCTCTGACAAAATGTCAGTGAATGTCAGTTTAAAGGTGTTATTTTTAATTGTTAGAATAAGGTGCGAAATAGGTGTACCTAGAGTATGTTCATTTTAATTTATTGTATTTTGAGGTGTCCTTTTTTTACTTCAGTATTTAGCAAATTTAACCAAGTGTTATTAAAACTAACGGAACAAGATGCTACACAATTATCTTTATTTAATAATATTAAGGCACTTTCTTTTATTTTACGTTTTTTGGAACATGGTTCTTTTGCTAAAATACTAGAAGCATTCCAATTAATTTTATGATTGTTATCTAGTGCATGTTGGCAAATGTTTGATTTTTGAAATTCCCTATTTTTTATGTATGTTTGGTGTTCTTTAATTCTTTTGGCTAATGGCCTAGAGGTTTCACCTATGTAAAATTTATTGCATTGACACGGAATTTTATAAATAACATTTTTTGTATTTTCTTGTTCATTGCTAGGTTTTGTTTTTGTAAGTTTACTTCTAAGTGTATTTTGTGTTTTAAAGATCGTTCTGATGTTAAAACGTTTACCTATTCGTTTTATTTTATCTGATAAATTAGGTATGTATGGTATAAAGAGGTTTGTAATTGGTCTATTTTGGATTTTTTTGTTTTTTGGATTCTCAAATTCATAAAAACATTTTTCAACGAAATCATTAGGATAATTATTTTGATTTAAAACATCTTTTATAAAATTTTTTTCTTTAATAAAATTTTGTTCTTTGCAAATTATTTTTGCTCTATCATATAGACTTTTTACAACTCCCTTTTTAACCATGATTGGATGATTTGAGTAAAAATTTAAGTATCTGTTTGTGTGTGTAGGTTTTCTGTATACTTTTGTTTCAAAACTGTGTATGTCTTTTTTGATAAGTATGTCTAAAAATGGAAGTTGTTGGTCTGTTTCCTTTTCAATAGTAAATTTAATTGTTGGTTCTTTGGTGTTAATATGATATAAAAAGTTATTTAAATGTTAATCGTCATGTTCATAGATACAAAAAATGTCATCAATGTATCTCCACCAAATAAGTGGTTTATGATCGTAATTTTGAATATAATTTAACTCAAAGTTTTCCATAAAAATATTACTTAGTAAAGGAGATAAAGGAGACCCCATAGCCATGCCAAAATTTTGTTGGTAATATTCGTTTTTGTATTGAAAATAAGTGGTTTTTACACAAAAAGTTAGTAATTCTAGAATAGTATTAATGTTTAATGATGTACGTTCACTAAGATTGTTATCATTTTCAAGTTTATTTCTTACTATGTTTAAAGTTTTATCTACAGGTACATTTGTAAAAAGACTAACGATATCAAAACTTACCAGTGTATTATTTATATTTATTTGAATATTAGACAATTTCTCAAGAAAGTGTTGTGAATTTTTTATATATGAATTAGTATTACCTACTAGCGGTTTTAATATATTTAAAAGAAACCTAGATAAAGGATGTGTCGGTGAGTTTACGCTACTTACTATTGGTCTTAATGGCGTGTTTGGTTTGTGAATTTTTGGTACCCCATAGAAATGTGGTGTTTTACTGTGGTGTGGTGTTAATTTAAATCGTTCAATATCTATAAATTGGTTTTTATGTTTTTTAAGCATAGTGTATATTTGTCTTTCTATGTGTTCTGTTGGATCTTTATTTAATTTCGAGTAAGTGTTTTCGTTTATAAGTGAGGTTATTTTTTGTTCGTAGTCAGTACAATCCATTAAAACAGTTGCATTACCTTTATCTGCTGGAAGAATTTTAATTGTGTTATCTGATTGAAGTGTTTTTAGTGCTTTTTGTTCTATGGGGGTGAGATTTTGTCTAATTTTAAGTGGTTTTTCAAAACCTAGCAATGAACAAGAAAATACAAAAAATGTTATTTATAAAATTCCGTGTCAATGCAATAAATTTTACATAGGTGAAACCTCTAGGCCATTAGCCAAAAGAATTAAAGAACACCAAACATACATAAAAAATAGGGAATTTCAAAAATCAAACATTTGCCAACATGCACTAGATAACAATCATAAAATTAATTGGAATGCTTCTAGTATTTTAGCAAAAGAACCATGTTCCAAAAAACGTAAAATAAAAGAAAGTGCCTTAATATTATTAAATAAAGATAATTGTGTAGCATCTTGTTCCGTTAGTTTTAATAACACTTGGTTAAATTTGCTAAATACTGAAGTAAAAAAAGGACACCTCAAAATACAATAAATTAAAATGAACATACTCTAGGTACACCTATTTCGCACCTTATTCTAACAATTAAAAATAACACCTTTAAACTGACATTCACTGACATTTTGTCAGAGATTAGCCATTCTGGTTATATTTCTGATACGAAACATAACACATATTCTGCTTTTAGTATTTTATTTGTAGGTTTGCTGAAGACGGGGGTAGACTTTCCCTCGAAACGTCCAGAAAGCAGGCATTTTTCAGTGTCGTTCCTCGGGTACCTTCGTAGTGGACCCAGAACTCAAGACTATCTATTCAATTTATAGGGTAACTATATTTTATTTTTTATTTATTTTTTTCAATTTTCTAAGGCGGAAAAACCCAAAAAATAGTTTTTAACACCTTAAAGTCATTATTACTAATTGGTGGCCATTCAGTGTATCCAGATCTAGGTTTATAGGATTGGTATATTTACTTAATTTAGCTTGGATAAATAAAGACTTAAAGCTTGACTTTATTATTTAAACTTGATGAGGAACTTTCTGCATAAGTAGACTCTGTAAATGTCTTAATCGAAGTAGGCGTTCGTTGACTGCTCACGTGTAAATATTTTGACAAACGTCAAATTCACGTAAATCTACTTCGTTATTTAATTATATTTATTCTAGTAGTGTTTAGAGTAATAAAAGTGTTGAGAGTCATAAAAACGCCGCCAATACTTTGTGACATTGATTTAGTGACATTATGGAGTCCCTTACCATATCATATCGCACTTTATGTGAAGTGCTTCTTGATAATGGAGACATTCAAGGGTATGTTCGCGATAACATTCGGCACTTGAGTGACACACATTTTTCTATTCTGTCCAAGCAACTTCAAAAACGTTTCTTGCCACATTTCTACAAAAAGTTTAAGGAGGTCTCTCGAAACAAAACTAGGTTCCGAAAAAAGTTCAGTAATTGGATGGAGGGTGAGTTTTCAATTAATTTTTCTGATGATGGAGATGCTGGGTTTTTTTTTTAATCAAGGAGGGAGTCCAAAAAAAAGTTTCGATGATTGCGGTAAAAGAAGTAAGAGACAAAAAATTCAAAATCTTCGCTCAACACATCCGCAGAATCTAATTAATGCAGCAAGTACCTTATCAAGTGTAAATAATACAGGTCAAGCCTCGGGTCAAGCTTTTAGTAACGATACAGCATTGTCTTTATTTATTCAAGCTAAATTAAGTAAATACCAATACGAGGTTATTAGGAAGGCTGCTAAAAATATAGGATGTAATATTTTTCCTAGTTATAAAAAAATTACTACGGCGAAGAAGGAATGTTATCCTGACAACATTAATATTACGGACACATCTGCTGAAGTTCCACTTCAAAACTTATTAGATCATACGGCAAAAAGAATACTAAGAACAAAAAATCAAACAGAATTGGATACATTGAATGGCCAAGAATTGGTATTGACTTCAAAGTGGGGCTATGATGGAGCTTCTGGGCAGAATGAGTTTTCCCAAAATTATTTAACCGAAGATGAAAATAAGTCTGACTCTAATTTATTTATGACTTCCATGGTGCCTTTGAAAATGTTATCAACTGAAGATCAAAACAATGTTATTTGGCAAAACCCTCGACCGTCATCGACCAGATATTGCAGAGCAATACGATTTCGTTACGAAAAAGAAACCCTTGAAATGACACGTGCTGAAAAGGAAAGTGTTGATAGGGAATATGCAAACCTCCAACCATCAAGAGTAGAATTAGACGGAATCGTAATTAGGGTCAAACATGTTTTGATTTTTTCTATGCTTGATGGAAAGGTAGCCCAAGCTATAACGGGAACTTCCTCATCAAGCAATTATTTCATTTGCCAAGCTCGTCCTTCAGAAATGAACGACCTAATAAAAATTCGACAGAAGCCGACAAGTGAACAAGCTCTGAAAATAGGTTTATCCCCTTTACATGCTCGGATAAAATGCATGGAATACATACTCCACCTCGCCTATAATCAAAGTTTTGGAAAATGGAGAACATCAAAAACAACAGCACTTATTAAGGAGGCAGAGAAGAAGCGGATACAACAAGAATTTCTTAATAGACTAGGAATCCGGGTAGATTTTGTGAAGCAGGGGTACGGTTCATCAAATACAGGTTGTTAATATATAATTTATATAGTTTAATTTGCCTATAATTACCTATATTATTTTGTTTACAGGTAATACTTCTCGACGGTTTTTTGCTAATCCAGATTTAACATCTGAAATTACAAAAATTGATAGAACATTGATTCAGCGTCTTGGTGTTATTCTTGACGTAATCAACAGCACCTATGATATTGACCCAAATAAGTTTGGAACTTACGCAAATGAGACCGCCGAGTTAGCAGTTAGTCTCTACCCTTGGTATTACATGCCTTCGACGTTACATAAAATTTTAATCCACGGTGCAGAAATTATAGCCTCTGCAGCTCTTCCCATCGGTATGCTTTCCGAAGAAGCCCAAGAAAGCCGCAATAAGGACTATAAAATATTTAGATTAAACCATTCAAGAAAACACTCCCGACTAAAGACAAATGAGGACATTTTTCATAAAATTTTAGAAACATCCGACCCTTTTATTTCAAGTTTAAGACCCGAACCAAAAAAAAAACATTACCCTGTAAATAGTGAAATTTTAGAGTTATTAGTTTAATAGTTTTAAGAGTCCTATCCGAACTTTTTAAGACCTATCGAAATAAGGTGATATAGTTAACAATACCAAATTTGGCAACATCATTGCTTCATTTCGATAGTTTTTAAAAAGTCAAGACCGGAAAGTGAAATTCGTTTTATTATTTGACCTAATCGTTTTATCACTCTAATTAGATGAAGTCAGTAAAGTACCGATTTTCAATTGTTTTTTGAACTTAAGTATAGGACATAATATAAAACTCAAAACAATTATCGCATATTTCCCAAATTGCCAAATTTCATTTTCAGATATAAATATCTTGAATTTAAATATTTTTTATAGAATAAGGAATCATGTTTCAAAGAATTTTACGGTGTGTCACAGAATTTAAACGAAATTTACAAAATAACGCGATTTCTAACTTTGTACCGATTTGAAAATATGCGATAATTGTTTTGAGTAGTGTAGTACCTATAGTATAAAAATATGATATAAGTTAAGATAGAAACGTGCAACCTGTTTCGCTCTATATTAAACCGTTTATGTTTTACAGCCAGTGATATTGGCCGATTTTTAACTGTCAATATTTCAAAAACAGGTGAAAATATGTAAAGATACTATACACGAAACGTGATTCTTTAATTTTTCGAGAAATCAAGAAATGTATAATAATATACAGGATGTCTCATTTAAAAGTCTGTGCAACACTTTCTGGACACCCTGTATTAATAAAACTCAAGTACTTAAACAATTTATTTCAAACCATAAAACTCTTGTATTAACTTTTTTTTTCTGAAGTCAGTGGTTTCTAAAAAAAGTTATAGGCCCCTAATAAAATGACCACTCTGTACATTTGAATCATGCTGTGTTTATTTTCTTGTAAATATCCGATGTAATTTTTCATTCTGAGACAAATAAGACCAACTCGAAATTAATACCACTATCCAGTCTCAAGCTATATGGTTTTTTCCGTTTTTTGGCTTAATTGCCCCACTGAGCGTCGTGAAAAAATTTAGCGAGAAATTTGAAGCAGTACCAAAAACTCGGATGGCAATCTGCAACGTAATAAAAGAAACTGGTTCTGTTTTGGAACTTTAAAAGAAAAGGAAGAGATATGACATAACGATGCAGCCACAGTTTTCAGTTCTTCAATATGTTGTAAAAAAAAAGTCATATTCAGACAAATTTAAAAGAAAATTAAACATTTCCGTGCAAACCCAACTTTAATCGTCTGTTGGAAGAAAGAGATGAAGCAAAAAGACTAGATTTTTGGCTTGTGGGTAGGAGACAAAATTTTAAGTGAAAATATTGATTTTTATAAGTTTGTTATATTTTCTGATGAATTTACATTTTCCACTAATGGACCTGCAGCACCTCAGCACTTCAGGTACTGGTCTTGAGTAAACCCCGAATTTTGACTAATGACGGGAAGGCAATATTATACAAAAGTGAACTTGTGATGTCCATGGCATTATAGGCTCATATTTCTACAATAATACCTACAATACAATATCGTACTTACAAATTTTGGATACATTTTTTAGCAATGACTTTGAAAACTTGCCATTAAGTTTTCGCCAAAAAATGTATTTCCACCAGGATGGTTGTCCAGTACATTGCGCTCGTTAAGTAACAGAATGGCTTAACCCCAAATTTGGTACAAGATGAATTGGAAGAAACGGCCCAGTTTTGTGGTTACCAAGGGGCACTGACTTAACTGTGGGCGTCATGTTTCTATGGGAACGTTTAAAGCAAATTGTTTGTGTTGCTTCAATATGAAATAATATTGAAGTGCTAAAAGGCATAATTACTCAGGTTATCCAGTCAATATTCTAGGAAGAAATCAGAAATTCCTTCAGATATCGAAGGAAGCCATTAGAAAAATATGTGAAATATGGCGGTGGAATTTTTGAATTTTGATATTTTTATCGTATTGCTTAGTTTAAAAATAAGAATAAAACCTATTTTGAATTACAGTTATTTAATTAATTTTAATAACAACTACTTTACAGTAAATGATAATTATTTCATTAAATAATTACATTGAAAATTTCTTACCGCCATTTTGTAACCGATCGGATATTGTTATTCTAACTCGAAAATTTCCGGAAATTTTCGTCGACCTGACTGAAATTAATAAGTGGACATTTTTTGACAGATAATGAAATGTCAACGCCTTGCGACACCAGTTATTTTAGTAATAATAATTGTGAGAATATGTCACATACCATATAATAAATTAATACATTTATCTCCTATTTATTTATTTATTTTAGGAAGATTTTCAGAATAACAAAAAGATATACTTTTGTAGGTTGACTTGAATTTTATTTAAGTAGGTACCTAAGAAATAATACTTTGTACAAGCGAATAAAGAAAAAGAAATTAAAGAAAATATTCCATGAACTCCTCGACTTCTTCTCTTTGTAATGGTGAATAATTAAAACTTGCAGTAGTTAAAGAACTGGCCTTTAATAGGTGTCGGTGTTTTATGAAGTAGATATAATATTTTCCCCCAAGTGATTCACTTACCGCTTAGACATCCTGGAGTGCTTCGGCGAAATCATCAGCAACACGTTTTGTATTTTTCCAAACAAATTGTTTTCCATGATTTGAATGTGATAATTTTGAAATAGATCAGTGTGATATTTCAGATAACGATGGTACATTTTAATATGGCAACCATATTTTTGAAAATTTTCCATTTTAAATAACTTATAAGTATATTTCTATTTCTAACTCGGACCTTTATTGATTGGTTTGATCTGAAAGATTAGTTTATAGTCGTTTGACAGGCACAAAATACACACAAAATTCCATAGCCCTCTAGATTTAATTATCCTCTTGTTTTAAGTTACATTTTACTTTAAAATTTGAAATCTACTATATATAAACAAATATAGCTTCCTTGAAATATGTATCGTTATATTATTGCACTAAATTTGGTAGTTGTATGTATATGTATATATATATATATATATATATATATATATATATATATATATATACGGTGTGTCGCAAATAAGATGAAGACAAGTCTATATTTTCTTTCGTTTTATAGCTAATTATTTGAAATTTTGCGCAGTAGTAGAACTGGATAAGATACATTTTTCAAGATATTACTGTTCAATTTCGCTTAAAAACCCCGCCTACTACGACCTTGCAGGTAGTCCCAATTTTCCGTATTTTGCTTCGCGATAAAGATATCAAAAAAAGTCATTAGAAAAAGTTGTTCGGAATGTAATTATAACCTACTATACGAAGTTTCAGCAATAAATTAGTATGTTTACTTTTTCACAAAATTTGGATAATTACCCATCAGACATGGTAAATTCTGGTTTTTAGCTTTCCATTTTTACCTAGGGCGTTTAATTTACCAAGATTGCCCTAAAAACAAAATCTGACGTTTAAATTTATCAGATTAAATAAAAATTTACTTAATAATTACTAATCTTGTTTTTAGATTATTTATTTAAGTTTATACGAAAAAATTGAAATTATAAAACTTTTTAGTACTAGTCTATATTTTCTCTAGTTTTTTAGCTTGCTATTTAAAATTTTAGAGCTTCACAAGATCTGTCTCTCAATCGAACGTAAAAACCCGGTCCTCAACGGGCCTATTAGTTGTTCCAATTTTCCATATTTTGCTTCCCGATAGAGATATGAAAAAAATCATTGGAAAAAGTTGTTCAGGACCTAATTTTAACCCAATGTATGAATTTCAGCACCAAATTTTTGATAATTTTTGGATCAGGCCCGGTATAGTACAAGTTTTAATTTTTACTGTTTTATCTAGAGCATTAGATTTAACAATATTGTCATTAAAACAAAATGTTACGTTTAGATTTGTCAGATTTAATGAAAATTAAAGTTAAGGTCTTGTTTTTAAATTTAATATTTCATAATAATAAAAATGCCATTTCAATATTTAAAACAAATTGAAAGTAAACCATTTGCAGCTAATAAAAATAAAATGATAATGAAGTTGCGGAAAAGTAACACAAGAATTTAACGTAAGACTCTGTACAAATCGAGTTTTGATGCACTATTTTTAAATAAACTGCCGTGTAATAAAAAAGAAGATTTTACAAATACATAAAACACTATTATTTATTTAACAGAAAATAGAATGTGAATTTAAATACATTTACTAAATATAAAAATTATCAAATATATCCTTTTTCTACTAAGCCGCCTCCAACTCTTATACATTTTTCAATTATCTTGCGATTATGTTCAGCTACTCTCCTTAATTCACCTATGCTAATACAATTGCAGGCTTCTCTAATTTTTGAACAAAGCTCCTCTTTTATTTCGTGGTCTTGTTTTGCACACCTTGTTCTTGATGTCCCCAGAAATAAAAATCTAGCGGCGATAAATCAGAGGACCTTGCGGGCCACTGTTCATAGGGTCTATTCCTGCCTATCAACGTAAATGTTGATTTAACCATAGGCCTACCACCCTAGAACTATGGATTGAGTCACCATCCTATTGAAACTACATTTCTCGACGCAGATTTAGAGGCAACTCTTCAATGATGTCCCAAAGTTCATTTTCATAAAAGTTGAGTAGTCGATACATTATTATTATTTAATTATTATATTATTATTTAATTATTCACAGTAAAAAACAACTAATTTTGTACAACAAAATTTGGTATAGTGGCTTAAAATTAATTCTAAACAACTTTTTCTTATGATTTTTTTTATCTTAATTGCGAAGCTAAATATGAAAAATTGGGTCTACTAACAAGGTCGTAGTAGGCAGGGTTTTTATGCAAGAATGAACTTCGCGTAAAAGGCCCGCCTACTGCGACCTTGCAAATAGTCCCAATATTCCATAGTTGCTTTGTTTCACGATAAAGATATTAAAAAAGTCATTAGAAAAAGTTGTTCAAAATTTACTTCTTACAAAACATACGAAAATTCGTATCTTGTAAACCATTTTTACAAAATTTGGATAATTATGGATTAGGACCTAGAGGTCGTAGACCATGAGGACTTATTTTGATTTGCTTCTTAAATACGCGCATCATATATTTTTACCTAAGTTACTATTTAACGATTTTTAGCATACTGCCATTTCGTAAAAAAGTTTATTCAAATAAAGCGGCTTCAGTTTCGTGATGAATATGATTTCGCATGATCGCATTGTTTGCCTTACGTTAAACTCTTGCGCTATTTTTCTGCACCAAAAAGCTTAATTATTTTGATTTCTTCTGTTAAACTTAAATACTGATTCAGTATTTTCCTTGTTAAGCAATAAATACTTTTAAAACAAGATTATCAGTTAAATTTTCATTAAATCTGACAAATTTAATCGTCAGATTTTGATTTTAGGATTTTATTTTGTTTAATCTAACGCCCTAGGTAAAAATGGAAAGATAAAAACCTGAATTATACGGGGTCTGATCCGTGATTATGCAAATTTTGTGAAAAAGTATAAATGCGAATTGATCGCTGATACTTCCTATAGTAGGTTAAAATTACATTTCGCACAACTTTTTCTAATGACTTTTTTTGATGTCTTTATCGCCACGCAAAATACGGAAAATTGGGGCTACTTGCAAGGTCCTAGTAGGCGGGATTTTTAAACGAAATTGGGCCGTAACATGTTGAAAGATGTATCTTGTTAAGTTCTACCACTGTGCAAAATTTCAAATCATTAGCTGTAAAACGAAATAAAATATGGACTTGTCTTCATCTTATATGCGACACACTGTATATATATATATATATATATATATATATATATATACAGGGTGTTTCACAACTTATCCACGAAATTTTAACCACATATGCACTGTTACGAAAGAAGTTGATTTCTCAAAAAAAATGTAATAAAAATCGTACAGAAATCGAGATAATAAAATAATACAGTTTACCAGTTCACTTACTTATAAAAGCTGTTTAAAATTGTTTCGATTGGCTTCAATGCAAGCTTGGGCGCGTCTAATCTAATTTCGGCGCACTAACTGAAATACACCTCCTTCCTGCTGTGCTTGAAGTCTCAAATTATCAGCAGCCACTGTGATTCGGTCACGCAGATCTTCAATATTCTGAACTGGAGTACGGTATACCTCGTTTTTCAAGTATCCCCATAAAAAGAAGTCCAGAGGATTTAGATCGGGAGACCGTGGAGGCCATGCAATTGGTCCACCCCTACCGATCCAGCGTATCTGCTGTACCTCATTTAAAAAATTACGAACTTCTAAACGAAAATGCGGAGGTGCCCCATCGTGCAGAAACCACATCCTTGCTCGGACCGCCAATGGCACATCTTCAAGAAGGACCGGCAAATCATTCCGAAGAAATTCCAAATACTGGTGACCATTTATCCGATCCGGCAATATAAACGGTCCAATTAGACATTCATCGAAAATACCTAAAGAAAAACGATGTTGGAAGTTTGTCTGGACTATTGCGTGAGGATTTTCAAAAGACCAAACGAGTGTATTGTGAAGATTGATTATACTATTAAGAGTAAAAATTGATTCATCGGTGGCGAAAATATCAGTTGTAAAACGGGCATTTCGAGCATTTTTTTTGCAACAACCACTCACAAGATCTTATTCTGAGGGGGTAATCTGTGGGTGGCAACGCCTGGACTGTCTGGACGTGATAAGGGTACAGTAGGGCTTCATGTAATATGCGCCACGCTGTCGCATGTGAGACTTCTGGTACCTGTTGGGCTAACCTCCTTGTGCTTATTCCTGGATTTTCTTCCACAATATGCAAAATTTCTTTTTCGGCGCTTAAAACGCGTTGTGGGCGAACCCGACCCCCATCCACCCCACGTCTGAGGCGCAAATCTCCACTAGCACGTGCACGTAAAACAATTGAAGTAAATGTTTGTGGATGTGGTATGTGCCTATTCGGAAATCGGTTTGCATATAAACGAGAAGCCGCTTGCGAATTTTGCCCTGCTTCTCCGTACGCTAAAACAATATCCACTAACTCCTCATTCCTGTACACATGTGCCATTTTTAATAAATATATGTGTGTATATATATATATATATATATATATATATATATACACTTTGATGTACTACTACCAAAACGTCACTTTAAATGTTTTTTTTTTATCTTATATGAAATTTTCTTACTGAAGATCCCATTTCTTCCACTTGAGATAATTTTCGAAAAAAAATCGTGACCTCGAAAAAATTTTCGGTAATAATTCAAGCACTAGGGACATTATAAGTAAGTCATAATTATTTTAGAAACTAGTAGGTACTCTGATTAAAGGTGTGGTTGAGAATATTAGGGACTTTAAAAAGTAATGTGATAAAACTGATACTCATATAATTGCAGTGGGGGCTCGTGGATTCAAGAACGGGTGAAGCGCAACGTAGCTAGGTGCACGCCCAGTAGGTAAAAATAGCGCCATGGACGAAACATTTTCGGGGTGCCATTTGTGGCTTTTTTTTTACCTTTTTATAATGTTAATTATCCATAGCTTTGGAGCGTTTTTTAACACTTAGGGGAAATAATATGAATCTATAAAATTTTCATATATATTTTTTTATTCTTAGAAAACAGTTATGTACCACGATACACGACACGAAGCAAAACTGCTTCCGCCTCCAATGATCCGAACGCACTAATTTACATTAAGGCTATAAGAAGCGAACAAGCGCCTCCAGCCTGCATCAGCACTTTTATGCCGCTCCCATCTCTATTTGGCTTACGGATATCCATCATTGCGTCGCCATAACAACTGCCGTAAACAAATTTAAGCGCGAAAGCCGGCGTGCGGGGGGAGTCTGAGGCAGAATTTGTTAACTGCTGATTGTTATTCCTTAACGGGGCGCTCCTATGAAAAGGCGTTCAGCGCGCTACTTTTTTCATTATTTTTTGAGTACATAACGCACTAGTTTTGATAGAAAATAATGGTATACTTAAGTAAATAATGTGAATTTATATAAAACATACTACATTTTTATAATAGAAATGTAGATAATAAAATCCTTAATATTTTAAAAATATTTTTATTTTTAAGTAAATTGATTGGAACTTGTAGGTGAAGCGGCGCTTCACTCGCGTCCCCTGGCTAGCCGCCCATACCTAATTGTAAACCTTGTAAAGAAATCTTATATTTCAGCTTGGGGTTCAATTCAAAACGTAATATTTTTGCTTTAGAGGAAAAATTATAAACGAGGTATGTTTTTTTACGCAAAAAAAAAATTATGTATTTTTTAATTAAATTTTTGAAAACGCGAACCTTATTTATTTTTTAAGCGTAAACTTTTATCAAGAGCGACTTTTTTCCCATTTTATATTTTTATTTTCAAACTTTCTTAAAAAGAACTAGTGAACTGTGGATACTATAGTAGTTAGTGCATAAAAACTCTAGGAATTTCTGTTAACGTTTGCTGGAGAATGCTTAACAAATGACATAAACCTACATCGAATGAATCATTGCGCAGAAAAGGCATTTCCCACAAGTATTGTGGCATTTTTCTAGATTCGGGCTAATTCCCATAAGGTTCCCCTTGTATGCAGATGCGTGCGAACACAGTAGGAGCGTAATTGGTAAAGAGCTAAAGATGGTATCGCAGCCAAAGAACCCGCGGACAAGAACAGATTAACTTAATCTAATAAGCAGAGCCCCTGCTCTGTGATTGATCGTGTGCCTGAGACGCTTCATCGGGTCACTTTTTAGTAATCGCCTCTGTATATTTATAGGTTCCAATTATATTATGCCTCGTTGAAAAACTTATGGTTTATTATCCTATAAATATTTTGGTCATCAATGCAGAAATTAAACGTTTATTCTCTTATTAAAAGGGCAGTTACGAGAAGTTCGTTAGTAGTAATATTATGTTTACTTTACAAGTAGCAACAGAGCAAATATAAGCTGATGTTTTGAGAAATTTTGGAAATTATTATTTTTGACATTTAGAGATTCGGGATTTAACTTTTGTTGGTTGAAAATATGGTTCGTATCGAACGGAATGCCTCCGTAGGCTGAATAGTTATTGTTGTTGATATCTCCCATGGCTTCTGGGTCACCCGTGAACTCAGAAGCAAGAATATTAATATTTTTGGATTGATCGGGTTAGGTTAGGTTAGGTGCTCTATCATGCACTTGTATCTTATAACGATGAAAAAAACCGAAACGTCGTTTTTTTCAGATGTTTTTAGATTGTTTTTTTATTTTGCCCTGTAGCTTCATTTTTATCAACTTTGTTTATTATTACCGCGTGCAGTCGAACGGTGGTATGTTAAAATGCCTTTGAATAAACTATACCACTGTCAATAATGGAGGTCAGATTAACAGTTTTAAACTCAGTACTGCACTCAACAGATACCAAAGAATGTCGGAAAAAAGATTTATAACTTGAAGTTCCTATCAAATTCTGATTTATTTCTAAAGTACTATCACTAAAGATTTGACGCTGAGGACAGCAAAGTCGGCTGGCCAGCAGTTTAGGCAATTCAAAAAGGTCATTTTCATCATGTAAAATCCCCAAATTGTCTCAACATGAAGTCTTAAAATTTGTGCAAAAACTCTCCCTACGGGAGTAGCTATTTGCTATATACAGTGACCGTCTAAAGTCCGTTCCCCCCCTACTAATTTTTGAGCCAACTCGTATATCGCAACGAAATTTGGAGGGCTTAAATAGGAGATGAAAAGCTATTTTTTTATGAAAAAATGATAGCTAAAAGTTATAAAATGGCGGCTACGCGCCAGCTTGAATTAATATTTTAAATACAACACCTTGCATATTATTCCATTTTCAAAATCTGCTCATTATTCTTAACATTTTTCTCCATTATACTTTATTCCTAAATGTAAGCGCTTTCGAAATAATGACGTTTGAAAATTGACATTTTGGTCATTTCAAATTCAATCAAAAATACGATCAAGTTTGCGTTGGAAACAAAATCGTTGTCGCGGTAACATCTTGATAACTAACTGTCAAATAGTCCGTTGAGCATCTTAATTATTTTATGAAAAGTGTGACCATGGCTAGCAGTTTACACGATAAATTTGAAGCAGTTTTGTTTTTTGGAGAAGCTGGAAGAAATTTTCATCTAGCAGTCCGTATGTTTAACGATAGATTTCCCGAAAACCCTATTTCGCGGTCATATTTGCGCAAACTTTTAAATAAGCTCCAAGCAACTGGTACGATGAAAGGTGCTCCAAGATCAGGAAGACCACCTCTTTCAGAAGAAAAAAAAATTGAAATTGTTGCTGAAATGGTAATTAATCCTACTCAGTCGACGTCTGCAGTTGCTGAATCCTGCGAAGTAAGTTCGAAAAGTGTCCAAAGAGTTCTAAAAAATGAAAAATTTCATCCCTATAAAATGAAAATCCTGCATGCTCTCACGGAGGATGATCCAGACCGGAGGGTTGAATTTTGTGAGTGGTTAACAAGAAAAATTGAAGGAGAACGATCCTTCCTAAAACGTGTATGTTTCTCAGATTAATGCACGTTTTTCCTTAATGGAAAAGTCAACAAACAGAACGTACGATACTGGAGCGATACTAATCCGCATATTTTTAGAGAAGGGCATAACCAGTTTCCTGAAAAAGTTAATGTTTGGGCGGGGATTTTGGGCAACCACGTTGTTGGACCGATTTTCATCAGAGGCAGTCTTACAGGAGATCTTTACAGAATTTTTTTAGAAACTGAAATTGAACCTCGAATAAGACAAATTGTATTAAACAATCAGGAAGAGTTTGAATATCGTGAAATCATATTTCAGCACGACGGAGCACCTCCCCATTTCTATCGCATGGCTAGAGAGTTTCTCGATACAAACTTTCCTGGGCGATGGATAGGTCGCAGGGGAAGTACAGAATGGCCACCAAGATCTCCGGATCTTACCCCTCTAGATTTTTTCCTTTGGGGATATCTGAAGTTAAAAATCTACGCCACTGAATGTCAAACAATAGAAGAGTTGGAACGCAGAATAAGAGAAGCATGTGAAGAAATAGATGAACAGACTTTCATCAACGTGAGAGAAGCTATTCATAATAGGGCACTTTATTGTCAAGATTTAGGAGGAGGCCACATCGAACACTTGATAAAATAATTATTGTTGGGGTTAAATAAGTGTTATTCAAAAATAAATAAAATATTTTTTTGCCAACTAATTTGTTTTCCTTGTGAATTTACAGAACAAATTCGTAACCTTCAAGATTTTCCGGTAAGTGGTACTGTTTATCCTTAAAATACTGTCTTTACGCCTCTTATTAGTCGAATTCATTAAAAGATTTAACTACAAATTAATTAAAAAATTTAGTTAGCAGAATTTTTTATCGAAAGTGATTAAAACCATTACTTCATTTTAAACCGGATTTTCAATTTTCAAACGTCATTATTTCGAAAACAATTACATTTAGGAATAAAGTGTATTAGAGAAAAATGTTAAGAATAATGAGCAGATTTTGAAAATGGAATAATATGCGGGGTGTTGTATTTAAAATATTAATTCAAGATGGCGCCTAGCCGCGATTTTATAACTTTTAGCTATCATTTTTTCATAAAAAAAATAGCTTTTTATCTCCTATTTAAGCCCTCCAAATTTCGTTGCAATATACGAGTTGGCTCAAAAATTAGTAGGGGGGAACGGACTTTAGACGGTCACTGTATATATATATATATATATATATATATATATATATATATATATATATATATATATATATATATATATATATATATATATATATATATATATATATATATATATATATATATATATATATATATATATATATATATATATATATATAGTAAATAGTTACAATAGATGTTCTGTGTTTATATTTGTTTGACAAAATGACAATGTGCTATGTGTATTTTATTTTGCTTAAATGTTAATTGGTGTTATTGACCTTTTAATTTACGTCTCATGGAAAAATAAAATGAAAACATTTTTGAAAAAGACATGAAACTCCCTGTCGAAACGTCAAATTGAATTAAATATGACAAATAATTAAAAAATCGTTTTAATTTTATGAACACGCATCCCAAGAAAAGAAGTACCTAATTACATATACATGTTCTGAAAGAGAGAAATTTATATCTATTAAGGGGTTCAACTCAGTTTCTTAATTTATGATTTTAATTTATGTATTACTTAATAAGATTATGATATATTTTACTGAGTTGTTTTGTATCGGTTTTTGCATTTATAGAGTGTTTATTTTTTTGTATCTCTATCATTTCGTGGAATTCTCTTCTTTTTTGATGGTGCTCGGATTTTAAAATTTTAACATTGTCAAAATCGAAAGAATGTTTGCTTTCACTAGTATGTCTTGTTAATGCCGTCGTGTTCTTTTTGTCATATTTGTGTCCTTGTATTCTATTTTTTAAGTACTGACTGGTCTGTCCAATATATACACCATTTCAATCCTTAAAAGGGATCTCATATACTATATGTGTTCTTTTTTCTTTTGCAGTTTTTGATTTTAGTTTACTGAAGTTGTTCTTTAGGAGGTTATAACACTTATGGCTGACTGTAATGTCGTGTTTTTTAAATACATGTTGTAAACTTTCCGATATTTTTGGTATATATGGTAACGATATGTAGTTGGTGTTATTTTTATTAGGTCAGGTGTTTTTGTTAGAGGGGTGGTTATTGTTGTAAAATTTATGGATCCTTTTTTTTAAAATGCTGTTAATAATTTTTTGGGGATAGTTGTTTATCTCTAAGGCTTGTTTTGCTTTTTTAATGGATTTTTCCCTGTATTCAGGATCCGATAGTTTTATAGCTCTGTCTGCAAGATCTAAGACTACTGATTTTTTTTGGCACAGAGGGTGCTGGGAGTCAAAATGTAAATATCGAGAGGACCAAGTGTCTTTAGTGTACCATTCGGTTTTAATGGTGTTTTCTATGTGGTGTAATGTGAGGTCTAAGAAATTAATTTTGTGATTTATTTCTTCTTCTATGGTAAATTGTAGTTTGGGGTGATAACTATTAAAGCTTTTTAAAATATGTTGACATTTATTTTTAGCGACTGCAGATAAGCAATCGTCAACGTATCTATAGAAAAAATGAACGTCAGAATTAGATTTTTTTATTGTTGTTTCTTCCAAGTCCTACATTACTAATTGGGCAATCACATAAGACAAGAATTGTTTTTCTAGTCTATCTCCTGTTTTTTATAAATTTCTTTATAGACCAAAAATTGTATTCTGATGAAGATCACCAAATTGATCGAAACGTCAAAACTTTGTAACATGAGTTCTGTCAAACGAAATGTGTTAATTTAATTCACGAGAACCCTAACCCAAGAAAATAAAAAGTAATTATATATATATATATATATATATATATATATATATATATTTTTTTTTTTGTTAATTATATTATCTTGAAATAGCACAATATAATGAGCGAAAAGTCGATTGAATTATAGTTTTACTTCTCAATGAGTTAACCTAAGCCCAAGAAAATAATTAACAAAATATTTATATATAGTTAAAGAAAAAAAAACGAAATATATATATATATATATATATATATATATATACAGTTTTGGTATATTTTCTTTGACCTCCTAATATTATAATATATTTCTAAATTGAAATTTCTTGGTTTTAGGTCAGTTTGTGTTGAAATAAATTAGCTCACATTGTCTTTTTGAACATTTTTCTTAATGTTTCGACCTTTTTTAGGCCTTTTTCAAAAGTCTACAAATTTCAGGAATTTTTAAATTTCAAATTTAACTTACATAAATGTCAAGAATCTTACCTTAAACGTAGTTCAATTTTAAAAATAAAATTTCCAATATATTTAACGATTTCATTTTTACATATCTCACTAACAATTTACAATCACAACCGAAGAACATAAAATAAATAAAATGTATGCTTGGGTACTATAGAACTGACAGGTAGGTTTTACTTAAATTATTTAGATCTTTTTTGTCGTTTATGGCACTTGGATTTTTTTGGATTGCTACCATTTCGAGGAACTCTCGTTTCTTTTTGTTTGGTTCGACTCGTAATATTTTAGTTTCGTCGAAATTGAATGTATGTTTTCGCGATTTTCGATGTGATGTCAAAGCAGTGGTATTTCCTTTATCATACTTATGACCCTTTAATCTATTTTCTAGATACTGCCCTGTTTGCCCAATATATCTAAATCTGTAAGTTAAATTTGAAATTTAAAAATTCCTGAAATTTGTAGACTTTTGAAAAAAGCCTAAAAAAAAGGTCGAAACGTTAAGAAAAATGTTCAAAAAGACAATGTGAGCTAATTTATTTCAACACAAACTGACCTAAAACCAAGAAATTTCAATTAAGAAATATATTATATATATATATATATATATATATATATATATATATATATATATATATATATATATATATATATATATATATATATATATACAGGGTGTCCCAATAGTGCGTTCTCGGTTGATAATATCTTGATAGCGATATAAAAAAAGTTCAAATACAAAAGTTGTAGAACAACACGGGCTGCATATTTTTGTTTAAACAGGGTGTCCCAAAAATCTGTAGCGAAGCAAAGTTGTATTTTTTCTTACGGGACATCCTGTATATTTTTGCATATTTAGATTCTGCTCGTGATTCTACACATTTTTTGTATAACATGTCCTATGTCTAAATCTGATAGTTTTTCTAATATCCACCATTTTATAAAAAATTATGAATTGCAGTGCCTTTTTTCAAACGACGTTGGCCGTTGGCTTTTTGATATAGGATTATGATTTTTGCCAGGAAAATTAACAAAAGTATGGGTTGATTTTCAACGTGAACAAAATTTGTCGGCGTTGTACAGGGGGTCCTAGATAAATAGGAGAAATTAAAAAATTAAAAACATCATATCTTCATTTTTTTAAATGGAATATATAGTATTTAGAATTTGCTTTATTATCGAATTTTCTAATTACAATACACTACAAGTGACGCAAAATTAAAAATTCAGCTCATAATATTGTGCTAAGAATCGCGGCCTAAAGACTTAGAACAGATATTTTACCAACTATTCTTAAATATTAGTAGGTAGTGTCAACATTTAGTTAGAACTTAATGTACGAAGAAGCTTTAGACAATCCTAAAGTAAAAACAAATGAAAACGGGGAAAATGTTGTCATGGCGAAATGTCAAACTCTTGTATTTGTGTAGTAACGGTGTTCAAATTGATTCAAAATGAATTTTTCTAGAGAAGAATTGATTAACATGATTTGTTTTGGGCGCAGGTCATCAAAATTGTTTTTTAGCAAGAGTTTATGCGCAACGGTTTAGCAATGCCGAACGTCATCCTCATGAGGTATCATTTGTCAGACTCAAAGAATGATTTGAAAGAACTGGATGTGTCGATTACGAACAAAAATTGGAAAGGCAGAAAAGAGCCGCAAATGAAGAAACTGAATATATTGTTATGCAAACTTTAATTGAAAATCCTCATATTTCATGTAGGCAGTTATAAAAGGAGAGAGGTGTTGCTAAATCTACGGCAAATAGAATAATTAGAAAACATAAATTTCACCCATACCATATTCAACTGGTACAAGAGCTGGATCAAGACGATTTCAATCGAAGACTTGAAGTTTGTACTTAAACATTAGCAAAAAATAGAGAATAACATGATTTTTTCAATATCATTTTATTTACTGACGAAGCGACATTTTATAAAAATATATATGTCAACCGACATAATTTCCACTATTATAGTTCTGAAAACCCCAGATTCATTATCCCCTTGGATCATCAGCATAGATGGTCTCTTAATGTATGGGCTGGTATAATCGGTAACCGTATCATTGGACCTTATTTTTTCGAAAATAGAGTTAATGGAGACACTTTCCTAAATTTACTGCAAAACAGTTTGCAGGAGTGGATTGACGAATTACCTTTGAATCTACTGAGGCGGATGTGGTTCCAACTAGATAGCGCTCCGGCACATTTTAGCAAGCAGGTGAGGCAATTTTTAGACGCGAATTATAAAAATAAATGGATTGGTAGGGGAGGTCCAGTATCATCGCCGGCAAGGTCTCCGGACCTCACAAAACTAGATTTTTTCTTGTGGGTTTTGTTAAAGAGCAAGTTTACCAAACGCCACCCACTACCATAGAGAATATGAAAATGAGAATTAGAAATGCATGTAGAAACATCAATGCCGCGATGCTGAATAGAGTTAACAATTCCTTTGTGAATCGGCTACAAGCGTGTGTTGAAAGAAATGGTGGTCATATTGAACATTTAATCAAGTGATTGTAGGACTTCTTTTTCTGTTGTGTCTCTTTAATTAAAATATTTATTTGCCTTTTTACGTAAAGAAAAATAGTAGACTGAATTTTTAATTTTGCATTTTTTACTGTGTATTAATGTACAGGGTGATTCACCGAGATTTGCCACCCCCCTTAATTCCTTTATTTTTAATAACAGAGAAAAAGTTGAAATACAAAAGTGTCCCTCGGATATCAACTTTGTTATTTTAAATGGAACACCCTGCATAATATTACATTTTTGGATTCCTCCTGGATTGCCATTGAAAACCAAATAATAAATACAAAAATGTCAAAATCTCGGAAACTATGACAAATAGGTAAAGGACATATTTATAAAGAAATATAGGGTTTTGGGTCACGAATAGTCTAAAATATTAAAATACTATACATTCCATTTAAAAAAATGAAGATATGATGTTTTTAACTTTTTTAATTTCTCCTACTTATCTAGGACACCCTGTACAACGCCGACAAATTTTGTTAACGTTGAAAGTCAACCCATACTTTTGTTAATGCACTGCAATTCATAATTTTTTACAAAATGGCGGATATGAAAAAAACTCTCAGATTTAGATATAGGACATGTTATAAAAAAATGTGTAGAATCACGAGCAGAATCTAAATTTGCAAAAATATACAGGGTGTCCCATAAGAAAAAACACAACTTTGCTTCGCTATAGATTTTTGAGACACCCTGTATATTTATATATATATATATATATATATATATATATATATATATATATATATATATATATGTATATATATATATATATATATATATATATATATATATATATATATATATATATATATATATATATATATATATATATATATATATATATATATATATATATATATATATATATATATATATATATATATATATATATATATATATATATATATATATATATATCTATCTAATAAGCTATCTTTTTTCGGGTTCTCACATTTATATGGTTGGTTTCTAGTACTACAAAGTTCATGATTATCATTAATGGTACTAAAATTAATTATATTAATTAATGATATTTGGCAGGATCAAAAATGGTTATGACACTGGTGGGTTTGAATGCGTACAAGTTCTAACGAATTGCTTATCAGTGGTACGATAGCGCAGTTGGTTAGAGCGATGGACTAGTGATCCAGAGGTGCGGGTTCGATCCCCGCTCGTACCACAACTTTTGCTGTTGATTATATATATTTCTAAAAATATACAAATTACCTCAAATCAAAAACTGGCAACATTTTGATATGAATCCAAAATAGCGACCTAACAAAATAGTTAAAAATCATCCTGAAAAAAACAACTTAATAGATTATTTTAACATTTTGTGCAAGCATTAAATGTGATATAGAGATAAACGAGTATCCCCCAGCTAGGGTGTTAAAAGTACGGGGACGAAAAAAGCTGAAAATAGTTTCCCGTCAAATCAAAAATCAATGGGCCCGATCGTTGTTGCAAATATTTACAACGGTATACGTTAATTTCTAAGAATAAGGAACCAAATGTATCTAAAATTCATTTATTAAACTTTCATATAAATAAAAGAGGCATTAACATCCGAAAACTCCCGATAATATAACATGATAGCTCTCTTTCCCTATCTAAGACCACTTAGAAGTATTTATGGGGATCCGTGCGGCCGCTTTTTAATTACCAGTATAATAAAACTCATAAAAACTAAATCATAATACCGTATAAATTATGAAATTTTTAATTGCGCGCACAGTAGGTGACCAACCATATATCTTCTGTTTTGAATGAATTTCGGCCGCACCGGAATTTTTAATAAGATCCATTATTTCGGCTTATTATTTCGTCTGACTGACTCTTTCCTTTTCTGCTTCCATCACGACTACTTTTGTAATGAATTATACAAATTTATGAAAATAAACCTTCTGGTGATAACGTTTAAAACCATCGAAATATAAATAATCAATTATATAGATTACATTTGGAAGATGGTTGAGTTAATTTTAAATTTAATATGTTTAAAATAAATTTGAGCCTTTTGAGAGGGGAGCGGACTTCCGGCAATACCTACTAAACAACGAGGCCTACGCGCTTACGCGTGACGTCATCAAATTTAGCCCTATGTTATTTCACTACCTTCATTAGTAGGTACAGATTATTTAACTGGACGTTTTCAATTGAGCATTTTTTTTGAATTTCAGCAAATAAACATCAATTTATAGGGTTTATTTTATGAGTTTTTGAATCTGTCAATATTCAGTAACTTTAAGAAGCCCATGAATGGTATGGTTTAATGCAGTGTGGGTTTGTCGAGTAAGTGTATTTGTAAAATTAGTTGGACTCCAAGTATCTATCCAATTTTGCATTTTTAGCAAAAAACAAAATTTAGGATCATCATTGGGGGCTGCTAGCATTTGTTTGGTAAAAGGTTCCTGAAATTTATCTAACAAATGTTTTCCCTTAAGGGGAGTTTTTACACTCACAATTTTCCACCATGTCAATATAATACTAACAAAGTCTCCGGTATCTCAGAACCTTTTAGGTTTAAAAGAATATCAGTCACAAATTTAAATTTTTTTTTATATTGTCATTGTCAACTTTATCTGAATTGGGAGGTTCTGTGGGAGTTTCCCCTGTTACGGGGGAGTTGACTTGACTCGGTATGGTGTAAATTACGAGTTTCACTAGGATCAGGAATGTCGCTATCAAGATTTATGGGTATTGACATCATCATATTGTCAATTGTGTCAATTAAACTTTCTATTTCATCCAAACTGCTAGATAAAAATGGTGATTTTAAATTTGTTATTGAAACACAAACAGACTGATCATATAAAAATGTTTCTAATTTTAAATCGCTATTTATAACAATTGCCCAAGTTACTAGGGTACCAGGAGTATATTCAAGTTTAAATAATGTTACTTTATCTGTATCCTTTACCGAAAACCACCCTTTCCCTAAACTAAAATTAGAAATACTTTTAAAAACTCTTCATAACTTTGACAACATGTAGCCTCTCTATGTAAATTAAACTCTTCTTTACTTTGCTCTATGGCTTGCAAAAGATGTAGTTCATCAAGATTCTTTTTTTTTTCATCTTTACTTTTGCGGTCAAGAACGTTTTTTGACAAATAATTGGGGCAATTTGGGAAAACCGTTGGTACAGAATGTTCTTTTAATCGGTGTTTTTTAAATGTACAGTAATAATTTTACCTGTTCTCGGATCCTGTTCTGAAATATCCCAAATTATACTACCTTTAGAAAAATGTAGCTCACACACTTTAGTGTTTTTATTGGGCACTAAATCATCCCGCGGAATTGCTCGTAGCCATTTTTTTGTCTTTCGGGAAACTAAACACGTGAACTTTTGGTCCGGTTTTGTAATTACCCGGCAGTTAGACGCACAACACTTAAACGGCATGTTTACATGAATTTAAACGTACAAAAACTAATAAATATAAATAAATTTTCACCAAAAATGAAGACAAAACTACTCTATTTACTCTAATTCACGAACAACGACATCATGTTTCACACTGTTTTGTTTTCAGTTAGCAAATGCCGGTTGTCGGCCAGTTATCGCGATACGACATAAGCAAAACTGCATGGTCTATGCTTTAATGCATATCTTACGGAGGCGACTGCCTGCCTAGATGTCGTGACGTATGGCCTATTTTAATTTCAGCTGGTAGGCCTTGTTGTTTTGTAGGTATTGCTTCCGGTCTTTCGCGTAATAATCAAGTGTGCTTCCCAAGTTTCATTAAATGACATGCTAAAGTGGGATAAAATCGTTACACACATCGTTATTAATACACATTATCGGAGTTATAATATAATTTACATTTTCCTGAAAAAATTACCTATCAGATATTTCAAAAAAAATTACCTCTGTTACCTGTACAGGGTGTCCTAAATTCGAGGAGTATCATTGGGATCTCGAAAACTATAAGATATACAAAGTCGGTTAAATTAGAGTAAAGTTGCGCAATTTCATGCTAATCGAAATGCCGCCTTAAAAGTTTCAAAATTTCGAATACTTCCGAAGATATTCGAAAAAACCCAAATATGAGCGATTCGGTTTTTATTTTTTTCTGACCTATTTGAAGCGATATGACAAAATAAATTCCACATTCTTTACTTTTCCTGCTTTACAAGATGGCGCTGCTAGATTTTCAATCCGGCGTTTCGTTTCTTCGCAACCAACATCAACTTTGTTTTTTTAAATAAGCAAAAAATTCCATTTTATGCTTAATTAACTTTAATTTACATTCTTAATTCAATGACATAACACACTTGACATATATCCGACGTGTCGAGCCGAAAATCCATCATCACTGCTAGTTGCTGATGATGGCTATGGACCGAAACGTCCGATCAAAAGCCTGATGACGCCATCTTATAGAGAAGAAAAATGGCCATGAAAATGTTAAATTTATTTTGGTCTACTTCTTTAAGTAAAATCAGAAAAAAATAATTTGTTAAAATTTATGTTCTGGCAAATAATTGCCAGAAGTCAGAATTTGAAATTTGATTTTATAATGAATTTATTAAAAAAAAAAAGAAAAAAATATTTGTTTTTTCATTGATAGCTTCGAGAATATATTTTCATTAAAAACTAAAAACTACAAAAATTTTACAAATTTAAATTAAAAAAAGATTAATTCAAATTCATTACTAAATATTTAACAGATACATAAAAGTAGCAAAAAGTATAAACATTACAACAAGTATTCAAATTGAAAACCGTTTGCTTCAATACATTTTTGGGTTAATCGATTAATTTTGTAAATTGCGCGTTGAATGGTTCTTGTTGGTATAGCACTTATTTCTCTCACTAAATTATAATAGTTCTTCAATATTTTCGGGCAAATTCCGATATAACTGACTTTGCAAAAAAACCCCAGAGATAGTAATCTAAGGGGTTTAAGTCGGACTTTTTGCTGGCCAGCGTACAACCCCTCGATTCCCAATCTATTTACCAGAAAATAAAAGATTGAGAATCTCTGTCACTTCTCTTCCATTATGGGGAGGAGCACCATCTTGTTGCCACAATAGATTTCTTGATACTTCTAATGGTTGGTTCGACAAGGCATTCATTATTTATTGCTCTATCAAATTTATATTTTTGAGATGTAAGGCGACCAAGTCACAATCCAATCCCGCCCATACACTAAACGATTCCCTTGTACCCATGCGATCTAAGAGTTCGCCAAATTCTCATGCGTGGTATTTCCAAATCATCTTCATTTGCCCTAAGAGATGATATAGGTGCATTTTCAACCTATAATATAGAAATTAGTAAATAATTAGGTGCCTTTTAGTACGTTATATTAAGTTAGAGCATCTAAAAAAACATGAGCGATTCATATCTTCCATCCGACATCGAAAAAGCGGCTACCGGAGTAATTTCCAGTCTTCTGCTCGAAAAATCACGGGCAAAATATGAGTTGGCCTACTTCCGGTATCAGAAATGGTGTGAAGAAGAGAACGGACAAACTATCTCCAGTGAGAAGGCATTGTTACTCCATTTTAATGATTGATCCAAATTTCAAAAACCATCCTCTCTTTTGGCATACTATTCAATGAGACAAACTTTATGTACGATGGAAAAAAATACAAAATGACATTACCAAGAGGGAGTTTAAACACATGAAAAATATGGTAAACAACTTAAGAAAAAAACTGCAAAAACAGTATGCAGAAAAACTATTTCAAGAAGCACAAGGGGATTCTAAAAAAACATGGTCAGTTATTAATAATTTATGTAACAGAAATAAGAAAAAAAGCACTAAGATAAACAGAATACAAAGCCAAAATGGACACTTACTTACTGAAGACAAAGAGATAGCAATAGAATTTAATAATCACTTCACAAACATAGGAAAGGCATTGGCGTCACATAAACAATCTAATATACAAACAAAGTTCCCTGAGGAAGAAGTACATGAAACCATATTTCTAAATCCAATGAATTGTATCGAAATAACAAACATAATAACTGAATTGAAAAATAATTCTACACTAGGATTTGATGATATATCGAAGAAGGACTTATTATCACTGCTCAAAGTTATTAGTGAGAAAATTGTTGAAATTATAAATGGGATATTGGAAAATGGAATCTATCCCGAGGAGCTTAAAACAGCCAAGGTCGTCCCAATACATAAAAAAGAATCTCAAGACAACATGAACAACTATAGACCCATATCTATACTTAGCACTTTTTCTAAAGTATTGGAAAAAAGTAATAAAAACAAGACTAGTGAAGTTCATTCAAACGACATTTAATTTTGATCCATGGCAGTATGGCTCTCAGAAAAAGAGTTGTACCCTATGAGCAACAGTGGATATGCTGGAATACATTTCAGGTGAAACAGATAAAAATAAGTATGTGGTAACTGTGTTTGTGGATCTTCAGAAGGCATTCGACACTGTACAATAATACATAATACATAACAATAAGAAATAATGACTTAAAAAATTACTTTGAGTGGCTGTGCTGTAATAAATTGAGTGTAAATACGGCCAAGACAGTGTATATGGTAATTAACCAAAAAACTAAAAATCCGTCTAAACCTATTATTAAACTTAATAATAATGTGTTAAAAGGAGTTAGTGAATACAAATATTTGGGGCTGATAATACAAAATAAACCAACTTGGAACGCAGATAACAAAATTAGACATTTAACAGCTTCATAGATCCTTATTTGCGATATCTTATTCCATGTTGGGGAAACACAAATCAATACCTATTAAACAAACTACAAAGGCTACAAAACAAGGCACTAAAAGCAGTATATCTTTTGGACTATTACACCCCTACTGAATATTTATACATGCAGCACCCCTATTTAAGAATAAAGCAAATAAAAACTCAAGAACAGACAAAACTTATATACAATATACAAAATAAAACTCTTAAAAGCAACATCATATTAACACAATGCAAGGACACCCATGAGCATAACGTCAGATCAAGAGAAAGAATAAGGAATAAATTAACACGAACCAAAAAAGGTCAAGTCTCCCCCATATATCGAAGCATACAATCATACAATACTATTCCTGAGACCATCTTAGAAAATAGACCTACAAAGATGTATAAAGATCTTAAGAAGTACCTGAAGAGAGACTGAAAATAAAATTCTGCTTGTCTAAGGACATTTGTACGTTTGTAAAAGTTGTTATAATTACCTTAAATTATCTTTGTAAATTGAAATTATACAGGGTGAGTCGGGAGGATCGCCCCAAACTCCAGGAGTGTGTTCTATGAAAGATACTGATTTAAAAAAACTCATATGTTCTTATTCGATTTTCATTTGTTTTCAACTTACAACAAAAATAAGATTTCAAGCATAATTCCATACATACAACATAATAATTATAGGGTGCTTAGAAATCAAAATAAGTTAATGTTCCATTTACTGGTACTATACCTGTCAGTGTCATTTTTGAATTCGTACCTGTCAGTGTCATTTTTGAATTCGAGCTGTTGAACATATTCCAAAATGCCGAATTTTTACTCACACTTAGAGTATGCGAATATGATATTTGTTTATGGTTTTTACAATGGGAATGCTACAGCTGCTGCTGAAGAATACCGTCAACGATTCCCATTTCAACGTCATCCTGATAAGAAAGTATTTATGAGAGTTTTCAACGAACTATGCGAAAGCGGAACACTTCCCAGTGCCAACACAACTTCTGAAAGAGCTACTCAACAAACTTTAGAAGAAGTAGAAAATATTCTGGACCTAGTAGAAGAAGATGCAACCATCAGTTCACGCAGAATGGCTGCTCAGTTGGACATTCCACAAAAAAGAGTGATAAATACGCTCCACGAGCAAGGTTTGTATCCTTACCACTTACAAAAAATCCAACACCTACAGCCAGAAGATTTTGCCAAACGTATGGAGTTTTGTTGGTGGATAGACAATAATCGTCATCTTATATCGCGCATACTTTTCACGGACGAAGCAACATTTACTCGTGACGGTATTAATAATAGTCGCAATTGCCATGTCTGGTCAGAGGAAAATCCGCATGCAACAGTCGAGAGCAACTTTCAACATAGGTTCTCGGTAAACGTATGGTGTGGTATGATAGATAGTTATGTCATTGGCTCTTTTATTTTGGAAAATCGCCTCACAGGGGACTACTATTGTGAATTTCTCGAAAATGAATTACAAGGACTACTGGAGGATGTTCCCCTAAACATCAGAAGGCAAATGTACTTCCAGCATGATGGAGCTCCAGCACATTTCGCACATCAGGTCAGGCAACACTTAGACGGGAGGTTTCCAAGGCGTTGGATTGGTCGCGGTGGTCCTATTATTTGGCCTCCAAGATCTCCTGACCTCACTCCACTCGATTTCTGTTTATGGGGCTGGTTAAAAAATGAAGTGTACAAAGTGAGAGTGGACACTCGAGAAGCACTTATTCAGCGTATCAGAAATATTGCAGATGAAATTAAAGAAAGGCATGAGGCAATTAGAAGAGCAACAGGTGCCCTACGTAGACGAAGCCGAAAATGTTTAGAGCTCAATGGGGGCATTTTTGAACATTTAATATGATGAAATCTAATGATTGAAACGTTAATTTGTTAGATCTTGTTTATATTCTAATTTATGCTGTAAGTTGAAAACAAATGAGAATCGAATAAGAACATATGAGTTTTTTTTAAATCAGTATCTTTCATAGAACACACTCCTGGAGTTTGGGGCGATCCTCCCGACTCACCCTGTATATATTTTTTTTTTGGCCTCGATGCCAGTACTTGTACTGATTTGAGGTCAGAAATAAAGTATTAAAAAAAATGTGATGTCTATTAGAAAAAATGTAGATATTATTAAATACTCGCAACTAATTGTGTTTTTAAAGAGAAAGTAGACCTACAAAATCGAAGATATTAACGAAAAACGATATTGGTGTTTTGCTGCAGGAAGCTGATGATAACAAGTGTTTTATGGCAAAAGTAGCACTTATTGCTTGACTAGCACGAGCATGTAGAAGAGAAGAGCTGACAAACTTACTCTTGGAAATGTGAAAGACGAAGGTGCGTATTTCGATTTGTAATACCATTCATTCAAATAGCTCGTGAGTTTTTTTATAGCATCAGGATAAATTGAAGGTTTGAATAAAGTGGAAATTGTCCGAAATTACATTAAGTTACGCCCTAAACACGTTGATCATGGTCGTTTCTTCGTGTGCTATAAGAACGGTAAATATACAAAACAGGAGGAGGTATGGCTAAGACTATTGCTTTGTGTTTAAAATTATCCAATCCAGAACAATATACCGGCCACTGCTTTAGAAGGTCTTCTACATCACTATTAGCCAACACCGGAGTAGATATTATGACCGTGGGGAGGCACGGGGGATGGTGGTCAAATACAGTTGCAGAAGGGTACATTACTTAACTAATTTTTTAACTAAAATCAGTGCGGTAATGGCTTCTTATCTCACGATCGTAGATAATAGTATGTCATTATATAGCTAGGGACTAAAAAAATTCATTTAATCCTGCGAATGCGGTTTCAAGGGATTAAGGCATTTTAGTCCCGGGATATACAGGGTTATTCACGCAACCCGTTCATTAAAAGTTTTGATGATGCCATTTAGATAAAAATTTCAAATTTTGGGATTAAGGTAAGGTCAAGGGGTACTTCTTTTTTGAAATATTTTCAATCTCCTGTCACTTCCGTTGGTTTCAACTTGCTTATTTTAAATATAACACCCTATATTTTATGATATTTTTGGATTCTACGGAGAATTTTAATGCTATTTTATGTAGCATGTCCTATACTTAGGTTCAAGCGTTCTTAAGATATTTGACCTTAAACCGAAAATGAGCCTTCGGGGTACCAAATTTTAAAATCTCATATTTTTGTAAGTTTTGAAGATATAATCTTCATATTTTGCAGACGAACGGTAAATAATCTTAGGTTTCTATTTTTTTTTGAATTTATCTATTTTTATACAGGGTGTCCTAAATTCAGCGGCAAACATTCACATTTTCAAAGTCGCTAAAGTTCGTTTTTTTAAATGGCACACCCTATAACTTTATGCACTATCAAATGTAGAATTTCATTTTCTATCGAACTGTATTAAGGTTCCCTATACCTATTCGTAACCATGTTCGAAATAATTGGGTTTTATAAAAATATCGTATGTATTTGCTTAAATGTTTACATGTTCCAATGGTGAGCCATGGAAAAACAATTGAGATCCAATATCCAATATGACAGATGATTAGTATGCGTTATTTATCGAAAGCTGTCAGTGATAAACTAAATCTTCTAAATCGAAATGGAAGAATACTCAAACGCTGATATTCTCAATCTATTTTATATTCATGGAGAATGTTAGATAATTTTGGAGAGAACGTGTCGTGTGTTTAATGAACGCAACCCTAATTTCCCGCCAATGAACAAGTCAAAATTCAAAAGGATTGAAACGAAGTTTTTGCGTTTTATAAAGTTACAAAAAATGTTCCGAAACGATATATATATATATAAACATATATATATATACCCGCATATATATATAAAACGATATATATAATTTATATGTGTCCAAATATATATATATCATATATATATATATATATATATATATATATGATGATATATAGAATTTTGTATATATATATTTTTGATATATATATTTTGGACCGATGAAGCGAAATTTTTATATATAAATATTTCTGGGCATATATGTATATATATATATATAAACAGTGATAAGTATTTGGAAATTCTACGAGGGACGGTTTCTGAATTTATAGAAGAAATTCCTATATATATAATATATATATATATATATATATATATATATATATATATATATATATATATATATTTATCAAAGGCATATATATAACCAACAAGATATATATATACGAACAGCTATATATAACGGACAAATATATATAAGAATATATATAACGGATATATATAACATTTGTATAATTCATATATTATATTATTTATTTATTGTATTGTTATATATAATTTTTAAGTTCATAAAATATATATATATATATATAAATATATATATATATATATATATATATATATATATATATAAATGAGGATGTTTTTCATATATATATATTTTGTAACATTCTAATATATAATATATATATATATATATGTTATTTTATATATATATATATATATAATAGAAAAGCACAACAATTGTTTTTCCATGGCTTACTATGGGAAGGTATATATATATATATATATATATATATATAAATTTCTTTATATATATATATATATATATAGCAATAAATTAAATTTTGAAACACAAAAACAAATTCAGTTAAATAAATTTAATAAACTTTATATATATATATAATATATATTTAATAAACAAAACTGCAGTTACTTTATCAAATAGACAAATTTCAAAGTCTGAAAAACTTGTTCTTTCTAAAGGTTTGGATTTTTCAGTTACACAAAAAAACAGTTCCTAAGTTTGATATCATTTCAACAATTGAAGAAACGGCTCAAAATCTACCAGATGATCAAAAAGATGAATTTAGAATTAGAACTAAAATTGCTCTTGAAAAACCACTTAAAATTAGATAAAACCTCACCCCATAGATCGAAAAGCACTAAGAACATCAATCAGATAACACAATTAAAATTTTTCCAGCAGATAAAGGAAATGCAACTGTTTTAATGGATTGTACTGACTACGACCAAAAAATAACCTCACTTATAAACGAAAACACTTACTCGAAATTAAATAAGGATCCAACAGAACACATAAAAAGACAAATATACACTATGCTTATATATATATATATACGAGCCCAGTCGCATAAGTATTGGATATATATATATATATATATATATATATATATATATATATATATATATACCAAAGGAATGAATAATATATATATGTAGATATATATATATATATATATATATATATATATATATATATATATCCTAACATCATCAACTATTTAAATAGATTTTTAATCTTACCGGTATTAATACCAATATAAGTACCAAAAATCCTAAACAATTCTCACTACTGATAAAAATAAAATAAGTAAATCCGTTTTTGTACATTTCCCTCACATCTTAGGGAATAGTTATTTTTCTATGGAGCAATAATTCAAAACGAGAATGGAAGAGTAAATATTTTTACCAAGAATGAAGATTCAGCCTTAAAAATAATGTTAGATACTACAGCGGCAGCCACATGTGAAATAACTCGGTAGTTCCTAAGACATTATTCTAACATGAATTACATATTAGCATGTAACTTGATACTTTATGGTACATAACCCTTGAACCATGGCGCATATCTGTATGACAAGAAGCTTTTTTCTTGCGGTGTGGTACTTTTAGTACATGTGATTTAATCACCTTCTACTTACTGGAGACAGGACCGAATTGATAATAATTTGCTTAAAGGCGATAACCTGCAAGAAAGTGTGCTGTATAACAGATATAACAAATTTGATTTCAGATGGACTCAATCCTAAAATTTAATTTCGGAATATTTTTGATAAATACAAATTAGGACCAACTTCGAATTTTCGACCTTATCACCTTTTAAAATTATATAAAATGTAAAAAACAAAACTATTTTTCACAAACATTTCCACTATATTTGTTAACAAACAAGTTTCACTACACAGTGGCTTCTTCGGACGTTACATCTCGAATAAACAAACTTAAAAAAGGAAATTTATTATGGTTAACAATAATTATAGTGAAAGTATTTGTGAAAAATAGTTTTGTATCTTACATTTTGCATAACTTTATTATGGATTTCCACCGTATCGGCTAGTAGAATGTTAGAACAAGCTTCAGTAAGCTTCCAGCCAACTGGTATTTCAAACAAATTTTGAGAGTCCTCATATATTTTCAAAACTTTAAAAAAACACCGTTTTTCCAAAGTACAGGAAACTGAAGAGTAACAGCAAAAATGAAGCAGCACAAGAAAGTTCCACCTCTGGTCTTAAGAAATCGCTATCTGCAGAAAAGAAGACCCAGTTCCAGAAACGAGGTATACATCATCTTCCTAAAACTAATTCACGAACTTTTACTTAAATTACATTACATTGAATTTCACGAATTTGATCAGCATATAAGAGAAAAAGTCTCAATTATATACACACATTTTCTTAAACTAAAAAAGAAACTTTGTTCTCTAATACCTAAAAATAATACAAACATTAAACTAAATTCGAAACAAATTTTTGACCCCAAATTTTTTGATAGATTTTCTAACCCCTCTAGCGTCCACTTTTCAGAACTGAAATAAAGTTATTCGAAAAAGGGTAAATAAACAATTCGTGACTAAACTTCAGAACTTAGATTATTAGGTTAGATTAGAAACTGAACTAGTCCTTAAAGACATCTTTTCATTCTAAAACTTGGAGATTCAATTAAAAAATAATTTCTTAAAGATTCTAAGTCAAATTCAGAAATTCAATGCGTAAAACAACTTAAAAATAAGTCAAAATGTTACCTTTACTAAAGCTAACAAAGGTAACACTGCAGTTGCTATTGATGAACATTATAAAAATTGAAAATTGGCATGTTATATTAACTATTCGCAGAAACGAGGAACAAATATAAAACTATAGAGCTAGTCTGAAAAAGAACACCTTAGTCAAAGCAGAAAAAGTCTAGGATGTCAGATAGAACTACCTTGCTTGAAGAATCGTTATCTGTTGTCTATTAATAGATAAAAAACTAAAATAATACTTCAATCAATTCTGCACAGAATCACCAACGTATAATTACAATTTTGCATATCGCATATTATTTAGTAGCTGTCTATTTGCCAAATACAATGACATACCTATTTAAAATTGTTGTTTTCAAATCTTGAAGATCATCACTGTTGAGTCTGGTTAAGCAACGACCAAGAAGGTAATATGAAAGGCCTTCCGCCATATAAAACTGTCAGAGATGGGCAGATTTGTATATCTACAACAAATTTATCAGCAAGACGCGTACATTGCTCCTGAAAAGTACCTCTTATGAAACTGAACGAAATTTATTGTTTTTATTTATATAATTTAATCTTTTTTTTCTAAATATAATAAATATATTTAGTTAAGAATGAAAATATCTTTCCTCGATAATATCCTAGCACTTATCGATTACAATGGTTAAAGAAAAATTCCTTGTATAATATCAGGTTATTTAGGGTTTTGTTCAATAAAACCAATTAGATACTTTTTCTATTTCTCTCTTTCTTGATATTAGCCTAATAGAAATAGTATTATATTCCAGTTTCCTTTATATTTATAAAAATAAATTGCTACACCCACATAATTTGCTTTATACCATAAGTACCATAATTATTTAATAGCACTTAGAAATGGGTAGTTTTTTTTTTGGTGGATAACTCAACCATTAAATCAAAGACATCGAATGGAACAGATATTTCCTGTACAAGTATGTCCGCGTATAAAAAACAAAATTCTGATGAATATGTTCAAGAACAAGGTGCCAAATGTCGGTGGGGACATTCAAGGCAAAATATGCTCAGATGCCAAATTTTGTACACGATAATTATTATTATTTAAGAGTATTAAATTGTAATATATTTGACGGACAGTTAAAATTACGAAATATTTAAATGGAAGAGCAAGAAGTGTATTTTACGAGACATGCAACAGCCCATTTTGCAGTAGTCTTCCAGAAGTTCTACAAGTTTTTCGTAAGTTTCTAGTTTTTTGTTTCCTGAAAGCTCCGAAACAATTCTTTTAAAAGAACTCCACGCAGCAAATTCAACTTCACTTGATTTTTGATCAAACTTTTCATCCCTTAGTATTTTTCAAATTTTTTCTCCTTTTTTATTTAAAGCTCTTACGAATTGTGTGATCAGTCCCAGTTTAATGTCTAATGGAGATAACAAAACTTTTTAGAATGAACAAGAGGTATATTCTTTACTTTAGCTTGGCCTGGAACAAATTAATCTCTCTAAACCCATTCTTTTACTTGGTAATAGCGCTTGTGTTCTACTCTCTCAAAGACAAAGAAAACAGCAATACTTGGTAAATCCACCCTGAGGCCCTAGTAACAGTCCTATGACTTTATGTCACCACATATCTGCCACTTATACGTATCATAGTTTATTGCATTTAGAATAAGTGACATACTTTCGTATGTTCCCAGCATGTCAAGTGAATGAGCAAGAGGAATAGGGGGTCTTTTGTTGCCATTATGGAGTAGAACTGCTGTTAAACCTATTTTAGAAGAATCTATAAATAAGTGCCATTCGTCCGGGTTATGTGCAAAGCCTAATTTCTCCACTATTTGGATTAACACAAACACACATTTTATTCTGCATAGTAAAAAAGACAGATTCTGATTACGGTTCCTAAATATTGTAACTTTGGTTCCAGTGGCTAATAAATTCCATTGTTATAATCTTGAACCTATTAGTTCAGCATGTTCTTCGGATAACTGCAGGTCCGGAACTAGATCATTTAATTCAACTTGTTTGATTAAATGGGGTGCTTTTTCATCACTTTCGGGTAAATAAGAACCGTTCTTTTCTAATATATTATTGTGTTCAGCCTTATCACCATAAATCTTCCTTCCAATTTGCCGAGGGCTCTGGAACCCGAAGTTATTTTTTTTTAATTCCAACAAACATTACCTTTTAAAATAATATGATTAAAATACTTATTAATTTTTGGTGAAAAAACTCAAAAGTCGTACGTGTTAGGAAATTTTTACCATCATATTCGCATTTAGTGACCAAAAATTAACAAAACTTAGCCTTTTACACCACAGTCGCAAAGTGTCTGTAAACTAGTGAACTTTATGTTTATCGATGTTAAAGAAATATAAATAGGGGAGACCGGGTAACAATGAGACACGGGGAACAATGAGGCAATTCAAATTGCCGCGATATACTTAAAGGTAGGAGGGCGCCATCTCATGACAGACTGCCTAAATATACACGTTTCCATGTTTTGTTGTAGGAGTGTCTCTTCGGCATACAACAGAATCAAATGAGAGCGTTAAGTCATTATATATATAAAAAAGTTCTACTTAAAAGAATAGTTATTTGTTGTGTTATTTGTTTACTTTTTGCACCAAGAAAAGATATAAGTACGTTTGCTTATTTAGAACGTGTTTTTTTGTTGTAGAACATAACCTCTATGCAATTAAAACCACATGGTTTATATGGGTAACAATAAGAGACCCGTCAATGGGTATCAATGAGACATGTCGCATTGTTCCCCAATAAATATTCTTTAAAATAATAGAAACCAGTTTCATAAAAAAGTAATAACCCTAATCACAAATGAATAGTTTTAATCAAGGCTCGAATTAAAAAAATATACTTATACAAAAAAAATTTTTGGGCAGGAGGAAACTTGGTTTTTCCCAACTGACAACATATTTCTCCAAACTGGTTTGAAATGTTTAAAAAAATAAGAATTAGACACCGTTTTTTTCCAACTCGGTAAAATCATTGAATTATTAAGCGGCAAGCTCCTCCTCAACCTCCCCATCGCGACGGCTCTGGGAAAGTGTCATATTATAGTTTTATTCCAGGTCACAATGCTTAGCTTTCCCAAAATGAACACCAATAAGGGATCATTTCCTGAACAAACAATGAGAGAAGCCGTGACTCTAGTGACGGAAGGAAAGTCGGTTCGTTTGGTGGCGATAGAAAAAAATCTTTAACATGCTACTTTGGCGAGATATGTAGAAAAACAGAAGGAAAATCCGGGACAAGTGATTAAAATTACTCCAAACTACAGTGTGAATACAATTTTTATCACAGACCAAGAAGATAGTCTGGTAGATTATATATTGACGTGTTCTAAAATGTTCAAAATGGCTTATCTTAAGTAGAAGTTAGGAAGCTGGCTTATGAAATGGTAGTTGTAAATCAAATAAAATTTCATGATAAACGGAAAGACTTGGAAATGGCGGGAACTGAGTGGATGGCAGGTTTCATGCATAGGCATCAGAATTTGTCACTGAGATTAGCAGAAAGCTGCAGCGAGTGCCACTTCATTTTATGAACACAACGTTTCAATTTTTTTTAACAATTTAGAAAACCTTTTGAAAAACATTCAAAATTTTTAACGTTGATGAAACCGCCACCAAAACTGTTCCAGAGAATCGCGTATTATCACAGAATGAGGCAATAAACAAGTTCGTCATGTAATAAGTGCTGAAAAGAGCACTTTAGTTACTACATGTGCATTTATTTCCTCGGGTGCACTTCAAAGACTACATGCTTGTCGGGGCTACACCTGGCACGTTAGGATTGACCCACCCTTTAGGCTGGATGATCACTCCTCTGTTCGTCAAGGTCATGAAACATTTTATTCAGCACACTAGTAGCTCTCCAGATAATCCTTCCTTGTTAATCTTCGACAATAATGAGAGTCATCTATCCCTGGAAGTAAGATTGATCAAGCTAGCTAAGAGTTCTGGGGTTAAATTGTTAACGTTACCGTCCCACTCAAGCAACAAATTACAACCACTTGATGTGGGAGTATTTTGCCCATTTCAAATTTATTATCGTGCTGCCCATGATTCTTGGAAGACCAGGAACCCGGGGAAAATTTTCTATCTATAATGTGGCAGAATCTGTGGGATCCGCATACGGAAAAGCAATAACGCCAGAAAACATTCAGACAGCATTCAAAAAATCAGGAATTTATCCATATGACAGATTTGTTTTTACAGAAATTGACTTTTTGCCCAGCAAGGTCACTGATCGCCCTAATTCTGCATTATCAGTTGATATGCAAATAGAATTACAGTCACCGATAATATCAGAACAGCAATCAAATCAAAATCTACAAGTAGAAAATGTTGTTTCGCCGAAAGAATTCAGAGGTTTTCCGAAAGCTGGCGAACGTAAGACAAACCGAATGGGTAAGAAAAAAGGTAGAAGCTTTATAGCCACTGACACGCCGAAAATGAAGCTGCTGGAAGAATCCAAATTTATCAAGCGATGTACAAAACTGTTAAAAGGGTGAAGAGAACCGTTTCTGAAGCCTTTAATTCTAAAAAAGATTATACAACCGAATTTGAAAACGAATCAGTAGACGAAGAGATTTCGATGGACTTAAATGTGCATATCAATTTAAGGCCATTTGACTCTGGTGTTCCGCAGGGCTCAGTCCTGGGTCCTTTACTTTTTTCTCTTTGCATTGCTGACATACAGTCTGTTTCTCTAAATCCTGCTACATCCATCTTTATGCTGATAATATTCAGTTCTCATTTGATTTTTAACCTAATGGAAAGGATTGGGTAAGAAATATAATTAATGAAGATCTTCACAATGTTAAACAAGGGATAAGGAATAACGGACTTGTGTTGAATGTATTGAAGAGTCAGCACATGTTGATAGGTTCAAGCTATCACCTCGAACAGGTCGGCGATCTTGAGCTTCTGGTGGATGGAGAGGTGATCGAGTTCAGCCAGTCTATTAAGAATCTAGGACTGACGATTGATCCAAGATTGAAATTTGAGAGTCATGTTTCGGATTTCTGTCGCAAGGTCTATCTAAGCTTGAAGAGGCTTTATCCTTTTAAGAACTTTATAATTGGTGACTTTAAATGCAGGGCTAGGTTATAGAGATCACTGGAGACAGTGTACCTTGTTCTTTTGTGTATATTTGTGCTTACTTTTTTGCCGAATTTTACACATTAAATATTTTTTTTTTGAATATTAACAAGGATCCTGAGGAAGGAGATTAAGTGGTGGTTCAATTTTTTAAAGGCGTTTTTTATGTTGGTCAAATTCTCACCCATCAAAATGACGAAAATGAGGTAGCGTGGTTAACATCGATCAGTTGGTGTAACAAAACGACAAAAATCTGCATTTTGTTTTGAAATTGATCTAATACAGTACAGCATACGATAATTTTTGTTTAAACTATACAATTTTTTAATCGTTAATCACAATATATGTTTTTTCAGTAGTTTACTGGATTTAATAAAGTTAAAAAATATATGTCTGTTAGTCACAATATATTATTTTCAGTAGTTTAGTGAATTTTTGCTCCATTTCATTTAATACAGTTAAAAAATTATGTCCGTCTCATTGTTCCACATGGAATGTCTCATTGTCCCCCATAATGGGAAACAATGAGACAGTTCGCAATGTAAAAAAAGTATTAAATTTATTAGTCCTGCGTAATAAAATTCGAAATTAAACCATGTTTTCTAAATCCATACTTTATGGGTGTTATACCAGATTTAAATAAATGGGGGTTTTTCGTTAAATTAATTTTTAAAAACATTTTGCAACAAAAGTGTCTCATTGCTACCCGGTCTCCCCTATTATAAATTATGTCTAGCAAGAATAAGAAAATACCAAAAAATTAAACGTATTTAATTGCTGTAGAACCTCTAAATAATAGACAGAAAACAATATTCATTCGTGGTTTTCAGAAGCCATAACTTTCATTCAACGAACGACCGATTTATGGCTCTTAAACAAATACATACCTCCCTATATAATGAATCGGTTAAAAACGACTCTAATAAACGTTTTGATGGCAGTAGCTTCTTTGTCTTGAAACTATAAAACCAAATCAAGCCTGGACAAAATAAATAAACAGAAGACCGCATTGCAAATCACTGCTTGCCTCGAAACCCCATAAATACACATTTTTATTAAAATTTATAGTTCGAGATACACGGACTGATGTTTCCATTCATGGAACAGAATCGACGAGATTATTTTTTATTCTATAGAATTACGTGTTCCTTATTTTAGTATTTGCAATGAATGTAGTAAAGGTTACTCCAAGAGTGATAAAGTATGTAAAAATATTGTTCTTTTGATCGGCATGCCATTAATTCTTGGACGTATAATAGACTTCCTATTCAAATATATGAGCATCATACACATCAGTTACAAGGAATAATTTCCTATTCGGTTAACCGGTTATAATCGTTTATTTTTTACTTTCAGTTATAACCTGCTTTTGTTTACAGACACCCAATAACCGGTAAAAAACACCGAAACATTTTTATTCAATCAAGAAATATATTTCAAATACAGAATAATTCGAATAAGTAGCAACAATCGGATCAATAATCCAACAGTCTTTAATTCGTCAGTGCACATTACTAGTTATAAATTGAAAAAGTTTGCGTCGTTCGTTTCAGCTATGTGTTTTCGCTGGTTTTTAGCCCGTCTTATAGAATGAAAACGTTTGCGCTTTGCGTTGCCTGTGGAACTAACCTTACTTTTATGTTTATGACCTTTTTGAGTAATGCTATTTTGTCTTGTTTGTTTTTAAGTTTATGGGCGTTTTTTTTCCAATTTGCTAAGACTGGATAATCAAAATCATAGTTTTCTTATCGATGTAGCCGTTACTTCATGGAAATTCATTATACACTAGTATACAAAATAAACACGTTTAGTTTATTAATTTCCACTTATTTATTTCTGCTTGACAGCTGTTTCGACACACTGTGTCTTTGTCAAAAGGTAACTTAAAAATAACACTAAAATCTGTACCAAATATAAAAAAATATATATAAAAAATCTTACTGGTATCAATAAAACAATATCGGTGTTTACCCACCTCGTCTATTCTTTAGGTATAAAGATTTAACAGAGGGGAACCATTTAAGTCCAACTGGTCATTGAATAAAATATTTCGGGTTTTCCTCTTGTTACTTTCTAAACCTTCCAAATGGTTTAATTTGTAGCTTTTATTAACCATATGCAAAATTTTATATTCGTTTTTAAATGTATGATTTGCTTCTATCAAATGTTTAGCGTAATTGGAGTAGGTTTTTTCTTTATTATATGAGGATTTGTGTTCTTTTATAGGGTTTATTAGAAAATCTACCCGTTTGGCCAATGTAAACTTTATCAAAAAACGTGTTTATTTTGTATACTAGTGTATAATGAATTTCCATCAAGTAACGGCTACATCGATAAGAGATCTATCAGAAGCTCATACGAGTTTTTTAGCCACATGGTACTTTAAACTTTTACTAAAATCTAAAAAGTGCTCTCAAAATATTTGGTTTTTTAATCAGTGCATTAAGGAAGAAGTGATTCCGAAATATATGAAACTAAAGACAAGGCTTGAAGAAATGGATTATAGAAGATCGCAAAATCCAATACAGCAAAAGAGATAGTTACAGTGTTAATCTTAAGTTTATTCACAGTTAACTCTTATTTAGATTAAATAATATGGAATTTGATTGTTTTGATAGTGAAACTAGACGCCAAGTTGAAAATATCATCCATAAGAAATACGTAAGTCAAAAGGATAAATTAGATAGATTAATTTACGAAAAACTGCAAATAAAATCAACAATTGTCATAACCCACTTTCAGATCATGTATTTTTTAAACGCTTTTATAATCTCACAGATACAGATTTTACAGGCTCAGAAATTAAACTATTAGAAAAAGGATTTAATTTCAACCTTCAGGATAAAGATAACATTAAATCTAAAGAGATGTTAGGAGTTGAATATGAAATAGCAGTAAATAAAATAGGTAATGATAACTATATACATATATCAATCAATTATTTCGATACCTTGGGATTTGTCTAATGAGCGATTATCAAACAATTATAGTTTAGTTAGAAATATTAACACTAAAATGACAAAAGGTAATATAGTATTCACTAGGACGGATAAAGGAAAAACAATTATTGCAATAAAAAAATTTCAGAATTTCTGAATCCGGATAAATTTCAAAAGATTGGTGAAGATCCGACAGAAATATATCAAAAAATTGTAAAAAATGCAATTAAAGATAGTAGCTTATTTGATGATAAAACTACATATAAATTAACGATAATGAATCCACAAATGCCTAAGCTATATTCATTTACTAAACTGCATAAAGGCAATATGCCCATTAGACTTGTAGTGTCCTATGTGACAGATCCAGCTCACACGATTTATAATAAATTAATAGACATTATTAGTACATTTTGTAATTTTAAACCAAAATTTAGTATTAAAAATAGTTTAAAATTAATTAACAATATAAAAAATGTCACAATATATTGGATTTGTTAACAGTGTGTGTAGATCAAAATTACTTTGAATTCAATGGCTCCGTGTATGTCAGTAAAGAAGGTTTAATAATGGGTAATCCTTTGAGTCCTATACTAGCAGAAATATTTCTAGATAATATTGAACAATTAATGTATAATCAACCGTTAAGAAACAAGTTCATTTATTGGTATAGATATGTAGACGACATACTAGCGTGTTTCACGGGAACAGAGAGACAACTAAGGTTATTTTTATATTTTATTAATAATTTAAGAAACAAGTTCATTTATTGGTATAGATATGTAGACGACATACTAGCGTGTTTCACGGGAACAGAGAGACAACTAAGGTTATTTTTATATTTTATTAATAATTTACATAATAATATTGAATTTACGTTAGAAGTAGAACAAAATAAGACAATACATTTTTTTTATTTAACAATTATGAACAATAAGAATAAACACGATTTTCAATTTATCCTAAACCATCTTACACAGATATAACAATACATGAAACATCGCCTTTTGCACATAAAATGGCAGCTTTCAACAGCTTTGTACATCGTTTAATTAGTATACCTATATCCTCAGATAACTATAATAAAGAATTGAATATTATAAAGCAGATTGCCATTAACAATGGCTATAGTCCTAATATAGTGGACAAAATAGTAAATAAAAAACAATATAAAAAAGCAATCAATTTAATAATAATTTAAAAGATATAGCCAAATTTAATACAATAACATAGACAGGCAAAATTAGCTCTAAAATCAGTAAACATCTCATGAGAGCAGATTATAAAGTTGCCTTCTGTACAAATAATACATTAGGGAAATATATTAAAAATAATAAATCCAAGTCTGATAAATCTAAAAAATCAGGAGTATACGAATTAGAATGTGGTTCCTGCGATAAAGTTTACATTGGTCAAACGGGTAGATCTTTCAATAAACGTATAAAACAACACAAATCCTCATATAATAAAGAAAAAACCGAGTCCAGTTACGCTAAACATATGATAGAAGCCAATCATACATTTAAAAACGAATATACAATTTTGCATACGGCTAATAAAAGTTACAAATTGAACCATTTGGAAAGTATAGAAATTAACAAGAGGAAAATTTAAATTAATCTTTTAACCAAAATCTTTATGCCTAAAGAATAGACGAGTTGGGTAAACACCGATATTGTTTTATTGATACCAGTAAGATTTTTTGTTATTGAAAAGAAGGTTGCGAATTCGGCTGTTAATTGGGGTAGAAATACTCAAAACTACTACTAGTATTCTCCTAAAATTAAATACAATATCTAACTAAGCAGTTTTTTTAAATGGACGAGGATGTTATGTGTATATATTAATGTCAAATTTATTACGAAGGACGATCGTATTCAAATTCAAATATTTTATTGGAATAATCAAAATACACTACAGTCATTCCAAAAGGAAACATATACAGTAAAAACTGGTATTCCCAATAAACAAAAATCTTAAAAGCAAATAAAATATAAAACAAACGTGTAGTTATCTACAATATAAAACAAACCTAAAACTATAAACAGTAATACAAAGTACCATACAAATCATAAAATAGCACATAAAATGAGTAATCACTACATTGATATGAACTAGTGCAGAGGCTGACCAACCAGCTGGTAATCCAAGAGGCGGTTTTTAAGGCTACTATCAAAGGTACTGGCTGACGTTCCGTGGTCAGTCCCAATAATGAAGTTGTTAATTAGCTTTGGTGCCATGTAAGTAAAACAACACTCGAATTTTTTTGTCTTGTGCTGTGGAATGCTAAACATGGTAGAGTTTCTAATGTTAACTCATACAGATAAGCAGGTGTTTCACAATAGTAAATATTAAATAGCTGCTTACAATAAGTTAAGCCAAACCTGTAGATCATTTTAAGGATTTATTTTCATTGTAGTAGGGAGTGATATGTTCTCTGTATGGAACTCTAAAAACAAATCTAAAGCACGAATTCTGCAGCTTTTGAATTCTATTCTTGTACTCACTGGTTAAAAAATAATAGTATACAGAAGAGCAATAATCAAGATTACAAAGCACAAAAGAATTAACGAGTTGAAGCTTGGTCTCAGCGGGAAGGCAGTACTTAAATTTATATGAGGATTTTAGTTTAAAGTAGGCCAAGCCAATTTTTTTACTAACATGAGTTTCAAAACACAAATAACTATCTAAGTAAACACCAAGGTTTTTGATACCATTTGTAAAAGGTATTGCAGCTCCATCAATCCTAACGACAATATCACCGTTACCAGTAATCCTGTCACAAACAGCCCTAGAGCCCAAGCACGTTGCTACAGTCTTTTTTGAATTTAAGTAAAGGCCGTTATCCCCAGACCATTCCTGGATTTTTTGCAGTGTCAGATTAAGAGAGTTCAGTGCTGGTAAGGGGTTTAAGGGATCTCCAGATACGTGTCATCAGCATATTGTTGAATCTTGCATTTATTGTTCGCGAACAGCTGATGGAGATCAGCCACGTAAATGGAGAATAGCAATAGCCCAAGTGCACTACCCTGAGGAACACCCTTTCCGAGGGGTAATTCCTGTGAGGCACCTCCATTCAATGTCACCATCTGCGTTCTGTCACTCAAATAGTCCCGAAACCCCGAAAGGGCAGCACCACAAACACCATAATATTTGAGTTTTGATATGAGCATGGCATGATTGACAAGATCAAACGCCTTGGAGTAATCCAATGCCACTAAAATGTTAAATTGACCCTGGTCCATAGCATATGCCACATCACTAACAACCTTTGTTAAAGCTGTTGATGTGTTGTGTCTTTTACGAAAGCTAGACTGAAGGGCCGGCAAGATATTCTTTTTTTCAAAATACTCTGTGAGCTGAGTGCACACTATTTTCTCCAGCATCTTCATTAGCACAGGGAGCAGGCTTAAAGGTCTCACATCCTTAATCTGCGTAGCTATTGAAGTCTTTGACAAGGGTATAACAAGAGCCTTCTTCCAAGCACAAGGAATTTTTCCATTTAGAAGTGAAAAGTTAATTATGTGGCAAATCGCTTCCCTGCAGTGATTAAACACGAGCCTCAGCATCCTCAAGGTGACTCCATCCAGACCTGATGCATTAGATTGAAATCCATTCAATACTTTTCCAATATCCTCAGTGGAGACAGGACAAAAACTGAACAAATTATCAGGACTGTAGACTTGTTCCTCAAATTGCAACTGCGTAGATGCCGAGATGGTCTGTGAAAGAAGACCATTTACAGAAAAAAGGTTAATAGCATCAGGATCCTGTAGCTCCGCCCCAATTACATTCTCAGTTTTAGAATGTTTATTGCATAAGTGCAACCCTTTCCATAATTGTTTACTATTAGAACTATTGCTAACGACCTGTTCCTGAATGAAAGCTCTCTTCTCGCTGCGAACAGCATTTGACAAATAATTTCTTAAATCTTTATAGTACCTAAGTGTAGGTAAATTTTTTGTTTGAAGTTAATTCCTATAGACATCCTTCTTGAGCTTGCTAATTTGCTTAATTAAGGGTGTTATATATGGTCTTGTATATTTTCCACAGTAGAAGTGTTAGATTTAGTGGGTGCACGTATATCAAAAAGTGTTGTAATGGCTCGAGTGAGAAAGTCAACCTTAAGTGCCACATCCGGCAAATGGACAATGTAGGCCCAATCCACTAAATCAGCATCCTGAGCAAACAAGTCTTGATCAAAGTTTCCAAAGTCTCTGAAAGTAATTTTGCGGGGCTTAATCAAAAGCCCTCTCAAATCTAGCAATTTCATTGGTTGCAGCTTAACGTAAACGTCGATTTACGCTAGCCGCTTCCGTCAAAGTTAAAGATGACCAGATGGTGATCTTTAACTCGATGGAAGCGGAAACCCAAACGGATAAAATGTAGCTTAACAACTCCTTTTTTATTGGCAGTAAATTGTAATTTTATTAAAAAGAAACTCTATTTAGCCGTTTTATCAAATGGTTACTCAACCTATTAAATGGCTATTAGTGATTAAGAGCGCAAAGTGAGCTAGAAATTTACTTGATGTCTAGCGGGAGCGGCAATTTCACTTTGTACGCGAATTGCACACACAATTTTTTGGGACAATATTTATATAAATTAAAAATTAAATATTAAATTACTGAAAGGGTTTTTATAAACCGAGTAAAAAAATGTTCTGGGTCGATTAAAAATCATATCTATTGTTTATGTTTGTCAACATTTTCAGTTTTATTATCGTTTGTTTTGTATTTAACTTATGTATGTGACGTTTTACATACTTTAATATATTTTTGGCAATAATTATTCCGATGTTATTAAAAAAATAACCGAACAATGGTTAACCGGAAAAACCGTTGTTTTTATCAGTTATAACCGAGCAGTTATTCTTGGTAGTAAAATAACCGGTTAAACGAAAAACCGGTGTTTTTATAAATTTTGACATCTCTATTTCAAGACTTTGATAAAAACTTTTTATAAACCTTCTCACAAATCTTTCACAAGTTTATTGACACGGTAAACATTCCAGATATTCATCAACTACACTATTGCGCAATTGAAGTGCAATTTTTTAAAATTTAACTTAAATTTAAATGGCTATAACTTGTAATCAAAAGGGTTTGTTTACAAAGGGCTTTTTACATTTTGTAGGCCTATGTTTTGTTAATATATTTGTGGTATGTGTGTTTTAAGGGTTGCTTTGATCTGGTATATACGACGAATAGGACAAAAGTAGTTTTTTTTTACACGAATTTTGTCAAAAGCGAGAAGTTGCAAATCTGAAATTATTTTGATTTTATATGTATGAACCCAGTAAATGGGTTCTTAGGAAGAAACTAAATTCTCAAAATGTTAATAGGTATCTGATTTGTTTCTTTTTCTATTAGTTTTTTTCTTATAATTTGCATTTTTTTCAACATTTTTCCCTCTAAAATAAAAACTCTTATAAGAAAGACTATTCTTCTGACCGTTTTGGCTTCTCCAAGGACGTTGTGAAAAAAACTAAATACAATTTTGCCTTTCCAAATGTTAATTTGGCTTCAGGGGCGTACTAATTAATTTTTTCAGACCGTTATATATTTCTTATTTTCTTCAATTAGACCTTGTCTCCTGAATTCCGTAAAGGATATTTTTACTTATTATTTTTGATAAAAGTGACGTCGTACCAGGATGGGAAGGTTTTTTTAATTCCATAGAATTATTACCCGTAGTCTGAATAATTTTGATTATTTTTTAAACTTAATTTTTTTTAACATAAAAACTACTCTCTTTCGAATTACCAATTCTAGGCATTTTTTAATCAAAGTTATACCTAACACCTACCTGTGTATGTTTTCCTCTTTATTAGTAAGTTTTCGTATACCTAGTGTCCAAAAAATATATAATTATTAAAATTTTTATACAGCCACAACTTACCCGACCGCCTCTAAATATTGAACGGTACAGAACAGATCAGATAGAGCTGCATTCTAAATTAACCTTAGGTATACAGGGTGCGTAAAAAATACGTACAGGGTGTTCGGTTATATTTTGAACGTGGTCTATACGCTTTATTTCTCAAGATATCAAAAAATTTTACACACAAAAGTTTTAGGATTTAATCTGAATCCTTAGAATTTGTTATCAAAAAAAACATATGAACATCTGAAACTGGGAAAATGGGCATTAGCTTTGTTATTTTAAATGGAACACCCTGTATATTTTTAGTTTATTGAGAAGAGGTTTTTCTCCTGATTCCAAAAATATATGAATTGTCTATGCTGACTAACCATTATCCCATAATTTTGAAAAAACGTGGAAAAATTATCCGCTCTGGCTTAAGTATAGTAGAAATAATAGAAAGCTTTGGTTTCAATTGTTTTTACTTCAAAATGGCCGTTCTGTCACTCACTTATCAACTTGTTTTAAAATATGAGCCGCTTTGGCGTATTGGAAAAATAATGGGAGGCTTTGAAATCAATAATTATTATTCTTATGTTTTTAGCCACTTTTTTGCCTTTATTTTCAAAACTATGGGATTTCCTGCTCAAGAAAAAGTCAATATTTTAAAAATATATTTTCGGGTAAATAATTATCGTGAAACACGAAATCAATACAGGAGAGAGTATCCTAATTTAGTTGCTCCCTCAATTTTTATTGCATTGTGAAGAATTTTGAGAACAGAAAAACTTTGATTAGAAAAAAGAGGACAACCACTAGAAAGGAAGATAACGATTTGGAAGTATCGTTATATAAGTCTGAATGTAAGGAAATGAAACCTATTATTATTGTTTTCAATAAAATATAATTCATATTTTTTTTGTAGAAGACCCAGAACGATCTATCGAAGACGCAGTGATAAACTTAAACACAAAAAGGTGGAAAATTTACGAAAAGTTGAAGCACTACAAGTATAAACCTTATAGGTTTAGACCGGTACAAAATTTAACTCCATTGAATAAAATACAAAGAGTCGAATTTTCTCAAGAGATGTTGACAAGAATACAGAATGATCCTAATATCTGTAGGAGAATTTTATTCACCGACGAGGCTGCGTTTACCATCGAAGATATGTTTGTTATATCACTCGACTTAAAATTCACTTTTTAAAAAATATTTTTATTTACAAACAGTATAGAAGCTTAAAAACGAATCATGATTTTATTTACAATTTACACTATTTATATGAAAGACGAATGCTGCGTCAGTGGGAACTTGCTTGCTGGGCAGATTCTGCTGACGAGGCGTCTCGGTACTCGCCGTCTCCTTGAGATAACCGACATCCGATACGGTGGGAACCAAGGGCATCGTACTTGAAGGTGACATTGCTCGTGAGAAAGGATATAACAACTCCCCCATTAAGATGAAAGTTGACGCGTGGTGACAACTTTCAGGTCCTCTGCTTATTGAGGTTGAGTTCAATTTCTTCACTTTCTTCAATCGGGTCGCCAAGGCGGATGCTCGGTCTCCTTCTGGGAATTATTCTTCTCCACTGTATAACGTTAGATCCTCTTTTAGGTGGAGAGGGTGGATTGTCATCGTTGCTAGTGGCTACTCCAATCTTGATGTTACGTGTTCGTCTTCGACATTTGCAAAAGATGTATAAGGCAATCAGTGCGATAATGAGTGTTATTGTAAAAATCGTGATCCAACTTATGTGTTTTTTCACGAACGGCTGATTTACCAATTGATCCAGCTGATCGGCATACTGATTTAGCTTGTGCTGGGCTATGTTCAGGTCCTCTACATCTATTTTGTTTAGCTTCAGAGGCTTCAAATCTGGTAAGTGAATATTCTCTGGCATATGATTACAGCAGTCAAAAGGGATGTTGACTGGGTGGTAATTGTAGGTTACGTTGTCGTAAACATCAACTGATTTCTGGGCACGAACTCTTGTACTCCCAACGAAGGCACTACACTCGGGTTGAAGTTTCATCAAAGTATTTGTGTTGATGATCTGAGTCTCTATATCTCTGGATCCACATTTTATTGTGACGGGCAGAGGGTCTGCAACAGCTATCAACCATAAATTCTGACTGATTTCTTGAATGTTATAGTCTTTGGCAAGAATGACTAAAACTTGGCATGTTCTGGGTAGATAATCAAGTCTCTTCAGAAGCTGAGCCTCGCAGACTGCATCAGTATCAATTGGGTATGGCAGGATGTTGGAACAGATGAACATACGGTTGCCTAGTGGTTTGCAGGACTTCATATTGCGGATGGTTGTATAAAGTAAAGAATCATCATTTCGCGCAATTAGTTTATTAGTTATTGACAAAATGTGATGAAGGCCTGTTCGATTATCCAGAATCGGTATAGGATATAAGTGATAGAGAGTGTATTTTTCAGGTTCGACTAAAGGCATTTCTAGTACAAAAATTATTCTAGTATCTAATTGATATGCCTTTAATTCTATTATGTCGAGGTATTGAGCCACGCTTGAATAATATATCGGCAAGGGAAGATTATTCTTCTGTAATGACTGCGATATATGCTTTAATGAGTCTACTAAATCGTATGGAGTAATGATTGAACTGTGCAAAATTTTTAAACGTGCAAATGTAACAACGTTTATAACATCGTTCAAAGTATTTTCGATGAATGAATAGCTTTCTGTTAGTGATTCGCACAAGTCTAGGATATCGAGTTGTGATTGATAAAATTTGAGATGATCGGAAATATCCATAATTGATTCGCGAATTTCTTTAATATCATTATTAAAGGTTTCCTCGTCAATTTGAAGTTTTTGAATGGTTTCGTTAAAGCTTTTGATAACAGAGGTAGTTACAGATATTTGATTTTTCGAAAGATTTTCTATTTGGTATTCATCGTGGGTTAACTTTTCGATGCACTCGTTGAAATATTCACCATCGGAAGCGTCAAGATTACCAGTTATTGATTTCCAAATGGTTCCAATACCATTAAGAATACCACGTTTTTCTCTAAAAATGTACTTTTTAGTGTCGGCCATTATTTCAGTGTACTTTTGGTTAACGGCGTTTGATATTTGTTTAAGGAGACTAACATGAGTTTGAACTTGCGGCTTAAAGGCTTTCATTCGCGGTACGTCTTCGTCTATAGTGTTTAATAAGCTTTCTAATATTTTGTCATTATTACTAATTGTTTCTTTGATTGGTCCGAGGTCTTTGTAAACAAGGAGGGTACATTTATCATTTGAGATTTTTACGGTCGCTTCTTCATGAAAGAAAATTCCTAAGGTGTTGTTTATTGGTGTTAGAGTGTATTGGGACTGAGTGGCTGTTGAAAGTGCCAAGAACCTAGAAGAGAAAAATTACTCATAGTATGGTTTCAGTCTGTCAAAATTTATTTTAGATTTTTGTTTAGATTCGGGGTTTATCAGAATTGCAGAATTTTGTAAAATTTCGATTATTTCGAATGGACCGTTAAATTTATTTTGGCTTTTGTCCTTGATTTGCGATTTTTTAATGTATACCTTATCTCCTAAATTATATTCATAGGGGTGAGCAGAAACATTTTGGTCGAAGCGCTCTTTGGCTTTTTCTTTTTGTTGACATGTTCTGGCTCGGGCTGTTTTATAAAGGTATTGCATGCGATTGTTTAGATCTTGCATATATTTGGAAATAAGACGTTTTTCATTATATAGGATTTCGGGTGGTCTAGATGAGGTGTGTCCAAAAATAAGTTCGTAAGGCGTGAAACCGTGCGTTTTGTTTTTGGTATTGTTATAACATATAGTTGCATAAGGAAGAACATTAAACGGGTGTTCGTCAGGGTTTTCAGTTTGATTAGCTCGTATCATTTCACTAAGTGTCGCGTGAAATCTCTCAACAGAGCCGTTTGATTGAGGGTGTCCTACGCTAGAGAAAGTTAGTTTGATATCGTAAAGCTCACAGAGGTCATTCATTAAGGTGTTTTTGAATTCTCGGCCATAGTCACAATGTATACGTAACGGAGTTCCATAATGTTGAAAAAATACAAGAAGTGTATTAACAACAGATTTTGCTGTCTTATCCTCTATAGGGTAAGCTTGTGTAAATTTTGTTAGTTCGTCACGTACTGTTAGGGCGTAATTTCGAGTTGGGTATTCAAATATGTCTATGTTTATTCTTTCAAAAGGTGTTTTGGGCGTTTCTGTTACGACTAGGGGACTGCTTAGATTTTTACGACAGATTTTTACTTTTTGGCAAGTTTCGCAACTTTTAATAAAGTTTTCTACGGCTTTTATTATGCCTGGCCAATTGTATTTTTCTTTTATGCGTCTTAACGTCTCGTTAATTCCGCGATGTAAGTTGGTTTTTCCGCGATGGTAATGATCTAAGATCTGAGGTATTTCGTCTTCATTAGGGGTTGTTGTGATGTTTTGGCAGATACTTAATTTTATATTTTTGTCTGCAAAAATATACGAAAATATTTCAAGGATAGGAAGTTCGAGTGTGTTTTCCACGAAATAGGTACAAGAGATGTCAAGTTCGTCTTGACCGGTATAGAGAATGAAAAGAGAAGTTGTGTGACAGTTTCTGGGTTAAACGGGAGAGGAATAATGAAATATTTACGATTTTTTGTTGATTTACTGGAGAAAATATTTATTTGTTTTGGATTAAATTCCATGTTTTCCTCGAAAATATCGTCAAGAATCTTATGATGTAGTTCTTCTAATTTATTTTGTCGAAAGAATATTATAATATTTTTGTGAGACTTATCCAACAGCTGGTCGTTGGTTGTTTCGATTTTAGAATAATCGATCAGGGATCTGATTTCGTAAAGGCTTACGAATTTATTGTATTCTTCGGCTATTACATCGTCGTCATAGGTTTTAGGTTCTTCGATAGGTTCTTCGGATTCTGTCTCATTCGATGCAAAAACAGATATTTTTGTTTGAAGCTTTGCGCATTCTTGGAAATGATTTACTTTTATTCGAGATAAAGCATCAGCGTTTTTATTAATTTTTCCCGGTTTATAAATTATTTCGTACTGATATTCTCCTAGTTTTAGCCGCCATCGTGCTAATCTACTACCTGGGTCTTTAATAGAAAGTAACCAAGTAAGGGGACGATGATCTGTGACTAGAATGAACTTTCTTCCAAATAAATATGGACGAAAATATTTCACGGCCCATACAATAGCAAGTAGTTCTCTCTCTATTGTCGAGTAATTGGTTTCGGCTTTACATAATGTTCTTGAGGCATAACCAATGGGTAAGTCTTTGCCAATGGGACCTTGGGAAAGTACAGCGCCTATCGCAAATGCGCTTGCATCCGTTGTTAGTAGGAAAGGCTCATCGAAATTTGGATAGTTGAGAATTGGGTCAGAAGTCAGTAATTGTTTTAGTTCGTCGAAAGCTTGACGACAATCTGAGTCGAAATCAAATTTGATATCTTTTTTCAACAATCTGGTAAGGGGCTTTGATATTTTCGCAAAGTTTGGAATAAACCTACGATAATAACCAGCTAAACCCAGAAAGGATTTTATGTCTTTTGAATTTTTTGGTTCTGGAAATTTCTGTATACAATCGATTTTAGTGGGATTAGGTTTAACTCCGTCCTGAGTGATTAGGTGACCAAGGTATGCTACCTCTTTTCTCAGGAACTCACATTTGTCAGGCTGTATTTTGAGGTTTGCTTTTCGAAGACGTTTAAAAACTTCGCGTAAGCGTGTGATGTGGTCATGGATTGTGGGTGAATACACAATGATGTCGTCCATATAGACGAGACAACGTTCATTGAGAATGCCTAGAAGGATGTTGTCCATTACTCTCTGGAAAGTGGACGGGGCGTTTTTAAGACCAAAGGGCATTCTTATAAATTCGTAGTGTCCGTTCTCGACAGAGAAAGCAGTTTTTGGAATATCTTTAGGTTCTATCTCGATCTGGTGAAATCCTGAAGCCAGATCCAGGGTTGTAAAATACTGGCACTTGCCTAGCTGATCCAAAAGATCAGAAATATTGGGAAGCGGATACTTATCATCTACCGTGGATTCATTCAATTTATGATAATCTATGACTACTCTCCATTTTTGTTTGCCTGATGAATCAAGTTTCTTGGGGACGACCCAAACTGGAGATGACCAAGGTGAAATAGAGGGTTTTATGATTCCTTGTTCTAACATTTTATTAACCTGAGTTTTTACCTCTTCTTTGTGAATATGGGGATACCTGTATGATTTGGTGAAAACAGGCTTTGCACCATTGGTGTCAATTTGGTGTTTAATTTCATTGGTAAAGGTAAGATTGTCACCTTCGAGGTAAAATATGTCCTCAAAATCTACGCAAAGATTGGTAATTATTTCTTTTTCTTCTTCGTTAAGATGCTCTAAACGAAGTTGGGACTTAATGTTGGGAATGCGATTAGGAGCTGTTTATCAGATAAATTGTAATTGAGTACCGAATGAGAAGAAAAAGGTTCGATTTCGATATTTGAAAAATTAATGGTTTTTGGGATGGCGTTTGCGTTAACCACAGAAGTTAGAAATTCGCCTTTTTCATTGACATGGACAATTGCGTTTGGAATGTGAACTTTTTCGATTTCTTGCCTAGATAGGATAGCATCGGTGTTGACTAAATCACAACGTAATTTAAAAATTTGTTCGGTCCTACCTTCAATCTTAATTTCGTTAGAATTGTTTACGTTAGTTTTTTTATTATTTTGTTCGAGGTTTTCTTCTACCTTAAACGGTGGTAAAGTTTTAAAATTTGTAACAAGTTGTTTATTTTTTAAGTCGATGGTGCATTCATAGTGTTCTAAAAAGTCGAGTCATAGAATACCATCGAAATCAATATCTAAATCGTATATGTAAACTTTATGTGGGTTTCCGGCTTGAAAAGGAACTAGGGTTGATTCGGTGATAAGAAGTTTTTGGTCTGTGATGCCTTGAATCGTAACGTTTTCGGGAAAACGTTGGGGAAATTGTTTTACTGTGTTTTCTTTAAATATCGTAATTCCTGCTCCGGAATCTATAAGTAGTTTAAAAGTGTTAGATGCGTCTTTTATGTAATATAGATTTTTCGGGTTAACAGCAAGAAGGGGATTTAAAGAAAATGTTGTTCTGGGAAATTCAATGACGGGTTCATGTCGTCCAAATTCAGGGTTTGTATTTGATTTTGGATTTCCGTCACGGCATTGGTATTTGAAATTGTTCGAATAGGAGGATGGTTTTGATTCGAAGTGGGAAGAAAATCCTGATATTCATCGTAATTCGTTTTATCTTGTTGATCAATATTTTCAACATTTTGATATTCGTAATCGGGGTTATCTTCATACATTCCTGCGTATTGGTTACAATACTCGTCATATTGGGGTTCGGAATAGCTATTGTTGGAATATTGGTCATTGTCGAAATTGACAACATGAGCACGATGCTGGGGATTATTTTGTATTACTGAAGGACGTTGAAAATTGTTAAATGGTGTTTGACGTTGGAAATTGTTTTGGTTTGATTGGTTATGGGGTGTGTACTGCGGTCTTGGCTGACCGTTGTTTGGTCTATTCGACTGAAAGGAGGTGCTTGATTGAAAAGAATTTGATTGTTGATTGGTATTAGGCCTTTGGAAATTGCCAAAATTCTGGGAAGTATAACCATTAGGACGTTGTTGCGATCTACATTCATTTGCTAAGTGACCATTGCGACCACAGCTATGACATTTAAGAGATTGTACATTAGGTCTTTTATTAGTTTGAAAAATAGGTCTAGCAGGCGGATTGGGTCTAGAAGATTTTTGGGATTCGAAATATGATAGTTGGAGCTCGCGTCTGATGCGAATTTGTGCTTCCAAAAGATTAGGTGGATTTCCTGCACGTATTATATGGCCAATTCGGGGTTCCAGGCCAGTAAGTAGGCTATTTAGAGACATGGATTCGATTAATGTTATTTGGGCTGCCTTTTGACTGGGTGCGAGTATGGATTTTTGTATGTTGGCATGCATTTTGGCATTTAGGACTTGAAGTCTGTTAAGAAAAGTCAAAGGAGATTCGTTTGGCAGTTGTCTCATTCTTTGTAAGTCCTGAATAAGAGAAGATAGATCTCGCGTATCTCCGAAGTGAGAATTAAGTAATTGCTTTATCTCTAGAAAAAAAAGTGGATTTCGGGAGCTTATCAGCTGCGCTGCTCTCCCTCGCAACCTATTTTTTATGTGAATCACTAAAAGATCTTTTTGGTTACCCGTAGACATATCATATGCACATTCGCAGGCATTTAGGAAGGTTTGTAAAAATATTTGATCACCTTCGAATTCGGGGATTATAGAAAAAATCTCGGAAAGTTTATAAGGTTCGATTACTGCTACCGCTGCTCCTGCAGTTATTCTTTCATTTTCCGTCATATTTGCTCAATATATCAACACAATAAACACTAGCACAATATAATATAAAAAGGATATAAAACACAAAATATTTTACGAAATTTTATGTTGATAGACAGTACGTAAAGTAGTATGCCAACCAACGTAAAATAAACAGTTCTTATTAACTAGTTAGTGTAATTAAATTAAAACTGTGTAATATTTCTTGTTGTAATAAAAATACAAATGTAATCTGGAGATCAGTTAGCAGAATTACTGGTCAAAATAATTCAAAAAAAATATTTTAAAATTAATCAATTAACAGAATAACTGATTATACACAAATTATACGTTGTTTCACTTAGAAATACAGAAATCAATTAGCAGAATAATTGATTAGCTTATCGAAAAATCAATTAACAGGATAATTGATTATTTTACTAATTAATAAAATGTAATATCGATTTTGAAAAGTCGAACAGGTATTTAATTAAATATTATTTTTAAAATAAACGTGATGATTCGTTACTTACAAGCAGAGTAGAAACATCGCTCGTCGTGTTCTTAACAGTTAGTTCTGCCAGGGGCTTCACTATGTGTTCCTTCCGTAGATGCGTGTTCTGCCAAGTTGATGACGTCACAATGCACAAAATGGGGCTTCTTTGTTCTTCTGGATAAAGGATTGGGATCCACCGTTGCCAGTTAGAGTTCTCTTGTTCTGCCAACGTTGCCAGATCCTACAACGACTGCGCCAATTTGTTATATCACTCGACTTAAAATTCACTTTTTAAAAAATATTTTTATTTACAAAATCAAAATTAAACTAACAGTATAGAGGCTTAAAAACGAATCATGATTTTATTTACAATTTACACTATTTATATGAAAGACGAATGCTGCGTCAGTGGGAACTTGCTTGCTGGGCAGATTCTGCTGACGAGGCGTCTCGGTACTCGCCGTCTCCTTGAGATAACCGACATCCGATACGGTGAGAACCAAGGGCATCGTTGAAGGTGACATTGCTCGTGAGAAAGGATATAACATGTTTAATAGAAAACACAAACATTTTTGGACAACCACAAACCCCTATAAAAACAAATTGTGCGAATTCAGAGTCGGAAGTCTATTAACATTTGGTGCGGATAATAGATAATAGGGTTTTTGTGCCTGTAGTAATAGAGAATACTTTCAATGGTCAAAGATATTTAGATCTTCTACGAAATCAGATCGATGAGGTTTTACAAGAGCTACCTCTTCAAGTTTTGAACAACCTTATTTGGCACCAATTGCATCGAATCAATATCTAAACAACAAATATGATCTGTGGATAGGAAGACAGGGACACACAAATTGGCCAGCGAATAGCCCCGATCATTCGCCTCTCGATTTTTTTTTATGGGGATACCTAAGGAATAAAGTATATTACGATAGACCAACCACTACTCGCGAATTAGCCGAACAAATTAATAATTTAAATCAAAATAATTCCGAATTCACTTTTAAAGCCATAAGTCCCAAATTTTCAGAATTATTAAAGAAATGTATATTGAATCAAGGCGGCTGGGTAGACTAAATTTAATAATAAATATTCCTAATAATTTGACTTATTTGTTAGTTTCTTGTTTGTTTTCTACAGATATCTTTATTGTAACTTGTTTAATATAAAAATGACACCAAAAAGCTTGTTACTTCATTTTCTTATGCTAACATCTCTCCTATCATTTCAAGTAATAATTATAGTAATTATTAGGTATTATTATTTTCGACAAGTAGGTAGATATATGAGTTAATGGCAGAACGACCACATATGAAAAGCAAAACAGTTGAATTAAAAGCCGCCCATTACTTTTTCAAGCCAAAGCGCATAATATTTTAAAACAAGTTGATAAGTGAGTGACAGAACGGCCATTTTGAAGTAAAAACAATTGAAACCAAAGCTTTCTATTATTTCTACTATACTTAAGCCAGAGCGGATAATTTTTCCACGTTTTTTCAAAATTATGGGATAATTAATGGGTTACAGTGAGCATAGACAAACCATATATTTTTGGAATCAGGAGAAAAAGCTTTTCTGAATAAACTAAAAATATACGGGGTGTTCTATTTAAAATAACAAAGCTGGTGCTCATTTTCCCAATTTCCGATGTTCATATGTTTTTTTTTGATAACAAATTCTGACGATTCAGACTAAATCCTAAAACTTTTGTGTGTAAAATTTTTTGATATCTGGAGAAATAAAGCGTATAGACCCCGTTCAAAATATAACCGAACACTCCGTACATTGTATTTTATTGTATATTTGAATTCCTCAATAAAAGTAAGGTTAAATTTACCTAATGACGGCATAACTACACTTACTAAATACGGAAAGTATTAATAAACTATTGGATTTAGATATAACTACATAACCCTAAAATGCAGAAAGTGTAATTTCTTAAAATTCATCTATAATTTAAATGGTTTGCTTGCAAAAGTTTTTTTACTGTTTGTAGACTTATGTTCTATTAATTTTTTTTGGGGATCTAACGTTTTGAACAAATTTTTACGTAATGCAGTAGGTAATGCATTGGTATCTTCGGTTTTTTGTTCAGTACCATTTATTTAAATCGAATAAATTATTGGTTTGGAAAATCAAAAGCTTTAAAAATACCATAGAACATACAGTAACATGTCTAAATTCATGTGATTGTTGATTGGTACCGAACCAAAATACAGTGAGTTAAAAATTAAAATCAATTAAATTGTCTTGAAACAATAAGTTTTACAATGCGTAAGTTTGAACCCAATGAGCACAACATGCAACAACCTTCATACAATTTATGTTATTTATATATTTTTACACAATTAAAACATTTCCAAAATTTTTAAATTAAAAAAATTCATTAACTGAGTTTAATGAAATATTGAAAAACTATTCTGCCTATGGTTAATATTTGCATGAAATTTAAAAAGTTCTTAACCACTGTTTTTACATTTACAAAAAATAGTAAAAATGGAATTTGCAATATTCAGGATAAAAGTGTAATTTCAGAGGTTCATTTAAAAAGAAAGTACTTATCGTTCAATAGTTTGAGATAGACGTGTAAGTTGGGCCCCATCCTGTATAAAAGTTTTAATAATTATATATTTTTTGAATACTGGGTATACGAAAACTTACTAATAAAGAAGAAAACATACCCAATTAGGCATAACTTTATTTAGAAAGTGTCCAGAATTGGTAATGTAAAAGAGTGTTAAATTTAGAGAGAAAAATTTTGAAAAAATCACCTTAGCTGAAAAAATACCAACCATAAGCAGCAAAAAAGAGGTGCTGCACGAGTTCCTTATTCAACATAACTTCTATTTTAAAGAAAATTATAAAAAAAAAACAACTAGCTGAGGTACTACCACTGCGATTTGAATCCTATAGAAATGATATGGTCTGAATTAAAAAACAAAGTTAGACTCAATAATGTAAACCCAAAAATGTCCGCTAATGTAATTGAAGTATTTAAAACCCAATCTGAATTGAGCCGTTCAGAGGAAAAATGGTCTAACGGCCCGAAAGTAAATATTGAGAAAATCAATATTTTGCGTTTAAGTGAGTTAAAAAATCACAGTAAGATTTTTTTAAAAAGATTTTGCGTATTTCTAATAAATATATATTAAAATTTCTCGTGATATATATTTCCAACGATTATGACAACTTTAACTAAATTTTTGATGCGCAATACCATTAGGTAATTAAGCTTTTTCCAAAACTTAGCAGAAAAGTGGTGTAAGTCAATGAGTTGTAGCTTGTACCACTACTCCATTTATAAGTTGATCTGATTTCACAATATTGATGAATTAAATATTATTAACAAAAGCTCTAATTTCGATTTCACTTCTATTATTGTTAAAAATTACACGCGTATTGAAATTATCACCTGAACTGCCATCAAAGCAATTTCTAAATCCTTTTTTTTTGTAATCTTACTTTTTTATTTGCCTTTTATTTTTATTTTTATTTTAAAATGTTAGTTAAATATATTTTCAATAGCCATAAAAATAAACACTATACATTTTAAATATTTACTTTATTTCCTATTCCCCTAACAGTTTGAACAAAAAAATGTAAATAAAGAAATACAGGGCTTAATGGATACAACACAAACACTTTTTAAACAAATTAGTCTAGTTTGAACAAAAAAAAATGTAGTAGTGATTGTAGAACTACAGAAGAAAAGAATGTAGATGGTCTACCCTTAGTTGATTTATTTAGATCCAAGTTGATGAATTCCACGATATTATTCAATGAATCCTTATACAAAATTACGTAAGGAGTACTGTCAAATTGTAGCCACTGCACTTGTAAGCACTTAGAAGGCACTTTATTATTGTTCATTTTTCTTTTTGTGACCATCTGTTCCAAATTCTTAGTTGAAAAAAAATTATCATGCTGCATTTCGTACACCTGAAACTTGGATTTTTTTGTATTACGTAATATTTGTATCCAATCATCTTTAGTGTAGATAACAGCCGGCTTAGATGCCCTTTCAATTTGCTCAAAACCGCTTATCGTTAGGTAAAAATGAATGGCCAGATACCATAAATTTGTGATCAATTTTACTAACACTATTGTTGGGATTCTGAACTATTGCTTTCCAGATAAGTAACAACTTTATGTTTCGATTTTGACCAGTACATGCATCACTGTATGCGACGATGTGATCAATATTGGCACAGTGAAGTTTTATGTGTTTCAGAACGCACGAACCGATTTCCTGAGATCCCCTAGAAGCAATGGTTTCATCCCAGACATACATGAATGTTGTCCGGTTACAGTGTGATGAATACCTAAGTTATAAACGTACATATTACGCTTATAATAGGCGTTTGATGTAGAAAGTTTGTGGAAAGCTAACGCTTTCTAAAGATCGAAGGGCAAAACAATAGTACAGTCTAATAATTCTCTTGAAACTTCTGTATCCTCTTTTAAGGCCGTGCTTGCCTTTTCGGCTTTTCGTAAATGCAGCTGATGCTCACTTTCCAGTTCGTTCTTCTCAGGTCCCTCAGGTAAAATACGTATTTTTATTTTGTACTTATCACATCTTGCACAAATATCCTTCCTAGGACTATGGAATGACAAGTTGAATTCTTTATTGAATATGTCCCTGTAGATGTGCTCTTCAATAACTTTGTCCTGAGGTAAGCCCTTGTCCTCGCAAAACTGTATGTACAAATTGTATAATTTTCGGATATTGGGTTCTGGGCTTCTTATGTATTTCCTGTTTGGGTTTTGAGCCCTGGTATAACGACTTACAAATCGTGGAAAAGTCCAATATGTTCCCTAACAATATTACGGTCATCGTCAGATATTTTGTGTACACATTCCTTTTTACCTCGAAGGTCTTCCCCTGATGGTTTGCCCGTTTACTCTTTCTTTAGAACTCTTTGAAGTTTCCCGTTTGAGTTAGCAAACGTATCTAAAAATTACTTTTTACAAACTAATATCCTATTTAGTTTATTATTCAAAACGTACTTGTATGTTACACCCTTAGGCCCATTCGTCTTGTCGGCATCCTGCTTAGGACGTCGTTGCACTACGGAACCTCTCTGAACAAGTCCCGAAATATAAGCATTTTGTCGAGAGAAGTCGCTTAAACTCCAAAAACGCGAGAACAAGCCGTTTCTATCCTCCTCACTAAAAAAGTCATTGCACTCCTTTACACAACCACATGTTACGTTTCTAAAAGTCCTTGCAGGAATGATCTTGCCTTTTGCAGTAGTGTACCCTTTGCCGGAATTTCTCTGTGTTTTAACCTTTTTTTTTGTGATCGTTATTGTTTCGTATACGTTTCTTTCCTTCCGATACAGGATTGCCGTTAGTAATCATACGGTTTTCACCTACATCGTCATCGAAATCACTCATGACTTTTGTTAACAAAACGACGATAATCGAATAGAAAGATAATTATTATGTTTTCTACTACGCAGTTAACTGTAAGTACACATTTATTAAATTAAACAGGGTAAAAGGCGAACAGGCAGGCGGGTGGGATCACAAGCCGCGCTGCTGGTTCGCAGCGTTGCGCCTTGACTTATACCACTATTCCATCGAACTCACGCGTTTTGTTAAGAGGAATAACGTAAGAGACCTATATCTCTATCTTTTACAACTGTAGGAACCGAAATATTGGTATAACTCAAAAATGCAAAATTAATGACTTATACCACTTTTCCTCTGAGCGGCTCAATTAATACCAGACTGCAGTTGGAGAGCATGCGTTAGTAATGTAGCTAAAGTCGGAAATAATTATAAAAAATATTGGGAAAACGTAAAAGCTTTAATTATATCAGTGGATGATACTGATAGTACAGATTTAGACTATTGAGATTAGTTATTAAATTATTGATTGAGATGATTCATTTTACTTATACGTTCCACTCATTTTTATTTTCTTTAGTTTTTAAGATATCGGAATAACCTTTTTGTTTGGAACAAAATAATAAAAATCATATAGTACGGCTTATTACTTTTCCGCATATCAATAATCTATATCAAAGTCAGCAATACCCAATACATTTTTGTACGTACATATATAAACATTGTTTCAATCTTCCTAGTATCATCCATGAAGCGGAATGATTTATTAGCCAAAACAGATGCACAAGCAGGCATAAAGTATAAAGGTAGTCATGACCATTTATCGTGTGTCGGACTATAAATAATAACTTTTTTGCTAGGGGTATGTAGCTGGGTGTCAAGTTTGTTGTCAATATATTACCCACACAAAGTAAAAATTCCTAAAATTGATATAATAATTAACAATAATATACTGCTAATTATAGGCCTTGTCATCAGTGAAAAAAAACTTTAGGGGTTAGAATATTAATGATTTCATGCCACTTACTTTACGTACAATAAAATATGTAATTCTCCGCATCCTAAAAAGGTGTACAAAAACATCTCCCATATTGTCAAAAAAGCCATTTTAAGTATCATTACTTCTGTATTAAACAAAAGGTTGGTGCCAATTGCTAATAATAATATCATAATTTTTATATTATAATCTAGTCATCGTTATTAATACAAAAGTACTCTAACATGATGACGGTGTACTGTATTCTATTAAAAGAGTAACGATATTCTTGTGAGGAAAACATGTTAAAAAAGAAATAAAAGTAAATAAAGTGAAATAATTACTTCCATAAACCTGATAAACCGTTAGCCAAGAGTGACGACATTTTTCTGTTAGCATCCATCGTTTCACGCCCACCAGTTTTAACGTTTTACAACTACTTAGCTCCGATTACATTGTACAGGGTGCTCTAGTAGCAATCTGAAGAGTTAATTTCTACAGTTGAAAATAGTTTGTTGGTTAAACTGGTTTGTCAAATATGACTTAGTTTTACGTTATAATTCAGAGGTTACTGATAAAAAAGCTTTTGATATTATCCAATTAGGCGGTCCAGCAAAACAGCTAACTGCCGTCAATAAGAATTAAAAGTTATGTCTTTACAATAAACCTGATGACCAATGTAAAGTAACTCAGTTTTTTTCAGTGTAATGAAACCTTTACTCTTTACTAGACTTAAACATACTAAAATTTTAATTCTATACTTGCACCATAGGACAGGATAATACCGTAGGGCCTTAAAAATAATAGATGTTGTGCCCGTCTTATTTTTTTGAGAAGTTATCGAGAAACTCAAATTTTGAGTTCATGCCTTTATCGTACTTATAATCTTGAGTCTGGAATTTACATCATTCCTAATTTAATACATTTAAGAACTTCCGTCCTGAATGAATAACAAGATCTTTCTTCATTCGGTCATACGTTTTGTCGAGAGACATTACCTATGTGGTTATCGTAGCATCATTTATAAATAAAAAAAAATCTGTAAAAATTGTAGACCATAGATACCAAGATTAATATCAATCTAAAAAGCATACATTATTTAGTTCCTAAAAAATAAAATTCCAATTACGATGAATTCGTAAGTTTAAGACAGAATGTAAAAAATATGTATTACTCGTTTAATGAATTTAAGAACTTTGAGTCTTGAGACCCAAAAAAAATTACAAAGTTTAAAAAAATCTCTTTGAAGATGGTACATACAAATACTGCTAATTATTCAAGTCCCGTTAATATTAGTAAAATATCAAAAAATAACACAGCATATGTAAAGCTACAAAATGTAATATAACTTTTTCAAACAACGATTAGGGATATCTTTGATCAGAGTCTCGATTGAGAGTCATAATAATTGTTAATTAGCTAGATTTCAATTTTTCTTGGGGTAGCGGTCTGGGCCTGAAGTAAAACTCGTTTTTTACATACGCCGAGCTTTTGGAAATTTATTGTTTCCTTTTTTAAGGGTGCAAGGTGAGTTTTTTACTACATCTAGCTTCTATGTGAAACATTCCAATTTTTTCATTTTTGTGTTATATAGGACTACATATTGGTAAATTTATATGAAAATATAATTATTCTACACGTTTAACTTTAGTAAATGTATAAATAAAAACAAAAAACTGGAACAAGTAACAAAAAATATAATGATATTTAACCTAAATAATAACAATAATACAAGTATGTAGTCTTAAACAAATACATCATCATAAAACTCATCGCCTTAAGTAATAAGCTTTTTTTTAATTGGTATGTAAAAAGGTTTAGTGAACTAGAAGTTTTAATATTCGGTGGCAAGTGATCAAAGATCTTTCTATAAATCAGAGACCTTTTTGTCAGTGTTCTGATTATTTACTGGTACTGGCAAGGGTAAATCCAAAGCCTGCCAAGTATCTGACTGACATGCAGGACGTTGAATGTTGTGCCGACTCTTAATCAGAAGTGATGCAGTTTCAAGAATAAACAAAGATCTGAGCGTCATAACTTTTCAAGATTCTACTCGGCCTGCACCAGCGATGAATCTAACAACTCTCTTTTGCAGCACAAATAGGGTGTTTTGGAGATATTAACTACATACTCCCCAAAAAGATATGTCTTATCTGAGGTGAGATTCAAACAGTGCAAAATAGACTGTTGGCGCTACCGCTGAACCAAGCTCGTCTCTCACAGTCTTAACCGCATAGCACCCTGATGAATGTTTCTTGCCCAATCCCACAGTGTGATTCTCAAAACGCAGTTCACTGTCGACACACAAACCTAGAAACTTTATGACAGTTCTTGCATGTAGCTGATTGCCTTCAAACTCCAAGTCGCCCATGTTACATCTAAACCCTGCAATACTAGTTTTTTTTTCTACGTTAAAGGATTAGAATTACACCACTTCTTAATTTCGAATACATCATTAGTAATATTTTGTTTCAGCAGATTAACATTCTTATGGTGTCAGACCACTGCAGTATCGTCGGCAAAGTGCGTGAATTTACCAATGATTTTTAGTTGAACTAGGTCATTTATATAAATTAAAAATAAAATAGTTCCCAATACAGACCCCTGAGGAAACCCGCAATCAATACTTAGAGATGAAAACCGACAACCAGAAACAGCCACCACCACAAAAGATTAGAGGCAACACTATTCCGTGGTTTACGCAATCAAACGCTTTTGACAGATCACAGAATTCCGCTGCCACCGCCTCTTCCTGATTTATATTAGTGTAAACACTATCTAAAAAGCTAAATATGGCGTCATGTGTTCTCTTTGCCTTTTGAAAACCAAACCCATTTTGGAAAATTATGTTAAGAGGCTCTAGGTAGTTCCAAACTCCCTGCTTTACAATTTGTCGATAATAAAGAAATCGGTCGATAGTTTGAGGGCTCCTCGTAAACACCACCCTTATGTATAGGAATTATTAATCCATTAATCCAAGAGTGATTAATTGTTGCAGCCAAAATATCCAAAGCAATTCCTAGTAACTTCAAAAGCACCTCTGCAGAAAGGTGATCCTCACCACTGGACTTTTTGTTCCTAATATTATGCAGAGCATCAATTAATTCTTGCTTATGAATGGGATGGATGTAGAAAGAAACAGAAGAAAGAAGATCTCCAAAATAAATTAATCTATTTCAGCCGCATCGACGAAAGTTCATTCAATCGTTTTTTACATATAAATAGATAGGACTTAAAAATAAAAGTCATTGTCTCTCATTCCCTTACTTCCACAATTTGCAATACAACAAAGAGAAGGCATTTTAAGGTAAAAAGAAAAGAATTGTTCCATATACTTCTGTGTAAAAATTCGTTTGTCCTACTGCCGTCACAAACAGCTGATCGGTGACGTTTAAGTGACAGATTGTTGGAGTGCTTTATACTCATAAAAATTAACCTAAAAGATTTGAGGCAATATGAATTTCAAAAATAAAATATTCCCATTAGCTTCATTTGGTACGACAAGGAAATGTTCTAAATCTTTTCCAGTGAGTTGGCTATTACTTGATGGAAGTCCATATTATCAATTACAAAATGTTAGATTTCTAATTTTTTTAGAAACTAGATACACATAAAATTCGGTACCTAGTAGTTTCTTCAGAGAGAACGATATACAAATAACCGCAGTGCATGCACACATTTTTTTTAACTGCATATAAAATTTGGTCCCTAGTAGCAATGCCGCCGAGACGAGAGATCATCGCCTCTCGTCTCGTCTCGACGAGACATGAGGGCAATTTTCTCTCGTAACACGAGACGAGAAAAGACAAAAAGAGTGGTCTTCTCTCGCCGAGAATTTCTAGTTTCTCTCGAGCTCTCTCGTGTCTCGAGCATAAAAATCTGTATTTTTAATGTTAAATAAGACAAACTATTGACAAACAAAAAATCCGGATTGCTTTTGTAAACTGATCCTAAAAAATTAAGTATACTTACGTACCCAAGACTTTAGTATCTGGTGTCCTTCCTAAAACTCAACTTCTTTTACGGTAATGGTATACAAGGGCTTCAGATTGAGCAAATGACAATATACATGGTATTTGAAAATGTATTTACACATATTTATAACAAAATTGACTTATATTTTTGAAAATGTTAGAAAACAATTTTTTTATTAATTATTTAGTAGACCTAGGTATAACCTTTTCTTACCTAGTTAAGAGGAAATTTTCTCTGTTTTGTTCTGTAACTTGTTTGCAAATTTTGTTTTTATTAGGTGAGATCCACTTAAAAATATTTTCGAGATCAAGTTCAATTTTAAATCCGAAATTTAACAGTTTAAATGTTACTTTTGGTGATTTATTATACAGGATGTATAAAATAAAATACAAACATTTATACATTAAAAAAATATACGGCTCTATAACATTATAGAACCACTACTGTATACATGAATTTCTTATACATATCTATCGTTTACCTTAGTATTCCGAGGCCTCGACAGGCTCATACCTATCTTATGTCAATTCATAGCTAAAACCCATCACATCACATAGTTCCATTCTACCCAGTTAAGCTAAAAATGTAAAGATTTTTGAAATTGTTTCTACAGACACCCCGTATAATAAAATTGCAAAGTACAATTCAACATGTTAAATATAACAAAAACTCAAGATAATTCAGTTTGTTATGTGCAGAGATATTTTCGCAAACCCTGTAGATTGAGATTTGGTCAATCTAAAGCCTAGATGATTATCATAAAAGACAAAGCATTGCCATTTTTATTCCCGTATTGCAGATTAAAATATATTTTGTTTTAAGAAAGCTACAACATGAAGTTTCGGGTTTTTTATAGATATGTTTAAGTTTTTGGGATAGTTTATTTCAGTATCCCTGTAGGTATAGTATAAAGACACAAAGCGAGCTTTTTGATCTATTAAGGGTCATGATAAAGTTGCATAAAAAATTGCGAATTTCTGTTCTTCACATATGAGATTTTTTTAAATAAATGCTCTAAGTAAAATGTGGGACAAAAAGTTTTTGCTCAAATAACAAAGAGGTAGTCATTAGACTTATCTTAACTGCTACTTTTCTGTCTTGGAATATTTTTTGGATTTCATTTTCAGGGACGTATTTTATTGTCCTAGGACCACCATGTATAATTAGAAAAAAAATCTTTAAATACAAAATAATAAAATAAACTTGTTTTTTAAGCATGCTAGACCTTGTGAACATGGAATCACTTTCCGACGTTTCGCCTTCGATTGTACGAGGCATCTTCAGGGTTTTTTACTTTACGAGATCTGAACACTGATTCAGTCACAAGACGAGAAGAGCCTTCTCTCGTCTCGTGACATCACTAGTACCTAGTACTTTCTTCAGAGAGAATGCTTAAAGGTCTAGAAGGCAGGCCTCAGGAGGTGCAACATAGAAGGAACTCTCAGACACCATATCATATGAAGTATCAAAATTCGCTGGTTCGAGGCACCCACACCTGTTGCTGGCCTGGAGCAGCAGCCTAAAAAAATAAATTTTTAATAATATTTTTTTTCTCTATTATTGTTATGTTAATTAAATCCGATATAGTCTCCCCACATCTTTATTAATATAACATTTCTTGTTTTAAATAACTGGTATCCTTCTTATCTTTAATTTTATTTTAAATTCCTAGGCATGCGTGTATTTTCATAACTTTATAATCCTGCTTCTCCATAAATATACACTTTTTTCCTCTTCACTTCACATATTTTTTCTGGAAAAAAAAACTTCTGAATATTTGCATCATTTAGTCAGTTTCAGTTTTACTGTACTATACTGACTGCCTTAATAACAATTTATTTTTCTTTCTTATAACTAACCTTTTTTCTCTTCTCTTTCCTTCTCTGCTCAGCGTTTTTCAACTCTCCATATATTTGAAGAACTCTTTTCTTCATCACACTATTACGTCTTGTCTATAAACAATTTTTTTGTTATCAAAAAACAAAAAATCTGTATTTGTTGGGTAAAGTTTACACCAGTTGTCAGCCGATTTTACATTTGTTTTCCTTCTTCTCGTTATCTCTCTTCTATAACTTTCCACTCTTCTTTCTACTTTACCTTTTCTAAAATCAAAAAAATGCTAGTTTCTTCCATATTTGCACTGTAACTATATTTTTCTATCTAACTTTCCTTTTATCTAATTAACAATTTGCTTGTTACTCCTTCTTTGTTCTCTTTTTTCAAGCACTTCTGTTAGTTCATCTGAACTTGACGTGCTTGGAGACTGACTGGAATCTTCTTTGTTCTATATTTTCGCCTCTTCTTCATTTTCGTTATCTACTTCTCCTAATTTTCTTAAAATTTCGTATGTTCCAAACCACTGTAATATTAATTTTTCACTACGGCCCACCTGCCTTATTTAAATAAATATTTTAACTTTGTCCCCTATTTAAAATGTTAGTTCTCTTTATCTTTCGTCAAATCTTTCTTTGTCTTTCTTCTGCCATTTTTGTATCTTTTTCTGCGTCCATGAGAACAGCTTATGAGGGTCTCTTGCAAAAGTTTGCATAAACGGGCTTAATTTAGTAGTTTCTTGATATACTGTGTTATATGCAAGAGTTAAAATTTTAGAGAGTTATTGGAATACCATGTATTAGAAAACTTTTTCTAATAGAAACCGAGTCTGCTGTCATGGTTTTGCCTTTGTTACTTCTTCTGAATTGACCTGAGAGGTCAGTGCCAACTTTATCGAATATTGTCCCCACTTTGATTGGTTATCGCAAACCTGGTGGCTGTCCTTTTCTTGCTTAGCAATCTCTGCATCTCTTTGCTTATCGTTCTATAACTTTGATCATCCTGGCTTAAAAAAATATATTCTTTGTTTTTTCTAAACTTGAGCCGTAGATGCCTACATGTAGGTGATGATTTCTTCTTTTGTAACTTTTGGAATCACTAAAAAATTTTCTAGACCTTTACTTGCATTGTTTACTTTAAACAGTGTAATGTTTATATAATTTTAGTCTTATGGCTATTGGGATGTCTCGGTTTTCGGGGCCTAACACCGCACTTTTGATTTGTTTTATTTCAGGATCTGCATCCTAGATTTCTATTACTAAAATGATACCTCTTTCAAATTTTTCTCTAGTTTTTGGGAGTAGGACTGGATTTCGGGATATATAAACGGCGTCTTTGTGTGCTGCACTTTTTTATATCTTACTGTATATTAAAATTCTGCTAGTTTGAGTGCCCATATTGTTAGTTTCATTGATTGAATTTATCCAAAAAATTGCCTGACGATCAGGTACAATCCTGACTGGTCGGCCATAGTTCAGGTGTGTGAGGTAATCTAAAGACCATGAACTTAATAGTTCAAGCCCGCTTATAGTGTAATTCTTTTCGCCATTCAATAAGCTTCTGCCGATTTAGAATTTCAATTACTTCTTCTTGTTTACGTCCTCACTTCAATTATATATAGACATCTCATGTAGTAGTCTGACTATTGACGAACAATTTTCTATACATTTTCTGTAAACATTACACAGGCCTGGAAAGTTTTGTACCTACATTCTTTCCTTTTCTTGGTCTTGGGAACTGTTTAGTGCATTTAACCTTGTCTTCGTCAGGGTGTATACATTTTCTCTAAAAATTACAATATATCAGGACTTCTTTCCATTTCATGTCAAAAAAGACCTTGTCAGCAGGTTCTTGAAATGTAGCGGGTGCATTACATAAACCAAACCTGAATACACGCAGTTCGTACGAGCATCAAAGGCTTTATATTGCTTAGAATTTTCCCGAGAATATATCAAGTGTTCTAAATTACCTGGAACTTTTTAAGTATGTCAGAAGGTCGTCTATTCGGACCATTTGCCAACTTGATTTCTTCAATACATCATTGATTTTTAGGTAGTCGACACTCAATCTTGTCTGCCAATCCTCCAACACCACAGGGATGACAAGTAGGGTGGGCCGTCGAGTAATGTGTTATTAAATTTTTTTTTTGATCCGGTTTCCTGACCACACAAAAGTTGTATGATAAGATACCTAACTTCATGACGTTTTGCTTTTTAATAAATTATTTTTTTTCCACTGCCACACAGCTATAAAAAAATGAGGTTTTTGCAGAAAAAAGCTATTTATGTAATGAATGTCAAATTATTTTTTTTTAAGTTATTAGGGTTGCCCGCGTCAAAAAAGGTGTCTTGATAAGATAGTTTACTTCATGGTATTTTGATAAATAATTAATTTTATTTTTTTCCACTGCCACAAAGCTACATAAAAACCAGTTTTAAAAAAAAAAAACTGTTTATTACATTTTAAAGTAGATTTAAATTTTTCAATTGAAAAAATAAGCTACACCAAATGTGGCTTTTTTTAATTCATAAAAAGGTAACGAAAATACAAAACAGTTGAAAACTAAACTATAAAAAATTAAATAATAACTATTTCAAATAACTAGCAAAAAAGGTAACGAAAATACAAGACAGTTGAAAACTAAACTATAACTAAAAAAACAAAATGGTAAATATTTCAAATAACACGTCATTCCAAAAAAAAGTCTTTTTTGGGCTCATATTTCGGCATATTTTCCCTCGATTTTAGTCTGTTTCTTATATACCCGTCTCTTTTTTCACTTCCACAGACAGTAGCTGAAGCTTCAGTTACAATTTTGACGGCCCTCTCAACCGCTTGTGTATGGCAAGGATATGCTGTGACATATGACAAAAGACTGACTTCGGGATTCTCAATAACTTCTTCAAGTTGTTCTATTGATAGTTTCATAGTTACAGGAGGCTCCGTCCATAAAACCTTCAGCCAGTCGACCATTTCAAAATACTCCTTGGCGTCAAATAATAATTCTGGCACTACGAAATGGCGCTTATCTTGGCAATTCAATTGCCTACTCTTTAAAATTCTTCGGAATCCGAGTTGCCTTATGTGCTTTCTTTCGTCAAATAGCATAGCTAAAATAATATTCTCTGGACTTCCAAAGAATCCATTCCTTTGGATACTTTTGTAGACAAAATCTTTGAGTTCTTCTGGTAAATAGTCGCAGAGTCTTATTGTCTTGAAGAGGTGTTTGGCACCATAAATGCATGACGGGTGAGCCTTAATGCAAAACCACATTGGTGCATACACTTTCATTATGAAATGGCTAGTATTAATACATTTTCCGAGGGATTTTCAGTAGCTACATATAAACGAAGGATACGAGAAGCAGTGGTGAGCCACCGAGAATGAACCATTTTTCCAGGCTGTCTCTTAGAAAGTTGTTCTGAACAAATTCCACTTTTAACGGCTTGACAAATATCATACAGATATTTTTGATCCGTACTAAGATCGTCGCTGCGGAAACGGATGATTCTATTTTTGAAAATGACACTAGAGGTAGGGTTTCGCAAACTTGCAGTCGTTTTCCAAGCGGCCCGGAAAACGCTCGTGGTCCACTCGTATTGCCGTCCAGTTTTTCAAGCAGGTGTCTTAAAGGCAACTCGTTGGCGTGCAGCTGACAGACAAACCACTGCAAGGGTCTTCCAATTCTATTCTCCAGCAACACTATAATGCCTCCTTTACGCCCTGTGTTGGTGACAGTACCATCACAGCCAATAACTTCTAAGCTTTTACTGAGGTCCAAGCTAGATTTTTTCGAAAACTCCAAAATTCCATTTACTATATTCACACCAGTGCCAGAAGCAGGACAAATATGACCCAGATACCTAGAACCAGGTTCTTCTAACATTGTAATATGTTCTTCCACTACAATTTTTTTTGCCTTTTCTTGGAATATTAAAGTCTTATCTTTTCGTCCATCAAAATAGAGTCCACGTAGTAATAATGGAATGGAATCGTTTTGAACCTCAACTCTTTTCTTCTCTCTCGCTCTTCTAATTTTGTTCTTATCGATGATATTTCTCTTCTTTTGCGGCCCTATAACACCAAAATCTTGTAGAGCCGCTGATGCAATAGCTGCTCCTGCTCGGTCGGAAATCAAATACCGGTCAAGTATTTCAGCTAACTTCGGTAGTTCCTTAAGATTGCGCTTTGATGTTCCGGGCAAATTAGATGGGCCAGGTTGAGTGTCGAACATCTCGGGCAACATTGAAGTTGAAGCGCTTGAGGAAATGAGGAATTCGGGGTCAAAATCTTCATTGTGAGATTTATGACACACATCTATAATAGGTGATTCATCAGAAGATTGGCATTTTTCATCGACTATTAAACTAATCTGCTGGACACTCGAACTGCATAACGTAATTTTTTGGGGTATTTTTAACGTTCGATATTTCAAAAACGGTAAGCTAAATTGAAATGCGGTTTTCGACGTCAGCTTACTCAAGGTGTGTAGATTACAAACTCGACTGGTGGATCGCCAGATATGATGGGAAAAGGTTTGTACAGGGTGTAAACTAAAACTCTGCATTTTTTTCCAAATTTTATTTAACGATATTTTTTACAAAACAATATTTTATTTATTGTCATATACACCAAAATAATCTATGATTAGATACAAAAAAACAATTTCTCCCGTTTTTTGAAATTGCCATTTTTTCGGAATATACAGGGGATTTTCAAAAATTTGTACATCGGTTCACAAACAAAATCCCAACTCACTAGTGATAACTCAAATCAAGCTCACTGTGGTATTGTTTTCATTATTTATGACACTGCTATTAGGAAAAAATACAATAATATTATACAGGGGTCTAAAAAAGCTTACAGTTGATTTAATTATTAAAATTTCATGATTTTGCACATTTTTATGCATTGAACATTGAAAACTACAGAAAGTATAATAAAACGTAAAAATTTTCAATCTCGTTACTTGATTTACATAAATTAGAGTCTTTCACCGAAACGGTTTTTTATATTCCATCCTAACCTCACTTTGGGAGAAAGTAGCGGCACAAATGGACAGTGTTGCTTTTTGACAATATTGTAGAGTGTTTTTTAAATCCATTTGACTTTTTAGAACTGAATAATTATTATAACGAAATTCTAGCATTATTATACCTATAAAACAGGTACCAGTAGCGTTTTATAGGAATTTCGTAGTTTTACAGAGTGTCTCATGGTGATGGTTTCTGGCGAACTAAACAGCAGACCTTAGTCTTAGTAAGAATTTGGTTACTCACATAAGGAGACATGTTCTATCAGGTCCGCTTCAATTAAAAATTAGCGGTAAATTCTAGATTTTTTATGAAGCACCCTGTATATTAAATAATATTTTTATTCCTTCAACGATCGAAGAGAATTTATGAAAGGTGCTTACTTGAGGTATGTAGGACCGAGTTATAAATGAAAACTGTTAGATACCTGTCTACGTTTCGCTTTATTTTAAGGGATCTTCAGGACATTCAAAGACGTTAATAATAATTAGTGTAGTAACCAAGGTAGTAATCGCACCTGGATTACTTTTAAATTAATTATATAAGGTTTTTAAAATGTTACAACAATTTTGAAGATCTTATAGTGTCTTGAAAATAAAACGAAACATCGACAGGACTATAGCTTGCATTTATAACTTGATCCATAACCCAACTAAGCATCTTTCAATACCCTGTATATTGTAACATATTGGATTCCACTCAATATTATAATACCCACAGGTATAGTATAGTATACCTGTATTCAACTCTAAAATTCTAAAATATAATAAACAATTATTTGTTAACCTAATTCAACTACAGCGAAGAAAAAGTTTAGAATAGGAAACAAAATCTGATGGTCATGAAAGTCGGTACCAATGGAGGTATTTGATACTCGTGATAACATTCTTGGTACCTCCTTGTACAGTACTATCAGATGTGAAAAACCCTGGATAGTTTGAGTGTACCTAACTACGATGGCACATTTTTAGACACCTTAAAAAAACAAAAAATAACCCTTGTAGGATTGGGATAAGAGAAAGGAGAAGAAAGAAAAGAAACGTAACCATGTTAATATTTGGTTGGCCCTCCTCGCAGACGAATAACTTCACGGCATCTCCGAGACATGCTGTGCACTAAATTATTAATTAAATCTAGGGGGACGTTGTTCCATTCCTCTTGTATGGCTTCGGACAGCTCGTTCAAGGTTTCTGCAAATTTAATGCTTGCTATGATAAAGTTTTACCTCAAATTGTTTCTGTTTAATGTCCTCCTTACAGTACGATCAGAAACATGCACTTCAGCTGTACGACGCAGCTCATCGTTCAATTTCCTGGAACACTTCGTTCTTTGTTGGCGCGTATTACGTACTAAATTTATTTCTGCCCTTCCTCTAATTTTCCTCACCCAACCACCACCGTGCCGATATGCGTCGTTTCCCGTATTTTCAAATCTTGTTTTTAGCCGCGAAATTTGACTTTGGTTCACATTATATAAATTTGCGACTTCTTGCTGAGACATGCCTTGGTCCAAGAGCCTAAGGGCATTTTGCCTTTCGGCAGCAGTTAGTCTCCGCATCGACAAGATATGAATTAAATACACAAAAAACAAACAAAATAAAAATCAATAAAGGGTAAAATCACGAAGTAAAATGTAAAAATATGAGTTTAAGAAACAGTACGTCAAAATGACAAACAAGGAAGAATATCCAATTAAGCATTTTGTCGTATCCATGGAATCCATGACATTTTTATCGCAACGCCAACTAAGATTAGACGGTGCACAGGCCATAAACCTTCCATCTTACAACTTAGCGGAAATAATAAAAAATCCAGCGAAAATCGGCATTTCTATGTATTTTTCATTTGCTGTTACGCCCCCTAGCGGTCATCTTAGAAACTCAAAAATTTTTTCCAGCATTTATTTGGCCACTATAGTTAAAAAAAATTTTACAGCAAGTTTCTAAAATCAGTAGTTTCCGAGATATAGTACATTGCACGCTTATTTGGCCACCCGGTATAATTATGAAATTATTATAAAACGCTACTGGTACTTGCTTTCCAGGTATAATAATGCTACAATTTCGTTATAATAATCATTCAGTTCTAAAAAATCGAATATATTCAAAAAACACTTTACAATATTGTTGAAAAGTAGCGCTATACATTTGCACCGCTAATTTCTTTGGAAGTGAGGTTAGGATGGAATTTAAAAAACCGTTTCGGTAAAATACTCTAATTTATGTAAATCAACTAACGGGATTGAAAATTTTTACGTTTTATTATACTTTCTTTAGTTTTCAATGTTCAATGCATAAAAATGTGCAAAATCATGAAATTTTAATAATTAAATCAACTGTAAGCTTTTTTAGACCCCTGTATAATATTATTGTATTTTTTCCTAATAGCAGTGTCATAAATAATGAAAACAATACCACAGTGAGCTTGATTTGAGTTACCACTAGTGAGTTGGGATTTTGTTTGTGAACCCATGTACAAATTTTTGAAAATCCCCTGTATATTCCGAAAAAATGGCAATTTCAAAAAACGGCAGAAATTGTTTTTTTGTATCTAATCATAGATTATTTTGGTGTATATGACAATAAATAAAATATTGTTTTGTAAAAAATATCGTTAATGAAATTTTGTAAAAAATGCAGAGTTTTAGTTTACACCCTGTACAAACCTTTTCCCATCATATCTGGCGATCCACCAGTCGAGTTTGTAATCTACACACCTTGAGTAAGCTGACGTCGAAAACCGCATTTCAATTTAGCTTACCGTTTTTGAAATATCGAACGTTAAAAATACCCCAAAAAATTACGTTATGCAGTTCGAGTGTCCAGCAGGTTAGTTGATTCAGAAGGATGCAACGAAGCCTTTCTAAATGTTCTTTTCTCCTTCTGCAAAAGTCTCTGGGACTCAACTATATCAAGTGAACCAATCTGCATTTCGCGACAAGTTCTCTGGTCTTGAAGAAATGCACGTTCTAGTCGAGGAATCTGAATAAATAAAATATATTTCGCTAAAAATTTATCAAACGAATAAAGAATAAGAGCTTACCTTGTTCTTTTTTGGGCAATTACAAGCAACAATTTCAGCATCTTTGCATTTGCAGGTGGCTATATCAAACAATCTTCCACTGTCGCTTAAAAAAGATTTCAATTGTGATTTGTAGCTGGGGACATTTTTTCTTTTTTTGAATGGTTTGAGAATTTGCCTTCTTTTCTCTTGATATTTTCTCAATAAAAAAACAATTCTTTGGTGACTTATGATTGGAATTGATGCTTTGATCCAAACACTTTCTATTTTCTGAGCCACAATTTCCAAGGCTTCCGGAACAAGTCGATTGTTATTGACACCATTTTTTTCCAATTCTAAACGAACCCACAAAAAATACTTAATAACATCTTTGTATGTTGGTAACTGCGAGTCATTGAAATCACTAGGAGCACCAAAAATTGGACACTCCGACGACTTTCTAGTTTTAGCCATTTAAACAGAAACACACTACTTCCTAGACGGCTGCCGGCGAAGTACTAAAGTATTTCTAAGCCGTTTAATCGTATGAAATACCTACGCAGATCCAAGGTCACGTTATTTTTAGAATATTCACTTGTTTGCTTATTCGGAGCAATATGATTGGTAATTTCAACTTTTTTCCGAGGTATTAGATAAACGTCCCTGAGGTTTTAAAAGTTAAATATTCGAAAAATATGAACATCTACGTTTGAAAAAACCTAGTGTTTGAATTTGTTCCACTGCCACAATGACTTTTTATATTAAAAAAAATTTGAGCTTCTGTGGCAGTGGAAAAAATTATTTTTAGTGACTAATTTTTTTCTTAAAATTAATGTTTTATTGAAATGCAACTTTTGTGCCTTAGGTGTAGTGATTTTTAAGAAAAAAAAATGTCGGCCCACCCTAATGACAAGGCCTTATCACATTACTTTCGAGCATTCCTTGAATTTACCACCTGTCTATTGTCTGTTCTATTACTTCTGTGAGGTTAGGTTAGGTTGCCCTGCACGGCTTGCTTAATGTGGTTATCTGTAATGTTGCTTAAATCGTGGTCTTTTGGAATCATTTGATCTCTTTCGTCCGCTTCTTGCGGACTGAGGTTCCAGGAAAGTGGTTCTTTGTCTATTTCATCTTTGTCAAATAATGCTAACGTAGTATCCTTGTAAATCTTGACTAAGGAAGTTCGTCTTCTATTAATACTGGGATGTGACGTCCATCTGCCATGATGAGCATCTTGGTACTGGAACTGCCAGGTAGTCCTTTGACACATGATTCTTGAATTACATTGTTCTGAGCTCAAGTGTCGACGATGGCGTATGTTGTTTTATTGTTTAAAATTATTGTAATGCATAAGATGCCAGTCTTTGTCATGTCCCCTTATGTTAGGATGGCTGAGGCTCCTAATTCCACCTTTCGGGCCCGGTTGGGTGTTGCTGTCTCTTTCTGCCTGTTGCTGCAAAGTGGCCTAGTTTTTCACAGATGTAGCACACTAGATTATTCTGATTATATCTTGACCTTGTTCCATTCACTTCATTGGAGTAGTTTGGGTTAGTCTTAGTGATGTTGACTTTCTTGTAAACGTGTATTTTAATGTCGCTCATGCTACTGCAAACTCTTAGTGGCACATAGTTCGGATTAAAAACATTTTTTTATAAAACATGATGTTTTGTATTGTCTGGACTGTTTACATTTAGTTAGAGAAATTAGCGCTTGTATCTTCTCTCTACTTTAGGGTATTTTTGAGTAAACAATCTTACTAGGGTTTTATACGAATTAAGTAGATAAACTTTGGGTTACGGAGAGTAGACAGGCTTGAGTAACATACGGTAGCTTACATTAAAAAATAGACTACGCTACTGGATTCTACGTAAAAAACCCCTATAAAGGCCGTTTTTTACTTTTCAACTAAGTTAAACGTATCCGAGGTACGAAGAGATTCGAAAATACGACATTTCCAATTTCACCTTGTATCTCGGAAACGAACTGGGCTATAAAAACTTTGGTCAGTTTCACAAAAAAATGCACTATGTTGCGAGAACAGCATTCTTGTATCTTTGCTAGGCGGTAACCTATACAAACAATAAAAACAGGACGCCCTGTATAATACTTATGTATTATACGCAAGTATAAAAACAAACATATAAAGAAAATCATCAAAATCGGAACTCTTCTTGGGGATTAGGAAATTTTAACGATTTTGCCCTTTACATCAACTCCGCTAATCTGGGTGCAATTAAAATTTATTTTAAAAATCACACTTAAAATTAAATCACATTCTGTTTTTTATCAAGATCTATTTTTAACTAGCAGGTGCAAGGTTATATATATATATATATATATATATATATATATATATATATATATATATATATATATATATATATATATATATATATATATATATATATATATATATATATATATATATATATATATATATATATATATATATATATATATATATATATATATATATATATATATATATATATATATATATATATATATATATATATATATATATATATATATATATATATATATATATATATATATATATATATATATATATATATATACATAATATATATATGTATATATATATATATATATATATATATATATATATATATATATATTGCACCTGCTAGTTAAAAATAGATCTTGATAAAAAATATGCAACAGAATGTGATTTAATTTTAAGTGTGATTTTTAAAATAAATTTTAATTGCACCCAGATTAGCGGAGTTGATGTAAAGGGCAAAATCGTTAAAATTTTTATACTTGCGTATAATACATAAGTGTTATATAGGGCGTCCTGTTTTTATTGTTTGTATAGGTTACCGCCTAGCAAAGATACAAGAATGCTGTTCTCGCAACATAGTGCATTTTTTTGTGAAATTGACCAAAGTTTTTATAGCCCAGTTCGATTCCGAGATACAAGGTAAAATTGGAAATGTCGTATTTTCGAATCTCTTCGTACCTCGGATACGTTTAACTTAGTTGAAAAGTAAAAAACGGCCCTTATAGGGGTTTTTTACGTAGAATCCAGTAGCGTAGTCTATTTTTTAATGTAAGCTACCGTATGTTGCTCAAGCCTGTCTACTCTCCGTAACCCAAAGTTTATCTACTTAATTCGTATAAAACCCTAGTAAGATTGTTTACTCAAAAATACCCTAAAGTAGAGAGAAGATACAAGCGCTAATTTCTCTAACTAAACGTAAACAGTCCAGACAATACAAGACATCATGTTTTATAAAAAAATGTTTTTAATCCAAACTATGTGCCACTAAGAGTTTGCAGTAGCATGAGCGACATTAAAATACACGTTTACAAGAAAGTCAACATCACTAAGACTAACCCAAACTACTCCAATGAAGTGAATGGAACAAGGTCAAGATATAATCAGAATAATCTAGTGTGCTACATCTGTGAAAAACTAGGCCACTTTGCAGCAACAGGCAGAAAGAGACAGCAACACCCAACCGGGCCCGAAAGGTGGAATTAGGAGCCTCAGCCATCCTAACATAAGGGGACATGACAAAGACTGGCATCTTATGCATTACAATAATTTTAAACAATAAAACAACATACGCCATCGTCGACACTTGAGCTCAGAACAATGTAATTCAAGAATCATGTGTCAAAGGACTACCTGGCAGTTCCAGTACCAAGATGCTCATCATGGCAGATGGACGTCCCATCCCAGTATTAATAGAAGAAGAACTTCCTTAGTCAAGATTTACAAGGGTACTACGTTAGCATTATTTGGCAAAGATGAAATAGACAAAGAACCACTTTCCTGGAACCTCAGTCCGCAAGAAGCGGACGAAAGAGATCAAATGATTCCAAAAGACCACGATTTAAGCAACATTACAGATAACCACATTAAGCAAGCCGTGCAGGGCAACCTAACCTAACCTCACAGAAGTCATAAAACAGACAATAGACAGGTGGTAAATTCAGGGAATGCTCGAAAGTGATGTGATAAGGCCTTGTCATCCCTGTGGTGTTGGAGGATTGGCAGACAAGATTGAGTGTCGACTAGCTAAAAATCAATGATGTATTGAAGAAATCAAGTTGGCAAATGGTCCGAATAGACGACCTTCTGACATACTTAAAAAGTTCCAGGTAATTTAGAACACTTGATATATTCTCGGGAAAATTCTAAGCAATATAAAGCCTTTGATGCTCGTACGAACTGCATGTACTCAGGTTTGGTTTATGTAATGCACCCGCTACATTTCAAGAACCTGCTGACAAGGTCCTTTTTGACATGAAATGGAAAGAAGTCCTAATATATTGTAATTTTTAGAGAAAATGTATACACCCTGACAAAGACAAGGTTAAATGCACTAAACAGTTCCCAAGACCAAGAAAAGGAAAGAATGTAGGTACAAAACTTTCTAGGCCTGTGTAATGTTTATAGAAAATGTATAGAAAATTGTTCGTCAATAGCCAGACTAGTACATGAGATGTCTATATATAATTGAAGTGAGGACATAAACAAGAAGAAGTAATTGAAATTCTAAATCGGCAGAAGCTTATTGAATGGCGAAAAGAATTACACTATAAGCGGGCTTGAACTATTAAGTTCATGGTCTTTAGATTACCTCAAAAACCTGAACTATGGCCGACCAGTCAGGATTGTACCTGAACGTCAGGCAATTTTTTGGATAAATTCAATCAATGAAACTAACAATATGGGCACTTAAACTAGCAGAATTTTAATATACAGTAAGATATAAAAAAGTGCAGCACACAAAGACACCGTTTATATATCCCGAATTCCAGTGCTACTCCCAAAAACTAGAGAAAAATCTGAAAGAGGTATCATTTTAGTAATAGAAATCTAGGATGCAGATCCTGAAATAAAACAAATCAAAAGTGCGGTGTTAGGCCTTGAAAACCGAGACATCCCAATAGCCATAAGACTAAAATACACTGTTCAAAGTAAACAATGCAAGTAAAGGTCTAGAAAATGTTTTAGTGATTCCAAAAGTTACAAAAGAAGAAATCATCACCTATATGTAGGCATCTACGGCCGAAGCTATAGAAAAAACAAGGAATAGATTTTTTTAAGCCAGGATGATCAAAGTTATAGAACGATAAGCAAAGAGATGCAGAGATTGCCAAGCAAGAAAAGGACAGCCACCAGGTTTGCGATAACCAATCAAAGTGCGGACAATATTCGATAAAGTTGGCACTGACCTCTCAGGTCAATTCAGAAGAAGTAACAAAGGCAAAACCATGACAGCAGTTGCCAACGATTATGCTTCAAGATACGTTTAACAGCAGACTCGGTTTCTATTAGAAAAAGTTTTCTGATACATGGTATTCCAAGAATACTGAAAGAAAGAAAAAAAGAAGGAAAAATTCTAACTCTTCCATATAACACAGCATATCAAGAAACTACTAAATTAAACTCGTTTATGCAAACTTTTGCAAGAGACCCTCATGAGCTGTTCTCATGGACGCAGAAAAAGATACAAAAATGGCAGAAGAAAGACTAAGAAAGATTTGACGAAAGACAAAGAGAACTAACGTTTTGAAAAGCAAACATATTTAATTTTTGTAGGAAAGCGGCTTAAAATTGCTTTCGATTATCTCAAAGGATACCCCTCCTGCGATCGATTTCTGGACCTTTACCCTCATCAGGCAGTTTTTATGCAGGGAGATCTCAAATAAGAGATCATCGTTGTGACACAATCAAAAACGAAAACGTCACCTATTCAGGCTCAGGAGAGTTCTAGCGGTATATATATATATATATATATATATATATATATATATATATATATATATTTATTTTGATCAAGCTTCCTAAGTATTTTTATTTCTTCGTCCAGGGTCGTTAAATAAAAAATTAAATTTAGTTAATAATATTAGTAATATATGCATCTAGACTTACATATAATAAAAACGAAAATGACTTGGGAGTAATTTTGAGAAAAATGCTTGTTTAAAGCAATTACTTCTGTACATAGAATTTTGATGTCAAACGTCAAATGACAATAAATAATGTTTTTTGATGACAAAAAATTGTTTAAATTTTAAGGACCCTTGATGAAGAAATAAAAATATTTCGAAAGCTTGGTCAAATAAAAATAAAACGTTAATAAAGACATTTCCTGTCCGAAGTACTCATGATTTAAGTTATGTAAAAATAGGAAAATATGAATCCAAGTATTTTTTTTAATAAATATTTTTTATAAATTGCTTTAAATGGGGGATGCTTATTGAAAACGAGAAACTGTCCTCAATCTCAATGGGGGATGAATATTAACTTTAGTTTTATCAAACAAAACCAAAACTTGTATAACTATAAATACTTGCTTAAAAGAAAGTAATAAAATATGTATCTACTTACGACCGCATTTTCATGTTTTAAAATATTTATCCAATGTGTAAAATATATTTGCTGAAACTTATACTGTTAGAGTTGGATTTATTACACCTGATTTATTTCTTTATGCACTGTACAAGCATGATTTGAAACAAGAAAAGAATGTAGTTTTTTAAACTTGTGTCAATACCTCGTTTGTGTGGTATGGACACCCAGTATACTGAATAAAGCAAGACATTGTTAAAAGCAGTGTCAACTACATGAGTAGCAGGGAACATAAAATAATTTTATTGATTTCAGGTCTCGACTTGGTAGGTCCAACCGACAGTATCTATAAAAGCTTTCTTGTGCCATACTCGGTTACAACGGTTTTAATAAAAAAAGTTTTTATTTATTTGTATCCAAGAACGACTTTGTTTTAGTAAATAGTAGTACATATTTTTACTTCGCTCTTAAAACAAGAGAATTCCTCTAAATAAAGAGACAGGATGGGTTATAAAATTAAAGAATCTTACAAAAGCATTTGCCTAGTTGAATAATCATAGGATTACTGATTTAAGCAACGCTTATAAATATGTTCCACAATATGTAAGTATTCTTGCAATACGCAATAGAGTTAATCAAAAGTATACACTGCTTAGAAGAAAGACCAAATATAAATTCTTGGTTTCGATCGTCATTCTCGAGATCATCAGCCATTCGAAATTTTTTAACTTTTCGACGCAAAGCCGATTTGCTAACACCATGTATCTTAGCCGCCCTTATCAGAACCATTTGATTTACTACAACATCTTCCACAGTAGCATGCATAGACCTTTCATAATATTTATGACTCTCTTTGCTTTTTTGAAAAACTGATGATAGCTGTGATCTTGGATGTCGCGGCATACCGAAATCTGCAAAAAAATCAATTTTATAGCATGCATTATATGACCTCCCAGTCTGGACCGCAATACTTTTTCCCACTGTGGACCACTATGCAATAAAATACAAATGACCGATATTTTATCGAGTGGGTAGAACTATTCACATATAACAATAGACAAGATTGAGGTTATGTATGGCTTAGATATTCTTACAGCGGTTTCGTTAAAAAAACGAGAACTGAGTTTTAAATATTTGTAAAAACACCACAAAAATTAATAAAATATTGAGTCACACTTAAACGTTGTTGTAAACAAAGTATATAGGTACACACATAGCTCTACCAAAACGATAAAGTGAAAATTAGAGCGAAATTCCCACTATGAACCGTGTACCACTATGGACCACCCTACCCTACAGTATTGTTAGATTAGTTTTAGTTATACAAAATACAAAATTCCTTTCGAATATATTAAAATTCAGTCCCAAACCTCAACGTGTAAAGACACCTATTTAGAAGATATTCAGTTACTGCGCGCTTGAAAGCCCTCTTCGAACCAATATTTTTAATTGGGCAGCAAGTGAAATGTCCTAGGAGCCCTAAATTGGTGAGGAAACTTGAGTTATGGAGAGGTATCCTTAGATCCGGCGCGTTTCTGGTCCGAACTCTCATGTCCTGGTTGGTTTGAAACAATACTTCATGGTTTTTTACAAACATAACGAAGTGTAAGAATTACAGTAATGGTGCTGCTAAAATCTCAAGATTTTGAAACAACGTCGTACAAGAAGTTCTAAGAGGCTTGTTCAAAATGCACCTTACTATACTCTTCTGGGTTATTAAGATTCTATCTCCTTGAGTTGAGGAAGCTCAGAATATTATCCAATAAGACACGCTAAACAGAACATATGCAAAATAAAAGAGTCACAGAATATCTGTTGAGACCTGGTCTCGCAAAACTCTAATGACAAAGCCTGCCCAAACTTGGTGTCGCCACGTTCTTAGGCTGAGGCTACGTAGTCATTACCAAAATGGGGAACAATTTTAGGGTAACTATTTCGTGAATAACATGTAACTGTGACTTTGACTGTCACGTAGATAGTACGGAATTGTGCAGTTCCATTTAAATTGCCGAATAGTATTAATTCACCCTATTCATCACTTTCTTATTTCTGTCTTTATCTAATCCATTTTAAAAATACAGTTTGTTTTAATACAGACAAAACAGTTATGGCGACTACAAACACTCAAATTGGGAGTATGGTGTAGTGCGTATAGAATACGTTATTGGTATTTGAGGTAGGATACATGCGTTTCACTTAGTTTTCTGGTTATGCTAAGGACCTAAAATTAAAACGCAGGCAATTTCTTTGGTGAATATACCGATGATAGTCGTAAAAAAATTACTCCCCTTTAAAATTCGTTAATTTTCAATACATTTTGGTCGAATATATTGACCAATTTAAATCTCAGAAATGTAATTTTAAACTTTGGTTTAAATAGTAATTACCATTAAATATCTTATTATAAAGAGTGATTCTTTTTTTAACGTAATGTTTAATTTGTATGCATTTTTAATATTTATACTCACAAAAACAAACATCATAGCTAAATATTTATAGCGGAGATGAAAATAAACAATAGCGTTCTATTGGACTTTTACTTTTAGGTTGGCCGAATTTTTTTACTGAGAAATTACTTAACATCAAGTATCTACGATTGCTCCCATACGCTTTTACACTCAAGTCTTGTACACTAAGGTGGTATGAATAAGGTTACCTACAAAGTTCCCATTAAACCTATACTGTATATTATTACCGAGCGGTTACAATTTGAGAACATTCCGCCGGTTCTTTAAAATTTAATGCGTTGTGTCGGAGGGCGTGTTAATGCGGATAGTTGCGGTACTTGAGTCACTACTATAATTCTGCCATCTATCATAACCATAACCCTTTGTTCCATTTTTATTTTTTGTCTCCTTAAAATACCGCTTTAGGTTGTTTTTGTTTAGGTATGACATAACCAAGTTGTGATATTTTTAATTTTCTATAAAATGTCGCTGAGTGACGAAAGCTACTTTTTTTCTTATGGTATGTGAAGCCATTGTGAACCATTTCAACTTGTTACTCGTAGACGATAACACAACACATATACAACTAATTAATTCCTGTAGACCGAATTACAATGACTTTATAAGGACAGAAGGTTTAAATGGGGGCACCCATATTATCGTTAGTTTTTCGCAAAATATGACTAAATTAATCTACTTTTATATTGAAAACCTCTGTCTGCGTCAGTTGTAAATGTAGGGCTATGTTAATATTGTTAATGTTTTACTTTAATAATCTATTTGAACTATCTAGTACAAATTTAGTTTTTCATTTAGATTTTTAACAAATTACAATGTTTGTGCAAGCGATTAATGAGAGTTGTCTGCCAAGTGAATTTAGTAATGTAATATGTACCGAAGAATGCCTACAAAATAAAGTTTCTGTTATGCTAATCTTAGAGAGCTTCTCAAATTGATTCGCTGAATGAAGTAAAACATACCCTAAGAAATGAAACAATATTGTCTTTTACAGCCAAAATAAAACGGTCACAGTCATTTACACATTCATCACAAACACTTTATAATTACAAGCAAAAAACAGGTGAACCAAGCTTAAATACATTTCTCCATATGGCCGATGGCTGAGACCTTCTTGTTTGAATCAATATTCATCTTAATAATCACAAAAACTAAAACAACAAACCTCGTAAGAAATTTTTTAGCAGCAATATGGCCGAATCAATCAAAAATTGGTTATTCTATTGTTGCCACTGTCCTTATAAAATCACCGACCGAATCTCGTACCAGCGCCCCCTATCTCCGGGATCTCACGTACAAGAGGTAATAGTTCACTTGTAGTAAATAATTACTGTAATTCTTACTTCTAAGTTGCAATAGAAGAATAGACACTGGTAATAGCCAGTTTAAGGTGGCAGCAGAAGATAACTTTTTCTACTATGCAACGACTCGTTTTACTTTATAGTAATACGTTATAGGAGTACATTTGAACGTAATGGAGTAGTCTCTGCAAAATTCAAGAAGGTACTGATACTTAAAAGTTGTAATTTTGTAAACAGATTAGAAACAGCAACATTGAATAATTACTATTATGTCACGGAAAAGAAATGCCGACCTTGGAGTCAATTCCTTAAGTAGTTGCTTGGCAGTTGTTATTATATAATTACTTTACATAGAAAATTACTATAAAGTATTATTTGCAGTAACAAATACATATATAATGCTTAAAAATGTGTAACTCAAAGTATTCCATCATATATAGTAAGATTAGTACTCTTAAACAGTAGTAATTGTAGTTACTTTAGTGCTTTTGCAGTTACATTACATGGTTTTGCCACAAGTGACTCGTATCCAAAAATGTTGCGCTTTCCACCACAGAAAGTGAACTTCTGTTTATTCTGACATAGATACTGCCATACATATTAGCTGACTTTTGAAACTGTAGGAGGACTGTGTATTGCCCTCATTCAAGCGTAATCAATTTTTGTTGCACCAGGCTGCCATCCTTTCCGCAACATCAGATAGACTGAGCGACAGCAATAGTGACCGACGTATCATCAGCGAACTGGAACAGGGAGACAATGCCTAGGTCGTCACTCAGTCCAATTACATATAAAAGAAAAAGTAGGTGTCCCAAGATGAAGCCTCGGGGCACTCCCATCCTGATTTCCGTGATCTGTGAAAGGTATTGACTGTAAAACTTACCAGTTGTTTTTGGTCTGAAAGATATGAAACGCAGAAGATCAAGACATTTTCCCATCAGTTCATTATTAAACAGTCAAACTTATAGGATATTATAATTTATAGTCTCGAATTCTGAGAATGCTCTGGACAAGTTAAACAACATGACAGCTGCAACGTTCCTCCTATCAAATTGTTGGCTACTTCGAACTTTATGACAATCCAGGAATGATACAATTTGGTTGTATATGACCCGCTCGAAGATTTTCGAGAAACAGGGTAGAAGTGAAACAGGTCGATACTTTCCCATGTCATTCCTCGCCCCTTTTTTTGTGAACTGAGACAATCTTAGATGTCTTCAGTGCATCAAGAGAAACCGAGGAGATAATTGATAATATCGTGTAAGGGTGGACAAATAAACTCGTTTGCCACTTTTATAATACTTTTTGGGACATTGTCCAGGGCTGAGGACTTCTTTTTGGGCAAAATATTGATAATATGAAAGATCTTCATTTTGGTAGTTGGGTGGAGAAAAATACTAGAAATATTGCTAACCTTAACACTTGGAAAGTAAATTTGGTCTTCGGATTTGAAAATTTCTCTCCTATGTTTTGACATGATCAGAATAAAGTTTAATTTCTGTTGTAATCCATTTTTGTTCTTCTGCCCTTAACCTATTACACGTCAGTGGAATGTTGAAATAATAATAGAAAAAAAGATCTGGAATTTCCTATTATCATCCCGCACTTATCTCCTTCCAGTTCTCCCTTGCCAAGCAATCCAAAAATCTGCGACAGTTGTTTTCTGTGTAAAATCTTTTTGACATAACAACACTTTTAGGCTAATTTGTGACAATACCCCAGATAAAACCAGACCAGATGCGAAAGACTGTCAAATTTACCGTTTAGTTTCAATGATCAATCTGCACCATTATGTCTTTATAGCTATTACAACGTGTGGTCGAAAATTGCCCGCACCAATGCAGTTCTATTTAAAATGTGTTAAGTTTGTAAAATTGTACCCAAAAATCATTTTATAATAAATATGTATTTATTGGTAACTGAAACAAATAATTTATTAATGTTACAATATTATTCTAGGCAAACAAACTGAAAATTACAACTATAAATGCAAAAATACATACGGATATACTTATTAAAAAGCTGTCTAAATTACGAGGAAATGCTTATGACATTACTAATACATATATACGTATATTATAAAAGAGATGACAGTTGAATAAGGTCCATAATAAAAGCGGAAAAACGTCCTAGTTTGTGCCTTACATTGCATTTTTTAGGAAAGGGTAAATTCCAACCCTCCCTTTTTACCCCTCAACATTATTAAAGTTACTATTAAATATCAAATAGGTTTTTAATTTGGAATCTGTATATCCAGGAACCCATAAAACGATGTATTACCCGATATTTCAGCTTCTTAATTTTCATCCCCTTTTCCTTTTTTCCTAACCTCTTCCTTTCGACAGAAGTATCAAAGAGGGCTTATTATTAAAGTCTATATAACCAAAGACCCATGAAAGGATATAATACATGATCATTTACAAAAATAAATCCCTATTTTTTACCAATTAACACCCCGTTTCAGCCCCTTCCCCTCAGCCGATTTTGTAACTCCGGCAAACTTACATTCCCGTCAGCATTTAAGATTTTAAAATTAGATGCAGTAGGTTTTTATTAAACCGGCCAACCAATAAAAGTACAAGAACATGTTTGATCACTTGACTTAATCGAAAATGGCCTTTCCTTGATTTAAAATCTTCTTGACGAGGGGAAAACCGCTAAATAAAATATGTACACTATATTTGCTCGTTATTAAAATTATTCCGTATTACTCAAATACAAAAGAACTATCTATTGACTCAGATATTACTAAATGTATTATTCAATTACTCACATACTACCAAAGTAACTAAATATTTTTTTAAAATTCCTCCGCAGTACTCATAATTTGAATTACACTTTTTTTAAACTTTCTGGTTATTTCATTTTACAGCTTTAAATTTTAACTTAATAATTGGATGGCACAGCTAATAGAAAATCTTAAAAAAAACTGGTCTCGCCCAGTTTGGTGCTAAGCTACTTATAAAAAAAAAGGAAACACTTCTAGAAAAGCAATGTACTTTTTGGTTGTGCCTGTACAAAAACATGTTTAGTTCAAATATATTTAAACCTTCAGTAGATATTTCATTACCTCTCTTAACATGGTATTATTATGTGTTACATTAGCTGTAATACTTACAATTGCCAAAAATAGGACAAATTTTAATCGAAAATCCTTAACTTACTATATTAACGAAGCACAATACACTTACTCGAAAATCTCCCTAAAAAATAAATAAGACAAAGTACCTAACAGATATGTTGGTCGAATCTAAATTTAGCTTGCATAAATTGGAGTCATTTAAATTTTATGATATATACAGCACTCGTTTTGACATCCTGTATATCGTACCGGTACAATCTAAAAGACACCTAATTTGTCTAACGGTGAAGCTGTAATATGTTAATTCTGTTATCTTTAAAAAAAACAGGCTTTTAGATATCTTGGAAATCTTGGTAGATACACTTGTTCGTTAGTTTATTAATTCTTATAAAAAGTTAATAAACTGAATATGCCCTTATTAGCAGCTCTTCTATATCTTAACGATAAAGGTAAAAATTCGGCTTCGCTCCACAATGCAGATCCCTAGAAAAAAAAATGAAAAACATACACCGTATGTATCAATTAATATCAATCTTAACTGTATGTAGTGAAAAAACTTTAATGGAGGACTTGAAAATAATATCGCGTCTGTAGGTAAGCTGACACCACTTTTATCTTAAAGTGTGAGTCGGTAAATTCAAAAACAGACTGCGTATCAACATCGCCACTTCGAAGAATTAAGAAGAATATTTACAGCCACCCACCGGCTCGACTTTTTCGTTCGAGCACTTCTGGTATCTTTATTTTCTCGCAACGTTATCTTTATTTCTATTTTTATGGTAACTTCTACAGCAGTTGGCGGTCGTATCACCGTTCGATTGATAGTTGGTGTTAGCTTTCCGATGCACTTACAATTAGTTGGGCAATGCCACAGTGTTAGGCGTTTATATTAGAAATTATTTGCTTAACAGAACAAGATTTTTATACGGAAATATATTTATTAAAAAACTAACATAAATTATTTATATTTGTACAGGGTTATTCACGGTGACTGGCCTATTAGTCGTTTATGGAGAACCGATTTACGGATCGTTTTAAAATTTTGGTTTCAAACGTAACCAGCTATGATCTATCTTTCTAATATATTTTCATTTCCACGGTATTGCCGCTTCTACCAGAAATGGGTTGCAACATTGTTATTTTATGGAACACTCTGCATACTACAATTCTGACTAACTTTCGTAAATATCTTCCTATACTTATATGTAGCCGTTCTTTAGATATTAATTATTTTAATTTTTTTTAGCAAGAACAGGGGTTTTAAAAAGCCTTATTTTTTCCACGCTCTAAAACAATCTGAAGTTGAAATTCTGGTTACAATTAAGCAATGCCCGTAAATATTTACTTCTTTGGCCATATTAATACTAGAGCATACAGTGTGGTCCAGAAGTATAAGTTTATTAATAACTTACGAAAAAACCCAATATTTTTTAAACGAGACATTCATTGATTGATCATCATTGATTTGATTGATTTGATTTGAAATGCCGATAAATGTAGCTCTGCAACTATATATAGGTTCCCTATACCTAACACGCCAAGTTTTCGATTTATAAGCATTTCGCTATGACTTTTCAGAAAACATGTAAGGCTCAACGAGTTAGATTGTAAGGGCCCATGAAAACAATAAAATTAAATGTTTAAATAATTTGTTAAAGTACGATTTTTATAGCTTCGATACAATAGAGCAGCAAGTAAACTATCGAAATCAACAAATCGCAAAATCATTATTATAAAATAAACATAAAACACACTATTTTCAAAACAATGTTTTAACAACAGACTTGCTATAAAAACTGTATAGTAAACAATTACGAAATTGTAGTGGCGGATTCATGGTTTAAAACTATAGAACAAAAAGCATTAAAAACACTTCAATCAGATAACACAATTAAAATTCTGCCAGCAGATAAAGGTAATGCAACTGTTTTAATGGACTGTACTGACTACGATCAAAAAATAACCTCACTTATAAACGAAAACACTTACTCGAAATTAAATAAAGATCCAACAGAACACATAGAAAGACAAATATACACTATGCTTAAAAAACATAAAAACCAATTTATAGATATTGAACGATTTAAATTAACACCACACCACAGTAAAACACCACATTTCTATGGGGTACCAAAAATTCACAAACCAAACATACCATTAAGACCAATAGTAAGTAGCGTAAACTCATCGACACATCCTTTAGCTAGGTTTCTTTTAAATATATTAAAGCCGCTAGTAGGTAACACTAATTCATATATAAAAAATTCACAACACTTCCTTGAGAAATTGTCTTCATTCAAATAAATATAAATAATACACTGGTAAGTTTTGATATCGTTAGTCTTTTTACAAATGTACCTGTAGATAAAACTTTAAACATAGTAAGAAATAAACTTGAAAATAATAACAATCTTAGTGAACGTACATCATTAAACATTAATACGATTCTAGAATTACTAACTTTTTGTGTAAAAACCACTTATTTTCAATACAAAAACGAATATCACCAACAAAATTTTGGCATGGCTATGGGGTCTCCTTTATCTCCTTTACTAAGTAATATTTTTATTGAAAACTTTGAGTTAAATTATATTCAAAATTACGATCATAAACCACTTATTTACATACAATGATGACATTTTTTGTATCTGTGAACATGACGATCAACATTTAAATAAATTTTTATATCATATTAATACCAAAGAACCAACAATTAAATTTACTATTGAAAAGGAAACAGACCAACAACTTCCATTTTTAGACACACTTATGAAAAAAGACATACACAGTTTTGAAACAAAAGTATACAGAAAACCTATACACTCAAACAGATACTTAAATTTTTACTCAAATCATCCAATCATGGTTAAAAAGGGAGTTGTAAAAAGTCTATATGATAGAGCAAAAATAATTTGCAAAGATCAAAATTTTATTAAAGAAAAAAATTTTATAAAAGATGTTTTAAATCAAAACAATTATCCTAATGATTTCTTGGAAAAATGTTTTTATGAATTTGAGAATCCAAAATAGACCAATTACAAACCTCTTTATACCATACATACCTAATCTATCGGATAAAATAAAACGAATAGGTAAACGTTTTAACATCAGAACGATCTTTAAAACACAAAATACACTTAGAAGTAAACTTCCAAAAACAAAACCTAACAATGAACAAGAAAATACAAAAAATGTTATTTATAAAATTCCGTGTCAATGCAATAAATTTTACATAGGTGAAACCTCTAGGCCATTAGCCAAAAGAATTAAAGAACACCAAACATACATAAAAAATAGGGAATTTCAAAAATCAAACATTTGCCAACATGGACTAGATAACAATCATAAAATTAATGGGAATGCTTCTAGTATTTTAGCAAAAGAATCATGTTCCAAAAAAGGTAAAATAAAAGAAAGTGCCTTAATATTATTAAATAAAAATAATTGCGTAGCATTTTGTTTCATTAGGTTATATTTCTGAAACGAAACATAAGAAATATTCTGCTTTTAGTATTTTATTTGTAGGTTCGCTGAAGATGGAGGTAGACTTTCCCCTGAAACGTCCAGAAAACAAGCATTTTTCAGTGTCGTTCCTCGGGTACCTTCATAGTGAACCCAGAACTTAAGACAATCTATTTCAATAAGGCGAAAAACCCAAAAAATAGTTTTAAACCAAAAATTGTATAATTATTTTGTTTAAATTGCCCACCACTGGCTCTTAAGCAATTATAAATTGACTACATAACGTTAGCAGTTGTTGCCCTTCGAATTTCATTACCATCTAGTTGCTGAAATGCGCGTCTCACACGATTTTCCAAATCCTCTGGTATTTCCACTGGTGTTGAGTAAACCCTTTCCTTAATGAAAGGAATCGCAAGGAGTAAGATCCGGGGAACGGGGCGGGGGCCCATTTCATAGACTCAAACGTCTAATCAAACGACCTTCAAACATGTTTATAAATTCCTGGCTAACCTCATTTGTGCAGTGGGCTGGTGCATCATACAATTGGTACCAACAACTTCGATAAATTGCAAGCGGCACCCCATCCAAAAAATCGGTTACCGTTGTTCTTAAAATTTGCAAATATTCCATCCAATTCAAATTGTCATCGTAAATACAAAAACTGAACTGACTGTTCATCAATAAACAAAACATTAAAACTAAACTTGTGTTGAAACGCCCGTTCTCGTACAAACTTTGGTTCTTTAGAAGCCCAAAAATGACAATTTCTCCGATTAAAAATTCCCTTTCGGGAAATTAAAATCGTCAGTCCAAATAACTTTCATCAAAAAATCCGGATCTTCCTGAATTCGAATTAATATCATCTCACAAAATTCAACTCGCTTTGGTGCATCTTCTGGCAGAGGAGCTTGCAAAGTAATCAATTTATAGCCATGCATATTTAGATCCCTTTCAATTGAAGAATATGATATACCTAGATCATCTTCTGTGCTTGGGATAGATGCATGAGGATATGAATGGAAATATCCTAAGGCGGTGATTTCGTTTTCCTCAGAGTCTGTGATGGGTTTTGGTGGTTTTCTTTCGGCTCTACTAATACCAAATTTATAGAAACTAGTCTGTATACGTCTAAACTTTTTTTCATGCATTATTGGCAACTGGGGATAACGTTCATTAAAAATTCGACATGTTCTCGATACAATTCGCAGACATTCTCCAGGAATATAAAATAAATTTAGGATATCGGAATTTGAGTAACTATTTGCTACTCTATCTTAATTTGCTAACGTTATCTAAAAGCAAAATGTTCAATATTAAAGTAAACATTGTCGACAAAGAGAAATGTCCAATTCAAAGACAAAAACGCTATCGCCAAGGCCCATTGCTCAAAAATAAAATTATCATATTCAAAACTTTTGATTTGATTACTTGTAACTAGTAAGGGGCAAAAGTAGGAATAGGAAGTCCTATATTTTAACCAGTTACTTACTTATTTCAGTTGTAGATGCAAAAATGTTAATTTTAAACAGGCTGTTTTCTTCTCCACTTTAACCAATTGATTCACTTATTAACTTAATAAGAGAAAAATGTATATCTTATATTATATACAGGGTGGGTTAATGAGGTTCGCCTTCGATGTCGCTCAAACCAAAAGAGATACAAAAGAAGTTTTATTGAAAAGTTATAGGATTTATTAAGATATATAACGTAAAAATATCTTTTAATAAGCCAGGTGTCCCAAAAAACATATAATAAATAAGAAGTATTTTTTTTAATAGGACACCCTGCATATTTTTGGGCCATTTTTCAGCAAAGAAAAACCTTTACAGTGGTACTTGGTTTTTTTAAATTTAACTGCTGCGTTGTCAAGTGATTGATTTTTTATTGATATTTTAGGAATTATAAGGGACCCATTTACCCATGGAGGTAAACTAAGGTTCACATAATTTTGACCGTAGGTACTCTTTGGTACCTGGTTTAAACTCATACTCGTGATAGCGTGACGAATTCGGCTGATTTAAATATGCATTATTTAATTTTTTTTAAATAGGACATTTTTTTATTTATTCTGATTTACCTTTTAAATACCTTTGTGTTTTATTAAGTATGTCCTATACCCAAATGATCTACTTTATGAAATATTTTAAATTTTATCTTAACTACGTGATAATAGGTAAGTTTTATTTTAATCAAGACTGCCCTGAAAAGAAATAGGTTAATGGAACTAATAAAAACCATCTACTTTAATTTTTTTTATAGTAAAAAATAATTATTTCATTGTTATCAGAAAATATTAAGTGTAATTTATCACAATATTAACAGAAAACAGGTTTATTCATAACACAGCCAAATAAAAAAAAACAACAAGAAGTAAATTCGGTGTAAATCATATAGAAATAGAAATAATTATCGTTTGCAAGCATTATCCAACTTCTTGAAAATTTTAATTCTAATCAAATTGAGGTTACTATAAATTATGTTCAATATGACCTCCTAAGTTTAAACTACAAGTCTGAATTCGTTTTTCAAAAGAGTCACTCACATTTTTTAACATACTTGGTGTAAGTGTTCGAAATACCTCCCTAATTCGATTTCGCATATCTTCTCTTGTTGTGGGAAACTTTCTCCTTCACATATCCACATAAAAAAAATCCAACTTGGTTAGGTCGGGAGACCCTGCCGGCCAAGGCACTGGACCACCTCTACCAACCGAATGATCATTGAACCGTTGATTTAAAAAATATCTTACTAGTAAACTGTAAAGAGGCGGTGCTTCAGCTTGTTGATACCTCATTTTCTCGAGTATATTCTGGCAAGCTATTTAAAACGACTTTCAAGTCGTACTGTAAAAAATTAAGTTACTTATTAAAGGTTAGATTTCCTTCAAAAAATGTAGTTCAATGATGTGATTTCTTATTACACCGGCCGATACATCAAGAGACCATCTATGTTGATAGTCAACTTCTCGCGGGAAGAACGGGTTGCTGGTATCGTAGTAATAATTATGTTTATTTACACATCAATTTCTGTGAAATGTAGCCTCATCACTAAACATAACGTATTCGGAAAACTAAGTCATCTAATTCATGCAGAAACTGGATGCATTCTTAATGCCGATGAGGCACTAAACGGAAATTATTTGCCAAGCTGCCAGGAACTTTCGTGAGGATCTTCAACAACACTTAAAGCCACTATAAACTTATTTTCATCATTAGTCGCTGGTTTGATTCTTTCATGTGTTTCATATTCGATGTACCCCCTTTTTTAAAATCTCTCCTTTAGTTTTTTAAAGCAGTTCCTAAAGCATACATCATGTCAATAAGTTCTTCATGCGAAAAATTCATGATTAAATAATTACAAATGTAATTATTTAAGATCTGAGAAATAATTATTCATTTTAAAATAATAAGTAATATTTCTCTTCTTAAGAACAAATCGCAAGCTGCAGTAAACAATAAATATTGAAACGTACTGTCAAAATGACAATTTCAAACGATTCATTTATTACTTTCACAGCAATCCTGATTAACCAAAAAGTTGACGTTTTCGCGAAGTTCAAGATTAAATTTAAAATATTTGAAAAAACATATGTATTGGGCATAGAACATACTTAACAAAAAACAAAGGTATTTAAAAGGTTACTCAGAACAATTAAAAAATACAGGGTGTCCCATTTACAAAAGCAAATGCATATTTAAATCAGCCGAATTCGTCACGCTATCACAAACACTCTGTATAGCAGATTATCCAAATGGTAGTATGAGTATGTGTCAAGCACCAAAGGGTACCTATGGTCAAAATTATGTGAAGTCCCTTATAATCCTGAAAATATCAGTAAAAAGTCAATTGAAACTAAATTTGAAAAACCAAATATTACTATAAAGCTTTTTTCTTGCTAAATAAAATAGTGGAAAAATATACAGGGTGTCCTATTTAAAAAAATACATTTTATTTATTAAATTTTTTTTGGGGCACCTGGGTTAATAAAATATACTGACGCAGCTTGTATTACTGCACGGACATGTTCTTTATAAGTGACATTTTGATTTTAAATTTTTCATCATTGTATACTTTACTCAGATGATGATTAGGGTGCTCCGGACTACTATTATTTGCATTTGGTCTAACCGAAAGCTCTGTAGGCTTTGTTATTTTTAAAGGGGTATTTTATCATGTATTTGTCGATATCAGGGTTGGGCGTCGACGCGTCGACTTTTATTGTCGACCTCGACACGTCGACAATACGTCGACTATGAAGTAAACGTTGACAAACGTCGACAATGTCGACAATGTCACAGACGTGGTTTTGAGGTTAGGTTTGTAATTAGAAGAGAAGTGATTGATTAATGAACGTTACAAGTGGTGGTTATTGTTTCCCTTTATCAGTTAATTGCAGTTCATTAAACTTTAAAAAATGAGTGGCAGAAAGTGTAATAAAAACTTTCAAGAACTAAAGTTTGATCTGGTAAAAGTAAATGGCAAGCACGCCGCAAAATGTAGGCTATGTACAAATATTATAAAAAATACCGGTGCCGGAAGATTGCAAGGCCACAGGTGAGTAAAGTAAAATAGGGAATGAAGTGGCTGTGTACACGTAATATATAATCGAATTTCTTAAGGCTGAAAATGGTTATACATATTATATATGTCATATAAATAACAATAGTGATAGTCAGTCAGTTGGTCGTTAGAACAGGGCTGGTCACTCTGGTCAGTCAGACCCAAAGTATGTAAAAAAATAAATTACCTGCTAAGATTCGTTAACCCTTTTTTACAAATTTTAATAAGTTGATCGATAGCTCAGCGGTTAGTATATCGGAGTTAGGTCCCAAAGGTCCCTGGTTCAATCCCGGCAGAAGTCAAAATTTTTTTTTATTTTTTTTTGCTGACTGACGGGCGTTGTTCCGTGGACGTGAGCAGCGTTGAGAACGAGAACTAAATCTCTCCGATTTGCCTCAAATTTGGAGGGTAGTTGTATTTCGGTCCCCTGATTACGAAAATAATATAAAAAAAATTGTGGCCCCTAGGGGCCGAATTTTTTTGAAACGTTGGAGCTATAAAATTATTATTTTATTAGTTATTTTCACTCTTATATAAAACCCCTTAGCGATTTTTTGTAGGGCCCCTAGAAATGCCCCTAGGGGCCAACTTTTTTTTCAAAATTGCCGGAAAAAGGCGGAAGGAGTTTGAAATCTCGATATCGGTATGGGGTGGTTCGGCCAACTTTTAAATGCGATGTTTTTACCGTATACGAGGTTGGCCCCTGAGAGGCGCCCCTAGGGGCTGGGATTGTAAAAATTAAGTTAGCGCTCTCATATTCGAGGGTTAGATGGGCGGGGTGGATGCGAAAAAAAAAGTTTTATGACTTTTTTTTTCATGCGCGCGTTTTCGGATTGCGCATGCGTAAACCTTTTTCGCTCTGGAAGGCAGACGCGTGGAGGTTTTTTTTTAAAATTTGTTGTTTTTTGCTGACTGACGAGCGTTGACTGACCGCGGTTTTAAGCTGCTTTCAACTACCCTAATTATCTGTCAAAAAACTGGCCTTAAGAAATTCGTTGCGTTTTTTATGCGCTGGCTCTCCGTAGTCTCCGTCTAATAGGGGTTTATTAGAGCGTCTAGAAATACTATTTTTCCACTCTCGGCTAGGGTTACCAAATTTTTCACGGTTTAAAGGAGGACTTCTCTGACAACGTCATCAAAAATTTACCTTTTATACAGGGGGCATACAAAATACAAAAATGTTACTTTGCGCATCTTTGCGTAAAAAAAATGCTATGGAGAGTGTATCGATAGTACCCGCAAAAAGGTACACTCAGATTCGGTTATTTTGTGTGATGGTTGGAAGAATTCATCAAGCAACACCAAGACTGTGGTTACTATGTTGCATTCAACAGATGGTGAAACCGGATTTATTGATGCATGGGATTTAACAACTGAATCGGAAACTGCAGAAAAACTTGCAGAAATAATTATAAAATCTAGAGAAATTGTCAAAGAAAAATACAACGTTGACGTGTACGCTGTTGTTTCCGATAATGCTAGTGCGATGGTTAAAATGGGGTCTCTTTTAAAACATTGCATGTGGCACAGTACAAGCAGTAGTCATACAGGTAATCTTTTGGCAAAGGACATCCTAGATAAAGAGTTAGTTGACAACGTTGTTGTTGTACTTAAGGAATTCAAGCAACCTGATTTTGAAAAGATGATTATATCGAAAGGGGGGCGAAGAATTAAACTTCCTGCTGAGACGCGCTGGTGCTCATATCGTGATGCATTCAAGAGTCTCATACAAAACCTATCTTACATGAAACAAATTTCAGCAGCTACAAGGAAAAAGATTAAGCCTAAAGTTACCGAATTAATCTTCAATGACGACTTTATTGACGATGTCCAAAAAAATGTAGATATACAGAATCCAATTTGCAACCTTGTCAATACCTGTCAGAATGCTGATACGTCGCTAGCAGATGCTGTAAACCTTTGGTTAAATTTGGAAGTGCCAGAAGTTTTCGCAAACAAACTAAAAAACCGGCAAGGCATGGCGCTAAACGTTTATGCATTAACTGCATATTTTTTTCATCCAACATACGAGAATTCCAAACTAGAGTCTGTACATACTACAAAAATAAATGCATTCCTTTTTAAACATTTCGACAACAAAGGCATAGAAGAAAGGGATAAATTCAATACAAGATCAGGTATAGTATTTTTAAAATTATCTGTAGTTCTGTTATTGTGAGTTATTAAAATTGTTGAAATGTATATCAGTACTCCTACTTAAACTTTTTCATTTTTTCTTGTGAAAATAACCACTAATATTTTTTTAGGCATATTTGCAACACTTTTTGAAAAAAAGGTAAACAAGCCGTTAGTGTTTTGGAGAATGGCCCAGATGGAGTGCTCAGTCTTAGGGAGCTTGGCTCTTAAGTTACTCAAAATTCCTGCATCTTCTGCGCAACTTGAGCGCTTGTTCTCAAACTGGGGATATATTCACACACCTCTTCGAAATAGACTATCATTCGAACATTCGAAAATGTTGGTCCACTTATATTTTACCCTCCAAAGTGAGAATACTGAAAGGAATGTTGATTACGATATTTCTGATTCTGATTGATTCAGCATTCCATTCACTTAGTGACGTAGAAGATTAAGGATTTTTTATCAGATGTTTAGCTGTTTTTAGTAAATGTTTATTCTATGGTCTATGGTTTTGGTTTGGTAGTTTTAATATAACGTTTAACTTTAACTGTAGCTTTAATTTTTGTACCAAATTAACTGTCGACGTTGACGACGTCACTTAGTAAGTCGACGTCGACACCATAGTTGACGCGTCAACAATTAAATTGTCGACGTGACATTCTCGACGTTGCCCAACCCTGGTCGATATCCATCCGGCAATTCTAGAAATAACGCATATAACACATTCTATAGCTCTCTTCCGTGGTTTTTGAGCAAATGTCCTGTCGATTATAAAGTATTCCATTTCAGCATATAACAAATAAATGCGGAACAAATTTGATATGGTATTTAAGACTTATATATAGATGAATTGTTATCTACTATATACTATTATAACATCATCATAAAATAACCACACAGAGTTGTGATAAATACTCAGTCAAAGTACTTAAAGCAACCAGTATTGAGCACTTTACCTATTTATATAGGTTGATTCTAAGCGCGGGTAAAACAACATTTCTTATACGTCATAAAATTGTAAAAAAACTTAAATAAATTAGAAAAACTTTTAATATTTTAACTAATACAGAAATAATATTACTTATTATTATTAACAATATTAATATTGATAGTACAGTTTGTGGCAGGCTGCAAATTTAAAGAGTGCAACTGGTTTGTTGCATAACTCTTTTTTGTATGTAGTTGAGTCATTAGTATATCCCTCCGCTACTGACTTCCAGCCTCCTAAATGCTTTACGTCGGTAAGTCTTTTTCCGGAATCGGCCAGCAAAGTGGCAGAGGAGCGACAAAAACTATGCCCAGTGTACGCAATTCTGAGGGCATCTTCCCGAAACTGTTAATCCCGATACACTATGTTGTGCACTTCCCTTTTTTAAAACTTATAAAAAAACGTTGATGCGTCGTTGACGGTGATCGTAAGGCTGTACATTTTCTATAAAATAGTAGATACTTTCCATTGTTAATTTCGTCGGATATAAGAAAAGAGCGTGAAGTGTAATTTTTTGAATCCCGAATTTTGACCACAATTAAATTTCGCTTGACATTAATGCCAACTGTTGTTAGTTTTGCTAATTTCTGTATTCTACATGCGCCTGCAAGCCCAAAAACTGCCGCTTTATTCATGAAATCCAATATGTTTTCTTTTGTAAAAGTATTTGCTTTCTTTGGTCTGAAGGCAACATTTTGTTTTTTGATAAAAGCAGTTAATTTATAGAATTTGCTTACATCTATATTTTCTTTAACTTTTAAAACGCCCTTAAGCATTGAGTGTTTAGTCCACAAAGTATTTAGTCTAAATTCTTTGCTTAATTCAAAAAACTAAACTAATAGAACCTCTTCTTTAACAGTTTTCACACCTTTTTCTTTGGACCATTTTCTTAACAAATCGTACTGCTTTTCTGGTATTTCTTCATCCGAACTATCTATTTTAACCATTTTATTTGACACTGACAAGTAATGATACAGGTGGTTTAATTAGTTGTCAAATTATGGTAAGCTAATATGGAGTAAATTTTGCTAAATTATCTACAAGCGTAACAACAAACACGATAAATCTTTGTTTCATCTAATATCTTATTTAAAGACGAATGCGAAAAAAAAAGTGTACGCAAAGAGTTTTCGTGCGCAAAGTTGAAGTTTGCACACGCAAATGATTGCGCAAAGTAGTCATTTCGCGCTAGCTCGTAGAAAAAAAATAATAAATACAAAAGTTGTATGGATTTCAGGGAACTCCCTAGAAAAAATAATTTTGAATATACAGGGTGAGTCAGAAACTAGTACTATACCAAATTTTGTTTTTTTTAATGAAATGCCCTGTATATTTTTGATTTGTTAGATTCTCCTTATTATTCCCTTTCCAAAAATGTGTGATATGTCTATACTTGGATCGGTAGTTTTTGAGCTATTCGACTTCAAAATTCCCCTTTAACTGAAATTCATCATATAATATCCTAGTTAATTTAAACGAAATCGTGTCTTAAGTGTCGGTATAATAATGCAAAAAATGATTAATATGGTTTTAAAGTAAAGAAATATTTTATTGTGAACAATAAATACTAAATGAAAATTTATAAAATGAAAGATAAAATGACAAATAAAATTAAAAATCATAAATTCTAGTTATTCACATGTCCTCCTTGGTCTGCAAAGCCCCTCTCGATATTTTGTAACAATTTGCGATTAATGCAGTTAAAAATAAAATCAGAGTGATTTTCGTTTAACCTTGCAATTTCTTCCCTAATTCACTGTTCCAATACAACTATATTTTCGGGTCTATTGTAGTAAATTTTCTTTTTAGATGACCCAATAGAAATATGTCAAGTAACATCAGGTCTGGACTGTTTGCTGGTCATCTTATATGTCCATTTTGTCCAATCCACAAATCATAGTTCCGATTCAAAAATTAAGTAACATTTTAAACATTGTGACGATTAAACATACCATTAGTAGTAAATGTAGCTTCATCGGTAAAATGTATATTTCATTTAAAAAAATCAAAATTTGGTACTTTACTAGTTTCTGATTCACCCTGTATATTCAAAGTTATTTTTTTCTAGGAAGTTCCCTGAAATCCATACAACTTTTGTATGTTTTATTTTTTTCTATCTATAAAAATAAATCCTTAAAATGGTTGGCGAAATATAAATGATGGCTCTGTACATGATTTTATTTAGTTTTCGGTACGTCTACTAAGTACTTAAAATATATCTAAATACTTAATTTATTTATTAAATATTTAGAGTAGGTCCATTAGACTAGATCTACAATATTAAAGTACTTACGTTACATCTAAATACTTACAGTATTTAGCCAATTTTTAAGTATTGCAGTTATAATCAAGTTAATTTTTTAATGTCAATAACAAATATTGATGTCTTATTATGTCAAATCTTTTTTTCATAAAACCCCAGACCGTAGCTCATATATTTAAACATCACTGCAATGTTTTTGTTTTAGAAAAAAAAATCAGTTTTAAAGAAAAGTACATCAAAACTTGTATTGCAGCTGAAGAAAATACGCAATATAGCTATTAGAAAAAAATGATAAAGCAATATGTATTTAAATTTAAACATCCAGTTCATAAGAGTTTTCTGTAATAAAATTATGCACTATCTGCATTTTTAAAACTATAACGGCTATAAAGGCATAAAAATATAATGATGAACCTGAACGTGTAGCATTTACGCATTTCGAACAACGAAGCTAACTGCATTATACACTGACTGGCATTAGAATCGGGCGCCTAAAAAGGCCGATTTTATTGATTTTTTGGCAAAATACCTGTAATATTCTAGTTTTTTAAACTTCATTCATCAAAAAAAAAGTATCTTCCCAAGGGTTCGTATACTAGGAGAATCAAAAATGAGCTTTTCAGTCTATATTTTGAGCACCCTGTAAAATTATCTTAATTCTGTAACAAGATCCACCTTTTTCAAACATTTGGTTTTTTTGTTCACCTCGATAACTGTATTTTTGTGGGAGACACACGATTTCAACGAATACCTTGCAGAAATATCAAATTTGGTATTTGTACGTCATTTACCTAATTTGAATCAGAGCTATGAAAATCATGGTAGGCCCATAATTGACATAAGCAATAATATTGAATCGTCATTATTAGTTGTGATGGTCCAGAAGTTGTGGCTGCCATTGTGGCTTTATTACAAAACGGAAGAAACCAAACGTATATTGCAAGAAGATATAAATGTTCGAGAGATACAATATATGAAGAGTTAAAAAAAAACAAATTTTTCAACTTTATTTAATATTGTAAATGACTGAAATACTAAAAATCAAAAAACGTATAGAGAGGCCAGATTTAATCTAAATAAACAACACAACAACATAAAACTTTTAAAACAAAAATAGAGAACAAGATTTTTAATATTTCTAAAAAGTATTTTAGATATATTGGATTTACCTACGGGAACGTTAACGTTTAAACCTTATTATAGCCAATGAGCTAAGGCTATTTTTTGTCATAGTAGACGTTGTGAAGCTTTTTATTGTTTCAGCTTTGAAAAAGTTCTTTCTGGTTGAGCAGATGTAACGGGGAGTACTAGAAACAACTGATTTTTTTCAAAAATAAAATCTGAAAGGTCCCTGATACTGTAATTTTTTTTATTTTTTCATAAAGTAAATTTTTTGATTGTATTAGCTTCAATACTGGATTTTGGGTTAAGTTGTTAGGATATTTTTCTATTAATGCTCTGACATTAGATAAAATATTAAATTCTTGTGTCTTTAACAATGTTTGTCGCTTTAATATTTCAAATTTTGAATAATTATTTTTAACTTAATACCTGATTCTAAACTATAGTAGATATTATATCCAAACAAGTATAGAAACTGGTACTTTTAAATAATTTTTATGATTTTCAATTGGCTCATAAGCTGCTATCTCATCAAAAATTATTTGGCTGTATGACCTTTTTGGGTTTTCAATTGAGGTTTAATATTCCAAGATTTAGCGGTTGAAATTGATGACACAGTTTCAAAATGTTCTCTAAGACTTTCTAATTTTACAACAAGAAAATGGTGGTAACTCATATTTACGTTCCCTTTCAATTTAAAAATTAGAATTAAAATTTATAAATTATTATACAGTGTATATAAAAATTATGATTTTGCTTCTTTTAACTAATAATTATTTTTTAAAATGTGCTTAATTATGTAAGAGGTATGGGAAGTTTTTTTCTACCCCCAGATACAAACAAATTTACTCGATGCTAATTCTATATAGTTCACTGTACGAATGTTTAAACTATTATTTTAGATAGATTTTACTCTGGCAACTATTCTCTTTTGTTTAAATAGTAAATTATAAATTTTTTACATTAAAATATACTTAAAGGAGCCCGGGAACCGAAAGGTTTATTTGTGTGCGGGGCCGCCTGACACGTGCCTGGTTGTATATTACACTTATTGGCCTTAAGAATTATCAAAATACATATACTTAAAGAATATATCCGTAATGTTAGCAGGTTGTTTAACTCTTCTCTACTCTAGCAGGACAAACACGTCGTTAAGCATTAAGTGGGCGTTTGATCCCCAGTAGCCTAGTCCTCGTTACCTCACTGCCAATTATACAAGCTTCCCTTGCAAATTGTGTTGTTCAATGACCTAATTAGTAATTTCATTACGAGCTGGTAAAGTAAAGTTAATAGGAATTCACTGGGAAAACTTTCATCATCAAAATGTAGTGACAGTTAAGGTGCATGGCATCTTATTAAGAGGTGAGGAATGCGTTCCAAAACCCATTTGTAATAAATAAGTTCAGAATTAGAATACCTTTTGTGTATTTACCTACGATGGTGAGATAAGAAGCCATTACCGCACTGATTTTAGCTAGGTAATGTCAGATATTACCGCACTAGTGTGGTAATGATGTATATACCAATATTAAAATTGAAACATTTTTCTTTAATGTATTTGATTTTGTAGCTCTATATCATTCCGACTTTCTTTTTAAAAACGCAATCAAATGCGAGCATTTATTAATATCCCCGTTTTTTCTAATAGATATCGCACTCCGCAACATTGAATAGTATGCCCAAAGAAAGGATGGTTTTTGAATTTTGGATAGATCATTAAAATAGGATAACAATGCCTTCTCACTGAAGATAGTTTTTATGTTCTTTCTTTACACCATTTCTGATATCGGGAGTAGGCGAACTCATATTTTGCCCGTGATTTTTCGGGCAGAAGAATCGTTGATGTTGAACATGTATTAAACTCGTTCCGAACTTTCTGACAAATTACAAATTATTTGACAGCATTATTTTCTAATGTTTTCTAACGGGAAAGCCTATGTGCTGCACTTGTCGGGGTCCCCCTCAATGTCTAATGTATAATGTTTTCTAACAAAAACTTAGATACTTGGTTGCTATGGTATAGTAAGTACAGTTAACAGAGTTATAGTCGAATGCGGTCTTATCGCGCGGGTCCAAAGGTCACCAACATTATGAATCAAATCAGAAAACACAGTGAATACCAAAATGTTGTGTGATTCTTTTATCGAGCTATTAAATCTCGATGAACCATTTACTAATATACAGGGAGAAAGAAAATAGTTTTTTTATTATATTAATTAAGACAGCCACTTAATATTATTTTATATTTTAAATGCCGAGGGACTAAATAAGAAAATTCGCTAAATAAGTATTTGGTTAAAATTTTTTGGTTGGCAAAAACAAAAATACACAAAATGGCAAGCGCCTTAATAAAGTCGGAAGGCGGTTCGAATCAGTGGAACAATCAGGATATGTTCTGTAGATACAGCCACTTAATGAAAGTGAGATTTTTTTATCAATCACCAAAAATTATGAGCCCCGCTTGACCTAAAAATCTAACCACTTGTACAGTGTCATTTATTTAAATGCGGGCCACCCCTGTGCAAAGAAAACTTGTTTTTTTTTTGTATTGTGATAACAAAAGATAATTAGTTATTACTTCCCTCGTGAGATTATTTCAGATTTGCTATATGTGGCAACCCCCATAAAAATATTCGATTACAGTCCTTTTTATACCGAAAACCCAACATTTTTATTAATTTTGACAACGATTTTAGTCCAATTTCCAATATGCCTCGATTTTTTAAAGCTTCTTCTACAATTTGAAGGGTTATATTAGTTTTTGATGTGTATAAATCGTAAATTGCATTACGAACATCCATTTTTACATTGTCACTTAAGTCTTCTGTTTGGCTTTTTTCGTGTACATTTCTTAATCATCTTCGGTAGTAAATTATGCTTTTTTTCATACACAGTTTTCTGCACAGTACTTATACCGATTCCCAGAGCTTTTGCTACTGTCTCCTAGATATTGGCCGGTGAATTTTCATTTGCGTAATATTTTATTAGATTTAATACCATTTTTTTCGCTTGTGGATGCAAAAAACCCGAAAATTGTTTTCTATTACTCATTTTGTCACTGACTTGTCAATCTGACTTTGAAGTGACATCGCTCAAAGATTTTTGCAATTGCTGGTATTTATATGTTTATCCTCTTTTTTCATATGAAAATATTATAGGTCTATCTAATTCATCTTCCGGATTTTATGCGGAGGATATGATTACAGGTAATAAAAGAAAAACAAACTGAAAAAGTTTGTCGTTGTTAAATCGTATGACCCGCACGATAACACTGCCTTTGACTATAATTTGTTTTTGGATATTTGATAGGTAATATTTTCACGAAAATGTAAATTATATTAAAACTCGGATAAGATTTTAAACGATCGTAGATAAAATTTTATATGATACGCATGTGATACAACGTTATTAACGTACGCCGTGTGGAGTTAGAACTCGTTGTGTATCGACACAAGCTTTTATCCCAATTATATCGTAAATATCTATAATGTATGTCTTAATTTGCATGCATTTAACTTTCTGTTAATAACTATTCTTTCGTTAATTTAGATCCATTTACACTGAATATATAAGAAGAATAAGATTTTTTTAACAAACTGAGATAATAGATAATGCCGAAAAGTTAAAACTTATTTTTAAATAATTAAATATAATAATTATTTAAATAAATTCCAAAGTATTAGAGCATAGGCATATGAAAATATACAGCCACACGTTAATTTAGAAACAGCGCAACAAGTTCTGAAAATGAATTACTTTTGTTTATTTCACTAAAACATTATTAGAGGAAAGTAGCCAAATATCGGATAGGCTCCTAATATCGCACACTACCTTATTTCATTATTCTAAGCCTTGCCATCTGTCCGCGGTGGCAGGCTAGTAGCTTTTGACATCTACGAAATATCTAGTAGAGAGACGCGAGTGTCGTTTCTACTGGACATTTTTCCTTGTCTGTGGTTAGTTTAGCCGAACAGCAAGTTTTTAAACGTCACTTCAAATTGCTGTTTTTTTTTTGCGAAAGTGTGCAGTTATCAGAGACTCTCTGAGTGCGATTATATCAATAAGGTATGTAGGATCTTTGTGGTATATAAATATTTTTAGAAAAATAGCCTTTTTTGTCGAAACTTCGTGATACATTTTTGAGGTTAAGTTGCCTATTACCGCACAGTTAGATATCCCCAATATCGCATATATCCGATATTAGGAGACCATTTTTAAGTTAAAATATTTATTTTTTCAGATGGCCCAAAGAAAAAAAATGGGATGCCGATTCCATGAAAGCAGCTATCGGAGCTGTAAGGAATAAACAGATGGGTTACTTAAAAGCATCGAAGTCGTTTGGCGTACCTCGAAGTCGACTACGTCAAGGTCGTCAAGTCCGGGAAGAGTGCGGATGAAATAGCGACAACATTAGGCCGAAACCCCACGTTAACAAAAGAAATTGAAGATTTATTGGTTGAGTACTGTTTTGATATGGAAAAAAGGTTCTATGGTCTGACTGCAGTTGATATTAAAAGACTGGCTTTTCAGCTAGCGTTAAAGAATGGACTGCCACATCCATTTTCACAAAATAGGGGATCTGCTGGTAAAAAGTGGCTTAAATTGTTTTTAAGCCGACATCCGGAGCTACGATTTAGAAAACCACAAGGTGTATCTGCAGCAAGGGTGAAAGGGTTTACAAAAGAAAACTGCGATTCATTTTTTAAGCTATTAGAATCTGCCCTTGAAAAAATTAAAATGGATTCGTCTAGGATTTTCAATGTTGATGAAACAGGTGTGACCACCGTGCAGCATAAACATACGAAAGTATTAAGCCTACGAGGAAAAAAGCAAGTGGGTGCCCTTACAACATCAGAAAGGGGGACACTTGTGACAGTAGTGACCTGCATGAATGCGACAGGTGTGTACGTTCCCCCGATGCTTATTTACCCTAGGAAAAACATGAAACCGGAATTGCTTAATGGAGCTCCACCAGGAACGGTTGCAAAATGTCATCCATCTGGATGGATGCAACAAGATATTTTTACATTCTAGCTTCATCACTTTATAAAGCATGTAAAACTGTCTGAGGAAGATCCAGTCGTTTTAATTCTCGATGGCCACTACTCGCATACTAGAAACATTGACGTGATTAACCTAGCCAGAGACAGCTATATTCACATAGTTTGTTTGCCTCCACACAGCACTCACAAATTACAACCTCTGGATGTAGCCTTTATGTCTCCATTCAAGACATATTATGCGGTGGAAATAGAAACCTGGCTAAAGCATAATCCGGGCAGAGTAGTAACTGCATATCAAGTGGCAGAGTTGATGGGAAGAGCCTACTTACGGGCCGCTAGTGTGGAGGTTGCAGTGAACGGATTCCGAAAATGTGGTATCTTTCCATTAAATAAAAACGTCTTTAGAGATGACGATTTTGCCATACATTTAAGAACTGAAAGAGATGCTTTTCCTGAAACTGAAGACACTTGTGGCGACGTTAGCACTGATGATGATGTTCCGTTATCTACGCTAGCTAAAAAGCTTCGTCCGGAAAATAACATAGGAAGACTATCCTTACCAAGTTGCTCATCGACTCCAACATCTAATGGAGTGCTTGTTAAACCAGCTGAAATAAGTCCTTTGCCCACATGCTCTTTTCAAACTTCCAATAAAGGAAGAAAACGTGGTTCGGCCGCGATCATAACTGAGTCTCCATATAAAAAGCAGCTGGAAGAGGATATAGCCAGAAGGAATTCAAAGACTAAGGTTGTCACTAAAAAATTTCAGTTCAGTTTACCAAAAAAGATGATAGAAAAACAAAACGAATTGATAAGAATATTAGCTCATCAAGTGAAGATGACGATGCGGAAATAGAATTCATAGACACTAGTGACGATAATGATGTGGATAACGAAGTTGCCGAATGCTTTTATTGTTTAAAGTTGTATTCTCAAGACACTAGGGGAGAATCATGGATTCGATGCACTATGTGCTTTCGTTGGAGCCATGAGGTGAGTGCCGGGATTGGAAAACATAAAACATTTGTTCGTGAATTTTGTTTTGATCAATAAGTTGTACTGTTCTTTAAAATCCAACAATATTTTTTTATACTAAATATGTTCCATTTCAATAATAAAAGTGTTTTAAAAATATTGAGTCGCTTTGTTTGGTTTGGATGTTCCTAACACCGGACAGTGCGATATTGAGAACCCCTACTATCCGATATTAGGATACCTGTTTTAAAATTATGTATTTTACACTATTATAGTAGTTTTAACTTTTTTTCAAAATTTTTGAAAATTCGGTTATAAAGCACTATCGAATCAAAAAAGGGAGGTTTTCTACATAAATTTTATAAAAGAAAACTCTGCTGTAGTTAACCGATCGGATTTTACAAGTTAAAAGGAAAAAGTATCCGATATTTGGCTACTTTCCTCTACTATTAATGTGCCACGAAAAAAGGTAAACATGTTCTAAAGGAAAAGAAATAAGAGGTTTATAAATTATATTCCCAATTATAGTGACAAAATATCAAATAAGCTTAATAGATTAGGTTGCAACACAATTTCTGTAAATAAACTAAATTTAGGTAGTGTTTTAATAAATAATAAGGAAAAAATTTGTCAGTCTAATAAATCAGGTGTGTACAAAGTTAAATGTAAGGACTGTGAAGCTGTCTATATTGGGCAAACGTGTAGAAATATCCAAACAAAAGTAAAAGAACACCGTAACTCTATTTTATATAATGTTAAAAATTCAGGATTATCTGCTCATTGCATAGAAAACAACCATTTTATTGACAACGATAATGTAATGTTATTACATCAAGAAAATAAAGGTAAACGTTTGGATCTTTTAGAACAACTTGAAATTAAAAAATCTTTATCAAGGAATTCACTCACAACGAATGACCAACAAAATTTTCAAATTACCCAATAATAGACCGCCTTCTAAGTACCTATAATATAACTGTAAAAAATCCCATTTTAAATAGATAGGCAATAAAACTAAATTGCATTATGCACACCATTAGATATAGCTCATTTTTAGTTTAGTATTCACTGAAGCATCTCTTGAGAAAGGCCTAAAAAGCCGAAACATATGTAGAGTAACTCTCTAATAAATGAAACATTAAAAAGCCAAAGTTTTTTTAAATAAACCACTAGAAATAAGAAGATCATCAGCGAAAACTGGTAATCTCAAACTTTACACTAGTACCGTGAAAACATTATTTATTCCACCTACTGAAGTTTTATTGTATTTATTAATAAATATGTAATTTCATAATTCTCTTAAATCAAAACTAGTTATAGTTGGCGCATTACCTTTCTGGAATGACGTCATTTTTGGTTATTTTTGTTTGATTTATGTTAACTGACAGTGACAAAAACATTTTGAAAAAACTCATTGTCGTTTCTTTACAAAAGTCAATGCCGGTTTTGGTTATGTGTCTTTCAGAATATATTCGTCAAAATTGACATTGATTTGTTGTGATTCTTTTTAAACTTCTGCAAGATGCCGCGAAGATATAATCAGCAATCAGCTAATAGTTTTGAATATCTTGGCTTTTTTTCAATTGGAAAAAGAGCAAGCTAAAAATGGAATCCTTCCGCAAACTGATAATATAATTGAACGAGCTTCAAATGCAACAAAACTTAGCCATACAACAATCATAAATATTAAGAAAAGAGGAATAACGAGCGATGAATCCTTTACCTCCAGAATGTCTCAAAAGCAAAAAGAGGTAAAAACAAAAATTACAGATTACTTAAAGAACAAAATAAGAGATACGATCTACTGCATGTATGCGAAAAATGAATATGTTACAATGCAGACTTTGCTTAAAAAACTAAAAGTGATAAATGAATATTTTAATTTTTCCATCACCTCGCTAAGAAAATACGTAAAAAGTATTGGTTTTAAGTGGAAGAAATCAAATAATAGAAAATACCTGATGGATTTGCCCCACATCGTCCACAAGAGAATCAATTTCTTGAGGGAATATGTCAAAAATCAAAATCTAGGACAAGATGCTTATACCACCGTATTTATTGATGAGACTTGGATTTTTAGTAAAGGTTCGTTTAGAAACAGCCGGCAGGATAACACTATGTCTACAAGTTCTAAAAAAGCTAGTGAAGGTCATCGATATATTGTAGTTCACGCTGGATCAAAGGAAGGATTTATTAAGGGGGCCAGTTTAATATTTAAAAGTGGACTAAAAAGCGGAGATTATCATGACAATATGAACAAGCAAAATTTTAAAAATTGGTTTAAAAATCAGCTGGTACCAAATCTTCCTCCAAAAAGTTTGATAGTGATGGACAACGCAAGCTATCATTCCGGCCTTTTAGAGGATATTCCAAGAAAATCATGGACAAAGCAGAGATTGATTGGATGGTTAAAAGAAAAGAACATTGACTTCCCAGAGAGGGCCATGAAGGATGAAATATGGAGCATTGTAGAAAAAAATTGTAACATTGAAAAAACATTCTACCTTGACGAATATGTGAAATCTTTGGGCCACAAAATACTAAGACTTCCTCCATACCATTGTCAATTTAATGCTATTGAAATGGTATGGTCTGAGTGTAAGAGGAAATACGACCAATACATTGCTAGTCTGAAGGAGACACCATCGGAAGTTTTGGCCATGTGGGAAAAAGCGATAAATGAAGTATCTTCAGAGCATTGGAAAAATTATGTCAGCCACACAGAAAGGGTAATCCAAGAAGCTTGGAAGACAATACAGATATGTGATGCTTCAGACATTGCGCCACTTGTAATTAGTACCGACGAAGACAGCAGTGACGATGAAGAATTTAGTTCTGATTCTGAAGACAGTGAAGGGGAGTAGTTTTTATTTTTAAAGTTAGTTAGTTATACATTAATTTCTCTCTTTTAGTTTTTAAAGCAAAGTCTGCATTGTAACATATTCATTTTTAGCATACACGCAATAGATCATATCTTTTATTTTGTTCTTTAAGTAATCTGTGATTTTTGTTTTTACCTCTTTTTGTTTTTGAAACATTCTGGAGGTAAAGGATTCATCGTTCGTTATTCCTCTTTTCTTAATATTTTTTCAGTATTGTCGGTAATTGAGAATTAAAATAATTTTGATGAAAATGGGTAACTGGCTTCAATTTATTACATTGCAAACAAAGAATAAGACTAAGATGAAAGAATTTATATTAGTAAAGTCTTATTTGCAAAATAATTTTAGTTTTTGAAGTTATAATAGTTATTTTTGTATTAAGTGTGCAAAATGAGGGTTTTTTATGGCAATGAGAGTGTTAATTTTTTGCCAGCCATTTTCGACAAGTTGCAGCGCTTTCTGTACAGAAAATGCCAATTTTAAATTCGCTTTAGCCAGTGCTGAACGCACCCCTCCTATCTACATCACTGCATACGTTTAGGTTAGGAATCATCGCTGAAATATAAATAATATAAGAAATACGTTATTTGAAACCAGCGTGACGTCATTCCAGAAAGGTAATGCGCCAACTATACAGATATAATTATAAATAAGAGCGTTACAACAGTGTACTATGAGCGAATATGAGATACTATAAGTAAGCCAAATTGATTTGTAGGAGTATCATCCTGCTGACTACGTCTAAGAGGTCCTTTGCTGAATATCCATGTTACATCTAAAAATACTGGAGTATAAGGATCTTGCGATTTGATTTTTCTTGCAAAAATTTCATTCTCTTCATTTGAATGTCGGGCAATTCCATTAAATGTTTTCGGTTACTAGTTTTCTTCCATCTGAATCCTATACTACGGCACCAATCGCAGAGAAGAAAGGGAATAACTAAAAATACCGCTGAAATCTTCATTTAACTGCTTGTGTAAACTGGCCACTGTATCGTATTTCTTTTTAACATACATCATATAGTATTCCTAATTTTATTCTTCATGAAATCAGAAATTTTGATTCTGTATTTCGTTATTTTTTCTCATAGGTTCTTGAATATGTTTCGTCTGAATGAACTCCATAATTTTTATTGCGAGAAAATTAGCTTGACCTACTTTTAATGCCTCCGAGGCCCTCATTAGGAACTAGTACATTATTGTTGTTAATTGGTAACCCATCTCTAAGCTGCTGCTTTTCCAACTTAAAAAATGCCAGGACATTTAAAATTAATATTTGTTGATTATATCGCGGCACGTTGGAATGAATGACAATATTATTTTGACACTGACATTGGCGAACAGGTAAGGGTGCTTTCTATGAATTAAAAAGAAATATAAGAAAATGACGTGACAGTCAAACCCTATTACGTTTACTTTATACATATTTTAAAATTGTACGTGGCTCTTGTAAAGAATTTTACCCATGGAATTTAACAAATTTAAAATATATATTTGAAAGATTACCTTTTTTAAATAATTCTTATACACAAAAATTTATGGATGAGGCACTTTTTCAAATTATATCCAAAAAAACTAAGATTTCGGAAGGTTGCACTGAACTTGTTTTTGGCGTATCGCTAAAAACATATTTTTCACAAACTTAATTTATGAACTACGTAAAAGACTAATTATATTATAATGCTTTATAACACAAAAATGATTATTTGTAACTAAAAGTTAGAAGTAATTATTCTATTAGACATTATTAAACGTTTTTAAACATAATAACAGCTGCTGAATAAAGAGAGAGCGGGAGTGTCGCCTATTGGATGGAAATCCAGTGTGCTGGGGATGCTACGTTGCCAAGTTTATTTTATATATGATCTATATAAATTATATAAGAAAATCAAAATGCATTTGTGGGTTGTGGATCGGTACCAGCAGGAGCGCGAAGGCACTAGGTGAATTGGTACCGGGTTGGCACCAGGTTAGGAGCCGTAGGCGTCATCGTTAGAGCCCTAAAAGACGAACAACAGCGCAGGGTAAATTTAAGCTCCATACAATAATGTAAGTTTGGCAACAATGCAAGATAGCCTTTCTCCAAATTGTCATATTAAGGAATATAGCGCATTGGAATACACTGAAAATATTGAATTTCTTTTTGGTTTTTTTTAATAGAAAAAGTGGTTCATTTTTTTTTTATTTTCTTAAAACAGTTAAATGAAGGTAAACTTTCTATTTTATATTAAAAAATTATCAAATTGCGTGGGTTTAATTGTTGTACGTTTTATTCCAGCAAATCGCTAGTTTATCAACACTCTAAAATTTTATAGCTACTCGTAAACTCGAGCCAATTAAGCCACTATCAAGATGCAACTTAGAAAATATTAAATTTCATTAGATAATTTTTAAATTTTAACCACAGGGGGTTCATAAACGATCTTCATCTCGTTTCACGATCTAGACAGATTTAGATTGTGACAAGATACGCACGGTAGCTCTGTCTGGTGGCACCGCCCTATGTCACATAAATTTGGCAAAAAACCCAGGAAAGTAACAGAGCAAGGGATTATTTGAACCACCCACTTTGAGGTAAAAGTCTGACAGTGCTTTATTAGGTGTCAAAGAGGATTAAGATAAAGTGCTCTGATTCAAGGATTTTGTGAAATGAACCGTATTATTACATACAGACATTTAAGTTAAATTACCCTTAACAGATTGAAATGTATAGAAAATATACTAAAGTGTTAAAAAAGTAAATTATATTAGAAAAACTGAGTAAAAAAATTGAAAAAAAAAAACAAGATCTAGGATCTCGTTTGAGCAATGCTAAATGCACGATGAAATGTTTTCTTGTTTGATATTTAGGTAAATTAAATATATTATCTAAACAACCGAAAAAAAAACAGAAGTTTATTTTGTAATTGATTGTTAACTAATAAATCCCCACCTGTGGTTTCAACATTTAAATTATTTTTAATTGGTATATTTTATTTATTTCTTATTTATTTGTGCTTAGAATAAATAGGAAAATATCGTATGGTGCATTCAACATTTCTCAAATAGGATTTTAGAGCTTATTATATTTTGATTTTTCAATTTTTTGGAGGTGTTTTTTACTTCTCTCGTAAAAAGGATGTATTGTAATCGTGAAAAATTCACCCTCCGAGATTTTTTTAGATCTCTACGTTTCAGGGTCCCTAGATGCCGAAAAAAATGTTTTCTCAATCCCGTCTGTCTGTCTGTCTGTTCGCGGTAAACACGGAAAAATTGTATGGTATATTGTAATCGAAATAATTTAGGAACATTTTTATATATATTTTTCAACAAAATATGGCACTAAATATAAAACATTTTGCTTCTTATTACCGATTATTTTTAGTGAAAGCTTCTTATAAAAATATAATATGTTAATGGTTAAAAAATAATTTAGAAAATGCCATTTATTGTTTAATTTAGTACATATACTTATTCGAAAGTTTTTTGTACATTTTCCTAATTTAAATATTATATTTCAATAAACACATGGTACATTCAAGTAACCTTTAAAAATATTTTCTAAAAGAAATTATTAAAGGCAACTATACTGCTTTACTAAAATATTTGGTAAACATTAAAAAGACGGGTTGTAATTTTGTGCGATTAATAAAAAAGCGTGGCAATTTTTAAAATTATGCTTGAAAGAATATCTAATATTTTCATACAATCTAAAATATCATTATGGTAAAAAGTATTTTTTTCTAAAATATTATTGGACATATTTGAGGTCCGAAATTGGCGACATTTGAAATCATATTTCGCACTGCCACGGTAAACGATTACAGGGTGTTTGTGAGTTTTTTTCTGTTGATTTCCTTATTTTTATTTATGAAAACCAGGAACGAAATTATGTTTGCTTCGTGTTTTGTGGTGTTATTTAAAACTATTCTTTGTCTATATATTATGTATATTAATAAGGTTTGTGTTAATTTTGGATAGTTATCTAAAAAATATAACACGGAAGAATGGGATTTAGGTGGCATATTAAGCAAATGGGGGTTCGCTGTTTGCTAACTGTATTTAAAGGTAAGTTTTTTTGTATTTTGTCAATAATATCATTTTATGTAATTTTGGATATTAAAATGAGCAAATTAAAACTGTTTTAGGGTTATGTTAATAATTTAAATTACATTTTACGCTTTAAATTTAATTTTGTGTGTATCTAGCCAGGATTTGTTATTTATCCAGTTATGTATAAAAAATACAGACAAATAGTTTGGGGATTAATAACGAAGCTAAAAAAACATAATATGTTTTATTTTATCTCCACATTTTGTGTAGTAAAGGTACTTTTCACTAACCTAACCTAATCTAAATTTGTTTGGTTTTAAATAATTAGAATAATTTTTTCACTAAAGGCTTAAAACGTTTTAGAAGGTAGAAAAAAAGTGTTTTCTGTTCCCTGATAACAAATTTTATACAGTTTCTCAAGGGCAAAAGTTTTGGCCTAATGGGGGGCAAAATCCCACTGAAAAGGGGGATAAATATGTTTCTCGTCACACTTGTTCAGAAAATTTGCTTTTCGCCACAAAGTAGCAGATTGAAAGTTGCCCTATATATATATATATATATATATATATATATATATATATATATATATATATATATATATATAATGTGTTTTCATTCCGGGTGTACATCCGTTGACTACTGTCGTTCTGAAAAGAACAGTTTAGAGAGACTGTCTCCATTCGGACGCGAGAAAGAAAGCTCGAAAATGCCAAATGTGATTTTGGCGAAACGTCAGCAAAACTGTTCTTTTCAGAACGACAGTAGTCAACGGATGTACACCCAGAATGAAAACACATTGTATTTTTCCATCCGTGAAGGACTAATAATCAACACATATATATATATATATATATATATATATATATATATATATATATATATATAGCATCAGATTGACTCTCACCTTTTTCCTACATTTTTCAATAATAATTATTAGAGTTTATAATCAGAATTGTTTGGAGTTTTGTAGTTACCTAGTGATAAAATAAGTAATGAAGTATATTAGAAACACAAAAACCGTATTTTTAGCGGCACAATGTATATTTTTTTTCCAATACAATAATGTATTATAAGTTTTAAAATGTAGGATAGTAGGGGTGTCTACATTTAATCTTTGAGGCATACCCTAATTAATAATAAAAGTTTCTAAAAATGGTTATAAAACATTATAATAACTTTAAATGAGGTTCACGATATTAATTTGGAAAAATAATAGAATGTATTTGTAATGTAAAAGTAACTTAGGTTTACTATATTTTTTTGTACGACTTTTTAAAAGATTTATTTGTTCTATATAGAACTAAAAAATATAGTTAAAGGTAATATTTTTTCTGCTATTTTCCCATATTTTTCTTTCCGTGTAGATAGAAAAATACTTACCCTATTGACTTCATATTTTGGTTTAAAATTAAATATAGGGATGACTTGGACGCATTTTAATAAAAATCTAATATGGGGAAACAGAATGGAGGAATAGTCAAATGTTAAAAAAATGACTACTAGAAAACCACTTATTTAGTTTACCTCAAATTTTGCAAAAAATTCAAATACTGGTTAGTATACTAATTAGTAACATTTTTGTCGAATCCGAGATTGCGAAATATAATGGCGGTTTAATATAATATTTAAAAATTCAGCCTGAAAAAACTACTAAGAGATTGATTTCAAATATTGTTCAAAAATGAACTGTGGTATAGAGATGAACTGGTAAGTTATGGTTCGAATTCAAGATGGCGGAACACAACGGAGGCCAAATGAAATGTTTGTAATCATGTAAAAAATTGCAGGTTTTACATATATTTACGTTTTGGTGTCCCTAGATGCCCAAAGAAATGGTTTTCTCATTTCAATTTGTCGGTCTGTCTGTCAGGTCGGGGCGTAGCTAAAAACTACTTACCCCATTGACTTCAAATTTTGATAAAAAATTAAGTGTTATGTGGGGATGACCTGATATTATTTTGATAAAAATCCAATATGTTAGAGCAAATGGCGGCCTGTAAAGAAAAATTATTACTAACAAACAAATTAGCCAATTTATCTTAAATTTTGCACAAAAACCAAGGAATCAACGTGTAATATTTTGGTGTGAATACAAGACAGCAAAACAAAATGGCGACTTAATAAAAAATGTACGTGCGGCAAACTAACAGACGAATATCAGCAAGGGTTGAAGAGCATAAACTCAGCAAACAAACAACCTCAGCTCTATTCCTACATCATCAGGAAACCGGCCACAAAATAAATTTCAAAGGGTATATGCCAATATAGAACATTTTAAGAACAGAATAATTCCGAGAAGCCATAGAAATTGAAAAACAAGGTGATTTGAATAAAAGGGATGACTTATCAAAACTACCAACACTATGGAAGACAATAATCGACAAATCTAAAATCACAAAAAATCAAGCGCAACAACAACAGCACCATCCGGCAATAAATAACGACCAACGGCCTCTTAGATATAACCTTCGGCCCCGGGTATACCCCCACCCACCATATAAGTAAAGTCGCAATTACCAATACCTCTCTATTCTTTGGCGAAACGTCAGCAAAACTGACAGTAGTTAACGGATGTACACCCGGAATGAAAACATTCTATATATATATATATATATATATATATATATATATATATATATATATATATATATATATAAAATCGTTAAAGGGAGGGTATTAATGATATTTTCTAAATTACGAAAAACCATACGTTTCCATGCTCGAAAATTAGTGGACAGTTCTAAAGAAACGCGACACTTGGCTTTATGGTTCTCTACCCACCGCAATCTGCCAGCAACAAGAAGTAATTGACAAGTCCTCTTATTAGCATAACTCCATAATATTCTGCAATGCGCCGTCTAGACAATCTTCTGCAATAAAATAGCTGGCGAACTTGACTTGTTTATAAATATTTATTCCATTAGGGTTCAATGTTGTGGCCACCTAGACTAACTTTAATGCGTCGAATAATAAGAAAATAAAATGTACCAGAGTCATTTAGAAAGTTTGAGAATAAAAGTCCAAATAAACCTTTTAACAATTTTAATTATTCTCTAACTTATTTGGCCTCTTTTATTTCTTTTTTTTCTTGGATAAGCTTAATATAGTACATTTCCGTGCAGAATTTAGGCTTTCTTTTATCTCAAAACTTGTTAATTATTTTTATATTTTATGGACTTGTTCTTATTTGCCGAACTGTCATTATTATTCTTTCTGACTCTTGTCTTTCTATTTTTCGCCCTCAATATTTTTTATTCTACTTTTTGTTTCCGCGTCTCTCTTTCTCTCTCGCTCTTCCATGCCACTAAACATTTTTCGAATGGTTTCCGTTATCTTGGTTTGGGTAAAGATATCGAGCATTATCTTTCTTTCTTTTGTTGTAATTGGCTTCCTTTCCTTAATAGTACGATTTATTCTTAGAGGTATAAAAAAAATGTTAAATTCAAAAGTTGTTGGGTTCTGTCTGAACATCTAGAATTTGCTAAAAAGATTAATAAATGACAATTGCAAATTAAAAAATTGAGCATCGACTTTGTTATTTTAAACGAGACACCCTATATATTTTTAATCCGTTGAAATGCCCCATAATTAAGACATTAAGTAAAAGGTGTCCAAAATCAGTGACAAAATGGCCATGTTAAAATAAAAACAATTGAAATCAAAGCCTCCTATGTTAAACTTGCTATGAGCCAGAGCACTTGATTTTTCCAGGTTTTAGATCAAATTTATGAGATAACCGTTAGTCTGAACGTAGAGAAAGTATATATTTTTGAAATCAGAAAAAAAATGGTATTTCCAACGAGTTAAAAATATACAGGGTGTCTCATTTAAAATAACAAAGTCGATGCTCAATTTTTTAATTTGCAATTGTCCTTTGTTAATCTTTTTAGCAAATTCTGGCGATTCAGACAGAACCCAATAAAGCGTGTAGACCCCGTTCAAAATATAACCGAAAACCCTGTACATATTTTAATTAAATTCAGGGAAGCGATACCTGAGATACTTCGCCGTTTTCTTACTTTTGGTACACGCTCTATAAAAGAAAATGCAATCATCGTTTGAATATATTCGAAATCTCATGGCCATTCACTGTGGAAAGGTAACTTTTGGCCCATACCTGGTAAAATGGTAATCAAACCCTGGTTGCAAACGGCCACCTAGTGTCAAACATGTTTACAGTACACTTCGAATATTCCACTTAAGACACGTTATTAATGTAATTACCTCCAGCTTGGTACGCGAGCTAACGATCGAATTTTGTCGATTAATTTGATATTTTATTTAATTTGCTTCGCTTGCTGAATGCGCTAACGAAGTTGCCTGCCGTTCCTGCGCTTAAGATTCCACGATTTCGCATTTGTCAAGGTGTCTATAAGGCGCCTGTAAAGAAAACAGAATACGAAACTTACCTTTGTGAACGTTTCCTAGCCCAACAGATAGTGGTTTATAAGGGGTTTTAACTTTACTTTTTTACTTCACTCGTAAATTGTAATGGTGAAAAAATCACCCTCCGAGATTTTTTCTGATCTTTACGTTCGAGGGTCCCTAGAGCCGAAAAACACGTTTTCTCAATTCCGTCGGTCTGTCTGTCTGTCTGTATGTTCGCGGCATAGCTAAAAATCTACTTGCCCCATTGGCTTCAAAATTTTGTTCAAAAACTAAGGGTCATATGGGAATGATATGGTAACATTTTGGTAAAAATCCAATATGGCGACCTAATGAGGTGTTAAAAAAATATTACTAAAAAATACTTATACAATTTATATAAAATTTTAAACAAAAATCAAGTATTAGTGAAGAATCAACAAAAAATTCAGCCTGAAAAACTACTTAATGGACTGATTTTAAATTGTGTGCCATAACTAATTGTGCTATAAAGAAGAACTAGTAAAATTGTGATACTAATTCAAGATGGCGGCCAAATGAAATATTTCTAATCGTTTTCAGGTTTTAGCGTCCACAGATGCTAAAAAATATGTATTATCAATTCCGTCGGTCCGTCTGTCTATTTGTCAATTCGCGAAATACTTGAAAACCACCGAGATTGACTTCAAATTTTAACCAAAAATTAAAGGTCATATGGGGAAGTGTTACATAGGAATGAACCTTTTAAATTTAAGATAGAAAACAAAATGCCTGCCAAATCAAATATTTAAAAAATCGGCCTGAAGAACTACGTATCGGAATAATTTCGTATATTGTGCAAGCACTAAGTTTGATTTTTATGTCACTCGTAAAAGACAAATATTGTAATCGTGAAAAAATCTTCCTCTGAGATTTTTTCAGGTCTTTACGTTTCAGGGTCTCTAGATGCAGAAAAAAATTGTTTTCTCAAATTTTGTCGGCCTGTCTGTTGGTCCATCTGTTCGCAGCATTGCTAAAAAACTACTTATCCAATTGACTTCAAATTCTAGTCAAACATTAAGGGTTATATGATAATGATAGTGATAACATTTTGGTAAAAATCCAATATGTCAAAACAAAATGGTGGCCTAGTGAAATGTTAAATAAATTAATACTAAAAACTGGTATTGGTAGGAATCCAGTATGATGGAACAAAATGGCGTCCAATAAAAATGTTTGAAAAGATAGTATATATATATATATATATATATATATATATATATATATATATATATATATATATATATATATATATATATATATATATATATATATATATATATATATATATATATATATATATATATATATATATATATATATATATATATATATATATATATATATATATATATATATATATTTTTTTTTTTTTTTGATCATATTCACATTGTAGTCTCCACCAATAGTGTGGATAGGGGTTGTTTTAAAAGTATTTCTGTGAGTCTGACAGTGTATGTATTTATGATTGATGGAAATAGTTTTTTTTTACATTAAACGATCGGAAAGACATTTACAATGTCAGCCAAATATATCACAGTCTAATTTAATTCAATTGTTATAAACTATTTCCATCTATCATAAATACATACTGTATACTGTCAGACTCACACAAATACTTTTAAAGCAACCCGTATCCACCAATAGTGTCCACAATGTAAATATAATCAAAAAAATTAAATGATATACATAAAAAAAAAATAGAATTCTTTAACCAGTGTATCACATACCTCCACACCACCAAGCAAGGCAAAATAACATCTTTCTCAAGGTATGTACATACTGTACTATTTTAACTAAATGTTTTTAATAATTTTAATGCGTGCCGTTATACCTAATTGTTTTTATTTTTTAACTTATGTATATACACTTTCTGTATTTAATTTTTAGATGTGCAGAAATAAATATTTTGAAAAAGCCTGAAATTGACAGGCGAAACGTCAATTAAAGTTTTTTTGTTTCAATCCACGAACTTAATCCCAAGAAAGTACTTGATGTTTATAAATTGTAAGGTTCAAGAAGAGAAATATATATATATATATATATATATATATATATATATATATATATATATATATATATATATATATATATATATATATATATATATATATATATATATATATATATATATATATATATATATATATGTATGTGTGTGTGTTGATTCTTAGTCTTTCACGGATGGAAAAATACAATGTGTTTTCATTCCTGGTGTACATCCGTTCACTACTGTCGTTCTGCAAAGAACAGTTTTGCTGACGTTTCGCCAAAATCACATTTGGCATTCTCGAAGCTTTCCGTCTCTACATATATATATATATATATATATATATATATATATATGTATATTTACGGGGGTGATTTATAAAGAAAAAGCAACCTGTAAATAAAAAAGTACAATATTTAGCACCCATGCTCAAAAGAAAATATTAATTGAGAACTATGTGCGGAATAAAATATCTCAAGTTTTTAATACTCTAGTCTCTATTCGGACGCGAGAAAGAAAGCTTCGAAAATGCCAAATGTGATTTTGGCGAAACGTTATCTATCTGATCTTTAAATTGAGCTTTAAATTCTCTTGAAGTTTAGGTCTACTCTTCGTTCTTTAGAATTGTAAAAGTGCTAAATGACACCTTCCTTTTATAAACGATTTCTTGATACTTAACATTGCTAAAGCGGATAGTCTATCTTGGCCCAACTCCTCAACAGAATGTATAAGCACTCGAAAAACCCCTGGATTTCCAGACAAAACCGTTTCATCATGGCCACGTAGTGCCAGCTCGAATGTCCCATAAAATTTTAAACAATCTATAATTTTGTTTAACATATAACGATTTTTGGATACATTTGCATTAAAATCTCTAAGGGATTTTTTATAAGCTGTGTCTAGCTGAGTACAAATATCAACACTTGATGATCTGCAGAAAACACATGTTTTTTAATTTTTTCTTTAAGTGTTTTCAGTCTTTAACACCGGTTTTGCACCATAATGAGTCTGACGAGTCCTTAGAAAACAACAAACAAACATAACAGTAAAGTGAGTTAGAGACTTTACAACCACATATCCAATTAGCTAAATCGTACATACTTTTGCGAAAGATTCGATGAACCTCTTTATTTTTTTCTTTACTAGTTTGTCATATACAAATTGCGACCACTTACCTTGAATTCGGTTATTTTCACAAAATTAGGTTCGTCAGCACTTTTTAGTTATTTATTTTTTGCACTAGTCACTACCAACATTTTATTTCCTGTATATTTCCAACTTACACATGGATCGTAAAAATAAAAAAAATATATTACAACAAACAGTATACAAATTAATTTTCATCGATTAAAAACGTCCGAAACAATATTGAGTTAAAATATCGACCGCGCGACCTCTGAACAATTGAATTTCCGCATGCCGATGTGATGCCGCTACTGATCGATAGAATTATGAGAAGAGACCGGCTGATAACCCAAATCGCGATTTCATATTTCATTTGCTATCACGTTCGGCTGCCGCTCGGTAGCTGCGAAATCTTCGGGTACTTTCGTCAAGCTTTAATGTAATCAGGGCAATTCGGACTGCCCAACCCAGCTTAGTATAGCGTTTTTTATTATGCCTAGCAAGGAGACCATTCGAACCACTGCGCGCGGCTGAGAGTGTAGCGTGTTTAACTTTTCCCAAGGTTCGCGTTTTATTACAACTATTAGGAGGGACGGTCAAAAGAATAATTTATTTTCTGAAATATTTTTGGGGGGTCATTGACCAAATGATTCTATGGAAGAGCCGCCACTGATTATTATACTCTGAGAAATTATTACGAAAAATTAGAAGAATCTGATGTTACCTCAAAAGCAGAGTTAGTCTAGAATTTTATGAAACTCCCTGTATTATTTTATTCTAAATCAAAATTAAAGCTGCATATGATAATATTCGTTCGATAATTAAAATGTTCCAATTTTAGTGAGTATTTAAATATTCCAGCTATAAAGTGATTATACTGATTTTCAAATAATAAAATGCGTTACAAAACCTGTGTATTAAAATTCCTGGCCAGCTTAATGTCAGTCATGTACAAAAACTTTCGTTACAATTGAGGCGTGTTTTACAAAAACCACATAAGTCCAAATTTGGCGAAAATGAGTTTGTAGCGTCATCTAGTAGAAAAGAAACATAATTATAATATCATAAAGTCAGTTTCTGCAAAAACAACATAAATGCCAAGATATGCACAGCTAAAGTTTCAGTGATTCCACAAAAAGCGCATATGTCCCTGGCTTTTCACACAAATACCACACAAGTCCGCGACAGGATAGGACATGTGTGCTTTTTGCTAGAAATTTTTGCTGATGCGTACAACTAAGTTAATTTGTTATTGTTACGTTTTCGGTATAGATGTGTTGTGATTATCGTGGTATCGTGGTTGTTTTCAAAGTTTAAAACATTATCGTGAAACATGGAAAACGATGGAGATGTGCCTACTGATTGGCCCAAAAAGAAAGAGAAGAAAATTAAGCGCGAAACTCTAATAAAACAGTTTAAAGTTCGTGGTGAGGAACACACAAATTATAAAGGCAATCTTGTTGAAGCACGTAAAACTGGAGAACCTTGCAGGTATGTTTACTTTTAATTAAGGAATGGGGGTATGGAAGGTTCACAAAAATATTTTGTTGTAGCTGTAAAAATGCTTGTTTCTCCAAAGTTTCGGAAGAAAAAAGATGTTTTATTCTTACGCAATTCAATAATATGAATGACAAAAATAGTCAAGATGCACATTTAAGTGGCCTTATTTCAATGAATCATATTACAAGAAGACGTCCTAGAACAGAAGTACATAAGAAAACTCATGGTGCCTCTTTTACATATAAGGTTAGGGCAGGGGAATCTGAAAATAAAATTTGCAAGAAAGCTTTCCTTAGCCTTTATGGTATTAAGGAGGCTCGTCTAAGACGAATCCGAGATTCTTTGATGACCACAGGTGCTTCTCCCAGAGACAAACGGGGCATTCATCAAAACAGGCCCAAAAAAAAACCCGGAATGCAAAACGGAACTTATTAAAATCCATATTAAATCATTCCCTGCAAGACAATCGCATTATTCACGTAAAAATCCAAACTGTTTTTATTTACCAGAATCTCTTACTTTGAAGGATATGCATGACATGTTTGTGCAAAGTTATAAAATAAACATACCGTACAAAACCTACTGGAAAGTTTTTAGAACCAATTTTAATATTAAATTTGGATTTCCGAGATCTGATACCTGTTCAGACTGTGACAGACTTTTACAGCAGCTTAACGGTACCGACCTAGATACAGAAGAACGAAACCAACTCCAAATCGAAAGAGAAATACACCTTCGCAAAGCTGAATCATTTTTTGAACTGAAACGAAAATTTAAAAGTAAAGCAAAAGCTGGCGAATTGATGTGCATTAGCTTTTATTTTATGCAGAATTTACCCCTTCCTCATATACCATCTAACCCAGTATTGTTTTTGGGATACATGACCTAGGAACTGAAGATGCCACGATGTACACTTATCTTGAAAATGAAGCTAAAAAGGGCGCCAATGAGGTCACTTCAATGTTGTTGCATTACCTTAAAAATAACATCCATAATCGCAATTTAGTTATTTTTAGTGACGGCTGCCCAGGGCAAAATAAAAATTATGTAATGGTACATTTTTTATATACCCTAGTTCACGTTTTAAGAATAGCTGATTCGGTAGAATACATATTTCCAATGAGAGGCCATTCATTTTTGCCGAATGATTCAGATTTTGCTTTGATTGAAAAAAAGAAGAGACGCCTGGAGAGAGCCGAAAGACCAGAGGATTGGGATAAGACAATATTAAATGCCAGAATGAAACCTAGCCCTTTTTATTTGGTGAAAATGAAGCAACATGACTTCTTTGACATCAAATCCGCAACATGTAACTTTTTCCTTAAAGCTCCAAAACCGGCAATCAACATTAAAAAAATAAGGATTATGAGAATTTCTAGCCACACATCCACACTATCTTTAAAGGATACCTATAACGGACCATTTCGAAGCAGTATCGTTGCCAAGGTAAACTTGCCATGCACTATCCAACTTGAACCGCTCTACAATCAACTTTTAACAGTTGCTCCAAATAAAGCAGAAAACTTAAAATCGCTATTACCTTTACTACGCCTCCAGCGAAACAAAGAGTACTATGAACGGCTCCTTGGTAATCTATCTAGCTCTGATAATCTAGATATAGAAGAGGATGACAATAGCAGTGGATGCGAAGATTAAAATTATGCACCTATTATTCATTCGCAAACATCTTATTTTGTTTTTTTTCCAAATAAATTGGTTTTTTTGAAAATTTGCTTTTTTTTTCTTGCAAAAAGAACATATGTCCAACAGTTTTTTACTTTTTTTAAAGTATTCGAACAAAAAACTTTGTTTCTTACATTACGAATCAACTTGTTAAGCTTATCTCAACAGTAAATAACTAAAAAAAAATTGAAAACATAAACAGTTTTAAAATTAAGCGTTTTTTTTATCTCCTGAATTTTTTTAATTTTGGACATATGTTGTTTTTGTAAAAGACGCCTCAATTATATAATTTTCATTTAATTTGAATGTCAAAAATTCACCAAAATCTGACTGTTTGTCTGAGTGCAATGGAGCTTTTAATAAGAATAAGTTTATCATTACTAATACATACCTTAGCTTCTAGTCAAAAATATTGAAAGCGACTATTTAAATGGGTATTAACTAATTAAAAAAAAAAAATTTTTTTATTTATAAAATATCGAAATCGAAAAATTCCAATTTTGAGACCCTGTATATAAAATCAAAAAGCAGGCTTAAGTTGTGGCCATGAGAGCTTTTGATCAGGAGGTCGAGAACTAGACTGAAAGCCATTTTCCGTAAGAAATGTGCTTTGCGACTTTTCGCCATATCCTTAAAAAAAATGGTCAAATAATTAATATTATAATAAGCTAATTTCAACGAAGAGAGTAAAACGCCAGCATAAAGGTATTTTACCGCTGCGTAGGAGTGACATAATGACATCAGAATTCCGACATTAATAATTGTGTTGTGTCTGCCCGTCTGCACCTATTAATTTATTCAAATTAATTTCGCTTTAATTAATTTCTTTAACAAAAGAATCCGCGCGGTATATTGTTGTGTCGAAATACGTATCTTGTGTGGGTTTGAAAGGCATTTATTTCTAGTATACGAATTATTGTTCACTAGCGATATCGCTTTAAAAGAAGAATTTATTTTGCGATATTGTGTTTGTAATTTGTCAATGGAAACAGATTCAAATAATTTTAAATTTGCTTCGGCACAACCCTTGTTAATAGGCTCAGTTCTTCGGTTCCTGGACCGAAACTTTTTAAAAATTCCTGTTTTTCTGTATTCGGCACGCTCTAGCTCGGTAACGGTATGTCTGCGAAGAAGTGAGCCCAAGGCCAATCATAAAGGTTAAATCGGCGCGTCATTTGGTAAAATGGTAATTTCAGTGGAGTCTATAATAACTTAGCAGTGGCGCAGCAAAATGCAAGTCGCTATGCTTAAGTTTTCGAGGTGGGATATATTTTTTTTCAAATTTGTTGTCAAAAGTGTTCGGAATTCAAAAACCCTAACAGAAACTATTTTGAATCTTAGAACGTAGAGTAAGAGTAATGAGAAAAACAGAAATAGTTTACGTAAATCTAAAGTTCCCCCGAGTAATTGAAAAACTAAGTCGTCAAAATTATTCTTCGGTTTATACAGGGTGAACAATTAAAAATAAAACTGAAATGTTCTTCTTATATGTTTTACTAGTGTTTTACGTTTGGCACTGTAGCATCTGAACGGTAGACTCCCAGGCGGATCAAGCGTTATCATCAAATTCAAACCGATCGAAGTTAGGATGAATTTTGAGAAATGTTTGAAATGTAGTGTGCGTGACATTTGTTTGTCCGGCTTTATGCGTTCGTAACGATGTATTGGTATCTCCTGGGACAAAAACTACTATAAATCAATAGCTCGACAAGACATATAATAACATGTTTTTTTGTCGGAGGACCAGAAACTGGGTAAAATCAAGTTTCATCAAAAAAATGCAGATTTTAGTAATTTTTAAACACAATAGCTTTTTTTAAGGTAGACGAATAGATTTGATTGTCAAACGTCAAAATAAACACTTTGGCAGTTCGATATACAAGGTGGGGCTAAATTAATGTCATAATGTGTATGTACCATAATTTTTGCAAATGGCGTCAAATGTCATTGTTATAGACAAATAGAGAATTAGTTTACAACAAGCAATGGAGAGATACACACCTGAAGAACGCAGAATAATTGTTACTGCTTATTTGACCAATTTCCGTTCTGTCCTGCACCATTTGCGCGAACAATTAAGCGTTTGGCTGGGCGTCTCTTCCAAACTGGGTCCATTAGGGATATCGGAAGAAGTGGCCGGCCCCGTACTGCTCGTTCCATCGGGAATATCGCTGCTGTGGCTGAGAAAGTCCGAGAGAGTCCACAAACATCGACGAGACAACGATGCACACAATTTGGCGTCAGCAGATGTTCGTTGCGTCGAATGTTGGTGAAAGACCTAAAGATGTTTCCTTACAAAGTGCAAACCGTTCACCCGTTGTTGCCTGCTGAGCGTCAAGTAAGGTTAACTTACTCCCATGCTCTATTAAACATGGTGCAAGAAGAGGATGATTTCGTATCTTAATGAGCGATGAAGCCCATTTCCACTTAAGTGGTTATGTAAACAAGCAAAATTTGTGTTTCTGGGGCACGAAGAATCCACATAAAATGCACGAAGAGCCATTGCATACCCTTAAAGTCACTGTTTGGTGCGGCATTTGCAGTGAAAAAGTGTTTGTCCTTATTTTTTTGAGGACGCCGCCGGCAACACCGTAACTGGCGAGTGCTACAGACAGATGTTAAACGAGTTTTTTTTCCGCAAGTTGCTGATTGGGTCTCGAGCATTGTTAGTTTCAGCAGGACGGAGCAACCGCTCACACAGCTCGGGCAACGATGGAGATCTTGAGAAACCAATTTACGGGCCGTGTTATCTCCCGTTTTGGCGATTTGAACTGGCCGGCCAGAACGCCAGATCTCACGGCGCCAGACTTCTTCCTTTGGGGCTTTTTAAAATGTCGAGTTTACCATAACAAACCACAAACCTTGCAAGCCTTAAAAGGCAACATTGAAGAAGAAATCACCAATTTGGAGCCAGAAGTTTTGCGAGCAACCATTAAAAATGCTTTGAAACGAGCAGAAATGTGCATCAACTCAGGAGGTGGCCATTTGGCCGATATAATTTTTTCAACTTAATGTCATCAATTTTACATTTTTAAATAAACCTTCATTGAAAACAGAGCGCAATTTTTTTCATTTACAACCAAAGGGCATGACATTACTTTTGCCCCACCTGTTATGTAAAAATCTAATATCCCGGAACAATATGGCGACCTAGTCAATCGCTAATTTTTTAGCGATTCACTAGGTCTACTAAAGTACTAGGTATTACTAAAAAAGTAATTATCCATTTTACCTCAAATTTTGCTCAAGAATCAAGTGTTGCATAGGAATGAATTGGTAACATTTTGGTATGAATCCGACATACCAAAACAAAATGGAAAATAAAATATTTAAAAAATCAGCATAGCTAAAAAAAATTAAGGGTCATATGGGGATGACCTGGTAATATTTTGGTAAAAATCCAATATACGCGAACAATATGGCGGCGTAGTGAAATGTTAAGACAGTATTACTAAGAAAACTGATTAATTTTTGCAACTGGTACATTAGTAAGTGCCAAGAAAAGCCAAATTTGTATAAACATTATTTGGACCAACGAGTCACATGTCTATAACAGTGGAGTGTTTAACAAATACAATCATCATTTCTGTCCCAATGAATATCGAAGAAATCAAGCTCCTAGAAGACTTCAAAGGCGGTTCGGTGTTAACATTAACATAATATGGTGTGATATTTATGGTAAGAAACCTTATTTAATCATCAATAAGAATAAGTTTAGTAATTTTCAAATTTCAGGAAATCAGTTTATTGGGACTCTTTTTATCATTATGCACTAACTTCTCAAGGATTTCTTGAGATGTTACTAAATCAAATACTTCCTGCAATTCGACGAGTTGTGCCTGTGGCAGAGTTTGACCAAGTCTATTTTCAAAAGGACGGCTGTCCTGCGCACAGGACGAGAGAGATGACAACATATTTGCATGAACTTTTTGGAGACCGTATAATTTCCAACGGTAGCCCAAGAGATTTGCCAGCTAGGTCGCTGGACCTTACGCCGATGGCTTTTTATTTATGGGACTTTTTGAAGAATGAACTCTACTATTTTGAACCTCCTGAGACAGTTGAAATTTTAAAAGAAAGAGTTAGAGACGTTTTATTTAGTACTAACCGAAACACAATTTCAAGAGTAACTAATGCTGTTTTCTAAAAATGTCAGCAATGTCTCAACGAAAATGGATTTCAGTTTTGAATTTTAATTTAAGGTCCAATAGAGAGTGTGATTTTTTAATTAATTAGTAGATTTTAGTAAAATATTAGTATCTAATAGTATACTTATACAGAGGTAAAAAATAATCTTACCTTGAAAAAAATAAAAAACGTTTAGTTTTTGCCTTACTTCTAATTTTTTTGCACACGAGTTGCATATCATTAGAAAGAAAAAATAAGCTTTTTCTAACTACGTAAAAATCCAAAATCAAAAACAAACCCGATGATGGTTAAAAAATATCGAAACGTCGAATCAAAAATCTACTAACACCCTTGTATTCTTCGAAAAAAATTGCTATGAAAAGTGTTTTCAGAATTATAATATCTCAAAAAGTAAAAAAATTATGGCGCATATTATAAAATGCAGCTTTTCGAAATTTCAAAAATGTCTCAAAAACTAAAACAGCTAGAGTTCTACTGAAAACAGTTTTGAGTTGGCCTAATGATGCCTTACAACTTTCCCTATTTAACCGAATCTGTAACTCTTATAGTTTCTTAGATCCGAACACATGAAAGATCAAAATGGGCCACTCTGTATGTAAGCTATATTATTTATATTAAAAACTCACATTCTACCTAAAATTTTCTCGTTTCTGACAGATTTCAGGTGCTGAGAGTATTTTTAGAAAATTCAATAGATACTAAAGTTATATTTTTGAAATTTTTTTATAAACTGATTGTGTGGAATACTTATTTCGTGCACAGGTCTAGCCCTTTTAAAGTGTGCATATAAAATACAAGTGCACAAAATTTAAGCAGGCAAGTAACACACAATAAAAAAAAACAAAATAGTAACAGGTAGGTATTTAAAGCACATCATCTTATTGACAAATTGTCGATAAAAGTTGTTTAAACAGGACCCGCTAAAACATCCTTATCAGTTCCCTAAATCGCACCTCAACGTCGTTTTGACCAAAAATTCGAAGACCCTTATCAGTGGCTCTGGGGTTACTGTTGAGCTAACAGGTAGTTAGGATAAGAAACAATAAACATTCGTGCAATACCTGTCCGTCTAGAGATAAAAATGGGTTCTAATGTTAAATATTGAATACAGAGGTCATAATTTAAAAGCTTTTTGATGCTTCAGTGTGATGTAAAAAGGCTTCTTTGCACGACTTGTTGGTAGATATATTAATGTAGTTAAAAAGAATAAAATCTATTAAGTATTAAAATTATTAAGAAATAAAATTTTAAGATTTTGTTCTGAAATTTTCACACCGAAATTCCTAACCAATCAAAAGTTTTATTTTAAATCATTCCCATTGCAACCCCAAATGTTTCCGGAAATATTCACCCTCCAGGGTACCCTGGGCGATATTCTTAATAAGTGGAAACATTTCGATTGGTTGATGACAAAGGTTTGTCGAAGAAGTGTTGGAGATGTTGCTCCTCATGGATTCAATTATATCCTGGTGTGAAATGTTCTTAATTAATATCCGTAAATTTTTTCTCGGTCATTTTTAAAAGAGTTTTCAAAACATTTGTGCACTCGAAAAAAGTTTCGTTAATAATTCAAGCACTAGAGTGATAATAAGTGAAAATATTTTCAAAAAAGCCATCTTATTATTTCAATATTGTTTGATCACGGCGCGTCAGTCAGAGTTTGAGAAAAGATAAAAAGGTCCTGAATGATTGCACGAAAAAGGATCCTCTAAAGACACAATAACTGGGCTATCCTCCTCGATTATAGAATTTAGCAGCAGAAAACACTAGTGCTCTGAAAGTAGTTTTTATGAAGTGGGAAGTGCTTTAACAGTAAAAGCATTTGCTCATTTATTCATCTGATCACTGCTAGAAACGGGTTTTTTTTACCAACGAGAACGCTTTGCTCCAATTTGGACAGTACTATTCCAATATATTTTTCAGTGGTGTATATAGGATTTTGTGCCAGTTGTGGAGTGTGCAAGGTCATCATTTTTGTTGTTGACTAAAAAAAAGTCTTCACGTTCATATAGCTTATACCTTTCTTTATACAGTGTGTCCCAGATTCGCTTCTCTATATAGGGATCTCGGCTCCTATTATACCTACAGCAAAGGTTAAATGGAGAAAGTTTTAGAGGAAACTTATTGCATTCGATATCTGGCTTCAGATTTACGATCGATCAATAAGTTTGGGAAATATTGGCGAAAAACCGAAAATGGCGGATTTTGTTTTTCGCCAGTATATCTAGAACGGTAAATTTGACAGCCGTCAAATTGTGACATTATTCGGACACATTTTTAAGAAAAATAATTTGGCATATACGACACGTCTTCATTGTTTTTTGTTAACTTGCAACCCGCCCCATTTTTCATTTTTCTTATGACCGCCATATTGGATTTTTGGATTTTTGGAAAGAGCCTAAAATTTCCAGTCTAGTGATATGTCACAAGTGCATTAAAGATTTTAGTGTTATCAAAATATTACACTTCGTAAATTAGGTTTAAATGTTTTTAAAGGAGGCCATGATTTATTTGTCACAACCTGGTTTCGCAAAAGCTCTAGGTACCTCTGCCCGTTTAGGTTGCAGTCAAATAAAAATGGTCCTATAAGATGATTTCCTGAAATGATTAATAATTTACAAATAGGTGCCCAACAGTCAAGGGCGGCAGGGTCGGCCGGGTGGTACTAAAAACTATAAATTATAAAGGGAAAATTATCTTTATTAAAAAGTAGATATTTTCTTTCCAAAAATAATTATCGAAACATCCCTTAATGAATGAGCTTGTATACAGTTGAAACCTATTCAGCTTTATTATGAAAAAGAAAAACATATTTGGTTAGCAGGAAGTAATAGCCGTAATAAACTATTTTATTGGTATTGCATATTAGTTTCGGAAATACTAAATTAATTTATTTCAGTGATATAATAATCTTAAAGAAGTACACCGTGCCTTAATAAAATATAAAATATCAAAAGAACAAACCCCCTGCGCTTTAAAATATAAATTATTTGGAAATACAGCTGAACGCCTTTTTATAAATCGTAATGAAAATCGAAAAATAATTCGACATTTGATTATTATGGTATTTTTTTCATAACGCAAGAACTAGGCTTCCCGGGTAATAATAAATCATTAAATTCAGACAATCAAAATAATTTTAGAGAATTAGCTAAATCTGCAGAGAATTTAGATAAAGTGTTAATAAATTTATAGAACCCAATTCTATTTTTATAGGTTCTTCGAAACTACAATACAAAATGAATTGATTGAATAAAAATGTAATACAATACAAACAAGGGTTTTATGAGGCTGCCGTCGTTCGGGGTACATCTCCAAATACCTTGCTGAGGTAACGTCGGCGTTTCTGTATGATTGAAAGTACAGAGCTAACATGTCAACCTTTTCTTCATTTGAATACGGAATGCCGGCCATTTTCTATAGGTTTTGACAATTTATGTGTCAGATTTATGATTTTATTGGGATAAAAGCGTACCTACTACTTATTTAAACACGGATTTGATACTTTCAACTACTTAACGTCAAAGTCAAAATCCAATTTTGTTACAGATAAATCATGGCCTCCTTAGAAAAGCATTGAGAGCTAACATTACTTTGAATCATGGCGTCCTTAGAAAAAACTGAAACCTAACTTTACGAAGCGTAATATTTCGATGATACTAAAATCTTTAATGCACTTGTGAGATATCACTAGACTGGAAATTTTAGGCTCTTTCCAAAAATAGGAAAATCCAATATGGCGGCCATAAGAAAAATGAAAGTTGAGGCGTATTGCGGGTTAACAAAAAACAATAAAGACGTGTCGTATACGCCATCTTATTTGTCTTAAAAATGTTTCCGAATAATGTCATATTTTGGCGGCTGTCAAATTTACCGTTCTGGATATACAGGCTAAAATCGAAATCCGCCATTTTCGGTTTCTGCCCGATATTTCCAAAAACAATTAATCGATCGTAAATCTGAAGCCGGATATCGAATGCAATAAGTTTCCTCTAAAACTTTCTCTATTTAACCTTTGCTGTAGGTATAATAGGAATCGAGATCCCTGTATAGAGAAGCGAATCTGGGACACACTGTATAATAAAATATTCCCGGTGAGGTACAGACTCCTAACAGGATATTATCAAATATCCGTGTTTTTAAATACCTTTTCTTAATCTATCAAAAGCTCCTAGGCGGAGTCCAGACCCACTAAATTCGCTTGAAATTTTTTCTTAGTGAAATAGTTTTATAGTTTCACTAATATATTTTGTGGTATTTAGCCATTGGTTGAACTAATTAGACTAACGTCAGAAATACAAAAATTGATAAGTAACGAACCCAGAGCGTATTAATTTAATTTTTCGTAGGACCGGAACGCCACCGTTCCATATCCAATCCTGCATCTGCTCTTATCTTGAAGTTAAAACTACTGTTTGTAATCTCCGAGTTTAGTGTTCCACGCTTTTATTGTTAGTAATGGTAAGTTATTGTCTTTTGATCATATTTAGAAAAGAATTATCTTTTTTACTTTAGTATTGCAGTCGTGACAAAATCACTCTCCAAGATTTTTTCAGATCTTCACGTCCCTAGATAGCGAAAAACACGTTTTCTCAATTCCGTCGGTCTGTCTGTTCGCGGCGTGGCTAAAAAACTACTTACCCTATTGACTTGAAATTTTCATCAAAGATTAAGGGTCGTATGGGGATGACCTGGTAACATTTTGGTAAAAATCCAGTAAGGCGAAACAAAATGGCAGCTTAGTGAAATGTTAAAAAAAATATTATTAAAAAATCATTCAATCAATTTATTTCAAATTTTGCAAAAGCATCAAGTATTATGTTGAAACCAACTGGTAAAATTTTGGTACGAATCCAAGAGGGCGGAACAAAATGGCGTCTTAATAAAATATTTTCAGGTCGTGGCATAGCTTGAAAACTAATCCGATTGTCTAATTTTGACAAAAAATTAAGAGTCACATGAGGATGATCTGGAAATATTTTGGTAAAAATCGAGTATAGCAAAAATAAAATGGTAACCTAGTGAAATGTTAAAAAAATATTATGAGAAAACTACTTGTCGAATATAGTTCAAACTTTGCATAAACATCAAGTATTGATACATCAGTTGTAGCAACTAGTAAATATATGTTTCAATCAACTAGTAAAGTTTTGGTACGAATCCAAGATGGCGGAACAAAGCAAAATACTACTTAATGATTTCAAATTGTGTGCCATAACTAATTATGGTATAGGGCTTAACTAGTAAAACTGTGTTACTAATGCAAGATGGCGGAACAAAATTGAGGCCAAATAAAATGTTTGTAATCGTGAAAAAAATCACCCTCTCAGGTTCTACATATCTTCACGTTTTAGCGTCCCTAGATGCCAAAAACACATGTTTTATCAATTCCGTCGGTCCGTCTGCAGGTTTGTCTGTCAGTTCGCAGCATAGCTTAATTACTACTTACCCGATTGATTTCAAATTTTGACCAAAAATTAAGGGTCATATGGAGATGACCTGTTAATATTTTGGTAATAATCCAATGTGGCTGAACAATGTTAAAGTGGTGTATTATTTGGGGTTAAGATGCAGTAAAAAAAGTCTTTTTTTAAATTGTCGACGTTTCGGAACCTAATGTGTGAATCCTCACATATATAGATCCTCTATCCTGCATGAAACTCATAATATCATTTTTTACCTACTCCGCTGGTCCGCAGATATTTTCTAGATATTAAGTTTCTAAATGGTTTTCGTTAACAAACCTCTTGTTGTTATGTTACAGTGGTGTATTATTTGGGGTTAGGATCCAATAAAAAAAAAGTCTATTTTTAAATAGTCGAGTTTCGCAACTTTATTATTGTATCTTCAGGAAACATATATAGTTTCTATATCCTGCATGAACCACATATTATTAGCCTTTACCGAGGTCTTTACCTACTCCGTTGGTCCGCAGATATTTCCCAGACATTTTGTTTTTATAGTTTTCGTTAATGATCCTCTTGTTGATACCTTAGAGTGGTGTATTATTTGGGGTTAGGGTGCAGTAAAGGAACAAAAGACTTTTTTATAAATTGTCGAGTTTCGCAACTTTATTGCTGCATCCTCAGGACACATAAATTCTATATCCTGCATGAATCTTTCTTCACCTATTACCTGGTCCGCAGATATTGGTTTTCATTAACAGTCCTTTTTTTTTATTTTAGAGTGGTGTATAATTTGGGGTTAGGATCCGGTTAAAAATTTAAAGTCATTTTTTAAATTGTCTACGTTTCGCAACTTGATTGTTGCATTCTCAGGACACATTATTATATAGGTTTTATATCCTGCGTGAAACCCATATTATTAGTCTTTACCTACTCCGTTGATTCGCAGATATTTCCCAGATATTAAGTTTTTAAATGGTTTTCATTAACGATCTTCTTGTTAACAATAACAAACATAGAAAAGGACTCCAAGTCTCGGTCTCATTAAATTATAATTTTACAATTCACAACAAACATGACACGTGTTTCGCCCTTTCGAGCATCATCAGACCTACAAACAACAGAGAGAACCTTAGTAAATAATCACACTCACAAATCCTAAAACAATAACTTACAAATAGAATAAAACACACTAAAGCACAACAAAACAAACAACTACTTATACATATTTGATGGACATTAAAATGAGGTTTCTCATGAATAAACAAAATAAAATATTAAAAAAGTATTAAAAAAAAAAGATTCATGTCTCTAGACGGGATCGAACCCAGACCACCCGAGTAACATTTTGAAGCAACCAACAGACCACTGGACTAGTCGAAGAAAAGAACCAAAAACTCTCAATGAATTAGTGAATGAAATGAAGGTTGCCTACAATTATCATTACATTAAATTGTTATATATTAGGGTTGGTTCAAAATTAAAAACATCGTTAACGCAAGTGAGAATGGGACTTTTTATAGCTTTGGTTATTTCCATCTTTTCAAAAGGTCAAGCTTTTTCCCCTTCGGACATTCATGTAAAACATCAACGTCAGAAATGGAAAATTCATGACCTGACTCCAACAAATGACTGGCAAAAGCTGAAACAGTCTCAGTTACATCCGTATTTCTGAATTTGTTGACAAGGCTTAAATGTTCTCTCACCCTTGTGGAAATTTTTCGACGTGTTTGTCCCACATAGGTCGTGGAACATTCGCTACAATTTAGTGCATAAACCCCAGATCTGGACAATTTATCGGTTGTGTCCTTTGTCCTTACTAAATGTCTCTTGAGAGTATTTACTGTTTTGAATGAAATATTGATATTTTTAATATTTTTAAAAAAATTTGCCAATTGGAGAGAAATACTTCCGAAAAAATTGCACTTGAAAAAATTTGTCTCATCGCTAAGTTTTGAATTTATGACAATATAGGACATTTTGTACTTGTTTATAAATTTGTAATATAATTTGGTGATGGACTCCAAAGGAAAACCGTTATTCATAGCAATCTGCATTATATTATCACGCTCCTTAGTAAGCGCTTCCCTTGACAATGGTAAATTACACAACCGATAGAAAAAAGAGTTGAACGCGGCAAATTTATGTGTGTAAGGAGAGTTTGAAGCATACTGAATAACATTATCCGTGGACGATGTTTTCCGGTAAACCTCAAACTCTAAGATAGTAAAAGGTCAAGAAACGGTAGCTTTCCTTCATCTTCCATTTCCAAAAATTTTAGGATGCAAGGAGTTAACGAATTGTAAAAACTCTTCCAACTGATTTCTGTTGCCATTCCACACAATGCAAATATAATCCACGTATCTTTTATATGCTGTTAGGAAGGAGGCAAAATAACTATTCATTATCCTGTTTTCCAAATTGTTCATGAAAACCTCACTCAGAAATGGCGACAAACAAAAACCCATAGCCAGCCCAGACCTTTGCCTATATAACTGTCCATTAAATTTGAAAAAATTTTGGTCTAAAACTAAGGTAAGAAGAGAAGTGAGGCCATCAACGACTAACTGTGGCAAAGAAGATCTCGCCAATAAATCCCTTACCAACTGAATACAGTCTGCGGGAGGCACACTAGGAAACAAATTCTTAACATCCAATGAAACTAATAATGCATTGTGCGGAATATCAACGTTTTTCAGGTGATTGGCAAAGTCGATGGAATTCCTGGTAGAATAAGTGCTATGAAAACCCGTTACGTCCCTAAGAACTTATTTAGCCAAGCTGAAAGTTTATAGCATGGGGAATCAATTAAATGAAACCACTGGCCTCATGGGCGTGCCATCTTTATGATCTTTGGCAAGCTATAAATAAGGGTGTTTTCGGGTTCATAGGATATAATTTATCTTTTGTCATGTTAAAATATTCCAAGGTTGTTAAAAATGTGTCCAGACTACTTTTTAACCTCGTAAAAAATGAGTTTGTTGGGTCTCTGTTTATTCTTTCAAAATCACCAGAGTTCAAGAAACCAATAACCTTGTCAACATAATCAGTTCTTCCATATACTAAACAAGAGCCTTTATCGGCCTTGGTGCAAATCAGATCGTTGGATTTGATTTTATGTGCCAGAGATTTTAGGTGAGCTCTGTTGTAGTTACAGCCCATGTCACTCGTAAAATTAGAGTTCAGAAATTATTATTTTAGCCCGTAATATATTTTTGTTAAAATGTCAAATAATACATTCGGCCTCTATGTAGAGTTTCTGTAATATCAGTATTGATGTTGTAGGAAAAATTATACTTGAGGTTAGAATTAAGTATATGTTCCTCTTGAGGAGTAAAAGTAACACCAGACAAATTAATAAAACGCTTGTGAAAACCAAAATTTGTGCTACCCAAACCTAATCTGTATTCATCAATATTATTGGATAAAAGATAACTTCTTTGAGCTAATTTAAGACATATATTCTTACCCAATCTCCTAAACGTATTCTCATGAACCAACCTCATCTCTAAAGTCATGATCTAAAACTACAAATTCAATGTAGGATAACTGAAATGTTAAAGTTAGATAGAGATATTTGAGTTTAGAGTTTACTGAGTTCAAAGTTTTATAATGTTGTTTAATCTCTTCCTTGATCCAAACGGTTTGATTTCTTCAATGAAGCTGATGCGGCCTTATCTTGCACTTGATTGTTACGAATTTAGGTGTCAATTGAAATAGTAAGCATCGTTGAAGGAACCAAATTTTTAGCAGCAAGTTTTTTCGTAATATTTAACAATTTAATGTAATAATAATTGTAGGCAACCTTTATTTCATTCACTAATTCATAGAGTGAGAGTTTTTGGTTCTTTTCTTCGACTAGTCCAGTGGTCTGTGGGTGGTTGCTTCGGTGTCTACTCGGGTGGTCTGGGTTCGAGCCCGTATAGAGACATGAATCTTTTTTAATATTTTATTTTGTTTATTCACGTGAGACTTAACCTCATTTTAATGTCCATCAAATATGTATAAGTAGTTGTTTGTTTTGTTGTGCTTTAGTGTGTTTTATTCTATTTGTAAGTTATTGTTTTAGGATTTGTGAGTGTGATTATTTATAAGGTTCTCTCTGTTGTTTGTAGGTCTGATGATGCTCGAAAGGGCGAAACACGTGTCATGTTTGTTGTGAATTGTAAAATTATAATTTAATGAGACCGAGACTTGGAGTCTTTTTCTATGTTTGTTATTAAAACTAGGTCTCTTTGAGCAATATGGACAATTTCTTCGATCTTCTTGTTGTTAGAGTGGTGTATTATTTGGGGTTAGGAAATATCTGCAGACCAACGGAGTTAGTAAAGATTGATAATATGGGTTTTATGTAGGATATAAAATCTATGTGTCCTGAGGATGTAACAATAAAGTTGCGAAACGTGGATATTTTAAAAGCTTTTTTTACTGGAACCAAACCGCAAATAATACACCACTTTAACATAATAACAAGAGGATCCTTAACGAAAACCAGTTAGAAAGTTAATATCTGGGAAGTATCTGCGGACCAACGGAGTAGGTAAAGACTGATAATATGGCTTTCAATTCAAGAAACAAAATGACGGCCCAATAGAATTTTTAAAAAAATTAACGTAAAAAAATCTTATTCAATTGATTTTGCAGAAAAATTAGATGTGAAAATGGGATAAACTCATACGAATTCAATATGATGTAGCAAAATGAAGGTATGTGTAAAGTCAACTGTGGCATAGGTAAAAAGAAAATGATAAAATTATTTTGGCTAAATTTGCAAAATATTTCTGACTGTTCATTAAAAGAAAATTTTTATAAGGAACATAGTTTTAATAGCGACGTATCCTTTTCTTTTAGAATGGCCGAGGTTAGCGAGATTCATGATATTATTCGGTGAATACGTACTGATGCTTTCGGGGTGGATGGTCTAAATGCATCAATGTTCTTCGGGGTCTTCTTCTCTTTTACGTCAGCTAAATAGCTATAACGCCTTTTGGATCGTCGGCTTACTTTCTTGAATTGTGTTTAAGGTATGAGTTAATGATTTGGGGTGGGGGGGAGGGGGGGATGTGGGTTAGGGGTGGTGGTTTGAGTTAACTAAGGTAGGAGGCAGTCTTTAGGTAGTTTGTATTTGTCGTTGGGATTAGAGAAGTTATGGGAGTATAGCATTGAGAATACTTTTTTAGGTTTTTTGATGCTATTGTTGGTATTTTGTGCCCAGCTTAGTCTACGATCGAAGATGACACCTAAGTATTTGGCCTTTTTGTCCCAGTCAATAGGAATGTTTAAGATTTTGACTTTGTTATTGCTTTTCCTGTTTAGGCAGTCTTTTTTACCGCCTTTTGCAAATAGAACTGCTTTGGTTTTATTAGGGTTGACATTAATTTTCCAGATTTTCATCCAGTTTAAAATAGCGTCCATATGATTTTGTAGTTTGTTGCGGATGAACCCCAATTTTTTGTAGGATGCGGTTAGGGCGGTATCGTCAGCATATAGGATAGGTAGAGTTTGGTAAATGGATTGGGAGGGATGTCTGAGGTGTATATATTAAAAAGGATGGGGGAGAGAGGGGAACCTTGGGGTACACCCGCTCTAATTAGTTTTTGTGCGGATTCAAAGCCATCTATGTTTACTATAAATTTTCTGTTATGTAGGAAGGATATTATTGTTTTGATTAGATAGTTAGAAATGCCTGAACGGATCATTTTAATGATTATACCATTGTGCCACGTAGAATCGAAAGCTTTTTTGATGTCAAGGAAAATAGCCCCTGTTTTTCGTTTTCTATTGAAATTTTGGATGATGTCTGATGACAGCCTGGTTATTTGATTTACTGTACCCATACCTGGGCGAAACCCGAATTGCTCGTACATTAAGATGTTTTTTTCTGTTAATTCTTGACTGAGTAGCGTGAGTATACTTTTTTCCATAAGTTTACCTATGTTTGAAAGTAGACTTATGGGTCTATAGCTTCCAGTGAGGTTGGGTGGCTCTCCTTTTTTTTTAAATAAAATTATTTTGGCTTCTTTCCAGCAATTAGGAAAGTAGCCTAGAGAAATGATCTTATTTACAATATTTACAATTATTTTCACAATATTTTCAGGCGCTTTTTTATGGCTATATTTGGAATGTTGTCCGGTCCAGGGGCTTTTTTGATGTTTAGGCTATTTATAATGTTTTTGATGCTTGCTATGGAGATTGGGGGTGCAGCACCTATCGGGGTGAGGTTATATATTTGGATGGTTCTATTGATTTGGTTTTCGTGATTTAAGTCTATTGGGTTTGTGGTGTTGAATTGGTGATATAGAGCTTGAGCGAAGTGCTCGACTTTTTCTTCCGGGTTGGATATAGTTGTGTTGTTGATGGGGTCTGTTATGTGGGGGGTGCATCAATGTTAAAATATTGTAGCCCTTTTATAGCCAGATATGTGACACATTTAATTAATTGCTGTATAGAAGTAAGTTACTTTCCATACCAATGGAAAGTCTCAATTGGAAAACCATTGCCAAAAATAAAAGATCCGTTAAATTTCTGTGATCTTAGAATAATTAGTCTATCGAAAATTTTTGAAAAAATTTTATTTAACCAATTGTATCAATATTGTGTTACAAATAGTATTATATCGGAAAATCAATGCGGATTTAGGAAGAATTTTAGCATATCTATAGCATTGGTGGGTATTACTGATGATATTATTACGGCTATTGATAAGCAACTTAGTAGTGCATTGGGTCTCCTTGATTTTTCCAAAGCTTTTGATACCGTGAACCGTGATTTATTAATAGCAAAATTAAAATACTATGGTATTCAGGAACACTCATTTCAACTTTTAAAATCATATTTTTTAAACAGATTTCAAAAAATTTCTCACAATAACTCTTTTTTAAATGAAAAAAAATTTTTATCGGGTGTGCCTCAAGGATCTATTCTGGGACCCCTATTTTTTATAATTTACACTTCTGACATTTTAAAATCATTAAAATATTGCAAAATTCGGGCATACGCTGATGATACTCAAATTTATTTACATTTCAATCACAATGATTACATTAATTCATCAAATCTGATAAATGAAGATTTAAATATTATTAAACAGCAGTCTTTGGAACATAATCTTAACCTAAATCCTTTAAAATCAAGACTTATGCTTTTTGGCAGTAGGGTGGCTGTAAATTTCTTAAAAGAAAATTTTAGCTTAAATATTGATGGTGTAAAACTTCCTATGGTGCAATCCGCAAAAAATTTACGAATTATACTTGACTCGGAATTCCGTTTTAAAGAATACGTAAAAAACTTAATTCAGAAATCATATCTATCATTAAAAATATTGTATAATAGCCGACATTTTCTCAGTTTTAACTTACGTAAAATGTTGTGTGAGTCATTAGTCCTTTCTAGCTTTAATTATTGTGATTTTATATATGGGCCATGTCTAGATCTAGTTCATATAAATCGTATTCAAAAAGTACAGAATACATGTTCGCGTCTTATTTTTGGCCTAAGTAAATTCGACCATATATCCTACATCTTCAAAGAACTTCGTTGGTTAAAAATGAATAACCGCAGAATGTTACATTTTAGGCAATTTTGAGAAACCCATCATTATCATTTGCTATAAGGAATAAGTTTTTGTTTCGTGTAAATATAGATACACGTAATATTAGGGATAGCAATAGGTTCACCATGCCACATCACCAGTGTGCTATGTATCAAAGGTCTTTTACGTACGATGCTATCAAATTGTTTAATTCCCTACCTCGTGAATTAACTTCCCTTAATGAAAAAGAATTTAAAATTCAGTATAAAAAATATGTTCGTTGCCTCCAGGAATCCTGAGAATCTTTTTCTAGTTTATTTTTTTAACCAACTAATTCCGAAGTTCACCAATGGCGAGTGTTTTAGTGATTGTTAAACGGAAAAAATATACTAATATTCATGTTATTTGCTTAACTCCTTTACCACGAGAACGGGGTTCAGTAGAGTAGCTTTTCTGGCTAGACTGCGCCTTGCTCTTGTGATGTTTTTACGAAATGTATTTTTTTATGTATGTTATTTTTGAAAAAAAAGACATTTATTATTATTATTATTAGTATAAAATATTGGTAGTAATCCAATACGATGGAACAAATAAAAATGAAAAGACAGTATATGTAACACATATATACTGTGACTATGTACTGAACGTACTTCAGTCACACTTCACTATTCCTAATAAATGGAAAAAAAATTATAACGAGGGAAGTTCCGGGCAAAGAAATTTACCGATTTTTCTATACTCTAAATCTTAAATCTACCCGATAAGACAAGTTATACACATTTGAATTCGGATTTAAATATTTACATAGTTTCCAACCTCTTGTTTTTAGGTAAAATTATCTATCTAAATACAAAATTAATACAAGAAAAACTGTATTTCACTCTTCAGTATACTTTTAGTGATTAGCATTATAAAAATATCTCAAAGATATATTTTTTATTTTACTTCATATTACGATCTGGTAACATTTTCGTAAAAATTCATTATGGCAAAACAAAATGGCGGCCTAGTGAAATGTTAAAAAAATTATTACTGTAAAACTATTTATCCAACTTATCTCAAATTTTGCACAAAATCAAGTATTATGTAAGAATAACTGATAATAAAATTTTGGTACGAATCCAAGATGGCGAAACAAAACGGCGGCTTTATAAAAGATTTGAAAAATCTATCCTGAAAAGGCTACTTAATGTATTAATTTCAAATTGTGTGCCATAATTAATTGTGGTACAGGGACCAACTAGTAAAATTGTGGTATAATTTAAAATGGCGGAACAAATAAAATGTTTGTAATCGTAAAAAAATCACCCTCTCAGGTTTTACATATCTTCTCGTTTAGCGTACCTAGATGTCAAAAAATGTTTTATTAATTTATCTGTCTGTCAGCTCGCGGCATATCTTAAAATCTACTTATCAGATTGACTTTTCCGGTACGTTTTAAAGTAGAGCTTTATTATGACCAAATTATTACTGATTTGTGTCCAAAATAATTTTCCTCTTTCCTGAACTTAAATATGTCCAATGTTAACCCACCTTTTTCCCAAAATGTTACCCAAATGCGCTTTTATGGCTGCAAAATCGGCACACTTTTATTCAGTTTGTGGCCCAAATTATATATGTGTCGTTGTATAAAATTAAACTCATTACAGACATAAAATATATTTATACTTAAAACAATGTAGTTGCACCATGGTCACAATAGATTAATTATTTTTTTGTTTCCAATACGGCTCCAAATGAGAAATATGCATTAATTGATAAAATACCTCCAAAAACCACACGCGTCTTAAAAACAATAACTATTTTTAAATATTTAAAACTATTTTTACTTACAGCATACAGTATAGAGCAAATTTAATTTTTAAAATATATGAAGAAAAACAGGTGCTAATATATATATTTTTATGATTTCCAACAGTACATAGTGAATGTTTTTGGTCAAAATGAGCCAGAAATTAAAAATAATTTTATTTTTTCCGCCATCGTTATCAAATTAAGCATTGTAGAATTTTCTTAACAAAACATGGCGTCTTAATGATTGTGCCGAAATGAACAGATGTTTCCTATAGTAGCCCCTTTCTTTTTCCAAAAATTGTCTAACTTGACATATAAAAACCGGGGGGAAACATTTTAGACCCGTGTCTACGATATTTGACAAAAATTCTACTTAAATGTGCCGGTTTAGTCATATAGGATTTATTTGGCTTTCTGTACATAATGTTCCTAAAATGAATTTGTTTTTATTTTGGGTTTCCTCTACTCCCTTTTGTACACAACGATAGTAAGTTGTGTTGTACACTTTTCGCTTGGTAGCTCTACTATTTTTAGGCATTTCTTTTAAAGTTATTGTTAAATTCGCAGAACCAACTTTATTTAATGGGCAATCTACTCATTCAAGGTAAACTAACACATTTTGAAAACAAAATGGAAACTAGGTGTTTGAAATGAGTCCATATGGAGACTTAAAATGTGCCCATCCAGCATATTTCCGAAACGTTTAAAATGTGCTCGTTCAACACATTTTAATAACAAAGCGGAAACAAAATTTTCGGGGATAATACCACGAGTGCTTAAAAATGTCCGATAATTTTTCACGAATGCGTGTTTTCTTATAATTTCCCGAGTCCGAAGGACGAGGGAAATTTGTAGAGAAAATACGCATGAACGGAAAATTATCTGGTTAATTTTTAAGCACGAATGGTATTTAGGAGGAATATTCCACGAATCAAATACAGGGAAACTAAGCTTTATTAACTGAATATTAAATACATACCTATTTCAAGTTCAGAAATTTGAATTTTTGTAACCTATTGAACACAAACTTGGATTTATCGGTGTTTCTTGGTTCGCTTCCAATTATATTTTCATCAATTTCCTCTTCTTGAATTAGCCCAAAGCGATTATTCATATTGACAACTTTTCAAAAATGTTTGAAAGATACTTAAAAAAAATCAGTTTCTAGGGACTCTAGCGTCTCTCAAAAGCAGGTTTTATATTGTCAAGATTTCATTTTTTGGTTAGATATGTAACCACACCTAACCAGGTAAGTGGAAACACCATGTTTCCTAGACGACGTAAAATTTGTACATGAGTGGAATATTCTGGTTAATTTTTAAGCACAAATGGTATTTAGGAGGAATATTCCACGGATCAAATACAGGGAAACTAACCTTTATTAACTGAATATTAAATACATACCTATTTCAAGTTCAAAAATTTGAATTTTGTAACAAATTGAACACAAATTGAATAATAATATACTAATAAAATTATTTGTCTAAATATTGAAAAGTACTTAATATAAATCTAGATATTCAATTTTAATTATTGATTGTATAATAAAAGGTACAGTTCTGATAATTATTAACCACATTGTTGTTTTGCGACGACGTAGAAGATGCCGTCAGACCACTACTTGTGCTGGGTGATGCTGCTACAGGGGCTGGATGCACGTGCTGTTGAGGTGGTTCTTTTCCAAGTTCCCTCATTTTTTCAATAATTTTTTTGTGGTGATCTGGATCCATTTGCAAATAACTTGATAGGGATTTTGCATTCGAATGACCTGTAATTTTTATCAAGTTTTTCTCTGACACTCCGCTTTTGGCCAGCTTGGACACGGCAGTAGCTCTGAGGGAATGGTTGGTAAATTTTTTTGTGGTATTGAGACCTGATTACTGTGCTTGTTTTTTTGTCCGAGTTGAAATCTCGTTTTCTCCTACTGGGCTGTTTTTGAACCATTTTCCGGAAATTTTCCAGTGGGGGTTTGGCCTCAAAAATAGTCGAGTGTTGAAGATACTTTTCCTTTTATCTTGTAATTCTTTATAAATTCTTACTGGGCAAAAGCTGGGACTTCTTTCGTTTCTCACCAACCACTTCGACATGTTTTAGAAAAAAACAGGGTTTTATTGAATTCTACCTGTTTTTCCTCCGAAGTTGTTAGTTTCTTCTTTGAAAAAAGTTGTTTCGGCTCTTGAACCTTCTCCCCCTCTCCAGGCTAATTCATAGAACAACAGAAAAAAACACTTCTTTTGTAAACCCTCTGGAGATAATTCATCACAAGCTTCGATTAGATTTTTTAATTCATTGTATGTTAAAAAACGGCCGATTCTCTGCGTTTGCCTTCAATACCTTGCAAATGTCTCCTTTTGGCATTTTTTGCGTCTCGGGCCGATTTGAATTCGATCTGCTCGAAGGGATTTATTTTAATTTTGTATTCATTGAAATACCTTTCCATCAATAATTTCGCTGTCACATTCCAAATAATTTTTACCGTGCCTTCTTTATATTCCTCCCCGTTCATTTTTCTCATATTGTAGGCCCAGCTTTTCAAAATCATTGCTAGTTGGGATACTGGAGTATCTTGGTCAAACGTATAGTTTTTTCCATCGCAAAATGACATAAACTGTCTCCAGATGCTCTTCTTGGATTTAACGGTGTTTCTTGGTTCGCTTCCAATTATATTTTCATCAATTTCCTCTTCTTGAACTAGCCCAAAGCGATTATTCATATTGACAACTTTTCAAAAATGTTTGAAAGATACTTAAAAAAATCAGTTTCTAGGGACTCTAGCGTCTCTCAAAAGTTTCATATTGTCAAGATTTCATTTTTTGGTTAGGTAAGTAACCACACCTAACCAGGTAAGTGGAAACACCATGTTTCCTAGACGACGTGGTATTTCCGCTACAATTTTTTTAAAACATCACCAGTCTTACGGGAAAATTTGTGGAATATTCGGATAAAATACAGTATTTGTGCATTTCGCCAAGAGCTGAAAAAACTCTCTCCCCCTCGGGGTTGGGATTTATCTGGTTCTTGGCGATACTTTTATTCAGAAATATTTTCAATTATTCTGGAAAGATTTTTTTGTGCGTGTTATAGTTCTTATAAAAATACTACATTGGACATAATATTTGAACAGCAATAACACAATAAAGAACCTTTTGTACAAAATTAATGGTAAAAATCTTTGGCATATAGAGATTGTAACATTCAATTACACCAAGTTGCACGTTTTAGATTAATATACACTTTAAATAATAGGAATGTATTTTTAACCCAACGTAAACTACCCAGTAACAATCTAAGGCAGATACCAAGCATTATTGTCTCACCTTTGCCACAAGCAATAAAAGAACACCCAGACTCTGATTATTTCAACCACAAAATCCGGATCCAATTAATTAAAGGCAACACTCTCCAGAATAAAACCATTTTAAAATTAGTATCCCGAGAGAAAACATGTTCTTTATCTGAAATGGCTAATTTCGAACACCTTTTGTCTATTAGTAAGCGCGTTGTGGCTATAAAAACTTTAAATACTGGTACCACCCGCAAAAGTGACACCTTACTTTGGAGCTTATCTGATCTGACAAAGCCGTAAATATTGCAGCTCGTACCCCTAGTTTATTCTGTATATAGCTGCTGTACCTGTCTCGGGAAATGTTGTCATTACGAATATATATATATATATATATATATATATATATATATATATATATATATATATATATATATATATATATATATATATATATATATATATATATATATATATATATATATATATATATATATATATATATATATATATATATATATATATATATATATATATATATATATATATATATATATATATATATATATATATATATATATATATATATATATATATATATATATATATATATATATATATATATATATATACATATATTTCTTCACAATTTATGAACGGCATGAAATTGGGGGTTTTCTTGAAGCGAGAAATTCAAATCTGTGCTTAGTTCTGATGCTGCTTGTAGAGGGCGCCACTTACGGTGCATTAAATCTCTTTAAAATACTGTAATTTTTTTGTGTCACATTATATTGACCTAAATGTTAAAGATTATGTATTTTCCACTTCTTCTATGTAAAAAAGGTATACTTTGTAAATGTCGCTCAGAGTGGCCGTTTGCCAGATATTTGTGTACAAATTAACCACCTTTTCAAATTTCAAAATTAAAAATTTTTATTAAACAAATTTTGAAATAATAATTTTTGAAATAAAAAATGTATAGAAAATAAAAATATTTTTATTTAAATTGGCTGCAACAATAATAACAATGAAAGAATAACTCCCTTTTAAATTTGTAACAATATCAGGAGTTTATGGCTATATCCCACTTAATTTACACGCAAATATTTTGCAAACCGCCACTCTGAGGGATATTTACAAAGTATACCTTTTTTTGCGTAGAAGTGGAAAATACATAATCTTTAACATTTGGGCCAATACACCGTGACACTAAAAAGTTACGTTATTTTAAAGAGATTTAATGCACCGTAGGTGGCGCCTTCTACAAGCAGCATCAGAACTAAGCACAGATTTGAATTTCTCGCTTCAAAAAACCTTCCACGTCTAAATTTGATGCCGTTCTGTCGCCCTGTTCATAAAGAAGAAAAAAACTAAATTAAAATTACAACTTTGACACTGTATCTTGGGTACTGTCAACTTGGATTAAGCAAAGTATGGTTAAATCGCAATATTTTTACCTAAAGAACCTGCGTTTTCGCTGTATATATATATAAAATACTGTAATATATATATATATATATATATATATATATATATATATATATATATATATATATATATATATATATATATATATATATATATATACATATATATATATATATATATATATATATATATATATATATATATATATATATATATATATATATATATATATATATATATATATATATATATATATATATATATATTGATGATGATGAAATGATTTCTTGAACCAATAAAATATATTCTTAAAGTAGAGTTTCTTGGGTATTTGGTTTTTTAATGGAAGGTATTTAAGACATCATATAAGTGTAGAGATTCTTATATATTACCAAACGTTTCGACTAGGATCTAGTCTTCATCAGCGCTACAACAATTTATTAGTTGAGTTTTTTTTTCGAAAAGTTTAAAATATGTGTTTAGTTCGACTCACCTAATGAAGTAATTACTTAAAAATCCTAGTGGTTTCATGGTTGTGCACTATTAAAATAATAAACTAACATTTAACACAACGTATATATAGTTTCAAAACAAAGACGGGCACAGTATTTATAACATAGAACGGACACAGTGCTCACATGTATTTTAAAATGTAAACTGACTACTGGAATCTCATATTATTCTTATTTCTACCTTAGCCTTTTTTTTTCCTATTAAATATTGATAACGATAACATATACTGGTGGAATAATATTTATATTTATTTTGATTTTAGTAGGTGGGGTATTAATTAATAACGTTGTAATAAATTTTACTTAACTTACTAACAATTATCCCATAAAATTAATTAACACTTTATTTAACTCCCGGCTAAAAATTCTTAAAAACGATCCACAACAATCAAATAAAAAAAAAACGAAAATTATTAATTCCATATATACAGGGACTGTCTGAAAATCTACAATCATATTTTAAACAACATGAAATTTCAGTGTGCCATAAAGGACATAATCTTCTCAAAAAATATTTTAGTTCAGTTAAAAGTAAAACACCGAAAAACCGAAAAACCCACACCATATATGAAATACCATGCTCTGACTGCTCGTCTGTATACATTGGACAAACAACACAATACCTACAAAATCGCATAAATGGCCACAAGTATGACAAGAACAATAAAACAGCCCTAACAAATCACGAGACCCAAACCTCCCATAAATTTAATTTTAAAGAAACAAAAATCTTTAAAACTGAGCCAAATCAGCGAAAGAGGGAATTCCTAGAAATGTTATATATAAAAAAAATAAAAATTCTATAAATGACAAATCTGACATAAAAAACTTAAGTAAAATTTATTACAACGTTATTAATTAATACCCTACCTACTAAAATCAAAATAAATATATATATTACTCCACCAGTATATGTTATCGTTATCAATATTTAATAGGAAAATCGAGGGCACGGTTTACGAGTTATCTCCGATTATATATCCGAAAATATGGTTTTTGGCCTACAATCGCGAAACGGACCACCGTATCCGCAACGTTAACGGTCGGTCGTACGTATTTTCTAGTCACTTTATATGTTAAAATACATGTGAGCACTGTGTCCGTTCTATGTTATAAATACTGTGCCCGTCTTTGTTTTGAAACTATATACATGTTGTGTTAAATGTTAGTTTATTAGTTTAATAGAGGATAACGATGAAACCACTAGGATTTTTAAGTAATTACCTCATTAGGTGAGTCAAACTAAACACATATTTTAAACTCTTCAAAAAAAACTTAAGTAATAAATTGTTATAGCGCTGACGAAGACTAGATTCTAGTCGAAACGTTTGGTAATATATAAGAATCTATATATTATATATATATATATATATGTATATATATATATATATATATATATATATGTATATATATACAGGGTGTTAATTAATGTCGTGGATATATTTCAGGAGGTGATAATACTCGACAAAATAGGAAAAAAATGCCAATATATACGAGGACAAAAACGCACCATTTTCGTTACACAGGGTGTCTTTTTTTCTCGTTTTTTGCGTTTTTTCCAGTTCGTTCTGAGACAATTAGTTCAAATTTACAACATGTATTATTTTTAAGAACCTCCACGATAAAATATCAAAATCGTGGATGGTAGTATACAGGGTGTTACATTTTTTTGCACCACCTACAAGTTTATCTTGCGGAACTTTTTTTTTGAAGCACCCTGTATGAATTCTGATATAAAATTTAAACTCTTTGTTCATTTCTTTAGCGCTTTCGTATTTAGCATTATTCTCGTATCTATCACAGTTTTCGACTTATTTGCAAAAATCGATGCATTGCATCGATGGCATGTAGGCGAAATCAAGCAAAAAATTAAAAAAACGGGTTTTATTTTAAATTAACCGACATTATAATGAATAATCAGATAAAATTATTAGAGTTAATATAAAAATAAAACAAAATTATAAAAGTTGTTGAAAATGTCCGCCTCTTGTTAGAATGCAAGAATCAAGTCTTCGCCTCATGGACTGACGGACTCTGTCAAATATTCCAGGAGTATTGCGAATGATGTCGCATGAAGCAATTATTCTATTTCTTAAATCTTCTTCTGTCTGGATTATAGTCTGATGCACCAATGGTTTCAGGGGGCCCCAGAAAAAGAAATCCAGGCTATTCAGATCTGAAGATCTAGGAGGCCATGGCTGAGGTCCCCCTCGCCCTATCCAACGGTTGTTAAAATTATTATTTAGGAACTCCCTCACCTCTATACTGAAATGTGCTGGTGCACCATCGTACTTGAACCACAGTTGATTTCTAAGAAGAATTGGCACGTCTTCTAGCAATACCGGGAGTTCCTCTTCGAGAAATTGACGATATTATCGTCCGTTATCCTTGCTGGCTGGAAAAATGGACCTATCAAATAATCTCCAATAATGCCGGCCCACACATTTACTGAAAATTGTTGCTGGAAATTATTTTCATGTATCGAATGCGGATTCTGTTCTGCCCAAAAATGATTGTTATGAACCACTGGCAGAAATTTAAACGGAGTGGAAAGCCACGTGGGAGAAGAGCTTGAACCCTATGGATGTGGTAAGGATGCGTTAAGTTGTCTAATAAAAATTTCCATACAAGCAGAAATGAAATGTTAAGTGTTGCTGCAATTTTCCTCGAACTGGTAGCAGGATCATTTTCTACTGCATTCAGGACTGCTTCCTCGACTTCAGGAGACCTAACCGTTCTATTTGCTCCTGTTAAATGAGTGGATTTCTTGAATTATCCATTTTCACATAGCCGATTATGTATCTTTGCAAATGTTTCTCTATTGGGCATCATGCGCTTTGGATATTTCTGTTCATAGAGTCGTCTGGCTTCATAACAATTGCCGTTGGCAAGTCCATAAATAAAATGAATTTCTGCATATTCGTGATTTGTAAATTCAACCATCATTAAACAATTCGAAATAGCTACGGAAACGTCAAACAAAAAAATATTTCTTAAACAATGTCAGATTAAAGAACAGAATTAACAAATGACCTGCCTCAGCCTACTACCTTTTTTTCTCAGTTTCATTATTTAGCCTACTCTTACTTTGCATCTATGGCAATTATTGCAAATTAGTCGAAAACTTTGATAGATACGAGAATAATGCAAAATACGAAAGAGCTAAAGAAATGATATATATATATATATATATATATATATATATATATATATATATATATATATATATATATATATATATATATATATATATATATATATATATATATATATATATATATATATATATATATATATATATATATATATATATATATATATATATATATATATATATATATATATATATATATATTTTATATAAACTCAACAACGACAAAATATTTTAAAAAATATAGTACTGTCGTTAAAACATATCCAAATTCAAAAGACGTCACGGCACATATAGATTTAAAAAATACACCTATATTAACGTGAACAAAATACAAGCAAATACTGAAACCATGGCAGTTAAAGGAATTATTTGTTATCTGTACTATCGAAAGAAATAAAAATTTGGGAGGCAGCATATCATTTTTCTCCTATTTTATTTATTTGTATTAGGCGACAATAAATTAGGAATGCAAGCAAAAGGGATGAGATAATATTATTTGCTAATTACAGAGTTTAGAAATTTTTTAGAATGTTTGGTTTAAATTAGTTGTGTCTGGTTTGTCGTGTACGAATTGTTTGTTTTTCTTAATTTGAATCATTTCATAGAATTCCCGCTTTCTTTTGTCTATTTCGGTCTTAAGAATTTTGATATTTTAAAAATCAAAATTCTGAAGTTTTCTTGGTGGTTTTTAATTCTGTCATATTTGTGGTCGTTTACCCTATTTTGGAGATACTGACTTGTTAGTGCCTATATAAACCGAAGGACAATCTTTGCATGGAATTTGATATATTAAATTAGATCTTTTTGGTCGGGATTTGACTTTTTAATTTGCTATAGTTACTATTTAGAAAATTGTAGCCTTTGTGGTAAAACACGCTTAAAAATAAATCAACCAAATTTATATCATAATTTATAAATGGACTCTCATAACAATTTCAACATTTTTTTCGGCAATCTATAACATAAAAGTATGCCACAAGGGATACAACTTATTGTCAAGTGATATATATTTAAAATTAAAAACAAAAACACCCAAAAATAAAAAAAAGTAATGTTATTTTTAAAATTCCATGTAAAGATTGTAACGGGGTTTATATTGGACAAACAAGACAATATCTGGAGAATAGATTAAAGGGGCATAAGTACGACAAAGGAAATATTACTGCGTTGACATCACATGAGAAATCGCAAAAACACACTTTCAATTTTGACGCGAGTCTAAAATATTACGGTAAGAACCAATCAAAAAGAAACAAGAGTTCCTCAAAATGTTAGCAGTCCAAAAAACACCAATGCTATAAACGACAAAAAAGATGTAAAAAAATTAACTAAAACCTACTTATCAGTTCTATAGTTCCATATATTGAGAGTGTTGAATATCATTTTATATTAATCGGTTGTCTTTTGTTAATTGTTCGTGAATTATGTTAAAGTGATAATCGTTATTTAGTATTGAAATTTTATTATAAAGGTTAAGGCTACGTTTAAGGTAATATTTTTTAGATTGTATAATTTAAAATGAAAATTAATAATTCCCAAAATTTTTAGACTTTTGAAAAAGGCGAAAAAAGTGGTCGAAACGTCAAGTAAACAAAATTATTCAAATCTGTTGTGATTTGATTTACGACCTAAATCCAAGAAATCCATATTGAAAAAAAAAATTACATTGGAAGGTCGAGGAAATAAAACCAAAGCATATATATATATATATATATATATATATATATATATATATATATATATATATATATATATATATATATATATATATATATATATATATATATAACAAGTAACCTAATTATTGGGGTTCCGGTCCTAATTTAGGGCTAGATTTAAATTGCTTTTAAGCTACGCCAAGCTTTCGGTAATGATTATTACCTTCTTCAGGGCTGCAATATGAGAAGAAATTTGTTTTTTATTTCTGTATGCACATTAATTAGAAATTGAGGATTTTTAGAAAAAAAAAAAAGGTAGAAAATTGTACTCACTGCTTTGCAATTAGTATCGATAACTTCTTGCGAAAAACAAACACATTTTGACCTTAACATTAAAATTAGATTTTACATACTGGCAGGAATTCCTGTTCTCTATATATTTTTATATTGAAATACGAAGCAAGTAAATTTCTTATGTAGGTTTTTTTGACATGTAAAGAATGTTATAGTACGTTCTGTCAGGATGATTGAAACACAGATCTAGGATTTAGCTATGTAATCACATCGATATACATCCAGATACAAAGAAAAATCAGTAGCTGAGAAATATCTTAATCAAACCAGAACAAGTATGAATTAAACGTCGAATTTATGCCTACGAAAAACTACTCGAATTGAAGAGACTGACTATAGAAAGGTATATGGATATAATACGTACAAATACTTATATTTTTTAAAAGGAAAATTCTGTGTTATTTAAACTATTATTGTTGTTCGTATAATTGTTCAGACTGAGTAAATTTGAATAAATAGAACTAAGGTCTTCGATATCAGCTCTCTTATTTAACGAATTAGGATTCAGAAATATTTCCACCATTTCCAGAAAGAGTCTCTTGTTATAATTAGTTTCCTTACATAATATTTGGGTATCATTAAAGTTGAATAAGTGCCCTGATTGATTTGTGTGTTCTGATATATATATATATATATATATATATATATATATATATATATATATATATATATATATATATATATACAGCGTGTCTACTTAAGTTCTCTACATATGGCAAACTTTTTTATTAGTAGTTTTACGAAAAAAAGCTACTCTTTATAAAAAGTTCTGCTTTCTGCCAAAATAATCTCTTTCCATACAGGTAACCATTCTTACAGAAAATTCTCTTAAAACGTTTCTAATCATGGCAGGCGTTATGGCCTGTATCTCTTCCCTAATTACCCTCTCCAAAGAATCAACATTCTGAAATGGCCTCTTTAGATACACTTTCTTTTTTAAGTAGCCCCAAAAGAAATAATCAGGAGGGTTCAAGTCCGGAGATCTAGCTGGCCAAAAAATATTAGAATACCTGTCGATTACTCGTCCATTAAAGATAAAATTTAAGTAGTCTTACATCCCTTGGTCCGTGGCATGGTGCGCCATCCTGCTGGTACCATATTTGGAACCTCTCACTTATGGCTAGTTCATGAATAAAATCGTACAAGTAAGTAGTTAGAAAATCCAAGTAGCGTTGACTATTTAAATTATGTCGAAAAAAAACTGGTCCAATTACTCTATCTTTATAAATTCCGCACCACACATTTGTTTTGAATGAATACTGATCACGAGTTTGTATAACAAAATTAGGAAAAACGTCACTCCACCAACGACAGTTTTGCGAACTTACAGTCACATTGGAAGTAAACGTTGCTTCATCGGTAAAAATAATGCGTCTTGCCATAAAAGGATCATATTCTAGATCCCCCTGTATCAGACAGCAAAACTCGAACCGTCGCTCAAAGTCTCCTGGTCTCAAGGTATGTATAAATTTTGATTTATAGGGTCGAAAACTGTTTTCTTTCAATATTTTTGAAACTGTATCTTTACCTACGTTATTTGGCAATGTTGCTGACCTTTTGCTTAGGGACTTTTTAGGGTCTTCTATCACAGAAAGCATTACTTGATTTGTAGTTTCGTCATTCGCAACCCTTGACCTACGTTTCTTGTTAAAGTTATTTTCTACATTTCCAAAAGTCTTGAATTTAGTTAGGATATTCCCCACTGTTGTGAAATGTATAATTTTATCGGGGTGTCTGTTGTTAAAAATGTCTGCAGCTTCTCGAAATGTTTTATAATTTTCTCCGACAATTAAAATTATTTCAATTTTATCTTCTTTGCATAATTTCAGCGGCATTTCTTTTTACTATAATATTCAAACTGATGTTTCAGTAAAGTAATACAATATTGTGGTTGACAATGCATTATCAACAATCGATAAATAAGGAAATTTTCCTGGTATGTAGGTAGGAACAAAAGTAAGAAACTGGACTTGCCAGTAAGAAGCCAAAGTTTTACATTCCTTAAGAAGTGATTTCAGATAGGAAGCAACGAATCTAATGCTAAATATGTTTTTGTATTCTAAGTAAGATTTTGTATTACATTTTGCTATAAAATAAAAATTAAAGGTACTTTTCTCTTGAGTCAATTTCGATTTTTTGGAATTTTTGACCACCCTGTATATGCAATCACAAGTTTGAATACTTTAATATTATTTTGGCAGAAAGCAGAACTTTTTTCCGTAAAACTACTTTTTTCCCATATGTAAGAACTACTAATAACAAACTGTATATATATATATATATATATATATATATATATACATATATATATGTATATATATATATATATATATATATATATATATATATATATATATATATATATATATATATATATATATATATATATATATATATATATATATATATATATATATATATATATATATATATATATATATATATATATATATATATATATATAATAGACATTTTGCCCCCCCCCCCCCTAAATATACCCGTAAATCAAAGGTGCACTGAAATTGCGAGGCCTTATAGAATTCCCAGCCTGTTTGAGAGTTCACAGCTAAGATATCCCTGTGTTATCGAATAAAGACCACCAACTCAACGGTTGTCGTCTCATCTAAAGACGCGATTAAAACATAAGCGCGAACGGTAAATAGATAAAAAGATAACCAGACAAGACCCAATTCCCTTTGAGAGAAATTAAGTGAAAAACTGACGAACAGTTGACAAGAAATTGACCCGTTTTTTGACCATTCAAGTGGAAGAGGATTATGAGCAATTATCAAAATACTATGTCATGTCGCAGAAGATTTTTATCACGAAGTTATCTACTGTGAAAATTATCAAAAGAATGGAGATAATTAGGTTTTGGGTTAATTGGGTTTGGAAAAGGGTGGTCTCTTCTTCTTCTTCTGGTCGAGTATCGGTAAAAGCTGATCAATGAAAAATAAAGTCGGTTGTTTTGTTTACTCATTGCAAGAAAAATCATGTATTTTATCTTATAACTCTTTGACATTTGTTAAATTTTTCCTGCATTATAATTAAACCAATCTTAAATTTGAAATAAATAAAAATATATTAAAAATACTGATTAAAATATTCGGCTTATTTGGAAAATGAAAGTCCTTAAGAATAAATCACATGAAGTTGTACATTAAAATATTATTAATAACATTCGTTTAATATTTCCTGCATTATAATTAATCCAATCTTAAATTTGAAATAAATAAAAATATGTATGAAAAATACTAATGAAAATATTTGGCTTATTTGGAAAATAGAAAAGTCCTTTAGAATAAATCACATGAAGTTGTACATTAAAATATTATTAATAACAATATAGTTCGTGTTACGTATAAACAACCATAGTAAACTATCCAGTAATCTAAGATACAAACCAAGTATTGCTAAGATTTCCTACTTATATGACCAATAAAATGACACCCAGCGTCAGGTTATTACAACAAATGCATTTAACTGGAGGACAGTAGGGATAGTAATACCACATAAAACATTTTTACAGCAAGGAAAAATGTGTATTGTTTTAATAAGATATTTTAATCTTATAATTACTGTTGAAGAATGTTTTCAAACGTATTTTTACGGAGCTGCTATTACAGAATCAAAAAATTGGTAAATTTCTTTTATCCGGAACTTCTCTCGTTATGAATCTTTTCTTTTATTAGAAATAGTGGAGTGTGCATCAATTTTGTTCAGTACACTGTGTCCCAGATTGCTTGTAATCACAGGGTTTCCAGCAGAGATATAACTTTGCGGTTTTCGCGACCCTGTGTCACTTTTTCGAGAAACTTTGAATGCCGCAAACAGAATTGTGCCACATCGTTTCGTTCCCGAGTTACAGGGTGAAATAGAGATTTTGCGCTTTTGGGGGTGGTATCATATTTCGGACACCCTATCAGATAGAGAAAAGGTAAAAACTGCTATGGATAGATATTTTTACGTAGAATCCAGTGTTGTAGTCGCACAAATTTTTAGACAATCCGTTTTTGAGATATAGCCCAAACTTAGTACTTTTTTAAATGGGACACCCTGTATTTTTTTATTCCAAAAAAATCGCCTTTTTTCCTCTTTAAAATAATGTATCACACTATGCACTTTTGACGTAAACTAAACCTTATAAATGCTATATTAAAAGAAAAACGTAAGTTGGCCATGGAAATATGGGTAGATATTAAAAGTGTCCAGAAGCAAAATTAAACAACATAATATATTAATAACCATTTTTTTACTATGAAATAAATAAACTTAATAATCTTGATAAACTTAATCACAATACGAAACAAATTCTACATAACTAGAAAAACTGTTCAAAATGGCCGCCCCCCTCACGAACACATAATTGGCACACAGTGCGAATTCTTCTTAGAGCATTCATCATTATTATCTCCAATTATCTAAATGCCTGAATGGTTGCATTTTGCAGCTGCTTCATCGTATTGACTGGATTCAGGTAAATTTTGTTTTTTAAGTAAGACGAAACGAAAAAATCTAATATTGAGAGGTCTGGAGACCTAGCAGGTCACCTTACTGGTCCATTTGTACCAATCCAGCGATGATGAAAATTTTCAAATAGAAATGGCCTTATAATTTGCGCATTGTGGGCAGGAGCACCGTCCTGCTGAAAGTAAATATTGTGCAGATTTGCTAGCGGCAAGTTATCCAATAAATCCGGTAGTATTTGATTTAAAATTGCTAGATATCTATCTGCTGTTAAATTATTATTGTAAATATGGAATGTAATCTTTGTTCCCAATATAAAGCAAGCGACGCTAAACCCAAACCTTCCTTGCTGCTGACGTTCTCTTGTTAAAAATTGGTTTTCCGTATACCAGTACCTATTATTATGCCTGTTAAAAATACCACTACAACTTATATAGGCTTCGTCGGACCATATAACCTTGCTACCGAAGTCAGGGTCATTTTGGGTTTTTTGAAGATACCAATTACAAAAATTTAGACGCCTTTCTGCATCTCCAGGATGCAATTGTTGTACTACATTTACTTTATAAGGCTTATATTTATGTTTTCTTAATATCCTTTGCGTTTGTGATTTTGACACCCCAACTGTTTCCTGAATATGCCTACATGAATTTGCGTGATTGGCCTGAATACTTGCTAATATAACAATCTCATTGTTCTCGTAATTTCGTTTATTATATGTTTTAGCCCTGTGCTTTGAAAATGATCCATCATTAATTAAATTTAATTTAATTCGGCGAAAAATTGCCTTGTGTGGCTGAGGCCTTTCTGGATATCTACGATATAAAAAAAGCTTTTGGAAATAGTCCATAACTCAAAGTGGAATAGAAAAAAAATGTTGAAAGGAGGTTCATAATAATTTAAGCGCTTGGTGCTTACCTGTTAAAATATAAATCAGATGCTTGATCACTGTTTTCATGACATTCAATAAAACAAACCATCATATCATACTTATGACTATTTTCAAAATTATTCATTTCTTCTTAATATCTATTAATTTACCTGTTAGAATTATTGGTAACTCGTATGATAAGAGGATAAACACGGCAATATTTGATATATTTAAGAAACAAATAGTTTTGATTTTTGTTTCCATGCCATATTTCCATGGCCAACTTACGTTTTTCTTTTAATATTGCGTTTATAAGGCTTAGTTTACGTCAAAAGTGCGCAGTGTGATACATCATTTTAAAGAAAAAAAAAAGGCAATTTTTTTGGAACCAAAAAATACAGGGTGTCCCATTTAAAAAATACTAAGTTTGGGCTATATCTCAAAAACGGTTTGTCTAAAAAAAAATTCGACTACAGCACTGGACTCTACGTAAAAATATCTATCCATAGCAGTTTTTACCTTTTCTTTATCTGACAGGGTGTCCGAAATATGATACCACCCCCAAAAGCGCAAAATTTCTATTTCACTCTGTATCTCGGGAACGAAACAATCTGGCACAATTCTGTTTGCGGCATTCAAAGTTTCTCGAAAAATTGACACAGAGTCGCGAAAACCGCAAAGTTCTATCTCTGCTGGTTACCGAGAAACCTAATCAAGCAATCTGGGACACATAGTTAATTAGGAACACCTACTCTCTTATCAAACATTTATATTGAACGCAATTTTGTTACAATATATTGGATTCCTACCAATATTTTGCCAGTTTGTACCTATGCCACATATCGCAATTTTGTTACGTCATGTTGAATTCGCACCAGTTTATCCTTATATCATATTTAATTTTTCTTCAAAATTTACAGTCAGTTGAAAAGAAGATTTTTTTACAGTAATTTTTTTAACATGTTATTTGGCCGCCATGTTGTTCCGCTATCTTGAATTCGTAACACAACTTTACCAGTTTATCTCTATATCACACTTAAGTAGTTTTTTTCAGACTGTTGTTGTTCATTCTTATGTAAAACTTTATTTTTTTGCAAAATTTGAGATAAATCGGATAATTAGTTGCTTTAGTAATAATTTTTTAACGTTTCACTATGCCGCCATCTTGTTCCGGCATATTGGATTTTTACCAAAATATTACCAGGTCATTTACCTCATATGAGCCTCAATGTTTAACTAAAATTTGAAGTCAAGTCAAAGTCAAAGTCAAAAACAGCTTTAGTGTAATTTGAGAAATATCTCATATACAAAGCATGCAAACTTAAACTAAGCAACAACAAAAACAAGTCCTGTCATTTCTGGCAATATATACTCTAGTAGCAAGTCAATTTAACTGTGTAAACAAGCGAAGAACAAATACAAAGTTGTATATTAAAATAAAATATGATCATAAAAAATATATAAATTGCTATAATGCATATTATATTCAGTTGAAAAAGTATAAAATTAAAACTTCAACATATAGTACTTAGATGTATAAAAAACATAGCACAGAGTGAACACAAAAACACAAAACAGATTTAAATATAAAGCATAAAATACAAAAATAACCATTACAATCCTAAAAAAAGTATTTACATATTCAGTTAAATGATTCGTCAAAGAATTCAGCAACTGAATAGTAGGCTTTCCCAATCAATAGGCTTCTCACTTCTCGCTTAATATATCTTGGATTAGAAATGCTCCTTATATTTTAGGGTAGATGATTAAATATTTTTTTGCTATTAAAAATGATAGATTTCTGGGTCAGAGTCGAAGAGGGAGTAGGCAGGGAAGTGAGTCGAGAGCTTCGAGTTGCATAAGCTCGGGTTGACTCAATCTCATTTTCTAATATAAATATGCAGGGTAAAGTTAAAATTTTCTGACTTACAAAGTAAGGTCTGCATAACTCCCTGAAGGGTAGTTTACACATGTATCTAATTGCACGTTTTTGCAATACAAAGACCATGTTAAATAACTGATTAGAGCAAGATCCCAAAAGCATATTTCATAACGTAAATGGGACTCAATCAAAGCAAAGTAAACGTTCCTTGCCATGGACATGTTCAGCTCCCGAGTAACAACCCTCAAGACAAAACATTCCTTAGCTAATTTAACATTCATACTTAAAATATGTGCTTCAAAATTTAATCTTTCATCTATATACAAACCCAGAAGTTTATTAACTTTCAAATTTCCCAAAACCTGAGAGTCAAAAGACATTTCACCAATCTGACATTTAAAAGAAACAATATTTGTTTTTGATACATTCAGAGTTAAGAAATTGGAATCACACCATTCCTTTATCTTCAATAAATCCATTTTGATGCTAAGCTCCAACTGATTAGCGTCCTTATTATGCCAGACAATTGTCGTATCGTTAGCAAACATCGTAAACACTCCCGAAATGCTCAGTCTGGACAGATCGTTGACATATAACAGGAACAAAAGTGGGCCTAAAACAGATCCCTGAGGAACACCAGAAACAATTCCTCTTTCACTTGATTCCTTGCCATTAAACACTACTGACTGATAGCGCCCAGACAAATAAGAACTTATCCAGGTCAAAGTTGCACCTCTGAATCCATATCTTTCAAGTTTTCGCAATAGCACTCTATGATCTACACAGTCAAATGCCTTGGTAAGGTCACAGAATACTGCTGCGGCAACTTCTCCATAGTTCAGAGTTGTATACAAGATGTTAAGGAAAGAAAAATTGCATCATTTGTGTTTTTGGGCGCTTGAAAAACAAAATGAATACTGCTAACAAGATTGTGTGCCACAACGAAGTCAACGACTCGCCTCTTCACCAGCTTTTCAATAACATTAGCCAATGTTGGAAGCAATGAAATAGGTCTAAAGTTAGAGGGCACTTCACGGTCACCCCCTTTAAAAAATTGAATAACTTTTGCTTGCTTTAGGGAAGGGGGAAAAGACAAATTTATTGCCTCTGCAAGCGTTTTTAGTGCGATAGCAGGCAAATGTAAAAGTATCCTCAAAGAAATATTATCCCAGCCAGATGTATTTTTATTTTTTAATTCTGTAAAGGTATCTTTAATTTCATTTATATCAGTTGGAGCAAAAATAATGTATCTCTCACCCGTATACCATCAAGGAAGGTCAAAGGATCCTTTGTGGGATTTATATGAAAGGACAAGTTGGCGGCCACGGTGCAGTAAAAGGAATTCAACTGATAACAAGTCAGAATGGAACAGGTTGTCTTACCATTTTCTCCACACAGTTCCTTAAGAATCCTCCAACTCTCCCTCTGTTCATTTGTGGATTGCTTCAGGCGATTGGCATAGTGAAGCTGTTTAGCTGCTTTTTATTGTACTTCTATATACCGTTCGATATTTGTTAAAATATGAAATAAATGTTGGATTTTCAAAAAAATACTTTCGCAGCATGTGCAAGGAACGCATATTTTAGACGAGGTTTTAAGTCCTTTGGTAAACCACAATTTCCTCTTCCTCGTTTTTATGGTTTTAAGAGGAAAAGCCAAATTGAAATTGTAAGATAGTAGGCTGTGAAAACCTGGGAACGGGTCATTTAATCACCTTCAGCACATAATTGAGAAAACCTACCATAATTTTTATGAGTAAAAAGCCTATCCCTCCGTTTAGTTTTCTTTGATTTTTTTTAAATGAAACCCTGCACAAAACCGCATGGTGATCAGAAAGACCTGCATTTAGCACACAACAGCTTTCAAATCCACCCGCTCGGTTAGAACAAAAATAGTCAATCAATGATGACGAATATTCACTAACACGAGTAGGGTCCTCCACATGCATCACTAAGTTCAATGAATGAAGTAAGTTAGATATTATTTTAAAATTCAGGTGCGATTTATTTGTATAATCTATATTTAGGTCGCCCGCCAAAATAACCAATGCATGTAAAGGGAACCCCATAATAAGTGACCCCAGCCTAGTCACAAAAAGAGACACATCAGTATTCGGAGGTCTATATAAACAGACAACAAAAATATTTAGCATAGGTGCATGTACTATAGAAAATTCAAACTCTTTTTCAACAATCAAATCATTAAATTTCTCATAGTCAAAAAAAGAATATGTGTTTAAAAAATTTTTGTGGTGAAGTATCATTGTGCCTCCATGAATGTAAGTAGAACTGGAATACTTACACAATATCTATAATCCGACAGAGAAACCGGCTCTACACCATTTAACCAATGCTCAGTCAGAAGCAACACATCAGGGTAATCAATACTATCAAGAAAAAGTTGCAATTCGTCAATTTTATTCCTGACTGACTGAACATTAAGCAGCAACAGTGAAAAACCGTTATGACTCGATATACTATCCTCCGCAACAACTCTACCACACTCCAGATCCATTCTTGATTCAACAGGGTTAACAACACCCTGTTTCAGGTCCCAAATACACTATTAATCTAAGAGGCAATAAATCTGCACACCAACTTCTTAGTGTCATAGGATGGTAGTTCTTAAGCATCAGACGAAGCTACAGAATTTATAGAACATATTTGTTGACATCTAGGAACGCTAAAACACGAAGATTTGTAAAACCTGGGAGGGTGATTTTTTCAGATAACAAAAATTTCATTTGGCCGCTATTTTGTTCCACCATCTTGAATTAATACCACAGATTTACTAACTCATCTCTATACTACAATTTGGTTATGCACACAACTTGAAATTAGTTCATTAAGTAGTTTTTTTAGTCTGAATATTTAAATATTTTATTAAAACGCCATTTTGTTTCGCCATCTAGGATTCGTACCAAAATTTTACCAGTTGATTTCTACATAATACTTGATGTTTGTGCAAAATTTGAGATAAATTGGATAATTAGATTTTTTAGTAATAATTTTTTTAACGTTTCACTAGGCCGCCATCTTGTTCCGGCATATTGGATTAATTTTTCACTAAAATTTGAAATCAATCTGATGAGTAGTTTTTAGGCTATGCCGCGAACTGAGAGACAGACAGACAAACGGATGGACGGACCGGCCCACACAAGTCAAAAATACAAATTTAGGAAGACATAAATAATTTTTTCAGTCTCAAAAGAAACTTCTGCAACATAACTTATTTTTTAGCCTTAGTTGGCCATGGCCGGGAATATTTTGTCATTTGGTTTTCATAAACACCTGTGACAGGCCCTTTTGTTCCGCCATCTTGAATTAGTGCCACACTTTTGTTAGTTCATCTCTATACTATAATAATTAGTTATGGCACAAAATTTGAAATCAGTTCATTAAGTAGTTTTTTCAGGCTGAATTTTTAAATATTTTATTAAGCCGCCATTTCGTTCCGCCATCTTGGATTCGTACCAAAATTTTACCAGTGCATTCCTCTATAATACTGGATTTTTGTGCAAAATTTGAGATATATTGGATAAGCACTTTCTTAGTAATATTTTTTTAATATTTTACTTTGTTTTGTGATATTGGATTTTTGCCAAAATTTTACCAGTTCATCCCCATGTGGCCCCTAATTTTTGACCAACATTTAAAGTCAATCGGGTAAGTAGTTTTTTAGCTTTGCAGACAGACTGACAGACAGACAGACCGAGGGAATCAAGAAATCATTTTTTTCGTCATCTAGGGACCCTGAAACGTAGAGATCTGAAAGTATCTCGGAGGGTGAATTTTTCACGATTTCACGAAGGAAGAAAAAATGGGTAAATTCGCCTTTTCCCACAACTTCCCTCGTATATAATTTCACTACGTACATATACCACAATCTATATATCAACCTATATACAGTAAACTCCGGTTATAACGTACCCTGTAGGGGCAAAAATATCGGTACTCTATAGGCGGAGGTACGTTATAAAAAAAAAACACAAGAAATATGTATGTACGTACATGTGTATTTTTATTGGGTATAAAAATATGTTTAAAATACATTTAAACCAAAAACAGTATTTATTATAAAAACTTATAACTTAAAACTACAAATAATACATATTTTAGTCTTTTTGAGTAAGAAAACTTGTTAATTTAGTTTGTTTTTGTTTCAATAATAATTTCAACTTCATATTATTTATGTGCTTTTCAACATTCAAAGCCGCTTGCATAATATCATCGGACACGTCATCAGAATATTGTAAAACTCTGTAACTGTTTTAACAGCACAGAGCGCCTCAGAATAACTTGGTACCTTGTCCTGTTGAACTTCGTCGTCGCTTTCACTGTCAGAACTATGAAAATCATGTGGATGTAAAACTTCAGTAATAATATCATTATCTGTTAATGACTTCGTTGTTACTAAACTATCATCAATTGTTTGAAAGCTATCTAGCTCAGGAAGATACATTTCGACGTTGGTTAGATCTTCATAGTTGTTGTGCAACCAATCACTAAGGGGGACTTCCCAGTCATCGTCGTCAATATTTTTGTACTTCTCGACCCACTGAACCAGAGGTAAGTCATCGTCTGAATCAAACCCATCTACCGATTTTATCAGACCTGCATGTTGAAAGCAGTTTTTAATAGTGCTGGGCGTAACTTCATTCCAAGCTTGAGCAATTAATTTCATTGACTCTAGGATAGTTATGTTAAATGTCTCCTTATTGTCCAATGATTGGATCAGGCGATGCATAAAAGATCTACGATAATATGATTTAAGACACTTGATTATGCCCTGATCCATAGGCTGTACGACTGAGGTGCAATTTGGTGGCAAAAACTCTAATCTGATATTTGTAAGAATCAGGTTTTTTGGATGAGCTGCACAGTTGTCAACCAGAAGCAATATTTTTCTCTTCTGTCGTCTTAATTTTTCATCCCAATCCTTTAAATAATTTCCAAAAATTGCTGAAGTCATCCATGCTCGATTGTTTGACTTGTAAATGACAGGCAGATTTTTTACATTTTTCATGCATCTGGGTCGTTCATATTTTCCAATAATAAGTAGTTTGCATTTTTCATTACCCGTCATATTTACACAAACCCAAACGGTGTACCTCAACTTGGACTGCTTCCCTCCCACACACTTTTCCCCCACAAATTTAAGGGTACGATCTGGAGTCATCTTGTAAAATAGCCCAGTCTCGTCCCCATTGAAAATATCCTCACTGCTATAATGTTCTGAAATTTTGGGCCACTTATCTTCTAACCAGTTTAACACACTTTGCTTGTTAACATCTGCTGCTTCACCCGAAATCTTTCCGACCTTTATGCTGTGACGAACTTTGAAACGTTCGAGCCAACCTGTAATTCTTTAAAAAAATCCTCGGCTTTTGCTTTTAAAATTGGACCACTTATTGCAATATTTTCGGATCTTCGAACCTCAAACCATCGTAGAAGAGCTTGATCGACATCATGGCGTATAGGATTTCTAATTTTTTTAACACTGTGTGACTTACTTTCACTTGCTTTCTTGATTTTTTCGCGATTACTCCAAATTGTAGACACTGTTGTTTTTGCTAAATTTTTTCGTCTAGCAATTTCCGTTTTGCTGATGCCACTTTCAATACTTTTAATAATCTCTACCTTTTCTTTCACAGTTATTGACTTGCGTCGATCCGCCATATTTATCACATATAAAAAATCTTACTAGCGTACCTTTTCGTAAAACAGTCGAATTAAAAATGCCGACTGTCATCGCAGTAAAGCGCTGCGCCGGTTCGACAAAAATCCCGCAAACGATTACTGGGGAATTCCCGACAATGTCGGGGAACACCCCACCGGTAGTCTGGTTTTAACGTACACTCGTACTTTATAACCGAAATTGGGCTACTGAAAATCGTACTTTATATCCGGAGTTCAAATTACATAGGGTACGTAATATCCGATTAAAAATCAAGAGTATTTTGGCCGGGGCAATCAAAAGTGTACGCAATAACCGGAAGTACGTTATATCCCGTGTACGTTATTCCCGGAGTATACTGTATACATAAAATTATTTTTTATTAAAAAATAACTTTATACAATCCTATAAATTGTAAGTCTCATTTGTTAATTTGAAAATTTTATTTTAAAGATTTATCTGATTTTAATTAACCATTTTATTATTAGATTTCCGGTTTTTCATAACGTCTAGGTGTTTAAAGTGCGAACTTAAATTCACTTATTTTTATGAAATGCTAAATTTGCTAAAGTAAAATTTTTGCTGACATGCCCCTTTAACCACCATCGTCAACACTCTCCAAAATCAAATAATTTTAAAATTAGTTTTGAAAAGGCATAGTTTTATCTGAAAAAATTATTACTTTTTGTCAATGTGTAAGATTTTTTTTCCACGTCTATGAGTTTTTTTTTTTTAATTCTTAATTCAGAACATGATAATTAATCTCTTGGAAATAGATTTCTTACTTTTAATTAAAAAAAGTTTGCATTAATATTATTCTGAAATTAATTTTTGAATGCTCAACAAAAATAGGGACGGAGCTTAGAAATGAGACGTTTGCAGGCCCGTGGTTGTGAACATTTTTTGGGCGAGAAATCTGCTTGTAGTCTTAGATCTTAGAAGCGCCAAAAAAAATCGTTTATGCTAAGCATTTTAATTTCAGAATATCTGGATAACGATTGCTTCTAGGAAGTTAAACCAAGAATAGAATTGACGAAGAAATTTACATTTTTACTTCCCTCATAAAAGGGAAGTATTGTAATTGTGAAAAAATCTCTCTCTAAGATTTTTTCAGATCTTTACATTTCATAGTCCCTACATGTTTTCTCGATTCCGTCAATCTGTTTGTCTACCAAATTTTGGTCAAAAATTAAGGATAATTGGTAAAAAATCAATATGGTGAAACAAAATGGCGGCCTAGTGAATTGTTAAAAAAATTGCTACTAAAAAACTAGGTTTCCAATTTATCTCTTATTTATTCGCACAAAAATCAAGTATTATGTAAGAACCAACTGGTAGAATTTTGGTACGAATCCAAAATGGCGGAACAAAATGGCGGCTTAATAAACTATTTAAAAATTCTGTCTGAAAAACTACTTAATGGTTTTATATTAAATTATATGCCATAACTAATTGTGGTATAGAAATGAACTAGTAAAATTGTGTTAGAATTCAAGATGCCTCCCTAAATGCCAAAATCAATTCCGTCGATCCGTTCATCGGTCTGTCTCTCTGTCTACCAGTTCGCGGCGTAGCTTAAAATCTACTTGCCAGTTTGACTTCAACGTTTTGGCAAAAATGAAGGGTTATATGGGGATGACCTGGTAGTATTTTCGTAAAAATTCAATGTTGGAACAAGATGTCGGCCTAGTGAAACTTAAAAAAATGTATTACTAAAGAAACTAATTATCCATTTACTAAAAAAACTAATTATCCATTGGGTTACACTTCACTAATCCTTATAAAAGGAAAGGTTCATACCGAGGGAAGTTACGGGTAAAGGAAATTTACCTATTTGTAACGGAAACATAAAGCATATTTAACCTCTTTCAAATCACCCCGTATATTCGTTTTAACAACTTACTCGCAGATGTGCTTCATGTCTGTAATACGTCACCATTTTATTACAGCCCGGTGGCAAAACAATTTTTAATGATCCCCTATGAAATTTAAAAGAAAAACTCATAGGGATTCATCAGGCGTTAATAAAACTTACAATAACACAAACTACTGACAATAATTTAGCTGACAGCATCTTGTTAACAAGGACTTAATATAAGGGATGATTTTAACGAGGATTAAAAAGGGGTATGGATGGAAAATCCCACTAGGTGTTTTGTCGCATTACTTAATCCCAAAATTGCTCTGGTAACTGAATTTCTTGCTTTAGATTAACGGCTTAGAGTAGATTATAACGTGTCAAGAATGCTTAATTTGAGATTTTCGCTAGACTAAAATGTTTACCACCAGAGAGGGCTGGGAATATTTTTTGCTGGTTATTTTTAGTGTATATATATATATATATATATATATATATATATATATATATATATATATATATATATATATATATATATATATATATATATATATATATATATATATATATATATATATATATATATATATATATATATATATATATATATATATATATATGTGTGTCAGACCTTATTTTCTTGGGTTAGTGTAGCAATGAAAACAAAACAAAATTTTTCATTTTAAATCAACATTTCGCTGTTGTGTTGAGTTGAACTTTATCAAGATTTTATTTGGCCTCTTAATTCCTAAAATTTTTATTTTTCCCATTAAAAAAAAAATAATAAAAATATATACATATACGTAAACATTATTATGTGCATTGAAGCGTTTAATGGCTTAAAATCACTAAAATCATACAATTTATAATAAATTTAAAACATATTTTTGTTATATTTTTTTTATATATTTTTTAAAAAAACATCTTTGGTGATACTGTAATCACGTAAAATAATAGTACTCTACTTTTTATAATTAAAATCTTCTATCAACAGGTAAACGGCTGTGTAATGGGCTCCCCTATTACCTTAACAATATCACAAGTTGTAATGGAGTATCTAGAAGGAAGTGTTTTAGAGAAAATGGATTTTAATATAATATTTTCCAAAAGATTTCATTTGTGATGATTGTTTGACAGCTATTCCAGAAGATAAAATTAACAAAATACTAAATGGTTTTATTAATTTTCATTATTAATTACAGTTCACAATGGAAATTGAAGAAAATAATTAAATTAATTTATTAGATTTAAGGTTAATCAGAGATTTGCACAGAACAAATTAAAAACTAAATGGTATATCAAAGAAATCTGGTCGGGCCGATATGTAAATTTTAATCATAACCATTTAAGCAACCAAAAGAATAGTGTAATAATCGGATTAACGGGCCGCGCAATCGCTCAATCCTCTCCAGAATACCGACCAGAAACTCTAGAAAAAGTTATCTACATTAGTAAATAACCATTACCCAGAAAAATATATTTTAAGGATTTTTAAACAAAGAACTTATCTTCATGGCAAGAAAAACATAAAGAACCAAAATACTAAATACGCTGTACCGTACATAGATAACCAATCAGAAAAATTGAAGTATATTCTTTCAAAATATAACATAACTGTTTGTCATAAGCACAAAATTTATTAAATTTTCTGTACACACCATTAAAAAGTAAAGTTCCACAAAAAAAGAAAACAAACGTAGTTTATTAATTTCCATGTTTAAATTGTCTTAAGAAATATATCGGTATGACAACACAATACTTAGAAAATCGTAAGTTCCAGAGCAAGTGTGATAAAACGCCTCCTTGCGGGCACCCTTTTTTGGTTTTAATTGTCTTAAATGTGTTTATTCTTTCATTTTCTTCTCTTCTCGCATTAAACTCTATATATGCCTTTTAATTAATAACTACTTACTTCCTCACTTTCCTAAAAAATTGTGATTTTGTTTTGTTATAGGTATATTAAGTTTTTACTAATATTTTTCCATATTTAAATTAATTTTTTTGCACTTCCTGTACCTTATTATCAGATGTTATTTGGAAAATCAATTGATCAATATTGAAAATATTTTTTAAAATATGGACTTCTTTTTACTTCTCTCGTAAAAGGGAAGTATGGTAATCGTGAAAAAAATCACCCTCCGATTTTTTTTCAGATATTCACGATTCAGGGTCCCTAGACGCCGAAAAACATGTTCTCAATCCGTCGGTCTGTCTGGTTCCAGCATACGTAAAAAACTAGGTGTCCGATTGATTTCAAATTTTGTTCAAAAATTAGGGGTTATATAAGGATGACCTGGTACCATTTTGGTAAAAATCCATGTGGCAAAACAAAATGGCAGCCCAGTGAAATGTTAAAAATTTTATTATTAATAAACCACGGATCCAATTTATCTCAAATTTTGCAGAAACATCAAATATTATGTTAGAATCGACCGGTAACATTTTGGTGCGAATCCAAGATGGTCGAACAAACTGGCGGCTTAATAAAATATTTAAAAAATAAAACTGAAAAACTGCTTAAAGAGTTGATTTCAGATTGTGTGCCATAACTAATTGTGGTATAGGGATCAACTAGTAAAATTGTGTTACTAATTCAAGATGGCCGAACAAAATGGCGTCCAAATAAAATATTTGTAACGGTGAAAAAATCTTTCTCACAGGTTTTATATATTTTCACGTTTTAGCGTCCTTTTATGCCAAAAAATATGCTTTATCAATTCTGTCTATCGGTCTGATTGTCTCTCTGTCAGTTCGCGACACAGCACAGTGGATCGAGCTTGGAGCAGCCGCTAGACATTTACTTTTATGTTTATAACTTTGGTTATAGTAATTAAAACAACTTTTTATTAGTTGTTATATAGATAACTAAGGAAAAGAAAAGCAGTATCATTTTTGGTTTGTAAATTTTATAAAATAAATATTAGGCAGGTACATCAAATATTAAATTAATATTACATAATTAAAAATTTGACACATTCGATATAGAACGACACAACATACTGTATTTATTAGTGGTGATACTGTAATCACTTAAAATAATAGTACTCTACTTTTTATAATTAAAATCTTCTATCAACAGGTAAACGGCTGTGTAATGGGCTCCCCTATTACCTTAACAATATCACAAGTTGTAATGGAGTATCTAGAAGGAAGTGTTTTAGAGAAAATGGATTTTAATATAATATTTTCCAAAAGATTTGATTTGTGATGATTGTTTGACGGCTATTCCAGAAGATAAAATTAACAAAATACTAAATGGTTTTAATAATTTTCATTATTAATTACAGTTCACAATGGAAATTGAAGAAAATAATTAAATTAATTTATTAGATTTAAGGTTAATCAGAGATTTGCACAGAACAAATTAAAAACTAAATGGTATATCAAAGAAATCTGGTCGGGCCGATATCTAAATTTTAATTATAACCATTTAAACAACCAAAAGAATAGTGTAATAATTGGATTAATGGGCCGCGCAATCGCTCTATCCTCTCCAGAATACCGACCAGAAACTCTAGAAAAAGTTATCTACATTAGTAAATAACCATTACCCAGAAAAATATATTTTAAGGATTTTTAAACAAAGAACTTATCTTCATGGCAAGAAAAACATAAAGAACCAAAATACTAAATACGCTGTACCGTACATAGATAACCAATCAGAAAAATTGAAGTATATTCTTTCAAAACATAACATAACTGTTTGTTATAAGCCCAAAATTTATTAAATTTTCTGTACACACCATTAAAAAGTAAAGTTCCACAAAAAAAGAAAACAAACGTAGTTTATTCATTTCCATGTTTAAATTGTCTTAAGAAATATATCGGTATGACAACACAATACTTAGAAAATCGTAAGTTCCAGAGCAAGTGTGATAAAACGCCTCCTTGCGGGCACCCTTTTTTGGTTTTAATTGTCTTAAATGTGTTTATTCTTTCATTTTTCTCTTCTCGCATTAAACTCTATATTTGCCTTTTAATTATTAACTACTTACTTTCTCACTTTCCTAAAAAATTGTGATTTTGTTTTGTTATAGGTATATTAAGCTTTTACTAATATTTTTTAAAATATGGACTTCTTTTTACTTCTCTCGTAAAAGGGAAGTATGGTAATCGTGAAAAAAATCCCCGAAAAACATGTTCTCAATTCCGTCGGTCTGTCTGTTTGCAGCATACGTAAAAAAACTACGTGTATGATTGATATCAAATTTTGTTAAAAAATTCGGGGTCATATAAGGATGACCTGGTACCATTTTGGTAAAACTCCAATATGGCAAAAGAAAATGGCAGCCCAGTGAAATGTTAAAAATATTATTATTAATAAACCACGGATCCAATTTATCTCAAATTTTGCAGAAACATCAAATATTATGTTACAATCAACTAGTAACATTTTGGTGCGAATCCAAGACGGCCGAACAAAATGGCGGCTTAATAAAATATTTAAAAAATAAAACTGAAAAACTGCTTAAAGAGTTGATTTCAGATTGTGTGCCATAACTAATTGTGGTATAGGGATCAACTAGTAAAATTGTGTTACTAATTCAAGATGGCCGAACAAAATGGCGTCCAAATAAAATATTTGTAACGGTGAAAAAATCTGTCTCTCAGGTTTTACATATTTTCACGTTTTAGCGTCCCTTTATGCCAAAAAATATGCTTTATCAATTCTGTCTATCGGTCTGATTGTCTGTCTGTCAGTTCGCGACACAGCACAGTGGATCGAGCTTGGAGCAGCCGCTGGACATTTACTTTTATGTTTATAACTTTGGTTATAGTAATTAAAACAACTTTTTATTAGTTGTTATATAGATAACTAAGGAAAAGAAAAGCAGTATCATTTTTGGTTTGTAAATTTTATAAAATAAATATTAGGCAGGTACATCAAATATTAAATTAATATTACATAATTAAAAATTTGACATTCGATATAGAACGACGTAAACACTATTTAGTTACATATATATATATATATATATATATATATATATATATATATATATATATATATATATATATATATATCTTAGGCAATGTTAATTATTACGTGTTATTCATAGTAAATACAACACAATAACAAAAACCTAAAATTTATGTTCTATATAATATACAGTGTGGCCCCAAGAAGTGTGCAATATATAGGAAACTTTTTTATTCTTGTTTTTTAAAAAATATATATTCTGATAGAAAGTAGTGCACCACAACATACTGTATTTATTAGTGGTAGGTAGTTTTAGTAAAAGTCGAAAGTTATACAGGGTAGGCAAAAAAGTATAAAAACTGTGCAAAAATAAATTACCCTTAATTTTAAAAATTGAGCAAAATGTTATTGGAGTTTTCATTAAAATTAAAACATTCCAATACAATTTAATTTATTTTATTTAATTATTTAAATAATAGTTTTCATTAAATTTAAAACATTCAAATAAAAACATTCAAATTCTAATATTTTGGTCCGAATTTCTGAGTTTTCTGTAGGCATGCTAAATTGATTAGGCATTGAACTATATATAAAAAATATATTCATAATCCTGAAGAGTAATTAAATCCTTTGCAACAAAATTATTTTTTATTATTCTTTTATAAAATATACAAGTCTAAATAAGTAACATTCATTTAGTCTATTTTCAGAAGATTTGGATTTAATGCATTTTACTTTTCTTGGGAAAAATACAATAATAAGGGGAATATTCAAAATTTACTGATTTTTTCTTCAAAATTTCTTGAAAAGTTTCAGATATGTTATATACTTCTTGGACCACACTGTATCAGGGTATTTTGAAATCTGAAATGTTTGAAAATGAAAAGCGTTCGCAAAATAACATTTTTAAAACTTTTATGAAAGTCATATAGGTAGATAAATTCGGAGATGATTTGTAACGTATCCGATTTTAATTATTGTTTTCTGTTTAATAAAGTTTGATAACAATTAATTGGAGGATAAGTCTTTTTACTTAATTCAGAAAAATGACAATAAAAATTTCGATAGGTAAAAAGAAACGGAAAACAGAGTATTTAAAACAATATCCTGAGGAGCATTTAAAATTTGTTGCTAAAAGAACAATAAATCTATAGATACTTGACTTGTTTTTAATGTGCACACAGAACATGCCTAAAAAGTAATGTAAACAAGTTTTGTTAAGAATTTATTTCACCATCAAAAGTTACGTCAAAAGAGTAAGCTTTTAACATAAATTTTTTATATTTTTATATTTTTAAAAAGTTTTGGACACCCTGTGAATCTAAAATAAAATCTAGCAATTTTAGGATCCCTTATCTTTTGTGCACTAATTTCTACAGAGAATAATTTTTTGGAGAAACAGTAAATATTCAATTGAAAAAAATTGATGACAACCCATTCAAGAAGAAACGTCGGATTCAAAACTGGGTACCATCACTGGATCATCAAAAAAGTGTCAATGTAAAAGTGTAATTCATTTTGAAATTCGTTTTTAAGTAAGCCCAGGAAAAAAATTAATCAATTTTTCAAAATTTCAAAACTTTTAAACGGCATTTTGTTCAACACCTAAATGAATAACTTTACCATAATTTGATCGACACTGACTCTTTATAATTTCCGAGATCCCAATGATGAGATTCGAATTCGAGCCACACTGCACATACATATATTTACTGTTCGAAAAAAAAAATACATGGGTAATTTCAGAAAGTGCGTTGTTTTTTTTAATTCGATCAGACTTTGAAAACACTTATACAAAATAGCCGTGTTCTTCCACGAAATGTAGTCTAAGGTTGCTTTAACACTTTCTAACATTTTAAGTTAAGTTTAAATTTATTTTGACCTCTTTAAAAATACGCAAAAAATTTTTCGGTACAGCCAGTGTCACCTATGGTGAAATAATGAAACCAAAAAACTACCCCTATGTTATATGAAAAAGTTCAAATATATCTCAGAAATTTAAAAGATTACTTAAAATATTCCTTTGACTAACCGGGATAAATGTAGCCCGGAAACATGAAATTTTTAATGTACTTTAAAACACACAAGTTTGCGCGAGTGTTGTTAAGTGGGTAAGTAACTATTTTTAAAGAACAAAGAAAACAACAAAAACAAAAACAAGTGCAAACATTAATATTCACACTTTTATTTTTTCCAACAGTTTACATGTGGTCGTTTCAAACTACTCCTTAAACATTTACCATATTCAAAATGGCACTTTTAAAAAAATATTTTTTTATCAACAGTTTTGCACAAACATCAAAGTATTATGTTGGAATCAACTGGTAAAATTTTGATACGAATCCAAGATGGCGGAACAAAAGGGTTCTTCACGTTTTAGCGTCCCTACATACCAAAAACTATGTTTCATCAAGTCCGTCGGTCTGTCTGTCTGTCAGCGCGGCATAGCTTAAAAAGTTTGACATCAAATTTTAGTCAGAAATTAATGGGGATGATTTCACAATATTTTGGTAAAAATCCAAAATGATGGAACAAGATTGCGGCCTTGTAAAAAGTATTACTAAAAAAACTAGTTTTTGGTACGAATTTAAGATGGCGAAACAAAATAGCGGACAAATAATTTTTTCAAAAATCAACGTAAAAAAATCTTGTTCAAATCATAAGGAGGGAATAATCGGAAATTTACAGATACTTGTAAAATTGTTAGCAGAGAGTGCAAACTTATTAAACGGTTAAGTGTAAAAAGTCGGCAAACTAAGCATTTTTAAAGCAATGTAAGATTCTACGGACATCTAATATTCAAACCCTTACGTGTCTGTAATAAAATATAGCCCAAAATTGTACACAAATACTATTTCAGTATATCAATTAATTCATTTCATGCTCTAACAAATTATCTTAAATGACAAACCCAGGACCGAAACATCTTAATTTTTATTCTTCTTTGCACCCATTGTTAGGAGATTAAAACGTCCCCACGTGACATTATAACACCTGGACTACTTAAAACCCATTTTCGGTTTCCGCCAAAACTATTTTTAATAGAATACAAACAAGATTGAAGAGTATTTGAAAAAACAAATTGAAGTGCGAAATCGTGCTAAAAATGCTGCAAAAGTGCTCTTCAGTTTGCTCTTTTAACACCTATTAAAAATACCACCCAGATGGCTCTCTTCAAGAGGACGGATTAGATATGTGTTTCTTGTATTCGAAGATTATCAAGGGAAAAGGAATAGGATTATTTCGGTTAGATAATAGAAATTTTGCTCAACTGAGTAGTAGGTTCGTTTTAAAAGCTTTTATTTAAATTCACGTGTATGTTAATGTGTATGTTTTGGTCAAATTTTGCAATTAACTTTTAAAACAGTTCCCGTTATCGGAAATGACTAAGATTTGGTATACATACATAAACCTGATGACAACACAATATTATAGTGTCCAATCGTGAATGTCTTATACAGGGTGTGTAAAAAATAATGATAAACAGTTCACGTTATCGGAACTGACCGAAATTTAGTATACATATATAAAATCAATGACAATATATTAGTATGGTGTTCAATCGTATAAGACATTCAGTCTTATACAGGGTGCGTAAAAAATAAAGCTTAAGAGTACCAAACAGTTCTGTTAGCGGAACTGCCTGAGATTCGGAAAACATACAAAAATCCTATAAGAATACAATATCATGATGTCCAATCGGGTATGCCTTATACAGGGTGCATGAAAATATTGCCAAAAGTACAAAACAGTTCTCCTTATCGGAACAGACTGAGATTTGGCATAGGTACAACTTGTAACACTAGTAAGGAAACGAAATATCTCAGATACCGCTTACCTGAATTTATTGAAAATTTGTACACTTATGTAAAAAAATTTATATAAGTGTGTTTTGAAAAATACTTTTTCAAAACCTGCGTAAAATTCTCAATACTTTTTTAAAGACAACTTTTTATGAAAGTCAACAGTTTTTGCGAAAATAAGGGTCTAATATCCATAATTGAATGTATTATCTTTTTAATACCTGCACACAAAAGGTTACCTGATACGTTTCACAAAGTCAGTTTTGTTGATTTACGAAAATGGATCGTTTACCTGAAATCCACAGAATTGAAAGTTTAATTATACTGGGTTATGGGGATATAATGCCAAACCTGCAAGATGTTAGTAACATTTTTAATGGCATATATCCTAACAGAAACCCAATAACTAAATCTACCATAAGTAAAATTAAAATTAACAAAAAATTTCGTAAAATCGGAAAGGTAAAAGATGACTGCATAGAGTACACGACGTTCTGGCAGATTTAAAGAAAGTCAGTTTTTATTCATGAGAGGTAAATCCACCCTGTATGCAGTGGAAAGAGTCAAGCAGCTTACTAGAGAACATGAAAAGAAAAAATGGACCACCCTGATAACCTTAGATGTTAAAAACGCCTTTAACAGCGCAGGGTGGGGAGACATCATAAAAGAACTGCAAAGAAGGGAAGTATCAGAGTGCCTAGGTAATATTGTAAATAATTATCTGGAAGACAGGTCTCTGGAAATAGAAAAAGGGGAAGAATACGAAACTACCGCTGGAGTACCCCAAGGCTCTGTCCTTGGACCCCTATTATGGTGTTTAATGTACGATGGGGTGGTTAAGGAGAAAATACCAGAAGGCACTTGGATAATAGGCTTTGTTGACGATTTGGCTCTAGTAGCGACAGCGGATGGACCAGAAGAATTAGTAAATAAGACAGAAGATGCACTGCAAATCATAGACCTGTGCATGAAGAAGCATCTCTTGCAACTTGCTCCTGAAAAAACCGAAGCGGTAGTTTTTAAGAGGAAGATAGGAAGAAGAGAATTAAAATTCAGACTCAGTGAAGCCCAAATTGAACCAAGGAAATATGTTAAGGGGGTAGTAATAACACTAGCCTATAGAGGGACTTTTAGCACACACGTTAAAGAAACTTTCAAAAAAGCAGACATCAAGCTAGTAGCTATGTCAAGAATTATGACTAATATAAAAGGTCTGGGAAATAGAAAGAGGGAAGCATTGTATAACGTAATTCAATCTATACTCACATATAAAGCACCCATCTGGCACTCAGTACTCACTAAAAGAAAATACAGGGACTAATTGATATCGACACAAAGGAAGGCATTATTAAGAGTTATAAGCGGGTACAGAACCCTCTCAGCACCTGCTGCACAAGTAGTGGCGGGAATACTCCCTATAGACATACTAATCGAAGAAAGGACAAGATTGCATAACAGAGAGGATGGAAATACGCAACAAGCTAAAAGAGAGGAGAGAGAGGCAAGTCTGGAAAGTTGGCAAGAAAGATGGGCGAACACTACAGAAGTAGCCCAGTAGACGAAAACCCTCATCACGGACGTAAGAACATGGACTAAATGTAAGCATAGAATAACTGACTATTACCTAACTCGGGTTCTGACTGGTCACGGGTCTTTTAAAACCTATACTGTTCGACTGGGTACAGGAGATGACATATGCATTTATTGCGATAATGTAAGGGACACGGTAACATATACAGTATGCGAATGCGGGAAATGACAGACAGAGAACAAACATGCAACTGGGAGATGTAATAAACCAAAATAACATTATTGACATAATGATAGGAAGCGAAGATAAATGGCGGACGTTTAGGAAATACATAAGGAAAATAATGAAAGGAAAAGAAGAAGAGGAAATAGAGCAATAAATTGTAATAAGACACCTTATTGACAAACAAAGCCGAACCCTGAACTGAGACAAGAAGAAAAGATAGCCTCGTGTACCGATGATATGCCAGGTCGGTGGTACCAGTACACATGTGCGGTTCCGGAGTGCCACTTGTTCTGTGCTTGCACAGACTACGTCCACCAGAAAAAAAAGGACCTAAAACAGATGGTGATAAGGTTCTTAATGTTTTAGAAGATAGTCCGCACCTTTCTACCAGAATATTAGGAAGAGAAAATGACGTCTTACTCACTTGTGAAATCATGATGCAACGTTTCGATACCAATCTAAATTTTGTCATACAAATTATTTTTTCTGACGAAGCAACTTTTTTTTTGAACGGAAAAGTTAACAGGCATAATAATCGACATTGGGTCCAGGGATAATTCACATTGGAATCGTGAAAATCACACTCAATTTTCCCATAAACTAAATGATTGGTGTGGTATTAAGGGTGCAAAAATAATCGGTCCCTTCCTCATGGAAGACACACAACTACTTCCGAATAACCGTAAGTTCCTTACTTTACCTTAAGTATTTAAACTTAATTTTTTTAGGTAATACTGCACCAAATGATAAATAATGGTTTCAGCAGGATGGTGCTCCATTTCATTTTGCTTGGAATGTTCGGGAATATTTAGACAATGTTTTTTTTTGTAGGATGGATTGGTCGTAGGTGTATAATAGAGTGGCCACCTCGGTCTCCGCACTTGACTCCCCTTGACTACTTTTTGGCACCTTAATGCTGTGGTGTATAAAACTAAGCCCAATGACCTCGAGAATTTAAAGGAGCGAATAGAAATCGAATATACACGAATCGAGGACGAGGCTGGCATACTTTTTAACGAATTAAATGTTTTCTCACAGTATTTGGCCTACTGCCAGGAAGTAAATGAGTAACATTTTAAACACCTTAATTAGTTTCATTTATTTATTGTTTGTTGTATTAGGTATTTCTTTTTTGAATTGTATCGTTCCCATTGTTTTTTACAACCGACTTTTAAAATTGAGACTTGTGCTTTCCGGTCTGCCAGAACGTACAGCATCTTTTACCTTTCACGTTTCACGAAATTTCTTGTTAACTTTACTTATGGTAGATTTAGCTATTGGATTTCTGTTAGGATATTTGTCATTAAAAATGTTACAAACATCTTGCATTTCGCATTCTGTCCCCATGACCCAGTATAATTAAAATTTCAATTCTTTGGATTTCAGTTAAGCGATACTTTTTCTAAATCAACTGTCATTGTCAAACATATCATGTAACCTTTTGTGTGCAAGTATTTTAATAAAAGGTAATACATTAAATTGTGGATATTAGACCCTTATATTCGCAAAAACTGTTGAAAAGTGCTCTTGATAAAAAGTATTGAGAATTTGTTCCATTAAAATAAATAATTATCTTTTTATAACAGAAAAACGGTAAACTTGGCAGCAATGTGGAACCCGCCATTGGATCCATCATAAATTCGTACCTAAGTGTACATATTTTCATTTAATTCAGGTAAGTGGTACCTGAGATATTTTTTCGTTTCCTTAGTTTGGCTACACACTGTGTGTATATAAATTCGATGACAATATAATGTTATGGTGTCCAATCGGGAACGTCTTATACAGGATGCGTAAAAAATAATGCTAAAAAGGTTGTGAGACATCATCACACTTAAAATAAAGCCTCAAACTTTTAAGAAAATATTCAAATTTTTAAAAGTTTTGTGTTTGTTTATGCAAGTTAATTATTTTTTAATTTTCAGTTCAATAGTTCATAAATAAAGGATTAAAAAAAAAGTATATTTTTTACATCCGTTAATTTATTAAATGTAAATCTAGGGTACATATTTTTCCGCAACTATTGTCTATGTGAGTATGTATACATTGTTTAATAACCGATTGATGACATCAAAGTAGGCCGATTTAAACTAACTTAGTTATATCCGAAATTAGTTCGTTTAGTCTAGAGAGGGAGACAAAGATTTCAAAAAAGTTTGGTTCTTGGAAACGTGATAACTGATTTTAACGATTTTTGGTTTATAGTCACACTATTAAATGACGCTTTCTAATGGCTAATGGCCATAATAATGTGGAAGTTTTATAAAAGTGACGACCCATCCTAAGATATGTTTTAATTTTTTTTGTTATAATCAACTTTATGACAAGTCAGATATTTTTATCGGATAACTTGATGCATTTAATTCTTTCACCTACACCAAAAACTCAAGAGGAAACTATTGTATATATAAACTCCTAAACAAAAATTAAAGCAATAATATATTAAATCATAAGAATCTTTATAAAGAAATAATTTAAATAACAATATATATATCTTCTTATGGTATATCTTCTTAAAATATTAATTTTATTGTATACTATATTCTCTTCTTCGTAATAATAGTAACTTTGATTTATGGTTTACACATCATAGTTCATTTGGTCATACTCATTACAGTAAAGTGCAAAATCACCTATCTAGTAATTTCTATAATAAATGACTAACTTGTGTTGTTCGAGTAATTTATGGTTTGGATTTATTAAAAATTATTTTTTCACTGCTTTTGTTAGTACACACGGCATATGCTTCTGTTTGACCTTGATTATCTATTGTCTTATTGTATTTTTAGATAATGGCAGGTATTCATTTAGTCTCACTTTATAAAAATTATGTTTTAAAGACGATGAAATTATTTATCAGTAATTTCCTTCCGTCTATTTGCTTGGTTTGTCTGACATCACCTTATGAATATAGACAATTCAACATTGAATACTTATTCTCAGTTCTTAATTATAATTTAAGATTAAAAAAAATGATAACTTTAAAAAAGTATTTTATACTGGGTGGTGCAACCAAGATGGGGTGGACGATTGTGGGCAAACGGAGAGGAATTTGAAAAAAAAAAATTGGGATATGATTGATAGTCAAGAACGCTGTGTTTTAAAATTATACCCATTATACAGAGTGGTCTGAAAAGTTCGTGGTGAACCAAATTTGTGTTTTTTTAAATGGGATACCCGGTATATTATTATTTTAGTTGATTCTCCTATTCGTTGCGATCATTTTGATTTAAGGTTAGTTGGGTCTAAAATTTATATTAAGGGAATGGGACGAGGTTAAAGTGGAAAAAAGGGTTATACTCCGGCCATTTTTTGAAAACAATTGAAGCAGATATGGAAAAACCAAATATTCTATAAAATGTATTGTATCTAGGACTACAATAATCGCTTGTAAGTCGTTCAAAATTATTCACTGTTATACAGGGTGGTCAAGTTTTGCAAATTTACCTTGGATTGAATTTTTTTAAATAGAACACCCTGTATATTTTACTTTCATGTTTAAGATAACATTACTAGCCTTCAGAAAATACTATATTTGATACCTTTCTGACCAACAGTTTTTCAGTAAATTAGCTGTGAAATCAAAATTTCTTCATTTTAACACGAATTACTCTGAATTCACGTTGTTAAAATTGACAATTTAATATTAGGAGGCCATGATATCATCATAAATTGAACAAAAGATTGACAGTCCTGTCAAAACAGCAAAGTGTCAGAATATTGTCATCAGTAAATAAATAAATATTGTTCTTTGATGATGCGATGCCGAAATGAAAACAAGATAGAAGCTTTTGCAAGTTTATCATAGAGATTTGAAGAAACAGGAAATGGTGCTTTCAAAAAAACGTAAAGTAATTAATAAACCAGTTACCAATGAAGATAATGCTTTGACAGTATTAATAACAGATCTTTTTTTACAAAAAAAATAAATTTAATATAAATCAACAAAAACAATGTAATTAAAACTTATAAAAGATGTTCAACTAAACCACCGTTTTGCTGAAGGCACATTTCGAGTCTATCCATAAATGAAAGTTTCACTTTTCTGAAATGTTGCGAAAACTGCTTATTATTCTCAACTTCATATCTTCCACTGTGGTTGGAACCTCTTTATAAACTTCTTCTTTAACATGTCCTCATAAAAAGAAATGTAGTGGTGTTAAATCGCAGGCCACTTAACTGGTCCACCTCGCCCAATCCAATGCTCTCCTTTCCAATTATTGAGAAAATGTCTTACATGCCTATGGTAATGCGGGGGTGCTCCATCATGTTGGAACCATAAGGAATTTCTTAACATTAAAGGTAAGTCTTTGAGCAATACGGGCAACTCATTTCTCAAAAAATGTAAATAGACTTCTCCCGTTAAATGTTCTTCAAAGAAATATGGTCCTATAACATGAGAACCAATTATACCTCCCCAAACATTAATTGACCATTTATTTTGATGGTCCACCTGACGAATCCAATGTGGATTTTCGGTTGAATAATAGTGCATATTATGTTTGTTAACCAAGCCGTTGCTTTTAAAAGTTGCTTCATCTGAAAACAGCACCCTATCTACAAAACCTGGATTATCCCAAATTGTATTTAAAAACCAAATTGAAAACTCTTGTCATTGGACGTAATCGCGATCATACAGTTCTTGGTGTAATTCAATGTGGTAGGCATGATATTTATGTTGTTTCAGAATCCGTTTAATACTAGTGCGTTCAATATCAGTAGCTCTCTCAATTTCCCTGGTACTTGTGTGTGGATTTTCTTGCACTGTTAATAACACTGTCAAAGCATTATCGTCATTGGTAACTGGTTTATTAATTACTTTACGTTCCTTAAAAGCAACATTGCCTGTTTCTTGAAACCTCTCTAACAAACTTGCAAAAGCTTCAGGTCTTGGTTTGTTTTCGGCATCGGGATATCGTACCGCATAAACCCTGCTTGCTAGTAAAGAGTTTTTTTGACACTCGCCCAACATAAAAGTCATGTTTATCAACTCTGGAGTACTCAAACTCATTGTTACTTAACAATTTCTCGGCTTATCGTCAAAAAACAATGGTAATTGATGCCAATTCTCTGACACTTTGCGGTTTTGCCAAGAATGTCAATCTTTCTTTTCATTTATGATTATATCATGTCCTCCTTATATTATAGGTAGTCAATTTAAGCAACGTAAATATATGGGGTGTTCCATTTAAAAAAATTCAATCCAAGGTAAATTTGCAAAACTTGACCACCCTGTATAACAGTGAATAATTTTGAACGACTTACAAGCGATTATTGTAATTCTAGATACAATAAATTTTATAGAATATTTGGTTTTTCCATACCTGCTTCAATTGTTTTCGAAAAATGGCCGGAGTATAACCCATTTTTCCACTTTAACCTCGTCCCATTCCCTTGGTATAAAGAAAAATTATTGTAATTAACCACCTTATAAAATTAATTAGTGGGTCCCCGTTGTTTACGAATATCCTCCAGACACCTGTTTGACTTGGTGTTTATTAGGTTGCCTATTGTTTCGTCAGATTAAATTCATAGAGTACGTTGCGGACTGGCAACTCTTGACGTTCTGCGAGGCCAACAGTGTCGAGGGCGTTGCGCGACGCAGAAATCAATCGATAGATCTGAATTATACTGAGTACAGTACCAAGTTGGGGTATATTTTTGGTTGATTTATCAGATAATAGAGTCAAAGGAGTCGCTCGACATGCGTCGTTGTATAACTCGACGCTTATAAACCAAAAATTATTCCTAAATATTTCGTTTATCTTCTTTCGGCATATCCTCTTAAAGAAGAACTGGTTATAACCAAGTACTCAAGACACGGATTTACCTCGGCAGATTCTTCTGACATAAATTCTAAAAATAAAGCTGAGGATGATACTTATTTTTAAGGAAGTATAAAAAGACATAAGCAGGTAAGTCTATGAAAACAATAACAAAACGTTCCTTGGTAGATTGTTCTTCAGTTAGGTGTCATGGTGTGAGCATGTATGGGAGAAAAGATTTTAGTTTTTTCGTAATAATTTTGGCAGTTTTCAATGGGTGTACTTGTGCACCACGACCGTGTCCACAATTTTTACCTGTGGCGGTAAGGCTAGGTGAGTGAAGCTTATATGTTAATATGAATCTATATATCATATCCCGTCCCTCTAAAAAAAAAACTAAAAGTGGGAACTAGTTTTACATGGTTTGTGTCCTTGTAGGAAATATTTTATGACATAACATTTTTTAATTCGTGGTTTAACTTTAAAATATTGTCTATATATTTAAAACAGTAAGGACTAGTATTTTCATCCCCAAATAACTTTATTCTTCGAATATTTACCGTTGAAACGATTGTTGGGGACAATTGTAACCATGCAAATGCACTGATTAATCACAATTCTGCTCAAACAGCTTGACGTAAAAAGCTGCATTTTGGCACACAGGTTAATACTAAAATGTAGAGGTTCGATAAGAACGGATTTTACAAAACTCAAATTTCAAGGTGGTAAAACCGCCCATTAAATATTACAATATTTTGTATTTAAAAAATGGTTGGTTCTTTGGAAAAACCCTTAAACTCCTGTATTTTATTTGATTATTTCAGATATCTTAAAATTTCTTAAAAAATTATACAGGATGTTTCAAAAAAACGGACCACTGATTAATCACGATTCTGCTCAAACCGCTTGACGTAAAAAGCTAAATTTTATCATACAGGTTGATTGTAGGATATGGAGGTTCGACAAGACGGGATTTTTCAAAAATCAAATTTCGAGGGGATGAAACCTTCCCTTAAATATTACAATAATTTTTATTTAAAAAACGGTTAGTTTTTCTTAAAAAAAAAACGCTTGAACAGGTATGTTTTATTTCCTTTTTTACATATTTTTTTTAATCTATACAGGGTGTTCCAAAAAATCGGAAATAATTTATAAACCAAGCCGCTGTTGACAAGAATTGAAAGAAAATGTAGTTATAATCCATTTTGTTATCGCCATACGCGAACGAGATCGCGGGTATATACTCCCTAGTATTGATTTATTATACTTACAAACATTTTTCAGTGTTTAAGTTTACCTGGTAGAAAGTCATTCTAAGTATGTTTACTCTTAGATACGACTTAGATATGTAATTAATAATAATAAGAATGTGAGTTTCAGTAGATTTTTTTAATGTTTAACTATATTAAAAATACATGTCACTTTATAATGAATCTACAATGTTGCTCATGTAAACATGAATTGAAGTATATACCTCTGTCCGTTTCCCAGTAATATTAGGCCTGCAAAACATATTTAAAGGTTGTTGATAAAGAAAATACTGATTCTGTAAAATAATAAATAAATGAAATAAAATAAAATTAATCGTAGTAACATTTTTGTGTAAACCAGCCTTATAACCAAAATTATTGTTAGTATTCCACTTGAGGTAAGTCTTCAGGGGGCGTATATACATTATATATATATATATATATATATATATATATATATATATATATATATATATATATATATATATATATATATATATATATATATATATATATATATATATATATATATATATATATATATATATATACTATATATATATATATATATATATATATATATATATATATATATATATATATACATTTTATATATGTTTTTATATATGTAAAGCTGAGACTGGTTTACACTAGAAAAGAGCAACAAACGTACTCTTGGTCAACATCGATATCTCAAGCCGTTTGCGAGATATTCATCTTTGAAAGTAAAAATACCAAAAAAAAAACAAATTATCAAAAATAAATAGAACTCAGTTTACTTAAAATACATAAAAACATTTTTAAATTTTCTTTATCAGATGTAAAAGTGTCCGCCGTATCTCAATACAATACAATGCGTTTAAACGCCTAGTGCTTAACTCAGGATTTTCCGCGATACGAACCAAAATGTCCTCTTTTTGTTCTACCGTTATTTTTTTGAATCACCCACCATGATTTTTATTATAAAATGACCCTATTTTGCCTAACTAGTTGAAAATTCTTGAAAACGTTTGTCGATCTGGGTTCTACATACCTTCCAACTGCAGCACGACTATTAAAATTTTTTTGTGCATAAACGCAGATATTTCGCCTATAGGCGCTTTTAATAATTATATATACAAACTTGAATATCAACGCAATATTGATAAAAGAGATGAAAAACAATAACAGTTGTCATCGCCACTTATTGTATTGTCAACATCCACGGCACACTTTGTGAAATGCATGTTTTTCAGCCGTTGATAAAATGTGCAGTAAATTATTCAAAGACGAATATCTCGCAAACGGCTTTTTACAAGAAATTATTTAAGTTTTATGAAAGGACATATAAATTATTTGATTTTAACTAAATTTAAATAAGAAAAGAAAATCAGCTGTTGCACTGTATGCGATATTGTTCACCTCAGAGGGTTAAAAAAAGGTATTTTTCTTAATGCTTGTTTTGCTTCGGTTAATAACCACCAAAATTGAGGTTCAGCCCCAAATTTCCACAACTGGAACTGATTGGATATTTCGTTCTGATAATAGTGCAATATCGATAAGTTAATGACCTCCAACATTAACAGAAACACGTGTACTTCAGTAAATTGTTACCATGTTAATGTGCCATGGATTAGGATGCGTACTTGGACTGAACTGGAACTGGTATTTTATTGAATTTGAACCAGAAATTTAACCCCTAGCTGTCTTCTCGAGCTAAAAATATAAATGAAAGTTACACATTTGTTTTAAACTTTTTGTTTCTTCGGACATCATTCTCCACATTTTTCGTTGTCGAGATTTCCTATCTTGGAATTAAAATTTCTAGCACAAAACAATCCATCTTCTCAAAATATGTAATCTAAATAAAAGTGGAAATAGTAAATTTTATTTTCTGCTCCTCTCTTTTATTTTATTTGCTCCTTAATTTAAGATGCTTTTTGATTTTTATTTATATGTGTTGGTCAGTAACTCAAGATTCAAAAGAGACTTCTTTGTCTTATGCCAGCCCGTTTTATTTCATTACTAAATTTTTTTGTTGTACGTAAAAAAGCGTTGCTCTCATTGGCCAAATCATCTTTGCAGACAACCTTGGATTTAAAGTATTGATTTTCTAGCCTTGGTTTTGCTGGATAGCTGTGCTCTTCTCCCATAGATGTCGTAATCAGCTACTAGTAGAGATGTGGCAGGTACTGCCTAACGGATCTTTAACCTGAATCGTTGCAGCTGGTTGCGTTTATGCTATGTCAGAGCTATGTTAGGTTTACGGTGTATTGAATACTGTTGGCGGCTATGTGATGAAAATCCATGAATAAAATTTAGAAAAAAGAACTTAAAATTTTAAAGATTTTCAATATATTTGTTGTCAATATGACATGTTTCGCAGATTCAATAGCTTCTTCAGATATTGAGGTACAACTGCTGTACAGGGTTTTCCCGTATATTTTTCCACACACCTAGAGAGTTTATTTGAATAGATACGGAAATGTCGTAAATACAAAAGTTGTTGGGTTTTTTACGAAGATTTAGGATATAAGTGCGAACATATTATTGGAAATGTCAAATTTTGACAGGTTGTCGGTTTTTTTAAATGAAACACCTCGTATATTAAATCATATTCTTGAAGATCTTTTTTTTTCTAATTTCAAATATATATACTTTTAGTATATTCAGTCAATTAGTTTTGGATATATAAACGTTTAAACATTAAAGAAATGGTAAGGTAATTTGCGCTAAAACATAGTGAGCCATGATCAAGACATATGCAATGAACGACGCCTTTTTGACGTTTACCGGTCAGAAGTAATTATATACGAGCATTTTTGTTGGACAACGGGTTATTCGGAAGAAGAGAAACTCGACATGGTAGAATTGTATCATAGACGTTTTCCAGATAGACCAACACCCACTTGTAGGACAATATTAAACATCGCTAAATAATTGAATGAAAGAAAAACACTTAAGCGCAAAGTTAGAATAGTGGAAAGAAATGCTGAAGAAGATTTAAATATTTTATAACAAATCATGGCATAAAACCTACTCAGTTCTAAAACATTATAAATATCAGCCATATAAGTTTTTACCTACTCAAGAATTAACCGATCAAAATAAGATAGACCAATACACTTCTGCCAAGAAATAGAAATACGTGTTATGATGAACCAACTATATCTGTCAAACATAATTTTCACTGACGAGGCAACATTTACCACTAGAGCCATGTTTAACCGGAAAAATAAGCATTTTTGGTCAAAAGAAAACACGCTAGCTCTTCAGGCGGTCAAAATTCAGGGAAGAAGATCCCTACATGTTTGGTGTGGCCTTCTTAATAATCACGTTATTGGACCTATATTTTTAAATGGGAATTTAACCGGGCAAAGTTATCAGGAGTTATTAGAAAACAAAATCGAGGGGCATTTAGAACAACCACCGATTAATTCATATCTTAATTTGATATGGCAACAAGATGGTGCTTCTCCTCATAATGTCCAGCCGGTCACCAATTTTTTAAATGACAGGATTGGATATTTTGGATTGGAAGACATGGACCATTAAGATGGCCAGCAAACAGTCCCGATCTTTCTCCATTTGACTTTTTTTTTGGTGGGGTTATCTGAAAAACAAGACATATTACAATAGGCCAAGAACTATCCAAGCTTTAGAGCAAAATATAGTCCAAACAATCAACGATTTAAACACCCAATCACCTCATTTTATCTACGCATTCAAATTTAGAAGAAATATTCAGAAATGCATTATAAACCAAGGAGGCTATATAGAAAACCAAAACTTAGTTCTTTAAGCTTATATTATTATTTACCTACTTTATATTATTGATTTTTTATGGTATTGTTTCTTTCCAATATTCTAACTTTTTGCTTAAGTGTTTTTCTTTCATTCAATTGTTTAACGATGTTTAATATTATGCTACGAGTCGGTGTTGGTCTATCTGGAAACCGTCTATGATATTCGTTACGAGCTATCGATGCATTTTTACCATGTAAATAAAATAATTCTATCATGTCGAGTTTCTCTTCTTCCGAATAACCCATCGTTCAACGTATTAGATATTAAAAACGCTCGTAAATAATTACTTCTGACCGGTAAACGTCAAAAAGACGTCGTTCTTTGCAATTGTCTTGGCCACGGCTCACTATGTTTTAGCGCAAATTACCTTACCATTTCTTTAATGTTTAAATGCTTATATATCCAAAACTAATTGACAAAATATATTAAAAGTATATATTTGAAATTAGAGAAAAAAGATCTTCAAGAATATGATTTAATATACACGGTGTTTCATTTAAAAAGACTGACAACCTGTCAAAATTTGACAATTCCAATAATATTTTCGCACTAATGATATAATATTCTAAATCTTCATTAAAAACCCACCAACTTTTGTATTTACGAAATTTCCGTATCTATTCAAATAAACTCTCTAGGTGGGTGGAAAAATATACGGGATAACCCTGTACGTCAACATCTGAAGAAGCTAAAATATGCGAAACACCTCATGTTGACAACCAATATAGTGAAAATCTTTAAAATTTAAAGTTTTTTTTTTAATTTTACGGTATATCCAAACATAAATATGATTAGGTTTGCCGGTGGCTAGTAAATAACAATATGTTTTTCTATCCATACTATTTTGTGTACATGTAGGCCGAAATGATAAATAATAAAACTAGTTAAACGTACCGATTCATGCTCAGTCATACTTACATATATTTTTTTTAGATCCACAATATCCTACGTCCTATAATTTAAAATCACTGGTGAAAGTAAGAGACCTAGCTAAAGATGAAAAAGAAAATGTTATAGGAAAAAGCTCAGAGAGTAATTTTGTAATTTCAGAATCCGGTAAGTGAGATAACCTAGCAACAATATTAAAAATTTATTATCTAGAAAAATCGATTAAGGAAGAAAATTATTTTTGGGTTTTATGCCACAAAAAGCAAAAGAAAAAATACTAAATTACTTTAAAATTTAAATATGTAGTCTTAGTCCCCTGTCAAGTTATCAGAGGAACGACACTTTAATACTGATATCAGTATCTTGGACAGACCGTATACCTTGTATTACTTAAGGATGTCACAATTTGAACTATATTATATACTAGCGCTCATTTCCATAATAATCGAAAAATCATTTCAATTAACAGTGCTGTTATTCTTAAAGTAATGAATAAAACATAATCGTAAACACATGTAGAAAATTATTGCAGCATGACATACGTCAATGATCGCAACAGAAGGAAAAATGCAAGTCGTTTAACAGGCATTTCATTTGTCGCGTGTCAATTTGTTCTTAATTCACCGAATGAAACACATACACAGGGTAGCGCAATAGTGTGACAAAGTACCAAATTTCCCTAGTTTTTGGATTTTTTTTTATGAAAGTTGTATACAATTTAAAAATATTTCTAATTATACAGGGTATTTTACAAAAGAAGATAAATATCTAACTAAGACTTTAGATACTGCATACCCAATAATTTTATACAGGGTGTATTGCTGCAAATATACCAAACAACATTGAAACTAATTTTTCTTTTATTTTTTAAATGGCACACCCTGTATCTAACTATCCTATCGTGTGCCATTATTAGTCCTTTTTCACTTTTATTAAGGTGATCTTATTTATACCTAACTCTAATAGTTTTTCCGATACATAAATTTTTAGTGTCGTTGAAAATGAACTAAAACATTTCAATTTTTTCCTGCCAGTAGCAAATAGCAGTTTACCTAACAAGTGCGGAAAACTTACTTTACACACGTGTAAGGTACATTATTTTTTCTACAAGCGCGCGGAATAACCCAAAAGTTAAAAAGAATCGTTTATTTGTATCAAATACATAATCACAAATTAATTAATAATAATTAATAAAATGAATAGCAAACGTGCAGTTTATAGCATTTTGTAAATTAATTGCAGAGGCTAGATTTTTTCCAAGGAACTCAGGAGCTTGTAGGTTGGGGGTGGATTTTCCAATTCTCTTCCATGAGTACTTATTGTTGTGACCGTCTCCGAGAGGGTAACTTTTTGGTTGGAAGAGGTCAATTTGGTAGACTGCACTGGTGAAAGTTGGTGACTAGTGGAAGGAATGGCATTGAAGTTCAATACTTTATTGGATACATTCTTTTGAAGGCTTGTTGAGCTTTCTAAATAACCTGCTGCCACGGTTGAAAAGTTCCATCCTTCGAGGCGTTTGATATTTGTTATTCCTTCTCCGGAATCTGCAAGCATTGTGGCGGCTGAACGTCGGAAACTGTGGCCTGTATATAGTTCAGGGAGTTGGGAGCTTCAGATAGCCTGCAATATTTGATGGCATTTTCAAACGTGTTTATTCCGATGCATTGTACTTGTGCAAGCACCTTTCTTGTAGTTTACAAAAAAAGCCTATGTGGGGTTTCTGACTTTCTTAAAATCTCATATTGTCTGACCAATTTTAAATATTTTCTGGTTTCAGCTTCATCAAATAGTACAGAGCTTCTAAAACGGTAATTTTTGTGTCTGGAATATTTATTAATAAAATATTTCCTTTAATATGATCCAATGACATTTTTGTTAGTTCTTCTCGGTGACATGCGCCCGCCATATCAAATATAGTAGCTACCAGTGGCGTGCAGTCCCTGGAAGCAAGGGAAGCAGTGCTTCCCCAAAAAAAATTATAAAACATCTTCTAAAATGTAATTTTTGAAATAGGAAACCATTAAATTAGTTTATATTAAAAATGCTAAAATATTATCTTAATTATCAAGCCCATAATAAATGCGGCCTTGACTCCGACTGAGCCACAATAGAAATCGAATAGAAACTATGGGGGCCGCTAGCTTCTCTGCAGCCAAGTCCTGTATGCTTGATTTCCTGTGAATCGAGCGAGTGGTTATTGAACTTTCCACCGGCTGCTTGTAATTTTTGCATTTCAGTCGCGTGCTTTAAGTGGAAGTGGACGCTATCGTTGGAGTAGGTTTTTTGTTTGAACGGCTATCCGTGTGTTGTGTGATACATACGTCGCGTCGTGCATGGTGCGATATGGAAGACAAAATACGGACGTGGATATGCAAATACCGTCAACTTGGGCTGTCGGTAATAACGTTGAAAATGTTGCAGAATTTAGTAAGAAGCGTGTGTGTGAATGTGTGGTGTGTGTCTTAATTATAAAGGGATTTTCAACATTAAACTTCGCTGATAAGCTTGAAATAAATTCCAAAGGAAGGGCAAAACCGCCTATGAAAAATTTAACCACAAAAATGAAAAACTGCATTGGACATTTTTATCCGGAAAAACAATACGAACAATTTAAATGGCTAACAGGGTGTGAAAATATTTTGTTGGCCATGTTTACTTTTTAAAAATGAAAAAGGTCTCTGGAATAAAACTGGTTTTTCCGATTTAAACAATTTCCATAAAGCTGTCAAAAGACACATTTGCGCATTTGCAGGCCGTCACAAAAGAAAAAGTCTTCGGTAAAACCAGAATTGAACACACCCTTAATAAACAGTCGGACATTAGTCACCGCCAACACAATGAACTAGTCGATAAAAATAGGCAAATATTAAGAAGACTTATCGATGTTGTTTGTTTTCTCGGACAGCACGAATTGGGATTTAAAGATCATGACGAAACAAGGGTTTCTTCAAATAGAGGAAATTTTCAAGATTTAATTAGTTTAATGACTAAATATGATGATTGCTTAAAAAATCTTTTCGAGCAGTCTAATGTTTTTCGCGGAACGTCGAATCGAATCCAGAATGATTTAATTTCCGCTGTTGCAACCATTATTCTAAAAAGCATTAAGCAGAAGATTGGCGAGGTGCGGTTCATTGCTATTGCTCTGGACGAAACAACTGATATCACTAATATTAGCCAATTATGTATGGTAATACGCTACGTTAAAACAGACGGAAGTATTCAAAAGCGATTTTTAGGTTTTAAGAATGTATCCGAAAATCGTACAGCAGATGCATTATATACCGTAGTTTATAACGTTACTAAAGAAATTAATGGAGAGAAAAAATTAGTTGCTCAAAGCTATGCTGGAGCTGCAGTGATGGCAGGACAATTAGGGGGTCTACAAGCTAAAGTTCGAGAAACTTTCCCAAGTGCTGTGTTTGTCCATTGTTTTGCTCATAAATTAAATTTAGTTTTATCCCAGTCCACCAATCACATTGAAGAGTGTAAAGTATTTTTCGTTACTTTAATTGGCACGGCTGCTTTTTTTTCCGAGTCAACAAAACGTACACAAGCTTTGGACTCCATTGTCCACAAACGATTGCCCAAAGTAGCTCCTACTAGGTGGAACTATAATGGAAGACTTGTGTTAACAGTATCTGAAAATCGTGAATCACTGATTGAACTATTTGAGAATATAATAGAAAATAATAAAACGTGGGACTCAGAAGCAATAAATAGTTCGAGGGGGTTTTTGGACTGTTTGAAACGAGATTTTAATTTTAATTATTTGTTGAACATATTTTCAGAAATATTTCCATTCTCGGACAATGTTTTTAATATATTATAAACTAAAACAAATGATATTGCTTTTTGCCTAAAAAAAGTGGATGATTTTAAGTCCATGTTAAGCCAAAAAAGATATGACTTTGACCTATTTTGGGAGAAAACGATGACGTTAAATGTAGAGCCACAAGCCAAGAGTCTTCGAACAGACAAGGTCGGAGATGTTCAAACATCATACAAACGCCTCTTTTATGAAATAATCGATCAAATTCAGCAACAAATAAACTGTAGATTTAACGGTTTAAATGATTTTAAATTCCTCGAGCTCTGCAATTTTGATGCATTTAAAGAAAAAACTATTCCAGAAGATGCGTTTAAATTTCTTCTTCCTTATTTTGGCCAAATCTTCGACCAAGTGTTGCTGCGATCTGAACTAAAAGTGATTTACGAAAATAACGCTAAGCTGGAAGATGCCTACACCGAAGTGGCGAAATTGTGTGCATTAGTATTGACAATACCTGCCACAAGTTCATCAGTAGAACGCAATTTTTCAACACTTAAACGTATAAAAAATTTCGTGAAAAATTCGACGGAGCAGGAGAGACTTTCGCATACATCGCTCTTGTCCATTGAAAATAAACTTCTCCAAAATATGTCGGATCATCGACGTTTTTATCATGACGTCATTGACGAATTTGCAAAAAATGATCGGAGAATCGAATTACATTATAAATAGGTAAGTTTCTAAAAATTGCTTCCCTTTCTCAAAAATTTCACCGCACGCCCCTGGTAGCTACTTTAATATGGAGATAAATTTCGTCAGGCTCTTTAGAAAAAATTTTCGCCTTCTTTGGTCGAAATCCAACATTTTTTTTTAAATAGGTCGTGACTTTGAAAAACTTGCTTAAATCCATGTTTTCATTGAGTTTGATCATACTTTTTAACATTGAGTATCTGGGCCAAAGCGTGTTTGGCTTACATGTTTTGGAAAGTTTGGCGAAATATGCCGAAAAACGGGTTCTTTCAAAGTTTTGATGCCTTTAGTTTGACACCATGTTTTAAACAGAATATATTCTTTCTCATACCTATGACGGGATTTTGATGGTAGCCGGTTGAAGTTTGCAGTTCTAGCTGCTTCCAACACTGACTCTGGTAAATCTTCGTCTGAAGAATCCACTAAAAACACTTTTACTCAGGTTTTACTACGACAAAAATCAGCGATAGCAAAATTGATTTTGTTTGACAATGAGTGACACGCGTATTTTTACTTTGTGTCTATGGTGATTCAAACTGCCAAATAAAAAGAGCAGGTGTTTATTATTGCTTAACATTGACTTTATCGTAATACGAGAGCCATTAAACAATTTCTTAAAACACGTTTTACATATTTTTTACTATTTTGTTGAAAATGATAGCAGGATTCTATCAATTATGTTCTTAAATCATTTTGCTAGCTATCAGTGCATCAATATCAATTTTTAAATATTTAAAATCAGCCTAAAATATATAGTGTCAGAATAAATTATTGCAATAATGCCGTTGTTTTAGACTTGTTATTGCCAGATCTTAAAGAAACCAGTACTAAGAAATCAGAGGAACCAAAGTTAATTCAAATATCAGAGTTTTCAACAACTATTCCTAAAACGACAAAAGGTTAGTCTTAGGAATATATTATGTTAGACATACTATATAAGTACATTAATTTAATGATTTATGTCTTCTTGTTTTAGGTGAAAAAACGAAAAAACGGAGGAGGCTAAGACCGAAAGGTAATGTTTATAACGTATTATACACCAGGCACGTAGCCAGAAACTCAGTTCAGGGGTGGTCTGAACCCCTCACATTATTTAGACCAAACCATTAAAAAAATGAAGAGTTAAAACTCGGGAAAATTAATAAGCGGGCCAATTTTCTTATTGTATCAAACTAGGCAAAATTTACATTATTTAGTTTATTTTTTTTCCTATATCTGCCAAAATATTGCACGTGTAACAATTCTATACATGTCAAAAATGCAGGTGAGTATATCCTTAACAAAAGTGGCCTTGATTTTTTTAAATTAAGAGTTTCTGTGTTAAATCGATCTGAGACTATAATTATACAAGTTAAAAAATACGAAAAAAAAATTGGGACTGATGTTATAATGGCTGTATACAGATATATTTTTGTATACAAGTTCAAACCAAGAAAAAAATCAAGATACTCTAAGGCAGTGTCGCCATCTTTTTCAAGGTGTTGAGTTACTTCGATAATTTAGAAATAAACAGTGAGCTACCTTGTTGTAACCAGCCTTTAAGCCAGCCTAAACGAAATAATGCACGGTTATATTTGACGTACGTAATTAATAAATACTTAACTAATACTAATACATACCTAAAAAATAAACCAAATTTTCCCATAGCTATAATGGCATGTTACATACGACTTAATAAAAGAAAACATTATAATTAAAATTTTAAACAAAAACATGTGATAAAAAATGAGTGCATTCAATGAGATTTAAGATTGACACTCGGACTCATCCATAATTTTTTTGATATTCGCAGTGTAATTTGATACAGCCATTTGAACACAATTATTATCCAGATGTTCATTTGTAAGGAGAGAATGCTAATCACAAGCTCTACTTCTTAGCCTATTTACTAATTTGCATATTATAAAATACGCTAAAAAAATTAATACCTTATTACATATATTTCAGTTGCAGCAATCTGTTTTTGTAAATATACTATTTCGCTCTGTTAGTTAAAAAATTGAAACATAATCAACATAATTACATTTCTAGGTCTTATAAAAGTGTTAGGGAGGGATTTACAATATTCGTATTTGTCGTTTTCAGGTACCTTAGAAAAGGCTCGAGGTCGAGGAATAAAAAAATGACATTTATATTAATTTTACCACGAATAAACATTTTTTCATCTACAACTGAAATTGACTTTTTCGTTAATTAGTTAATTACCTGATATTGGCAATACGTGGAAGATGACAACTGCCTATTTGAAGATGTTAATATAGCCACTGTTAGTATTACGTGGAGACACTTCTTACGCATTGTGATAGGCAATCACTTCCATTTCAGTTGCAGCGATGTCTTCGCCAAAGTTCTGCATAACACAAGTTGCAAACTGTTAGATATCAATTTCCATGACGTGTGAAACAACAAATTGAGCCACCAATGCCATTTCGTTGAAATCCTTAAACCGATTTTTGAAGTTATCCTTCCAGTTAGAAACTATTTCTACATGAGATTTGCTGTCATAGGGTTCTATTGGATTTTGTGTTATCTTCTCTGAAAGAACAGGAAAATGCTTGACATCACGGTTGATTAGGGTTTGTTCCCAAAACTCAAGTTTTTTTATGAATATTGGAAATCATTACCGCTAGTTCTTTATCTCTTCCCTGAAGTTGCAAATTGAGTTCACTAATATTGTCTGTAATGTCCACAAGGAACCCAAAATCTCTAAGCCAAATCGAATTTTCCAATGCCTGAATCGGTTCGCCGCGTTGTTTGAAAAATTGAACTATGGTTATTGGAGATATTTTCCAATAATAAATTATGATTTTAGAGTTTTGTGGGGAGGGCTCCAGACTCCATGAAGCCCCCCTCCCGGCTACCTGCGTGGTATACACGTATATTAAATTTTATTATTACCAAAACAAGGTTTAATCAGATTTTAATATCATTTTTAGAATCCAAGAAGATGATATTAAATCCAAATTCAAACTGTAAGTATTTTCTAAGTTATTATAAGAATATGTTATGACGACAAAAAAATGAGAATCAGGTTAAATTTTTTAAAAATATTTTAGGGTCTTTGAGAACAATTAATGACAAACCAGCAGAAGAAGTTTTAATAACCGACAAAGGTACGTAGATCTTCAGATAGTAAGTTGACTAAATTTTAACAGAAATTCTAGACCAGAAAATAACTAAAGGTTGGTTTTTAAAACTACCTAAATATTGTAGTATTTTATAACTAAAATAAAAATATAACTTTAGTGCCATCCTTTTGGTATACAAATCATTTCCAAAATTATAAAACTAATAATCCAACAATATACATTCAGAGAGAAGTAAAAAGAAAAATTGACAATACCAAACTTATTAGTTTCTACAGTTATAAAACCGATAAATTTCCTTTAACCGGAACTTCCCTACGGAAGCGTAGAAGGGCCACAATTTTTTTTATTTTTCAATTCTGAGTTTCGGAATTTAACAAAATTCTGAGTTCAAAGTCGGAATTTAATAAAATGCTGAGTGTAAAGTCGGAATTTAAGAATTTAACAAAATTCTGAGTTCAAAGTCGGAATTTAATAAAATGCTGAGTGTAAAGTCGGAATTTAACTAAATTCTGAGTTTAAAGTAAGAATTTAGTCCGTACGATTACATAACAGACTAGAACCAAAAAAACAAGTTCAATATTCTTGTTTGAATAATGGCAAATGCACTATGAATTGTTCCACCAAACTACAGATAGTTAAAAAATGATAAAAGGGGGGAGGGTACTAAATAAAAGTTTCCTATTTTGATTTTTGAGTGTTAAATAAGTCCCTGATAAATTAAACATATCTTTATTAGTTCATTTTATATATTTTAATTTATTTCTATTGCTGAAAAAAAAAACGAAAATGAATACAAGAATACATATACATTAAAAGGTTCACAAAACGATGTAAGACTGTCTCGCGAAACATACCGATAGATCTCCCCCTGTGTTTCAGGGTGAATCAAGTTGAGTGTCCTATTAGAAATATCTGGAGAACCAACGAATAGGATGTTTTGAAAATTTGGCTTTGGCCGTAGATGAATATAATATACCCTAGTTACAAAATATTTTAAATTGCGCGGTATTACCGCTTCTACCTCAAACCGGGGGCATCATCCGTTTTTTAAATTAAATGCCCTATATTTTATTACATTTTTATATTTTTCTAAAAAATCCAAGCACTTATTGAGTTATCTTTCTCATGCCTAAATTTAACTGTTTTCGAGAAAATGGCGCTCGAACAATGACAATTTTGACCCTTTGAAGTTCCGTAAGTCTCAAACGAGTTTACTTGCAATGAAATAGATTTCACTTATCTGTGTTAATATTTAATTATCTATCTCCTGACACCAATTACAGGTTTGGCAGGAGATGTCAAAAATGCATTTCGTTAAATTTTGACTTTAAACTCAGAATTTAGTTAAATTCCGACTGTAAACTCAGAATTTAGTTAAATTCCGACTTTAAACTCAAAATTTTGTTAAATTCTGACTTTAAACTCAGAATCTTTTTTAAATCTGACTTTAAACTCAGAATCTAGTTAAATTCCGACTTTAAACTCAGAATTGAGTTAATTTTTGACTTTAAACTAAGAATTTAGTTAAATTTCGACTTTAAACTCAGACTTTAGTTAATTTCTGACTTTAAACTAAGAATGTAGTTAAATTTCGACTTTAAACTCAGAATTTAAAAATGAAGAAAATTGTGACTCTTATACGCTTCCGTTCTTCCCTCATTATGAACTTATGAATCTTTTATTTTATTAGGAAATAGTAAAGTGTGGCCCAATTTAGTTCAGTATATAGTCATTACTGTATTTTCAAACATTTTACTGGGCACTATTTTGTTCCATCATATTGGATTCCTACCAGTCTTTAACCAGTTTCTACCTATGCCTATAAATTCAATCAGCAGTGTTGCCGCACCCAGTACAGTTGTACTAGATCTAGTACTTTTTGATCGGATCTAATGATCTAGTGCGTACTGCTCGGAATCTAGTACTTTTCTTAATAAAAACAAATAAATAAAGGTTTATACGTGTATAAAGGTAGAAAAATAAAATTTTGTACGATGTTATACTGAAGGTTTTACTATAATATTACAACGCTATTTCACCTTGCGCTGTTGTATAAAGGGGAGTTTACATTAGGAGATTACACAGGCAATGCAATGAAAAATTGCCCGCAGGCATACGCGTAATCGATTTTGCGATCAGCTGGTCATTGGTCATTATTATTACTGAGAGGACAATTTGCATATCCACTACATTTTGACTTTCTGAAGAAAAATTCATTATTCACGACTTTTCAACAACACAAAGCATCAAGTTGATTAAGCTGTCAGGCAAAATTAAATTAATCAGCTGTTTAATGTCAAATTCATTTTAGTTGGCGCACCTTCTCTTCAAAACGTTGCGTTCAATTGTTTTCACGATATGTAAATGATTGTGCAATGAAACTGTTTGCCTGTGCAATACTTTGCATGACATATTTTTGATGGCATAGCATCAAATGTAAACTCCCTTTTACAATGCCCTTTTAATGTAACCGCTATTTTACTATAGCGCTGTTTTAATATGTCCTACTTTGTTACAGCGAATTTTTAATTAGAGCTCATTTGGACAGTGCTGTTATATTACAGGGTCAAATCTACTGAAGTAGGTAATATAAATTGGCCAGCGAAAGCTTCAAAAATAAATTAATACTTTAATTAATATTTACTACTTAGTTTTTTATTTTCATTACATTTGTATTAAAATAAAGGGCAGTACTTTTAGTACTTTTTATTCTCATGATCTATTACATTTCTCAAAACCATTGTGGCAACGCTGTCAATAAGTAGTTTTTACACCGCACACCGCCATTTTGTTACCTCATGTTGAATTCGTGCCAGTATATCCCTATATCACATTTTTCTGCAAAATTTAAAGTCAATTGAGTAAGATTTGTTTACGATATTTTTTAAAAAATGTATTTGGTCGCAAGTAAATTCGTACCATAACTTTACCATATCACACTTAATGCTTGCACAAAATTTGAAACTGATCTAAATAAGTAGTTTTTTCAGGCTGATTTTTTAAATATTTTATTAGGCCGTCATTTTATTTTGCTATCTTATATTCATATCAAAATGTTACCAGTTTATTCGTATGTAACACTTGATTTTTGTGCAAAATTTGAGGTAAATTTAGTTATTAGTTTTTTAGTAATAATTTTTTTAACGTTTCACTAGACCTCCATTTTGTTCCGGCGTATTGATTTTGACCCATTTGGCCCTTAATTTTTGCTTAGAATTTGAAGTCAATCTGATAAGTACGCCGTGAAATGACACACGTTTTGCCTTAGTGGATTTTTACCAAAATGATACCAAGTCATTCCCATATGACCGTTAATTTTTGACCAAAATTTAAGGTCAATCGCCTAAATGGTTTTTTGCTATGCTGCGAACAGACCGACCGACAGACAGACAGACCGACGGAATTGAGAAAACATATTTTTCGGCATTTAGGGACCCTGAAACGTAAAAATCTCGGAGGGTGATTTTTTCACGATTAGAATACTTTCCTTTTACGAGGGAAGTAAACATTATGACTAGGCTTAGGATAATCATGCATTTAAAAATCTAAAAATATTTTTTTGTAAAACCGTAGCTTTTGAGAAATTACTTTATTTTTAGTGTTGGTTATAGTTTCACTCACTTTTTCTATCAATTCTACCCTTTTTGACAAAGAAAATCCTTTCATCTCCAATTTTTTTATAGTATCAGAGAAGCAAGAAAAATTGTTTTTAATATAAATTAAATTCTCACCTACATCTTCTTGGCGCAAAGCGTTTTGTGCTTTCAGTATACAATGTGAGTATTCCGCATTAAATTGGTTGACTATATTTTTTTATTGCCTCGAAATGTTCTGCGTAATAAATGGGAGCGTTTATCCAAGTTCCCCATCTAATTACAATTGGTGATGGGGACAGGGGGGTGTTTCCTGCAGTTTCCCTAAATTTTTCTACCCGAGTCGGAGCTTTTAGGAATAGTTTCTTAACCGATGAAATCAGATCGTTCACATTTGGATGAAACACAAGAACTTGTTCTGCAACTCGATGAAGTCCATGGGCAAGACATGTGGCATGTATCATTTAAGGGTACAATATTTGTAGACCACTCATTGCTTTACACATGTATGAAGCAGCATCTGCAATTGCCACTAACACTCTATCATATTTAATACCACCGAGCCATAAAAGAGTGAGGGAGTTGTTGAAGAATCCAGAACTTGTTCTGCAACTCGATGAAGTCCATGGCCAAGACATGTGGCATGTATCATTTAAGGGTACAATATTTGTAGACCACTCATTGCTTTACACATGTATGAAGCAGCATCTGCAATTGCCACTAACACTCTATCATATTTAATACCACCGAGCCATAAAAGAGTGAGGGAGTTGTTGAAAAATCCAGCAACAGTTGAATGATTTACTTTGTCTAAGGTCTTCATCGTAAGTAAATATGATTTATCTCTTTCTGCTTCTACACTCAACACACCAAAAACAAAATTACCAACACATCTCTGATCCACATCAATTGTTTTATCTAGTGACACCCATATACTTTTATCTTCTACTTTTTAACGCAATTCGGTAACTGTCTTATTGCACAAATCTGGAACATAGTTTTTCCTTAACGTGGATTCATGTGGAATTGATGTCTTTGTGTACTGCTCTAAAAATGACTTCATGGCAGGATTGCTTAATTTATTCAGTGGAATATCCGCACTAATAAATGCCTTGCACAAATCCTCATTGAACTTTGATCGTTTGGGTCCCAGTCCTGGTGCTGTGGTGATTAAAACTTGTTTCAAAGCACACTTTTTTCTTTTTTGGATCTGATGCTTTGTAGTTCCCATGTGTTGTGTCACTGGGAATTTCTTGTTCGCAGTAACAGGAACATCACAATATTTACAAAATAGCACAAAACCGTTAGTCGTAAAATCAGGAAAATCCTTCACGAATTGATTTAATACCGCACTTAATGAACGCTTTTCTTTCGGCATATTGGACAATATTCACGCCACAATCTGTAAAGTAAACTGAATTGAAAAATTATTTCTAACATTCTTAAAACGTCCGTATTTATGATTGTAAATCCGTGGTAAATCCATAGTTTTTTAAAGCACAAATGTTTTATTGAGTACCTAAAACAATTTTAAGAAAGGATGGGTAAAACCCTTGGCCTGCCATCAACTAGACGTTTTTTATTATTTTATTATTATGGATTATATTTGAAATACATCAAATTTGTCTTGGGAAATAAAAATATATTCAGAAAAAATAGAATATATGCATTTTTCTGTAATAACTGCAAAATATGTATTTAAATACAAAAATTGCCAAAATATGCATTTGCATATGCTTTCCTGCAAATGCATATATATCCTAAGCCTAATTATGACAAAGGTGTGTAATATTTTAGACATTTTTCGGTAGCTGTCATCAAGTACGGATATTTTATGTAAGCGGTGGTACATATTACAATATAGTAGTAATTTTATTGAACTAGTAGCATATTATAATAAATTGTTTTAAATTAAAGGACATAATATTTGTTAACTTACAGAGAACGAGTGATTGTTTTAAAAGTTAATGAAAACAAAATAATAAGAAAATAGTTCTTTAATGTGAAGATCAGGTGTGACTATTTACTTACTTATACTCATTCCCAAAAGTACTTTTGAATGCAGAATTTTAATTATTATTTATTTTTAGCATCGGTGGCAAGAGACTTAAAAGATTCAACTGAAAGTGCCTTGGTAACTGTACGAAAACTGGGTGACCAAAATCGGCGTTAAATGTTTTATATATTTGTAATAACATATTATTTTTTCTTAAGGTATATACATATTTTATTTGTATTTTTTTCTTTCTTGATTTAATGGAATATTATATTATGTTTTCCATTCAATTTGTTTATTAGATATGAATCATATAAATACAACAATAAAACTACAATTTTGTTATTAATGTGGGCAGAACTATGTATAACTTTAATATACATATTTTGAATGTCGCCTTTTAAAAATGGATATTTTTCATTAATATGATAATCTTTATATTAATGATGCCTTTCTGTAAACCATAATAGTAAATACTGTCTTAGATCACATCCCCAACTTTTAATGGAAAATATTCTCTTTTTGCTAACCGAAAACTTTAAGGTGCTTAGACCTAATAAAATAAATAATTTATACAGTTTTGGAGAATTTTATTACATACTCATATCCACCTAAGATTTAAATTATCTTTTGTGGTGTTTCAGATAATTAAGAAAAACGAAAATAGTGAATTTTTAACTTTTGCTTGTAGCTCGTAAACGACTACTATTTTGGTTTTATCGGTGATATATTATTAGGACACTTTTATTAGAAAAATTTAATGCAGGCAAAATGTCAAATCGTTATATCCCAGTATTCCCATCGTCGAAGCATTGGACAAGATTGCTATGAACGAGGATTTCCAGGCACATGTAATAGAACTCTCGGAGCATTGCCTCAAAAATACTTATTTTTCTTTCAACGGGGCAAATGTATAAACAAATGGATGGTGCTCCAATGGGGTCCTCGCTATCACCAGTAGTCGCGAATTTATTTATGATATACTTCGAGAAAGAAGCTCTTGAGAAAGCAAGTTTAAAACCCAAATTATGGATTCGTTATGTGGATGACATATTTATTATATGGCAACATGGTCATGCAGAGCTCGAAAAATTTCTGACTCACGTAAATTCAATCCACCCCAGAATACAATTTACTCTAGAGTTAGAGGAAAACAACAAACTACCATTTTTAACTACATAACGGACATTTCGAATACACCGTGTATAGAAAACCAACACATACAGACAGATATTTAAATGCAAAATCACATCATCACCCAGCACAAATTCAAGCTGTGGCAAATACTCTAATATCTAGATCCGTGCGACTAACTGAAACACAGACGAGACAAAACGAACTTAAGGTAATATCTAGTGCTTTAAAGAAAAATGGCTACACAAATCGCACCAAAGAGAAAGCTATTAATGCACAAGTTTCCCGAACAACAAACAACAAAAAATATGAACCGGGAAAGCAACGAGTAGTCTTACCATATGTAAAAGGCACAACAGACAGAATCGGAAGAATTCTGAGGAAACACAACATACAAACAATACACAAGCCACAAACAACTATAGGTAAACTACTCGGAAACCCAAAAGATAAAATCAAACTGGAAAACCACGGAGAGTACAGTATTCCGTGCCAGGACTGTGAAAAGTTGTACGTAGGGCAAACTAACAGGCGAATATCAGCAAGAGTGGAAGAGCATAAACTCAGCATCAGAAATAAACAAACAACCTCAGCTTTATTCCTACATCATCAGGAAACCGGCCATAAAATAAATTTCGATGGGTGTAGGGAGATTGCCAATATAGAACATTATAAGACCAGAATAATTCGAGAAGCCATAGAAATTGAAAAGCAAGGTGATTTAAATAAAAGGGACGAATCATTAAAACTACCAACAGTATGGAAGACAATAATAGACAAATCTAAAATCGCAAAAACTCAAGCGCAATTAGCGCAACAACAACAGCACTATCCGGAAAACATAATTAACGACCAACGCCTGCGCAGATATAACCTTCGGCCCCGAGTGGGGGTATAAAAGGAAGCGTCGCAGTCACCAACACTTCAGTCTCTATTCGGACGCGAGAAAGAGAGCTTCGAAAATGCCAAATGTCATTTTGGCGAAACGTCAGCAAAACTGTTCTTTTCAGAACGACAGTAGTGAACGGATGTACACCCGGAATGAAAACACATTGTATTTTTCCATCCGTGAAGGAGTAAAAATGATATATATATATATATATATATATATATATATATATATATATATATATATATATATATAGCCAGCGGAGTAGTTGTTTTTGTGATTCCATTTTGTGCCTTTGCCCCACACGGGGCTCGCTAGTCTATGGCGGCCTGATGAGCTCTAATAAGAGCGAAATCGCGATCGTCGTTTGACTAGAATGGATCATTGTGTCTGCTGTGATGCAGAACATGTTCCAAACAAGGATCATTTTCTTGTTATGACGTTGGTGCACGTGGAATGAAAACATACTATCATTTAATCCTCCCAACGAAACCCATGAGTCACAATGTAATTCAATGCCGGTAGTGGTATTAGCCAGCGGAGTAGTTGTTTTTGTGATTCCATTTTGTGCCTTTGCCCTACACGGGGCTCGCTAGTCTATGGCGACCTGACGAGCTCTAATAAGAGCGAAATCGCGATCGTCGTTTGACTAGAATGGATCATTGTATCTGCTGTGATGCAGAACATGTTCCAAACAAGGATCATTTTCTTGTTACGACGTTGGTGTATGTGGAATGAAAACATACTGTCATATATATATATATATATATATATATATATATATATATATATATATATATATATATATATATATGATAGTATGTTTTCATTCCACGTACACCAACGTTATAACAAGAAAATGATCCTTGTTTGTGTTTTCTCAAACCATAAATAGTATTCGATAATGCTTATATTTCTTGGGTATAGCTTTTTTTCGGTGAAATGAAGCTACGCTATCTTCTTGCCGTTTCGCCCGTCCTAGCAACTTTTTCAAAAGTTTTTTTTCGTGGCAACCTACAAATATTTAAAAAAATATAATATTTAAAATACATAGATTTTCAAAATATTTGGTGGAACATGTTCATTAATATATTCTTAGTCACATATTAAAATTTAGCTATATACAAATAAAATTAAACACAAAAATTAACAGAATTAATATCTGACTAAGAATATATTAAAGTACATATTCCACCAAATATTTTGAAAATTTGTGTAATTTACGTATTGCATTTTTTAAACACTTGTAGGTAGGTTGCCACGAAAAATAATTAAAAAAAAACTTTTGAAAAAGCCTTCTAAAACGGGAGAAATGTCAAGAAGATAGCGTAGTTTCATTTGACCGAAAAAAAACTATATCCAAGAAACTAAAGGATTATATATATATATATATATATATATATATATATATATATATATATATATATATATATATATATATATATATATATATATATATATATATATATATATATATATATATATATATATATATATATATATATATATATATATATATATATATATATATATATATATATATATATATATATATATATATATATATATATATATATATATATATATATATATATATATATATATATATATATATATATATATATATATATATATATATATGCCTTCTATGTGTCTTTTTTATTGTCACTTGTACATACAAATTTGTTAATAAACAATTATTTAAAAGGGATGCTGATGCGGAACTACCAAAATGTACTTTAGTAACGTCTTTTAACTTATATTTTTGAAATAATTTATTTCCTAATGGGCTAAAGTTTTCCTATATCCTTAGTGCCTTTTTTTTGGGGGGTTTTTCGTCGAACTATTTTTATTATATATCACGCGCTTGCACAACATTAGAATTATCTTGGGCTACTTGCATCGGTTTTTATAATCGCTGTGCAATGCGCTTTTATCAACTGTCAGTTTATGTAAAAAATGATGTAATTACTACTTTGACAAATAAAAGAATTTGAAATTGTTGAGCAAAAATCTTACAGGCTGTATTTTCAAATGAGTTAATATCCGATTGCCTTTCGTAATTTATTAGAAATTATTGAGAGAAGGATTTAAAACCTAACAGTTTTTAACAAGAAATTATCTACAGCAATAAAGAATATTTGTTTACGTAGTTCTTCCCTGAAAATTAATTCTATAACCAGACCATTTTGGGTATAATAAATTCAACGAAATGGCCACTATAGTAGCTGGAATCATCTCGAGACCCCTTATTTTATTCAAATTTTATTACAATTATATTTTCGTTGTCTCATCTGCCCCTTTTAACAACGATCTCATTAATATTTTGTTTAAATTAGCCGCATGAGATTAAAATGATCTTTCTTTTATACAGTGGTAGTTAAAAAAGACTCAAAAAATAGGATGAAGCCAATTCTTTTTTAAGAACGGGCGATGTGAATATAAGTAATATATAGGACATCTTTGGAATATTTTGAAGATGGAATATTCTTTTATTTGTAGGTTGACAAAAAAAGTTATTCTTCATTAAAACTTCCACTTTTCTTAATACTCTGAAGCCTTATTTTTCGAATTTAATGTACAGGGTCTTAAAAAAAAGTGTTAAAAACGGTGAAGAGTATAGAACTTTTATTATAAAAGATGATTTAAAATTAATTATTGCAGCGAAAAGTGATTCCATTGCCCACTATTGACATTTAAAAAGTTTTGTTTGACAGCAAGGTTTTTGTAATTTGTGGGCGTAAGAAAATAAGCCACTCCTTATTAACTTGTTTGCTTTTTATGGAATCCTTAAACAATATTTTTCTAATTTTTTTTTCGAGAACTTCAGGAAGCCTATTACTTTAAAAGCGTTACAAAGGGAGAAATAACTTTATTTTTAAAAATACATTGAAAAACAATAAGGAAGTAGTTATTATCGGTGCAGAATGTTATGCTGGTCCTACGCGCGTTAAAAATAAACATGCATAATTAAAAATAAAAAATATTTATTCAAGAAAGGAATTTTGCAACAATTACAATTAATACATAGATATGTTTTATTTATTATTTATATTTATGGTGAAATAACAATTTTTTGCATTATGTAAATTGATTGCGGATGTCAGCGATGTTGAAGCCAAAGAAAAAGGTGTCGAAATAACATTCGCGTTGCTGGTGGGAAACGGTGAAATATTTGAGGATATAGCCGTTTCTAAACTGTAGTTGGAAGTGGATGGAATAGCGTTTGAAGCATTGAGACTGAGAATTTTGCTAGACATGCCTTTTTTTCAGATTGACGGATTCTTGTAAACAGGGGCGTGCTGTGAATTTTTAAGAAAGGCAAGCAATTTTTAGAAACTCACCTATTTGTAATGTAATTCGATTCTTCGATCATTTTTTGCAAATTCGTCAATGACGTCATCACAAAAACGTCGATGATCCGACATATTTTGGAGAAGTTTATTCTCAATGGACAACAGCGATGTATGCGAAAGTCTCTCCTGCCCCGTTGATTTTTATACGTTTAAGTGTTAAATAATTGCGTTCTACTTATGAACTTGCGGCAGGTATTGTCAATACTAATTCACACAATTTCGACACTTCGGTGTAGGCATCTTCCAGCTCCTTGTCTTTTAAAAATTGTATTAGTTCCTTAACGTTATTTTTTGCGCTAATGTCATCAGTTTCGTAAATCACTCAGAAGAAGAGATTTAAACGCATCTTCTGGAACAGTTTTTCCTTTAAATGCATCAAAATTGCAGAGCTCGAGGAATTTAAAATCATTTAAACCGTTAAATCTATAGTTTATTTGTTGCTGAATTTGATCGTTTATTTCATAAAAGAGGCGTCTATATGATGTTTAAACATCTCCGACCTTGTCCGTCCGAAGACGCTTGGCTTGTGGCTCTACATTTAACGTCATCGTTTTCTCCCAAAATAGGTCAATTTCTTTTTTGGCTTAACATGGACTTAAAATCATCCACTTTTTTAGGCAGAAAGCAATATCATATGTTTTAGTTTGTAATATATTAAAAACATTGTCCGAGAATGGAAATATTTCTGAAAATATGTTCAACAAATAATTAAAATTAAAATCTCGTTTAAAACAGTCCAAAAACCCCCTCGAACTATTAATTGCTTCTCCCACGTTTCATTATTTTCTATTACATTCTAAAATAGTTCAATCAGTGACTCACGATTTTCAGATACTGTTAACACACGTCTTCCATTATAGTTCCACCTAGTAAGAGCTACTTTGGGCAATCGTTTGTGGACATGGAGTCCAAAGCTTGTGTACGTTTTGTTGACTTAGAAAAAAAAGCAGCCATGCCACTTAAAGTAACGAAAAATACTTTACACTCTTTAATGTGATTGATGGACTGGGATAAAACTAAATTTAATTTATGGGCAAAACAATGGATGGACAAACAGCACTTGGGAAAGTTTCTCGAACTTTAGCTTGCAGACCCCCTAATTGTCCTGCCATCACTGCAGCTCCATTATAGCTTTGAGCAATTAATTTATTCGCTACATTAATTTCTTTAGTAACGTTATAAACTAAGCTATATAATGCGTCTGCTGTACGATTTTCGGTCACATTCTTAAAACCCAAAAATCGCTCTTTATTACTTCCGTCTGTTTTAACGTAGCGTATTACTATAGATAATTGGCTAAAATTAGTGATATCAGTTGTTTCGTCCAGAACAATAGCAATGAACCGCGCCTCGACAATCTCCTGCTTAATTCTTTTTAGAATAATGGTTGCAACAGCGGAAATTAAATCCTTCTGGATTCGATTCGAGGTTCCGCGAAAAACGGTAGACTGCTCTAAATGATTTTTTAAGCAATCATCATATTTAGCCATTAAACTATTCGATTCACAGGAAATCAAGCATACAGGACTTGGCTGCAGAGAAGTTAGCGGCCCGCATAGTTTCTATTCGATTTCTATTGTGGCTCGGTCGGAGTCAAGGCCGCATTTATTATGGGCTTGATAATTAACATAATATTTTAGCATTTTTAATATAAACTTAATTAATGGTTTCCTATTTGAAAAATTACATTTAAGAAGATGTTTTGTATTTTTTTTTTTTAGAGGCACTGCTTCCCTTGCTTCCATGGACTGCATGCCCCTGCTTCTAAATATCCTTCTGCCGTAGTTATGGATATCCCTCCTTCTAAGTTTTTGATATTGGTAATCCGTTTACCAGTACTGGTCAGTAAAGTGGCAGATGATCTCCTGAAGTTGTGGTTTGTGTATAACTCGAGATTTTTAAGCCCTATGTACACTGCAATGTTAGAGGGAATTCTCCTGTGGTATTATTCCAACACATTTGTTTAACTTTAAAAAAAAATCGGCAGTCTAGAGTTGGTTTGGGCGTAAGTCGATATATTTTATGTAACTGCTGTTATTAATTTAATTAAAAATAACAAGTGATTTGGTGGAACGGTTTTTGGAGTCCTTTTCCTTTTTTTGAACAATACATCTAGATTGTGATCTTAATATTATAATGTTGCTTAAGATGGTCCAGAAATATGAGGAGATTATCCTGTCCATGAGGCCAAACAACAAAAGTATCATCTACATATCTGAATCAGTGTTTTCGTATTAGTGGAGCGAATGATATACTAAAAGGCTTCCATAAATATATTCGCTACCACAGGTGATCCCATGGCTGCCCCTGATGTTTGCTCAAAAAAAAAATAAAATAAGTGGATGTAAGTCAAGCTTCCACTATGTCTATCAAGTTCTTATCAAGATTATTATGATCCAGTATGTCTAATATAATAGAAATTGGATCGTTGATAGGAATATTTGTGTATAGTGGTTCTAGATCGAAACTGAACAAAATATCTTCAGAATCCAACTGAATTACCTTCAGTTTTTCCACAAAATGTGCAGAGTTTTTCATCAAAGAATGTGTTTTTTCCAGTAAGAGGATTAAATTTGTTTTTTCAAAATTTCAAATTTTCTTAATTCTTTTACTGGAAAAACAGATTCTTTCCTACAGACATGGCCCTACAGACAAAATAGGGCGATTACTTCGGCGATCCATCATACGTACAATCTTCAATACACATAATATTGGACAATGCTTAGTTTTAAATGAAATAAAATTATTTTATAAAACCACCATAAAAAGATCAGAATTTTCAAAAAAATTATTTTTTAAAATTAAATAGAACTTGTTATTAAAAAAGCAGTTTTTAAGTGTCATATTGCAGAGAATAAAAAAGGCTACATTTTAATAAATAAATCGTTCATTTTGCTCACAAAACTTTTATTACATACAAAGACCTGAAATCTGGTATGTTTAGGTAGTAACACTAAAAGCATATTTAGGTATGTTTGTATCAAAATTCATTAAGCATAAATAAAATTATGAAGAGAATTTAAAAAACTATATTTACGTCGTTATCGTTGTCTTGTATTTATGAAACATATTATTTGTATAATATTTTAACTCTCAACCGCCTTTAGAAAGCACGCAATGGACACTCAGACACTGAATCACACATAATAAAAACATATTAATTACCTTGCAATGCTAGTAGATATTTTTTATATTTACTTTTAAACAAATTAGGATATAAGTTTAATAAATCAATAAGTATTGAGATATAGGAAACAGTTGCTTGAAAAAAAAAATGATCGCTGACATGTATGGTGTCAAGGCATTGTTAACCTAACAATGGCGAATATTAGCTGAATATGCATTTCTCCGGATAATGAATCGTTCTCGTAAAAAACTATTAAAATGAAGAAGCCTTCGCGAAAATTTTAGATCATTATAATAAAGTCTAAATTTCGTGTACTATCAACCACTGAGAGTTTTATGTTATTTGTGTTAATATATAAGATTTGATTTCGAAGAGGTAAATTTTAGGTTATGATAATTAGCCAGTTGTGTTAATGTTTTTAAAAATCCAAAATTAAAACAATAATAAACCTGAATATCATCCGCGTATGCTTGAACCTTACAATAATTTGAAGGTTTTAAAATATCGGAATTACAAATCAAAAAAAGTAATGGACCTAATATTGAGCATTGAGGAACACCAGATTTAATTTGAATTTCGTTTGAATACTTATCTGCCTCTTTTAACAACGTATTATGTAAAAATATCCTCTCTTAACCATAAGAAAGATGCACGAATCCTTTTGAAAACTATAATATTTTAGCTTGGAAACAAGAAGATTATGATTAATGGTACCGAACGCCTTAGAAAAGTCTAATAATATTAAAATACCGTTAAGTTTTTGATCACAAGCGCAAACAACATTCTTCTTAAAGCCTCAGAAATTAGTAAAACTAGTAAACATACATTTTAGAGAGGTCAGGTAAAATACTTATTTTTCACAACTTTTGACATCGGTTTTTTTCTTGATATTTTCCACAGATTGGGAAAGAAATTTGATTCTCTGAGACAGCTAATTATATGTGTTATAAATTTATCAATAAACAGGCTACACTATTTTAATATTAAAGGAGATATTTCAACAATTCCTGTTGCATTAGTCTTGACATTATTTAATATTTTATGAAAATTTGATATTTCTGGCAAATTACAAGTAAAGTTTAAATTATTATTATATCTGTTAAGGTTATATTAATGTATTTCATTATCACAATTAGAATTATTTTGTAAAAACGTCACAAAAAAGTTATTTAAATCTTTGGGGTCTGATATGTTTTTAGGTTAACACATATTTCTCTTAGCAGTCATATTAAAGTTTCTTTTAAGCAAACCAAGTTTTTCGGAAGTTTTTTTCGGAACACTAGGTATTTAAATATACTTTTTTCTCTGTATTAACCATTAGTAGTGTAAAATTTCTCATTTGCTTATAGATTACCCAATCAGCATTGTTAATTCTACGTTTATATTTCTAAAGAGCTGTATCTCTTTGTTTCATAAATATCTTGACATTAGTAGAAAGACAAGGTGCTCTATAGGTTTCGTAATTCTCGCTTCTCTGATAGGAGCGTGTAAATTAAATAGCATTACTATAAGTTTATTAAGTATTTTTATTTTATTCTCAATATTGTTCCACGGTAAGTTACGCATATCTTAAAATTATTAAAATTATTAATCGAATAAAATTATCTGTTTTTTTATATAAGTTCAAGCAGCAATAAAACATTTTGTGATCCGAAATATTATCGGTTGCTATTGTACCAGATTCTTTTATCAATGACCTATCACTAACAAAAATTACATAAAGCAAAGTTCTGGTAGGTTCATTTATAATTTGATGTCACTAAGGGATTTTCGAAATTTAATAATAAAATTAAATAATAAAAATTAAAAATCGTCTAAGCAAACTATTCCGTCTACTGTAGGATATAAATTAGAAAAATGTTATATAAATAAATAAATAAACTAATAGACGTTTAAGAATGGGGAATTATGCAAATCTACCTGATCGTTTAGTAATAGCCCAGATGTTTCAAATTTATTTTTTCCATACTTTCTAGAAAATTGAGTTTCATTGATTATATTTCAGAATGAAGAATTTTAAAATTGTCATCAAACGTGTGTGATTCGTTTAATAGATGAGTTGCGTAATATGAATTATTTTTTGAGTTAATTTATTTTTTTTTTCAAAACATCTGCCGGTTTGACCGATTTACATTTTAGGACACGAACCACACTTTAACATCCAAACTCCTGATTTTTCTTTGTTTTAAGGGAGTTTGTTATTTTTTATTATTTTCCCGTATTGCTGGTCTTAAAACTGATTTTTAACCCATTTCTAGAAAGGCGTTTAGAAATTTTGGTACTCATTTTACCGATATGGGTTATAGTTTTAACAGTACTGTGGTTATGAGTTTTTTGGCGATTATTTTATCTACAATATTTGTTTTGTATCCGTTGTTAACTGCTATCTGTTTAATTAAATTTAGCTCTTTATTGTAATTTTCATATAATAAAGGCACGTTTAGAAGTCTGTGAATAAAGGAGTTAAAAGCTGACATTTTTTGTGAATAAGCATGACATGAACTATTATGAGTAACAATATTTATGTGTGAGGGCTTATGATAGATAGAGAAATCATACTATACTATAATTCATTCTTCATTCAAAGATTTTGATCAAAAGATATAAATTGTGCCTTTGATGGGAGATTGACACTTCTAATATTGTTTATTAATTCATATATTCATTCAATATAAGGTTAAGTAAATTCTGCAATAAAACAGGATATTTTAGTCTACTAATTCTATTATTTCCTTTGGTGGAATGCTAGGAAAAAGATTTTTAACAAGATATAAATTGTGTGTTTGATGGGAGATTGAGACTTCTAATATTCTTTATTAATTTAATATAGAATTAAGTAAATTCTATAATAAAACAGGATATTTTAGATGTCCTTGCAGTCTGTGTAGATCAAAATTATTTTGAAGTTAATGGTGGGTTTTATACGTCAAATGAGGGTTTAATAATGGGAAGTGTTATAAAATTGTTAGAGTAGGAGGTCTATAAAAAACAGAAAAAGCTACTTTTTGTTTTTAATCAGAATTTTCAAAATAAGATACTCGAACTGACAAGTCGAGAGAAAATCCTTATCACTTCAACAGTGAAAGTAGGTTTAATATAGGATGCAACTTCTCCTCCCTTTCCCAATCTCTATCTTTGTGAGCAGAGTTGTCCTGAAGGCGCAGAATTGTCCTGAGCCATGTTTCGCACAAAAACACAGTGCCAAAATCAGGTTGTTCAATTTTGTTCTTAAAATCATAAAAACCTATAAAAACAAACAAATAAACAAACAAAAATAGTTCCCCTCTTTGTTCTTATGTTTTTTAAGTGTCCTATCTTTAGCTCGTCCATAACCGATGAACTATTGGACATTCCAAAAGATAACCAATTATTTTATTAGTTTAAAAAACGACAGTGGTAATAATGCTAACAAAAAAAACAAATAAAACACAAAAAATGCATTAAAGGCATTGGCCCATAATCCCACAAATTAGTTAGGTATAAAATTTATAAAATCGGTAAATTTCCTTTACCCGGGACTTCCCTCTTTATTAATCTTTGTTAGATATGTAAAGAGTAATATCAATACTATAAAGAAATAACGAGGATTTAGTCAAAAAGTCTATATTACATTTATTTTCTAATAAGCCGATCTTTCAAAATAATTCAATTCTTCTTGAGGGCTCTATAAATAGCATAATTTTCAGAAGATTAGAGCCTTTTTTACAATTAAGAAGTACTTACACTAATTTAAATGTAAAGACAATATTGAGTGCATTTTCAGAAGCATATAGACTACAAAATTAGATAGATTTTTGCCTACTAAAATTTTGACGTTATTTGACAAGAAATAAACAATTTAAAATCAATTGTTTTTCTATCAAATAAAGAAAGAAATGTATTAAATATGTCACATACATAATATAAAAGGGTCGTATGTTCAAAAAGTTTTACAAACTAGATAATACGTTATACAGAATATGGAGCAAAATATTGGAGGTAATTTGAAATTGAAATATTTATGATTTTTAAGCAATTATTTATGGTCTAAATTTAAAATATAAGAATAAATGGAACTTAAGTTTTCAGTATCGGTTCATTGTGATGTTTTTTTTTTATGTATTTCAGTCATTTCTATATACTTTGTATTACATAAAAACAAGTTTTAATATCAAAAGAAATGCAAATTAATAAAATATATGATTTAAGGCAAAAAAAAGTAAATGCTAAGTGTTAACTTATGTTTATACTTCACTTATAAATATGATCTAAACAGATAAAAGGCAGACTGAGATATCTTATAGAATTTTTAAATAAATAAAAACATACAAGCATATAGAACCATAGAAAAACATACTATTACAAACACTAAATAGTTTATGTACAGTTATAATTTAACATACCAAGATAATACCAAGACACCGAAGAATATGAAATGTCAAGTAAACTGATACAGTAAACGAAATAGTTTGCCTCTCAATTATAATATCTAATAGGTTTTGAATCTTAACTAAAATCAACAATTATCCCCTTATCATTTCCACGTATCTCGATGGTAAGAATAGTCAAAGCTTCTGCCGAAAATCTCCCCAAAATCGGCGCTCTGTTTAAAAGTACATTAGCCAGAGGGCAACACAATAGGATACAAACGACAATGGGACCATCGACGACAACATTAGAGAGTGCTGTTTCGGTTAAGAGACCAGCGGGGGGGCTGTCGTGATCCCCAGGGGGGCCCCCTTTGTTATTGGGTCGCGTTTTCGGTCTCTTTCAAACACTTGCAGAGTTTAAATTCATCTAGACAGGACCGTAAGATATGTTTTGTAACGTAAAAGATCTTGTTGTCTTTTGCTGTGATCGTGAAACCCTGTCGAAATAAAAAAATAAAAGGTAACTGATGAATTAAAATACATTGTTGAACAAAATAATAGTCTATAAATAAAAAAATACTTTGAAGGTGTTAGATAATGCAGTTTATCCACTAAGCTAGTTTTGGATTTATTGAAATTGCATTGTTTTTGTTTGTTTAATGTTACAATAATTCGAATGGTGATAACCTTCGATCGCTTAAAAGTGTAAACAATATAGTATTTCTAAAGTTAAGGTTATATACATTGCAGCTCTTTGATGTGAAACTATTCAATCACGGCTAAATACTTCTTTTCTTGAGTATTAATGATCATGGGGTCCAGTGTACTGCACATGCTTCGAAAGGTCTGCTCAAAAGACCCGGCACATTTCTTAATGAAAATGGATTTCAGTCAATTTCTCTTATTATGTCATAGTTCTCGACCTCCTGATTAAAAGCTTTCATGGCCACAGCTAAATCCTGCGGCTAGTTTTTAATATAAAGGATGACGAAGTTGGAATTTTGCATTTTCCATATTTTACGCAAAATTTTAATTTTTTTTAATTTGAAATACTTAATATGTATTCAAATAGATCAATTAGTTAGAATAATTTAGATTAAAAACTAGTGTATGTAAAAGTAAAAATAAACGTATACAGGGTGAACTGTATGCTAGAATTCAATCATTTTTCTTTCATATCCGACTGTGCCTACAATATTAAAATTCCAATTTTTACTAAAAGGTTTATTATACTAAAGCACACAGTCAGATTTTGCAGGCTTTGTAATATATTTATCAAAATTAAACGAAAATTAAAGAATTTTGTCGGACATTTTTGTAAATAGCTGACATAACAAGTGGCCATGAATTTTAATATACAACTTTAATAACCTCTTGCATTATCTGAAAATCTAGATCTAATCTGTTTATAGCTAGGATATTTAAATAGCCAGTGAAATTGACATATTTTCATTATTACTGAAAGCATATTGTCAATAGATATAGATTTAATAATATAATTAAAAATAAAATGATACCGGGGTTTTCAAAGAATTCTAGAAAAGCTATGCGGTTACTGTTATGTCAGATTCACCTGATGTGTCATGATAATTCCTCAAAGATTGATAATACTAATTCACAAGGTGTTTGACAAATAGTTCCCCTCTTTGTTCTTATAATTTCAATAATATCGATTATATAAGATATATCTCATTTACAATAAAGAAAACTTTAAAATATGTGTTGACTGTAACGCAAAAATTAAAAGTTAGATGCCTACATCTATAATCTATTATTAATATTCTAATATTTAGTTAATACATAATATACAATATTTCACTTGAATGGGTATCTTTTTATTATTTGAACTAGTCAAGATTAAAAATTAAAATTTGCAAACTTTAATACCGGACTAATGCAGCTTCTTTGTAATGCATGTGTGTTTCGTGATTCATTTTAAATTGAAATTTGAATTGAAACTGAAATTTAACTATACTAGATATAAAAACTTTACTTAACTTTTATTCTTCCACTTTCTGTGTCCTATAACTTTGCTGTAGTGAATTTTTTATTTTTTTTAGTTTCACGAAACTAATACAAAGTAGGTATAATTTTTAAATTTTTTTAACATCCCTGTAAATCCGACCTCAGATTTGACGCAGTCAAAATTAGTTTTTCTTTAAGCACCAACTTTTATCAAGAATAAAATTTTCTGAGAAATGAATGATTAAAAATATCCCATTTGTTGCAAATTCTGTGCAGGTCACTGTATCTGTCTTTTGAAACATTTATATTGGGCTCGATTTTCTTCTTTGTCATATGGGATTCCTACCAATATTTTACCAGTTTGTACCTATGTCATACTTGATTTCTGGGCATAATGTAAAATAAATTCAATAAAGTTTTTATATTGACACACACCGTCATTTTTTACGTCATATTGAATTGCCAGCTAGCACTAAAGTATGAACAACTGTTTCCACTACTACTCTTTGGGTTATACGTTTTTAATATATTATATATGTATTTGGTACTGGGAATAATACTTTATAGTAATTTTTCATGTAAAGTAATTATATAATAACTACTGCCAAGCCAACTACTTAAGGAATTGACTCCAAGATCGTCATTTCTTTTCCGTGACATAATAGTAATTTTTCAAAGTTACTGTTTCTAATCTGTTTACTAAATTACAACTTTTAAGTATCAGTACCTTCTTGAGCTTTGCAGAGACTATTCCATTACGTTCAGATGTACTCCTATAACGTATTACTATAAAGTAAAACGAGTCGTTGCAGAGTAGCACAAGTTATCGTCTAGTGCTACTTTAAACTGGCTATTACCAGCAGGGTTGTTCCAAAGCGAACTTTTGTACCAAATTTGGCACACTTGGAAAATATTTGGCACCATGGTACATCTTTCGTCTTTTTGGCACAATTTATCATTCATATTAATAATTAATTTACTTGAAGGTATCACAATATCATTCAAAAAAAGTAAAATGATATACGAAATTTAACGACATATCTTTGAATAAATACCATAATTTATATTAAGGTAGAATTTATTACATGTGAGCGCATATACATATTTATTTTATACGCTCACATGTAATATAATCTACTTTAATGTAAATTAGACGCTCTTTGATAGTTGGCGGGTCATGATGATGATCATTAATTAGGTTTATATATTAGCTAAAACATATATTAAAATCAAATTGACAGTGTCTAGTTTTTCTCTTATAACTATTAATTAGGTCTATACTATACTACATTTGTTAAAAATGATTATAAATATGTTGTTTTACTTTACAGTTTCAATTTTCTGCAGTATTTCAATGCTATTAATTATTTTGCGTTTAATAAGTATGCATATATACATACACAACATATAAATATATATTATTAATATAATTATTTAAATTGTCTATCATTTCATTATTTTCATGGGTGATATAATGGTCAAAATACAAATTAGTAATGTTGTAAAAAAAGAAATTGCCAACGGAAACTGAGGATGTACAATCTTAATCATAGTACTAGATACAAATCTAATTTGGTACACTTTTACGAAATTTGGTACAATTCGACATAACCGTTTGATACAAAAATTTTAAGCTACGGAACAGCCCTGATTACCAGTCGCTATTCTTCTGTAGCAACTTAGAAGTAAGAATTACAATAATTATTTACTACAAGTGAACTATTACCTCTTGTACTTGAGGTTCCGAACTATTACCTCTGTGGCAACAATAGAGTAACCAATTTTTGATTGGTTCGGCCATATTGCTGCTAAAATCGCTTTCTTTACTTTTCGCCTACGTGGGTTTCTTATGAGTGGTTTAGTGTCTCATTATATTGGTTTTTGTGATTATTAAAATGAATATTGATTCAAACAAGTTCTCAGTCATTGCTCATATAAAGAAATGTATTTAAGCATGGTTCACCGGTTTTTTGTTTGTAACTATAAAGTGTTTGTGATAAATGTGTAAATGACTATTAGCGTAAATGTTTTCAGTTCAAGTTTACTCCAAGAAAAGTTATTAAATATTGCACATTATTATATTTTGGTTTTATTTTGCTGTCAGAGACAATATTGTTTCATGTCTTAGTGTATGTTTTCTTGTGCTTCATTCAGCACCTCAATTTGAGGTAGAAGCTCTCTAAGATTAGCATAAAAGAAACTTTATTTTGTAGGTCTTCTTTAGAACATATTATATTAGTAAATTCACTTGGCAGACAACTCTCATTAATCGCTTGCACAAACATTGTTACTTGTTAAAAATCTAAATAAAAAAGTAAGTTTGTACTAGATAGTTCTAATAGATTATTAAAGTAAAACATTAATATAACCCTACATTTACAACTGACGCCGACAGAGGTTGTCAATATAAAAGTAGATTAATTTAGCCATATTTTGCGAAAAACTAATGATAATATGGGTGCCCCCATGTAAACCTTTTGAAATTTTGCATCAATTTGGCAGGTAGGCTTCTATTGTCGCCACTGTTGTCCTTATAAAGTCATTGTAATTCGGTCTACAGCTATTAATGAATTGTGCATGTATTGTGTTATCGTCTACGAGTAACAAGTTAAAAAGGTTCACAATGGCTTCACATATAATAAGAAAAAAAAGTAACTTTGGTCACTCAGCGACATTTTATAGAAAATTAAAAATATTACAACTTGGTTATGTGATACCTGAACAAAACCACCTAAAGCGGTACTTTAAGGAAACAAAAAATAAAAACGAAACAAAGGGTTATGGTTATGATAGATGACAGAATTATAGTAGTGACTCAAGTACCGCAACTCTCCGCATGCTACGACACAACGCATTCAATTTTAAAGCACCTGCGGAATGTAATTGGTAGTAATATATGGTATGGGATTAATGGGAACTTTGTAGATAACTAGTAGACTTCAAAGTAATTGGGTATAACTGACCGTTGCGAATTTAAAGAATCCAAAACTAAAAAAGCGTATGGGAGCAGCCATAGACACTTGATGTTAAGTAATTTTCGCAGTAAAGAAATTCAGCCAACCTGAAAGTAAAAGTCCAATGGAACGCCATTGTTTATTTTCATCTAACCTATAAATATTTAGGTATGATGTTTGTTTTGTGAGTATAAAGTTTAAAAATGCATACAAATTAAACATTACGTTACAAAAAGAATAATTTCTTATAATAAGATATTTAATGATAATTACTATTTAAACCAAAGTTCAAAATTACATTTCTGAGATTTAAATTGGCCAATATATTTGCCCAAAATGTACTGAAAATTAACGACTTTTAAAGGCGCGTAATTTTTTTATGACTATCATCAGCATATTCTCCAGGGAAATTACCTGCGTTCTAATTTTAAGCATGTATCCTACCTCAAGTACCAATAACGTATTCTATACGCTCTACACCAGGGGTGATCAAACGGTCGATCGCGATCGACCAGTCGATAGCGAGTGCTTTTTGTAGTATAAGTAGATACTTAACTAAACTACAAAAATTTATTACGTTATAAAATAACACTCTGCTAGCGGCAAAAGGCGGCTTTATCAAAGGAACGCGCGGTACTTGTCAAAGAAAAGCCGCGTTTTTTATTCTTGCCGCTTTTCTAGAAATTTCGGGCGGCGCGTTTAACGGGAACATTCGAGACTTTCGTTCTCGCCGATATAAATGTTGCGCCTGCAGGAATTGGGGTCAATCTGAATTGCAACTTGAAGGCAATACTACATCAATAAAAAGTTTATTATTAAATGGTACAAAATGAGTGCAGCGAAGAAATCTAAAACGTAGCATTTTAATAACGATTGGGAGGAAGAATTTTTGTTTTGTATGGTGAAGGATAAGGGAATTTGTCTTATTTGTCGTGCATCAGTTGCAATACCTAAGCGTGGTAACTTAGAGGGGCATCATAAAACGGTTCATAAAAACTATAAAAAGGATTTTCCGCCACAGAGTGAATTAAGAAAACGAAAAGTACGTGATTTGATATCTTGTTTGAAAAAAGAACAAACCATATTCACAAGACCAGCCAAACAATCAAAAGCTGCAACGATGGTGTCATTTAAAATATCTCATATATTGGCGAAACACAAGAAACCATTCGAATGGATCGGTTGTGAAGAAAGCATTTATTGAAGCGGGTGAGACTTTATTTGGAGATTTTAAAAATAAAACAGAAATCATGTCTGCTATTAGAGAACTTCAGTTATCTCGTCCGACTGTCACAAGGCGTATTGAAGTCATGAGTCAGGACATGGCAGATAAAGTAAAAAATGATATCCATACTTTTCTTAACAGTTCGACGAATCCACCGATATGACAGACACTGCCCAGCTGTGTATTTTTATTTGGATGGTATTCAATGACATGTTGGCTAAGGAAGAATTTTTGACAATCATTCCTCTGAAGGGGAAGACCCGTGGCGAAGATATATATGACGTTTATATAAATTAGTGTGCATTACAATCGATGGAGCACCAGCAATGACTGGAAACAAAAACGGTTTTGTGGCATTGTGTCGAGCTAATGAATTTCCCTTCATTTTTTTCAATTTATTGTATTATACATCAACAAGTTTTGTGTTCAAAAGTTTTAAACACGGAGAAAATTATGGGCATTGCAACAAAAATTCTGAATTCCATCCGTGCACGTAGCTTGCAACGGCGGCTCTTAAAGTTGCAGTTGGAAGATAGGGAGTCAGCTGAACACACTGATTTAGTTCTTCACACGGACGTCGGGTAGTTGAGTCGCGGAAAATTCCTAGAAAGGTTTCAAGAATTATTGCCCGAAATAACAGCTTTTCTAGACGAAAGAGGTGATGACACTCAGATGTTGAAAAACGAAAAATGGCTGACTGATTTGGCATTTTTGACTGACATCACAATGCACTTAAACACCATTAACTTGGAGCTTCAATTTCTTCACATTGAGGAATTAGCTACTGAAATAGCAAGTCAGTTTAATATGAACTCATGTTCTGTTGAAAATGAGTTGGTGCAGATTATATCAGATATACATCTCAAAGCTACAGCATCTGATACAAATTTCTGGTGTTTTATATCTGAAGATAAATATCCGAATCTAAGGCAAATCGCCTTTCAACTGACAGCAATGTTTGGGTCAACTTACTTGCGCGAGTCTGCATTTTCTGAAATGAAGATAATTAAGTCAAAATATCGCAATCGACTAACTGACGATCATATGTCATCATGCTTGCGATTAGCACTCAGTGGTTACGTACCATCTCATGAAAAGTATGCTGAGGACATGCAGTGCTACGCTTCAACATCCAAAGTCACTCTTTAGTTAAGTTTAACACCATATGTAACTCTTTTGTTTTGTAACAACCAATAAACTCGCAGTTTTGAATAACTATGAGTTTTTTCATTGATATTGTAGAGAAGAACCTAACTAAACCTAACCCAAACTTTGACTAAAATAATGTATATTGTGCGGAAAGCTAATATCTATATATGCTACGGTACACCCTATCTAGGTAGGCAGGTAGGTAGGGTGTATGTATCGTGTATATACGACAACCCTGCATCACACATACTTGCAGCCTCTCAGAGTCGATCATAAGTAGTCTAAAAATATTGAGGTAGATCGTCAGCAGTTCAAGTTTGAGCACCCCTGTAACATATTCCTAATTTGAGTGTTTGTAGTCGCCATAACTGTTTTACTTGTATTAAAACGAACCATACATATTTTTAAAACGGATTAAATAAAGACAGAAATAAGGAAGTGACAAATTAAATGAAACTACACAATTCGATATTATCTACGTAATAGTCAAAGTCACAGTTACATGTTATTCACGAAATAGTTACCCTACAATTGTTCCTCATTTTGGTAATGACTGCGTAGTCTCAGTTTAAACAGAACGTGGTGACACCAAGTTCCGGTTACTTCAATGAAAATACTTGTGATAACAATGACGTAATCATGACTAAAAGTGCTACTTGGGATACCAAATTATCTCTATATCATATTTAATTTTTCTCTGAAAAATTTAAAATAAATTGAATAAGATTTTGTATGTGCCATTTTGTTTCGCCATCTCGAATTCGTACTATCACTTTACCAGTTTATCTCAATATGGCACATTCTTGCACAAAATTTGGAATTAATAAGTAGTTAGTGTTTAGTATCTCGGATTTATATCAAAATATTACCAGTTCATAACTATGTAACACTTGATTTTCTTGCACAATTTGAGATAAATTGGATAATTAGTTTTTTTAGTAATAATTTTCTTAACTTTTCACTAGGCCGTTGCGTCGTCTTGTTTCAGCGTAATGGATTCAAAATGTTACCAGGCCATCCCCATATGACCCTTAAATTTTCACAAACAACCACGCCGCGAACTGACAGACCACCGACGGACCAACGGAATTGATAAAACATGTCTTTCGTCATCTAAGGACCCTATCTTCTGAATACTTTAACATCCTCCCAAACACATTAACCAACGAGTCTTCATATTTATAAATATTAAACCCATATAATACAACTGTCGATAGTCAGTTATCGAATACCTATTATAGGTATTATCATAACATACTTATGGGATAACTATTGATATGTCGATATTTTTTTACCTAATGTTATTGTTCAAAAGTTATCGATATATATCGATAGCCGCTACTTAGACAACCAGTCTCTTAGCGAATCATATGCCGGGTGCCACAAAAATGTGGCTCAACTTAATAACTTTTTTCTTTGTCAAGGTATTAAAATGAAATTTTTGGTTAGATAAATAAGATTAGTTTTACATATTTTTGCTATAAAAGCGTTCCATATCTTCTCTATAATTTACATTACTATTTTTTTATTGTTAAATAAGACACACTATACGGGACAAGACTAATTTTCTAAATATTTTATTAGGTCGCTATTTTGTCTTATCTTATATTCATACCAAAATGTTACCAGTTTGTTCTTATGTAACACTTGATTTTTGTGCAAAATTTGAGGTAGATTAGATAATTAGTTTTCTTAGTAATACTTTTTGTTAATAATGTTTCACTAGATCGCCATAATTCCCATAAAGCCTTAATTTTTGACTAAATTTTTAGGCTGAATTTTTAAATATTTTATTAAGCCGCCGTTACCAAAATTTTATCAGTTGATTCCTACATAATACTTGATTTTTGTACAAAATTTAAGATAAATTGGATAATCAGTTTTTTAGTAATATTTTTTTAACGTTTTACTAGTTTGCCATCTTGTTACGGCATGCTGGATTTTTACCATAATATTACCAAGTCATCCCCATATGAGTCTTAATTTTTGACTAAAATTTGAAGTCAATCTGATGAGTACCTTTTAATCTATGCCGGGAACGAACAGACAAAGAGGCAAACCGACAGACGAACCGACAGAATCGATAAAACATATTTTTTGGCATTTCGTGTTTCGTTTTATTTCGGATGTTTCAAAATTTAGGATTCTACTACAAAATGCATTAACAAACTGTAGAATGTACCGATGTTAATAGAATATTCTTGTGGCGTCACAATGGTAGCCTCATAAGTATTTTACTCAAGTAACTTGATTTAACGTATTCGGTACTCTTTTAGAAAAGTTTTTATACTGGTATTTTAAGAGTGACTTAGAGGTATGAGAAGAAATGAAGTATTACTTATTACTTAAAAAATGTACTGTAAAATTATAATCTTCTTAGAGTACTTTGTAGAAGTACCTAGGTATTTTTAACACTTAAGTACTTTTAGCTTTAGGTCTTTTTCGAAAGTAAGTACTTTAGTGTTAAAAATATTTACGTACTTCAAAAATATAAAAGTAAATATAGGTTAAAAACAAAGAATGAGTTCCAGACGACATTTTAATTCTATTCATGCGAAGTTTTATTTTTGAGGCCAGCTCTAATTGTTTTGAGGATTAAAGCCCGAGCCAATTTAAAAAATACCTCTGGTCAGAAAAAAGACAAGACTTACTTCAAATACCTACTATTAAAATACTCCCAAGAATGCATAGTTTAAAATAAAGAAGTATTGGTTTCTTTAGTGTAAACATTTTAGCTAGAGCTTTTCTAACTAATAATATATAAGCACCTCCATTCGCGGGAACCGAATCCAGGAATACAAAACGGTAAAAATGAAAATGTATTGATAAATTGAACTTTGTGACTCGTGTCCTTAAAAAACATAATAGGCATAAATTTGATCCATTTATTTTTGATCGGCAGACTTTCCAAAGAATACGAAACTATTTTTTTTTTGATGGAACACACATATATATATATATATATATATATATATATATATATATATATATATATATATATATATATATATATATATATATATATATATATATATATATATATATATATATATATATATATATATATATATATATATATATATATATATATATATATATATATATATATATATATATATATATATATATATATATATATATATATATATATATATATATATATATATATATATATATATATATATATATATATATATATATATATATATATATATATATATATATATATATATATATATATATATATATATATATATATATATATATATATATATATATATATATATATATATATATATATATATATACATACATATACATATAGTTTCTTTTAAAATAAGAGCTTAATGGTGATTCAAAATATAGGGAAAAATTCTATATGGTGAATTAAAATGAAGGTTTCGATAAATCGAAATGTTTTAAATAAATATTAAAATATAAATATTACTCATTAGTCATTTACAGGGGCGTGCGCTGAAATTTTAAGAAAGGGAAGCAATTTTTAGAAACTTACCTATTTATAATGTAACTCGATTCTACGATCATTTTTTGCAAATTCGTCAATGACGTCATCATAAAAACGTCGATGCTCCGATATATTTTGAGGAAGTTTATTTTCAATGGACAACAGCGATGTATGCGAAAGTCTCTCCTCCCCGTTGAATTTCTCACGCATTTTTTTATACGTTTAAGTGTTGAAAAATTGCGTTCTACTGATGAACTTGTGGCATGTATTGTCAATACTAATTCACACAATTTTGACACTTCGGTGTAGGCATCTTCCAGCTCCTTGTCTTTTAAAAATTGTATTAGTTCCTTAGCGTTATTTTTTGCGATAATGTCATCAGTTTCGTAAATCACTTTTAGTTCAGATCGCAGTAACACTCGGTCGAAGAACTGGCCATAATGAAGAAGAAGAGATTTAAACGCATCTTCTGGAAACGTTTTTCCTTTAAATGCATCAAAATTGCAGAGCTCGAGGAATTTAAAATCATTTAAACCGTTAAATGTATAGTTTATTTGTTGCTGAATTTGATCGATTATTTCATAAAAGAGGAGTCTGTATGATGTTTGAACATCTCCCACCTTGTCTGTTCGAAGACGCTGGGCTTGTGGCTCTACATTTAACGTCATCGTTTTCTCCCAAAATAGGTCAAAGTCATCTCTTTTTTGGCTTAACATGCACTTAAAATCATCCACTTTTTTTAGGCAAAAAGCAATACAATTTGTTTTAGTTTGTAATATATTAAAAAGATTGTCCGAGAACGAAAATATTTCTGAAAATATGTTCAACAAATAATTAAAATTAAAATCTCGTTTCAAACAGTCCAAAAACCCCCTCGAACTAGTTATTGCTTTTGAATCCCACGTGATTCACGATTTTCAGATACTGTTAACACAAGTCTTCCATTATAGTTCCACCTAGTAGGAGCTACTTTGGGCAAAGGTTTGTGGACAATGGAGTCCAAAGCTTATGTACGTTTTGTTGACTTGGAAAAAAAAGCAGCCATGCCACTTAAAGTAACGAAAAATACTTTACACTCTTTAATGAGATTGTTGGACTGGGATAAAACTAAATTTAATTTATGAGCAAAACAATGGACAAACACAGCACTCGGGAAAGTTTCTCGAACTTTAGCTTGCAGACCCCCTAATTGTCCTGCCATCACTGCAGCTCCATCATAGCTTTGCGCAACTAATTTTTTCTCTCCATTGATTTCTTTAGTAACGTTATAAACTGCTGTCCGATTTTCGGAGACATTCTTAAAACCAAAACATCGCTCTTAAATACTTCCGTCTGTTTTAACGTAGCGTATTACTATAGATAATTGGCTAAAATTAGTGATATCAGTTGTTTCGTCCAGAAGAATAGCAATGAACCGCGCCTCGCCAATCTCCTGCTTAATTCTTTTTGGAATAATGGTTGCGACGAAAAACGCTAGACTACTCTAAATGATTTTTTAAGCAATCATCGTATTTAGCCATTAAACAAAGTAAATCTTGAAAATTTCCTCTATTTGAAGAAACCGTTGTTTCGTCATAACCTCTAAATCCTAATTCGTGCTGTCCGAGAAAACAAACAACATCGATAAGTCTTCTTAATATTTGCATATTTTTGTCGAGTAGGTCATTGTGTTGGCGGTGACTAATTTCCAACTGTTTATTAAAGGCGTGTTCAATTCTGGTTTTGTCGAAGACTTTTTCTTTTATGACGGCCTGCAAATGCGCTTTGGACGTAATGTGTCTTTTTACAGCTTTATGGAAATTGTTTAAATCGGAAAAACCAGTTTTATTCCAGAGATCTTTTTCGTTTTCAAAAAGTACCATCATGACCAACAAAATAATTTACTTATATTTTCACACCCTGTTAGCCATTTAAATTGTTCGTATTGTTTTTCCGGATAAAAATGTCTAATACAGTTTTTCATTTTTGTGGTTAAATTTTTCATAGGCGGTTTTGCCCTTCCTTTGCAAATTATTTGAAGCTTATCAGCGAAGTGTAACGTTGAAAATCCCTTTATAATTGAGACACACACCGCACATTCACACACAGTCTTCTTACTAAATTCTCCAACATTTTCAACGTTATTACCGACCGCCGAAGTTACATATCCACGTCCGTATTATTGTCTTCCATATCGTACCATGCATGACGCGACGGACGTATCACACAACACACGGATAGTCGCTCAAACAAAGAACCTACTCCAACGATAGCTTCCGCCCCCACTTAAAGCACGCGACTGAAATGCAAAAATTGCAAACAGCCGGTGGAAAGTTCAATAACCTCTGTCTCGATTCACAATAAATCAAGCATACATGACTTGGCTGCAGAGAAGCTAGCGGCCCGCATAGGTTCTATTCGATTCTATTGCTCGGTCGGAGTCAAGGCCGCATTTTATTATGGGCTTGATAATTAGGATAATATTTTAGCATTTTAAATATAAACTAAACTAATGGTTTCCTATTTCAAAAATTACATTTTAGAAGATGTTTTGGTTTTTTTAGGGGAAGCACTGCTTCCCTTGCTTCCATGGACTGCACGCCCCTGGTCATTTATTGTGTAGGGTAACAAGACGGTTCTGGTAAACTATGTAAAGATCACTGTTATAAATTTGTATAATGAAGTAATAAAATTTGGCAACATTACGCATAAAAATTGTTTATTCAATATCCCAATAAAGGCATTATAGTAATTATTGTTGTACAGCTGTTTAAATGGGCTACAGTATAATACATATAGATTATTTGTTTGTTGTTTGTCATGCGTAGAGCCTACTCGTACAAGTTCTTGATTATATTTCACGCTTCAGTTTAACAACAGAACAATATGTTTCTACTATTAGAGTTTAAAAAAAATGCAGATAATGCATAATTAGGTATTTACAGAAAAACGTTATAAATTCGACGCTTAATTTTAAATATGTAATGCTTTATTAATTATATCTAGTATCTTGCGATTTTTCTTCACTTGTGGTGAATTTTTTTTATATAATTTTATTTAAAACTGATTTTTAAAAAATAACCTGAAAAATGAGCAACAGTCATGAGTTTTAGAAAAAAGTTGTGACAATAAGAATTATCAATATTTAATTATAAATTTAAAAAAATAACTTGGTTATGAGTGTAGTACTTTAAAATCGGCTAAATACTTAAGTATTTAGATGTAATGTAAGTACTTAGGTATTATAGATCTATTTTAATTATTTAATAAATACTGAAAGTGAATACGTATAAGTACTTAAGTAATTAGATATATTTTAAGTACTTTGGAAATATACTTAAAACTAAATAGAACATGTACTTAATACTTATACTTAAATTTAAATTTTTAACTAATATTATAGTTCATTATCAATTTATTCTTATTTAATATCCGAAACCAGATTATTCTTGATCACTTGGGACCAAAGTATTCCTAAATAAACAATTAAATCAGCACAGACTAGAAATTGCATATAAACTAACATGATGACAATTTTTGCATAGCGTTTATTTGATGGCCAAGTCCTATACTGTCAACTGTTTCACAAGAAACGGCCGGCAAGTCTCAAACGTATCTCGTGTAATAACATATACATATATTTGGGAGGTGTTGAATATTTATTACCACTAAAATTATTGTTATTCTTAAATTGAAAATAAGTGCTCGTTAATATTAATTGTATGCGTGGTTCTAAGGACAATAAACATGTTGTTAAAGAGATTTCAACAAGCGCTTGTATTATTGACATAATATCCGACATACTGTTCCTAAATTTATATGCTTGTTATGATTTTTTGCTACACGGTACGAAAAATATTGCAAAATTAACAAAAAAAAAATATTACCTATAACTACAATTTTTAGTTCTATATAAGACAACTAAATATTTTAAAATATGCAAAAAATATAGTAAACTTAAATTACAATGCTTATTATTGTATTAATATATATATATATATATATATATATATATATATATATATATATATATATATACATATATATATATATATATATATATATATATATATATATATATTTTTGTTTATGTTTATGTATGTTTTGTTTTTCTAACAGTGGCGGCTATTCAGGTGAAGTAGGTGAAGTGCTTCCTCAAAAGGAAAAATAAACAAGCAAACCTCTAACTATATTTATTATATATCTCTTAAAATTTTAGTTTTTACATTCATTTATTCACCTAATTGACCGTTGGCTGCATGTCTTTTTAAAAGTTTCAATCGAACTTTATTATAACAACTATAACAGTGGCGCAAACCGCTTTGACTTTGCTGGAGGTGCTATGTTTAGTTTACGATTTTCCTACTATGTTGCCATGACAACGCGTACGTGATGACGTCAAGCTCAGCGCCATACATTGCTCTCAGTGAATTGCAGGCGCAGTACACTACACTCATGTGTCGTTCAGTTTGCGGTGGTTGTTTACTTTTATTTTCGCGGATTTCGCTACAATCTTTGCAATTAACTTGACTGTTTCGTGTTATATTTGTTTATGGTGTTGTTATAACTTCAAATTCGAAGTTAGTAAATATGATTGTTCAAGACTGGAATAAATTAAAAGACGTCTTTGAATTTATTACAAACTGTGACAAGTATTTGGCATTTTCTACTTGTTTTATAATATGTTCATTTATGTCGCTTTTAATCTTTATAGAGTTGAATGTTGACCTATTTTTACTAGTAAGTGAAAAAGCAATGTTGTTCGTTTTTTGAGATTAAGAGAGACTAAAGGAATCAAACCACCTCTTTACTATTTAAATAACCCTTTCAGCAATATTCCTAGCCCCATTCCACGAATCATCCGCGACTATCAATGCTGTATCATCGGCATAAGGTCATATTATTTACTGCTTATTGATTTCCATAAAAAGGGGGTTAATAAATATGATAAATAGAAGGAGGCCTAAGAGTGTGTCTAATAGGGCACAATGCGGTAGCGTGTCGAACGTCTTTGCTAAGTCAAGGAAGATGGCGATAGTTCTTTTATTAATATTCGTTTTATTTTTAAACTCAGATACCAGTAATTCAATAAAAGAATTCTTTGTTTCAATTATTATTTTTTTAAGTGTATCCCTGTGTTTAATTGAGTTAGTGAACTTAATACATAATAAAGAAATGCTGAGAATGAATTTACAAATTTTGCTGGAATCATAGGAACCAATCAAGGCAACTAATACCAGACGTATTTATAGAAATCGACAATATAAATTGCCAAAATTTAGAATGATTAGTAGAACTATATTTCGTAACCCTAAAAGCCCCAAAAATCATATGAAATATGATATTTTGAATCATTCCCTTCTTTCAAGTTCACCCGCTTCCCACCGCGATTGGAAATTTTTTAGGAGTAACCAGTGTTAATTAATACTATTTCTAACCGCCATCAAAATATATGCACATAAAATCAGCAATATAAATTGTCAAAAATTAAAATGATTGATACAATTAAGGTTTATCTAAAAATCCCCATATAAAAACTGATATTTTTAGATTAACCCCTCTTTCCCCTTCATTTTTTTTCAATTTTTTGAGAATAAATTACAATGCTATATTATTAGCAAAACTGATATTTTTAGATTAACCCCTCTTTCCCCTTCATTTTTTTTCAATTTTTTGAGAATAAATTTATAGGTCTAATATTTTAAACATCTAATAATACCAGAAAATAGATTCCCCTCGTAGGGTGGGAAATGTACCCCAAGGTAAGCTCAGTTTAAATTTTTTCTTCAATGTGCTTTCTATGGGACCACCCCAGCACTACTCTGAGTAATTCCTAAGAAATCGTCCAAATCGGTCAAACCATTAGTTATCCGTGTACATACATGAAAGAAAAACCGTGGAATTGGGAGCCTCCTTCTTTTTTAAAGTTGGTTAATAACAAAGAAATCGAAATTAAGAGAATATTAATTCATAATTTAACGAAAAACCAAAATAGGTTTCTAAGAACGTAGAGTTAAAACAATTGGAAAAATGAAATATCCAATAGTTTTTTGAATGAAATATGCCTCTATACCTGCGAGATATAGACGCGGTAACTTATTCCTATAAATCATATTTATTCTATGTTTTACTTACCTTGATTCAGTTCCAAATTATCTTGTGGATGTTTTGCAATTAGAATAGTTAAAAATGCATATAACTTTGAAGTTAGCAACGTTTCTCTGGCAATGTTGCTGGCAACGAATTTGCCTTGCCGATATAAAATCAAAGGCAAAGTATATGTTATTTAACTTATTATTAATAGAGGTGTTTTTTTATACTTTGTAAGTAAAATAATGGCTTTATTACGATAAAAATTACAGAAATAATAAAAATTGAAATTATTTAAACCAGAATTATTTGTGTCACTTAAATAAGATGATTGTGATTGCTTGTAATAATATAATCAGAGAAATCGTATTTTTTAAACAAATACTTGTGCGAACCATATATTTAGGTAGTGTTTGCTTCTTATAATAATCAAACTACAGTTTTATTCCAATGGCCAAAATCATGGGATAATGGGGTAAATACCACTATAAAATTTTAAAAAATCGTATTTTTTAAAATCAGATTTCTGCCACGTACAGACTCTGGTGGTCTTCACTTTTAATAATAGTTTAACTACTGTTTTAATACAATGTCCAAACGCAGGGGATAAGAGGAGAAAAACAACCCCATAAAACTTAAAGTAACACTACAAAATTTTACAAAAATAATATTTTTGCTACCTACACACTCTGAAGGTGTTTACTTTTAACAATAATTTAACTAGTGTTTTAATATAATCTCCAAAAGAAGGGGTTAAGAGGATAAAATCAATGCTATAAAAAATAAAATAATATTTTTTTTAACCAAGTCTTGTCCCAGCTACATATTTAGGTGGTGTTGGCTTCTCATAATAATCAAACCATAGTTTTAATATATTGGTCAAATTAAAACTGTAGTTTGATTATCAGTGAATAATCAAACTACAGTTTGAAAATATGTATAGGCCAAATTAAAACTGTAGTTTGATTATTATGAGAGTCAAACACCACCTAAATATGTAGTTGACACAAGCTTTGGTTTAAAAAATACGATTATTTCAATTTTTATGGGGTTGTTTTTACCCTGTTATCTCCTGTTTTTGGACATTGTATTAAAACGGTAGTTAAATTGTTGTTAAAAGTAAACACCATCAGAATCTATAAATGGGGCAAGTCTGGTTTTAAAAAAATATGATTTATAGTTTTATTATGGTGTTTTTACCCCCTTATCCCCTGATTTTGGCCATTATATTAAAACTGTAGTTTGATTATTATAAGAAGCAAACACAAAAAGCAAACAAAATAATTTACTTATATGTTCACACCCTGTTAGCCATTTAAATTGTTCGTATTGTTTTTCCGGATAAAAATGTCTAACACAGTTTTTCATTTTTGTGAGTAAACTTTTCATAGGCAGTTTTGCCCTTCCTTTATAAATTATTTGAAGCTTATCAGCGAAGTTTAATGTTGAAAATCCCTTGATTATTAGGACACAAACCACACATTCACACACACTTTTCTTACTAAATTCTCCAACATTTTCAACGTTATTACCGACAGCCGAAGTTGACGGTATCTGTATATCTGTATATCCACATCCTGCACGACGCGACGTACGTATCACACAACACACGGATAGCTATTCAAACAAAGAGTCTACTCCAAAAATAGCTTCCGCCACCACTTAAAGCACGCGACTGTAATGCAAAAATTGCAAACAGCCGGTGGAAAGTTCAATAACCTCTGGCTCGATTCACAGGAAATCAAGCATACAGGACTTGGCTGCAGAGAAGCTAGAGGACCGCATAGGTTCTATTCGATATTCTATTGTGGCTGGATCGGAGTCGAGGCCGCATTTATTATGGGCTTGATAATTAAGATAATATTTTAGCATTTTTAATATAAACTAAATTAATGGTTTCCTATTTCAAAAATTAATGTAATATTTTTTTGAGGGAGCCCTGCTTCCCTTGCTTCCATGGAATGCACGCCCCTGGCGGTAACTTATTCCTATAAATCATATTTATTCTATGTTTTACTTACCTTGATTCAATTCCAAATTATCTTATGGATGTTTTGCAATTAGAATAGTTAAAAATGCATATAACTGTGAAGTTAGGAACGTTCTCTAGCAACGTTTCTACAGCAATGTTGCTGGCAACCAATTTGCACTGCCGATACGAAATCAGAGGCAAAGTATATGTTATTTAACCCAGATATGCCTAAAGTTTTGACATTAAAAAAAAATCAAATATTCTTATAGAATTTTTATTTAAGACTTATAAAATAATAATTTTTGTAACAAAACATTTTATTTTCTTTTTGGTTGACAAAAAAAAATGGTGTACTAAATATAGTACACTAGGAAAATAGCAGGCAGTTAGGTTCACTTTGTGTGATATGACGCAAAACATTTTACATGCACCCCAACATTGCATTTTTGGCATCTAGTTGTAGTGCGATCATGACAATGACCGCATCTTGTTTGTTTTGGCTGCGGAATCACATAGTGATCATAACGATCCCATCTTATGTCCACATTTTCCAATGCCGATGGTCTGCCTCTTGAAAATGATGGTGGTTTTTTATTTTGTGTTAACAATACCGTTGCGATTCGCCTTCTAAATTTCAACTGGTCCATATCACCACCATTTTTGCGGTGTAAATGCCATGCATTTTGAATAGCCAAATCGATGCAATGGGTGAAAAGCGGAAAATACCACTTTTTACCTCTTACAGATATTCGGTATAGCCCAATGTTCTGGTCCGATCGGTCTACGCCGCCCATATTTCCATTGTATAGGTAAACTAGATGAGGTTGTTCAATCTGAAATCAAAAATATAATATTTAGAAAACTTTTTACTTTATACAAATTTAGGTTTATTGTTTACCTGAACATGTTTATTTTCCTTTCGGGAAAATCTTTTTACTTTGTGAATTGGCTTGACTCCAGCATGATTTGAACATAAACTTACTAAATTGTTGTCGTTCCATTTTACGGCAATTATATTCTGGTCAGCAATTTTATAAAAGTCATATGAACCTCGATCTTGCTTCTTTAGTATTTTTGAGTCGACCAACGGATTACCAGATAAACGGTTTTCTCTTAGGGTACCTGTAGCTTGAAAGCCCATATCAGTGAGCTTTTCCATTAGCGGGATTGTTGTAAAAAAGTTGTCGAAGAATATATGTAATTTTTGGTCTGGCCATTTTTTTCGCAGAACTTCGGCGTATTCCAATACAACCGCAGCACCGACACCATAATCGCTATAAGCCTCACTTATATTAGTTGAAGCTCCTTGATAAGGCTCAAACCAGTTTACATACCCTAGCCTGGTTGCTCCTACCCATAGCTTATACCCGTATCTTATTGGTTTTCCGTGTATAAATTGTTTGCAACCGTGCCTCCCAAAATAAGGCACCATTGCCTCATCAACACAGTGATTCTGCTCTAAGTCACTTTTCTCCATAAACTTTTGGTTTAGATAATCAAATAATGGTCGTACTTTAGAAAATCGATCAGATTTATCTAAGGATTGGTTGTCTTTGAAATGAATGTTTGTCAAAATATATTCAAACTTATCTCGTGTGATGGATTCCGAAATAAGTGCGTTGTGACCATCGCTTTCTCTTTCCCAATAGATTCTTCTTCTAGGAACGCAAATATAGCCACTGAGTACAAGAACGCCAATACAAGCTTTTATTTCACGCTTTGATACTGTTTGCACGTGATTTTTTTGACCAGCATACTTGTTAGTTTCAGCAACTATAAGATCTAAAAGCTGGTCTTCAAAAAAATCCTCAAAAAGTTCTAATGGAGATTTTATATTTCCATTTGTAATATGGTCATTAGTATCAATAATACTATTTGAATAATCTGAAGGCACCAGTAAATCTTCTTTGGTCCAATTGTAAACTTTTTTTTTCTTTGCAAAAGATTTTTTGACTTTCAGTTTTTCTAACGGCTTTTTAGAAATCAAACTAGCTAATGGTAACTCATCTTCTGAAGAAAAGTCGCCATCATCGTAGAATTGATGTAGTTTTACTTCGGCAGGCGCTCGAAGCTGCGACCCTGGCAAATTACCCAACTCAATGAAATTTTCATCGCCTGAATCCTCATCAGTGATTTCTTCGTTTTCTGGAGGAAATAGAGTTATTCCAGACGTTCTTTGCAAAACATCATCGTCATCCTCAAGCATGCTTAGTGCCTCATTTAGTGAAAATCCTCTAAAATAGATACAATCCATTGTAATTTTGTATAGTAGTTACAAATACATGTTATGTAGTACTTTCAAATAACGCGGTACGACCAGAAATATAGCAAATAAATAAACTATCACATCCACAATGACGTAGTTCTACTCAATCAATAAAAATACTTATTAGAAAAATAATAATTTGCGTGGAAAATAAAATATATACCAAAATCCATATATGACGTGTTTATGCCTAGCGTACTATATTTAGTACACCCGAAAATATGGCGACGAAAAAGATACCAAATGTAAAATAAGGTTATCTCTGTGATTTGTATCATAAAATAATATAATTTAGCTTTCGGATAAACCGGTCAAAAACAGTTAAAATGTATTCTAACATTTAAAAAAATACTTACTTCACAAACCGAACGCCGAAGTCACTCATTTTTTCAATTTACAGAACTTTCTAATTCCACAAGGCCGCACTGTTAGCCTAACTCCGAAACAAACACGTGTATAGCTCGACTGTTACATCCACAATGACAATTCAATCACGCCACCTTCAAGTGGCGACATCTGGTATCCCGTTTTAATACTTTGATAACTGTACTATATTTAGTACAACAGGCATATCTGGGAATAGAGATGTTTTTTTATACTTTGTAAGTAAAATAGTAGCTTTATTACGATAAAAATTACAGAAATAATAAAAATTGAAATTTTTTAAACCAGAATTATTTGTGTCACTTAAATAAGATGATTGTGATTGCTTGTAATAATATAATCAGAGAAATAGTATATTTTAAACAAAGACTTGTGCCAATCATATATTTAGGTGGTGTTTGATTCTTATAATAACCAAACTACAGTTTTAATCAAATGGCCAAAATCAGAGGATAATAATAATATCACCATAAAATTTTACAAAAATATTATTTCTCCCACTTACACGCTCTGGTGATGTTTTAACAATAATTTAACAACCGTTTTAATATAATCTCCAAAAGAAGGGGATAAGAGGGTAAAATCAAAGCCATTCAAATTAAAATAATCGTATGTTTTTAACCAGCTACATATTTAGGAGGTGTTTGCTTCTCATAATAATCAAACTACAGTTTTAATATATTTGCCAAATTAAAACTGTAGCTTGATTATTATGTGAATCAAACACCACCTAAATATGTAGTTGGCACAAGTTTTGGTTTAAAAAATACGATTATTTCAATTTTTATGGGGTTGTTTTTACCCTGTTATCTCCTGCTTTTGGAGATTAAAAGTATTAAAACGTTAGTTAAATTGTTATTAAAAGTAAACACCACCAGTAAGTGGTACAAGTCTGATTTTAAAAAATACGATTTTTCAAAATTTTATGGTAGTGTTAAGGGGGTAACCCTTATTCCCCTGATTTTGGCCATTATATTAAAACTGTAGTTTAATTATTATAAGCAAACACCACCTAAATATATAGGTGGCACAAGTCTTTGTTTAAAAAATCGATTATCTTATTTTTGATAGGGTTATTTTTTATTTACCATTTCGAAATTCAAGTTTAACAAAGAACTCAATTTTGTATAACAGTACAATTTTTTTATAATATGGAATAATTTTTGTATTTTGTTTTATTAAAAATAATACTGTCATTAATTTCAGTAGTTCTTAAATGTGTTATATTGCTAGTCTTTCTATGTTAATTAAATTAAATGTGTATATTGGTTCTTTTTTTAGTGTCTATTGTTTAATATTAATAATTTTTATCCAAATTATATCCTAATATTTTATTTAATTCACTACATTGCTGTGTCAACAATATATTTGTTTTATGACATTAATAAAGCATAATTTGTTTCTTAACTGTCGTTTGTTTGACCACAATATTAAAAATTGAAAGCCGCTTGGAATACACGAAATAATATCTCCTGAATCGGGTAACTAGTTTTTGGCTATGCTGCATAAATAGATAAGACAGACCAAAGAAGTTGATAAAACATATTTTTTGGCATCTAGGAATGCGAACACATAGGAATATGTAAAACCTGGATTTTTTTCACGATTACACGATTTCTTTTAACCGCCATTTTATTCTTGAATTCGTACCACAATTTTAGGAGTTCACTTTTCTACAACAATTAATTCATATTGCATTGCATAAAATTTGAAATCAATCTATCAAATAGTTTGATCAGGCTGAATTTTTTTAATAATTTATTAAGCCGCCATTTTCTTTCGTCATCTTAGATTCGTAACAAAATTTTACTAGTTAAGTATTTCATGACATAACATTTTATATGGCCGCCATCTTGTTTTGCTGTCTTGAATTGGTATCAGATTCTATCTGTTTATCTCTATTATCACACTTAATGGAAGCTCAAAATTTGAAATTAATCTAATAAGTAGATTGCCAGACTGATTTTTTAAATAATGTAATAGGCCGTTATTTCCATTTTACTGTCTTAGATCCATACCAAAATACTACAGGTTGATTCTACTGTAAAGCTTTGTTTTTGTGCAAAATTTGAGGTAAATTGGATAATTTATTTTTTAGTAATAATTTTTTTGAAATTTCACTTAGCCGCCATTTTGTTCCCTCGTATTGAATTTTTGCCAAAATATTACCAGGTCATCCCCATATAACTCTTAATTTATGACCATTATTTGAAGGTAATCGGTTAAGCAATTTTTAGCTACCAGACAGACCAATGAAATGTTATTTGTCATCTAGAGACGCTAAAATATAAATATATGTAAAACCTGGATTTTTTCATGATTACAAACATTTTATTTAACCGCCATAATGAAATCGTACCACAATTTAACCAGTTCATCTCTATGCCACAATTAATTCTTCCACACAATTTGAAATCAATTTATTAAATAATTTTTCAGGATGAAATTTTAAATATTTTATTAAAACACCATTTTGTTTCGCCATCTTGGATTCGTACCAAAATTTTGCTAGTTAAGTACTACATAATACTTGATTTTGGCGGAAAATTTGAGGTCAGTTGGGTAAGTAGTTTTTTAGTAATATTTTTTTAACGTTTGACTAGGTCGCCATTTTGTTTCGCCACGTTGGATTTTTACATCAAAATGTTATCAGGTCATTATTATACAACTTTTAATTTTTGACCAAAATTTTAAGTCAATCGGGTAAGTAGTTTTTTAGCTATGCGGCGAACAGACAGACACACCGACGGAATTGAGAAAACATTTTCGGCATCTAGGGACCCCGAAACATGAAGATTTAAAAAATTTCGGTGGGTGATTTTTTCAGGATTATACTACTTCTCGTTTACGAGGAAAGTAAAAAAAGAATAGAACTTTTCTCTTTTCCTTCAAGGTTATTATCATATAGATCAAGTAGGAAGAAAAATTTGTTTTTTGAAGGAAACATGGGTTTCAGATAACGATAGTTTCTACGTAAAGTTTTTCCAAAATGAAATTAATATTTTGGACCCAAAATCTACCAGTAAAGCTAAATGTCATCAAAATCCACATGGTAAAGTCATGTTACTTTGTAAGACCATAGACTGTACAACTCAATTGGTTTTTTTAACTAGTCATAAGAAACTGCTCAACTTTTTTGAAAACTACTCTATATGGTTATGAAACAATATATGTACAAGCAACGAGTTAAAACTTTTTTCCAAATAAGACCGCTTTTAATCTATCCACTGCTTGTTGGTTCACAGTTTTCTCTATTTGAACAAGCATCTTAATGCTTTGTTACAGACATATTAACAAGATTGTTTACATTGCTTTTTTTGCACCATTATGCCTAAATTTAATGTGATATATTTTTGAAAGGTCAGGGCCAATTAGAAGAAAAAGTAACCTAAGTTTTCTTTAAAAAGGTTTGGAATGTGCTGTAAATATATATGTGACCCTCTTCTAATAAAGGAGTTGGCATATTTTTATACTACCAATGGACCATTGTGGATTTTAAAGATTTTTCGAGTACTGGTAGATTTTGGCGCACTGATAACGAATTTACTTTTCTTTGAAGTATGAATAAAATGAAGTAATATTCATTATAAAGGATAATTTTAAAATTCAATTTAACATCAAGCTACCATTTATATTCACATAATAAGAAAAAAAGAATAAAACTTTTGTTTCTTTTTCCAAGGTTATCATCATATAGATCAAGTAGGAGGAAGGAAACATGGGTTTCAGATAATAATATCTTTGTGCGTAAAGTTTTTCTACATGGAAGTCAATATTTGGGCCTCAGAATGTACCCGTAAAGCTAAAGATCATCAAAATCCGCATGGCAGTGCCAGTAAAAAAATTCCAGAGTTTGAGAAAAGATTGTTAATTTAGGTTTGTGCTGTTCTCATTACAAGCTACCTAGGCAGTTATTTTATATTTAAAATAAAAAATTCCATTTTATTTAAGTTTATGATTGTTCAAAATTGTATTTTCGTAAGCGGGTAGCAAATTCATGAAAACATAAAGCCTAAAAATAGTTTAATCATAAATATGTTAATTGTCGATAATACTCTTCGACTTATACTTAACATCTTTGTATTTACCTTCCTTTTTCCTACTTAATAGCACTAAGAATTAATAAAAATGTGGATTAATTCTAATGCCTCTAACCTCTATATTTATTTATTATAATTCACTATGTCCTAACACTGGAACCTGTGGTGGAAGATAGATCAAAATACAAGAGTTCTAACCACACTACACCACAACTTGTTACGTTCTGGACGCGCGTTTCGCTAACTAAGTTAGCATCATCACCAGATGATATAAACTAAAGTAACTTATCCTAACCGAGACTATTTACAGGTAAATGTGGTCACACTTGGTTGCACCCGACTGCACCGTTGTCAAGTAAACAATAGAGGGGACTATAGGGAATAGGCCCTCTGTCTTTATTTAGTGCTTTCTTACCACATTTAACTATTTCTATACTCTCAAATGCATCCAATAATCTATTATTAGATACATTTTTAATCAACTTAAGATTATTTATTCCTATTCGGTGATTGTTTTCCAAAGCATGTTGGGCAACGCTTGACTTTTCTGTTCTTCCGTATCTTAAATGTGCCATGTGTTCTTTAAAACGAATGTTTATGGAGCGTTTAGTTTGCCCAACATATTTTAGATCGCAGTTATTACAGCTAATTTCATAGATGCCACTCCTCTCCCTCAAGTCGACTTTGTCTTTGGGGTTTCCAAGGAGATTTTTCAAACTATTCTCCGTTTTGTAGGCTACTCTAAAACCTACGTTTTTGAGACCTATTGTTTGAGCTGTTGGATCACCAACGTACAATATTTCAAAATGGTTAGTAGAAGAATTCGGCAAATTAAATATCTCGTATGATAACTTTGAGGTTACTAACTCGTTAGAATTCTTAGATAAAATTAAGAATGTTCACTTAAAAGAAGGTGAAATTTTAATATCTTTTGATGTAAGCTCATTGTTTTCTAGTGTACCCATACCACTAGCTTTAGAGTACCTAAAGGAACTACTTGAAATCAATAATTTGAAGAAAGAAATTATTGATGAGTATTTACTTCTCACAAAATTATGTATGAATCAAAATTTTTTTCAGTACAACAATAAATATTATAAACAACTAGAGGGAACTGCGATGGGCAATTGCTTATTTCCGTTCCTTGCAAATTTCTTTATGGGCAGATTAGAAACCCAATTCAAAAAAGAACTCAAGTATTTCCCAAGGGTGTGGTATAGATACGTAGACGATATATTTGCTATTTTTGATACGTTAGTTAGAAATAACGATAAATTAGAATTTGATATTTATAGGAAATTTACTAATACTGATAGATATATAACATCCGACTCATTTCATTGCCGTCAACATAAAATGGCAGCATTCCATTTCTTAACTCACAGGTTAGTCAATTTTCTACTAAGTAAAGAACGTTTTAACAATGAAATGAACCGGATTAAAAATATAGCTAAAAGTAATGGATATAATGATAATTTTGTACATAAACTAGTAAATAGATATAAGCATAAGAAAATGTTAAAAGATGCCACTACTCTTCAAATACCTGAGGCTTCCAATAAATTCATAGTAATCCCATATGATCCCAGATATACGAGAGGTCTAGAAAAAGTATTTAAAAACGTAGGTTTTAGAGTAGCCTACAAAACGGAGAATAGTTTGAAAAATCTCCTTGGAAACCCCAAAGACAAAGTCGACTTGAGAGAGAGGAGTGGCATCTATGAAATTAGCTGTAATGACTGCGATCTAAAATATGTTGGGCAAACTAAACGCTCCATAAACATTCGTTTTAAAGAACACATGGCACATTTAAGATACGGAAGAACAGAAAAGTCAAGCGTTGCCCAACATGCTTTGGAAAACAATCACCGAATAGGAATAAATAATCTTAAGTTGATTAAAAATGTATCTAATAATAGATTATTGGATGCATTTGAGAGTATAGAAATAGTTAAATGTGGTAAGAAAGCACTAAGTAAAGACAGAGGGCCTATTCCCTATAGTCCCCTCTATTGTTTACTTGACAACGGTGCAGTCGGGTGCAACCAAGTGTGACCACATTTACCTATAAATAGTCTCGATTAGGATAAGTTACTTTAGTTTATATCATCTGCTGATGATGCTAACTTGGTTAGCGAAACGCGCGTCCAGAACGTAACAAGTTGTGGTGTAGTGTGGTTAGAACTCTTGTATTTTGATAATTCACTATTTTAAATATTCTTCTTCAAACAGCATTATTATGCGATCTCACTTACTAAATAACAAGTAAATGGTTAAGAATATTTGATAAAGGTTTTTTTAATAATTTTATCGGTCGCTAAAGTATAGTTTGGTGTTAATTTAACAATATAGTTAAATTATCTATATTTATGGTCACTGTAATAAAGGCCTAACTCATGTTGAAAAATACAGGTTTAGGTACTCCCACAAAAAAAATATATATATGTATATATATATATATATATATATATATATATATATATATATATATATATATATATATATATTAAAATTTTTATAACGGGACGATCGTCAAAAAGCTCACATCCACATAAGATCACATTCTTCTTACTTTTTATGAATTTTACAATATATAGCCGAAATCGTCATTTCAGAAACGCGTCCAAATTCTTATTTTAAAGTTCAATACCCGTTGGTTTGATTACCTTTGTCGTTTTAAATAAGTAAAAAAAGCAATGCGTTCATTAAATAGTGTATATTGCATAAGTTATATTATAAATCTCCCAGATCATATCGGAAACCACACACTTGAGTTCAAATTTCCCGCAAAAATAGACCTTCAGATCCCCTCCTTTATACATTTTAGTACAGTGAGTAGTGTTGTTCATCAAAACATGTCGGTAAGTTTATGCAAATTGTTATATTTTTTCTTTAATATAGATCAATTCGGAAACGGTTTGGCTTAATTAGATGGCATATTTAAATGCAGTTGCTATTTTTTTCTTAATAAAACAGGTGTTCAGTAAGCTAACCTCAAAATTAGATGTCTCTCGATCGATAATGAAGATCACTGTAAATCATTTTGTGAAATATCATCATCTCGGAAACATCATTTTGGAAACAGTTGTACCGTAGCTAAAATGTTTCCGGGTTGACGTCTAGTTTCCGGAATGACGTATGTGAGACGTGTTATGATTTATTTTTGTTTGGAATACAGATATTTTAAAGGCCATATTAAATTTAATGATTCGTTCGTGTTTGGAATGTACCATATTATGCTTTCTTTTGTAAATAGTTTTATACGGATTTTTATTTATAAATTATTTCAGAATTCGATGGACCCTAAAAAAGTATTGGAACTAAGAATCAAGCTCAAAAAGGATCGCGCAGTCGCTTATCAAAAAAATGAGAAATTTAAGAGAGAAAAAGAAGAAGAGAAAAAAGAAAAAAGAAGACTAAGTAGAAACAATAAGGAAAAGTTATTTCCGAATAGTAAAATGCCATTAGAAAATAATAAGAACGGATTATTGGTTACTGAAGAAAAACTTTCACCGCAAAATTCAGGCATCAACGAGTATGACAACAATAATAAACAACAAAAAATACGCAATATGGTGTTGGAAGAAGATAGCATTCATATAGAATCTACAGATAAAGATCGAAGTAATAACTCAGAAAAAAAGAACACAGAAACGACCCATGCTAGCAGGGCCGTTTTTAGGGGTGTGCACGGTGTGCCGGCACAAAGGCGGCTAAATTATTGGGGCGGCCGCAGGCCGCCCGCCTAAATCACAAATTTAGCCATTTGATTACAAAAATATACCTATATTTTTGTTTTCAAAATAAAGAAAAATTAAATTACATTTTGTTAGGCTTTTAAGATAAAACATTCATAAGAAATTTATTACCGGTCATTTCTTTTTTTGCTGTGCATGATTTGCCGAAATTACAATAGAACTATTCATAGTAGCGTTCCTTGGAAAAGCAATAAAAATGATAGATAAGGGCGGCCGCCTTTCAATGCAAAAATGTTTGTTTATACTTCATAATTGGTATGTGTACAGTATATAGTTTTATATAGCTCTATATACTGTAGAATGGGACAGTTTTTAAATGTTTTGTTTTCCTTTTTAGTATTCGATTAACTAGCGAGAGTTTAACAGTGATATAAAGTGTTTGTTGTTTAGTTATTTTTTTCTACATTTTGCAAAAGTGAAATTTCAAAAGAAACAAATTTTCGTAATTTAAAAAGGTAAGTTCTTCGGATAGATATTACTTTACTTAATATTACCATCTAAATCCGCATCTTACGTTTTGGATTTAATATTAAACATGTGAAAAAAATTTTATTTTTAGCTTGAGATCTAAAAGTGGTTTATTGTTAATTTTATGTCTAGATTAATTTTCTATATTTCAAGTTTTAAAAAATGTATACTAATACTAATTTACTTATCTAATAAAAATATAATAATTATATTTATTTTTTGGGTCATTTTAAAAACAAAATCTGATGCTAGATTACAATTTTACTTATTATTTATAAAAAATTCCATTTGGTGCGAACTTAATTGGGGATACTATAAAATTATATCTTCGCAGATTCAGAACTATTACATAAACTAAATTTTCTAACTTTAATTACCTTTCAATTTTATTTCCAGATGTCCGATAGAAAAACAAAACGTTTATCTGGACCTCAATATAAAAAAAGAAAATTAGAAAAGGAAGAAAACAAAAAAAAATTAAGAGGATCTTTGCAAAAATATTTAGTTCCATCAACATCGTCACAGGGTACAGATACAATTGAGGATGAAAAAAAAAACACCCTGAATCAAATACAGAAATAGATAATGAAGAAAAGATGCTCTTAACCGATGATAATCCTAACTTAAACGAAGTTATCCCTGAAACTAATGATGATTTTGATGTCAGCGACCCATTCACCTGGCCGGATATTTTACAAAATCAAGTTATTGAGCAAATAGTACAAAACGATTTTCAGCATATAGAAAAAAAATTTCCTTCTGATGAATCGGGAAGGAAATTTTCTTCAACTCAATATTTTCGAATTTTGCCAAATGGTGAAAAAATTAAAAGAGCTTGGTTGGTATACTCTTGTAGAGCAAATAGCATTTTTTGTCTTTGTTGTAAAATATTTTGTAAGGAAGTGTTTAAGTTAAATAGCAAAATGGGGTATTCTGATTGGCGACATCTTTCACATATTTTATCCAAGCATGAATCTTCTGTACATCACTTGCAAGCTAATCAAAAATGGGTTGAGTTAAAAATGTCATTAAATAAAAAATTAACTATTGACAAAGAACGGCAAAATTATTTTGAACTTGAAAGAGAACGCTGGCGCTCTATCTTAAAAAGAGTTATTGCAATTATTCAATTTTTAGCTGGACAATCATTGGCATTTCGTGGAAAAAGTTCCGTCTTATACGAACAAAATAATGGCAATTTTTTAAAAGCTGTTGAAATGGTGGCAAAATTTGACCCAGTGTTATCCGATCATCTAAAAAAAATTACAAAGACCCAAGAATCAAAAAGTAAAATAACTCACTATTTGGGAATTCATTTTCAAAACGAAATAATTACTTTGCTAGCAAAAAATATTTACCATCATTTTACGACACTCTTAAAAAAATCCAAATATTTTTCCATAATTTTAGATTCTACTCCAGATGCAAGTCATACAGAGCAAATTACATTTGTAGTCAGATATGTAGACTGTAACGAAGAAAATGTTGTCATAAAAGAGTGTTTTTTGGGTTTTTTTCCTATTTTATATACAACTGGGGAAGGGATTTTTAACCTATTGGTTAATGATATTTTGCCTAAGTTTGAATTAGATATTAGGGATATAAGAGGTCAGGGCTATGATAATGGGACCAATATGTCCGGAAAACATATCGGACTTCAACAAAGGGTAAAAAATGTTAATTCCAGGGCTATATTTGTTCCTTGCACCGCTCACACACTAAATCTAGTAATAAATGATTCCGCTAAAATCTCCCACGAAACAATACATTTTTTTAACATCGTGCAGGAACTGTATGTATTCTTTTCTTCTTCTCCTTTTCGTTGGGATGTTTTAAAAAAAAATGTTAGTAATTTAAATCTTACATCGGTAAGTGACACCCGATGGGAAAGCAGAGTTAAAGCGCTTAGACCACTTCGGAATCAACTAGGAAATATTTGTAAAGCTTTGGTTGAGCTTTCAGAAGATGTTACAAGAGACTCAAAAACAAAACTAAGTGCCAATTCATTATTAGAAAAAATAAAATCATTTACTTTTATCTGTAGCTCAGTCATATGGTACGAGTTATTAGTTAAAATTGATGTAGTCAGTAAATTATTGCAAAAAATTAATATTGATCTGACTCAGTGTGTCACATCATTAAAACATGTACTTAACTTTATTAACGAAATGCGATCGGACCAAAGTTTTAACACTTACATAGAAATTTTATCCAATTTAGCAAATGAAATTGATGTGGAACCAGATTTTCCAGAAGTTCGTATAAGGCGGAAAAAATCCCAATTTAGTTATGAAAGTACAGACAATGTATTAACTAACGAACGAGAGAAATTTAAAATAAATTTTTATTATACTGTTATTGACCGAGCTAGAATATCAGTAGAAGAAAGGTTTAATTCTCTTTCGTATTGCAGTAATATTTTTAACTTTTTAACACGGTTTCATGATGTGATATCGGATGATTTAAAACAAAAATGCGTTGAACTTGAAATCGCATTAACCGAAGACGAATCGAGGGATATAAGTGGCGTAGAACTATTTGAAGAAATTGTTACATTTAAATCTCTAACAGATCAAATCAAACCTATTGATATTCTAAAATTTATTTATAGTAATAATTTGGTCTCATCTTTTCCTAATTTATGTATAAGCTTGAGAATTTTTTTAACAATACCAGTAACGGTTGCATCTGGTGAACGGTCATTCTCAAAATTAAAAATAATAAAAAACTATTTAAGATCTTCTATGTCACAGGAAAGGCTTACAAATTTAGGTATAATTGCCATTGAAAATGAAATTTGTGAAAATTTAGACCATAATAAAATAATAGACGAGTTCGCAAGTACAAAAGCCAGAAAAATATTTTTGAAATGAAGAGGTTGTTTTTTTATTGGGACTTGCTTAGTTTTATACTTAGATACAATATAAAAGATACCAATTTTTGTTTGTTTGGCTTTTATATTATTTGATATTTAAATAATTAATAGTTTAAACATTTGTATTTTGTTTTATGTTGTTTATTGTTTCGTTTAATAGATTATTACCTTATGTTATGATACAATGTTACTTGTTAATGTATACGTAAGAACTTAAATATATTTTTTTGTTCAATAAATATTTTTTTTTTGTTATAAAAGGGCGGCCGTTTTATTTCTGCACAAAGGCGGCCGAGGGGCTACGAACGGCCCTGCATGCTAGTATTTTAAATAAGAACGAAAGAAATACCGAAGAATACCTAAAGTTAAAAAACACTTACGCAAATAATCAAACCAAAGTAAATAAAATTATAAAAAATGCCCTAAAAACAAAACCGACAAAAAAATACAAAAGGCAGAAGTGCAAGAAAAGAGTACAATACGAGTTCAAAATTTTAGAGCTAAAATGACCGATGAAAAGTTAGAGGAAAAACGGTACGGTACCCGATGGAGTTAAGAGACGGCTTGTTTTGGAAGCATTGCAATCGCAATTAAAAAAAAACGTACAACGACTGAAAACACAAAATGAAAAACAAGTTGCCGCTAAATTAATCAGTGGTAAAATATTGAAGAAATATAATGCTGTAGGGGATTTTTCGGATATTGTTTCGTACAAAATGTCGCGCAAGGTAACTAACCTAACCTAACCTAACCCTGCAATATATTGCCGTTTAATCAGTATTACAGGAAAAAAAGAAACAGGGAGAAACTGAAAGAATTCAAATATCCGTTAAAGAGTTCCGGGAAAAAGATTGCTGTTCTAAAATGTGTCCCGGCAAAAATGTCTGAAAAGGCAAAATCAAGAAACAAAAACGGCTTCTACTGGATTCCCTAAAAAATTTACACAAAAAGTATATTGACAATGGAGGTCTTCACATCTCAGAGACAACCTTCTTAAAGTACAAGCCATTTTGTATAGTTCGAGCCACACATAAAGATAGAAATACTTGTGCTTGTATTAAATACGAAAATATATCTTTTATTATTTCAAGCTTGCAAAAGGCGAATCTGATAAACGAAGAAATTCTAGGGAACCAATAAAAGACCTAGTATGTGACACAAAAAAAATTAATTGTATGTTTAGGCGTTGCCTTAACTGCAAAGAAAAAGTCTGCAATGTAAAGCATGAAGCTAAAGGTAACCTGCAGGAAGAAATAAGGAACTATCAGTGGGAAAGTAAATCTGAAAAGAGATATATCAAAGAAATTAAAAAACAATCAAAAGAACAGTAAATATTTAAAAGACCCCTAGTGTAAAACAAATATTTGAAGTTTTGAATAAACAAGCTATCGATTTTCTCAAATACGTTTTTATCTTGGAAAACCAAATGCTACAATTACAAAAAAAGAAACAGTCACTTAAAACGGATGAAATAATAATTCAGGTCGACTTCTTTGAAAATTACATAGCCAAATATTCTACAGAAATACAGACAATGCATTTCGAAACATCCAAAAAACAAATTTCGTTACACACTGGAGTTTATTATTTTCGAGAAAATTCAACAAATTTAGTTAAAAGTAAATGCTTCTGTTCCGTAAGTGACAATCTAGATCACCAGTGTCACGCAGTTTGGGCGCACCTAGATAAACTTGGTAAATATTTCCACTCAATATCCGGCAGTCTCTAAGTTACATTTTTTTCTCAGATGGTCCAACCTCACAATATAAAAACCGGTTTAATATTTTCTTTTTAATTTCTAAGATACCCAAATATTTTAAAAATATACAGGAAATTAGCTGGAATTAAAGAGCAAATGACCACGGCAAGGGTCCGATGGACGGTGTCGGAGGTGCTTTGAAAAGAAAAGCAGATTCCTTGGTACTATCTGGCAAAGATATATCGTCAGCAATCTTTCGTCAAGAATGTGTCACAAAAAAGTTCTATTGAAATCTGGGAGGTCAGCAGTGAACTTATATAAACAACAAAGAAAAAGATGCCTAAAAAATGTGTTGGTATCCCTAATATAATGTCTCTTCACCAAATAACTTGGTCCAAGAAAAACCCAGATTTATTGTTCCTGATTCAGACTACCTGGTTTTCATGAGAAATGGGAACTAAATGTTTGCATTTTAGTCAAAAGCACCCTTTGGTACAAATTAAAGCAAAAAATAACTTTAAGGAAGAGAAGTCTTGCCATCGTGATAAAGTCAAAGTAGAATCTCCGAACATTCGGCTCCATGAGATAGTATCCTTTTTATTAAAACATTATTTTTTTATATTTTAAAAAAAGTTTTTCCTTAATCAATATGCTAGATTTCCAAACACAAAAATCAGTGAACATAATTTCGCAAGTTATCATACCACTAACAAAGTTTTGTCACGAGAAACTCAAATCTGGCTTATGCTTTATTTGCATGTTCAGTATCTCTGCAATAGTCGGAGGTGTCAAATGTGGCAATTGCAGTAGAACATACCACATTCATTGTATTTTAAAGGACGCCCAGCAGAATGTTTGCGAACTATTTTTATGTAAATCATGTAAAACAAAAAAAGACCTAAAGTAGCGATTTTTCCATATTTCATAATTATCAACTTTTTTATAATATACGCTTACATAACCCTGTTTTTTTTGTATTCATATTTAAAATTAAAGGACAATGTGTATTTTCATTTTAAAAATTAATTTAATATAATAGGCGTCATGTCGGCAACATTGCCGTTATTTCGGAAACAGATTTATGTATTTTGACAGTAACAAGAAACCGCATATAAAAGAGTCATCCGCTACTATAAATTTTAACCTGACATCCCTAGAACATAACACAGAAGAATATTTTTAAGTTAAAGCCTTGCAGTTGGAAAAAATCTGAATTATAACACCCTTTATGAAAAAAAAAACTAATTCACAATAGTAAAATGCAAGATTTTTTACTAAATCTTAAAACATTAGCAAATTTCATTCATGTTTTTAAACAGTGTGTTTTGCCTTACTACTTCTCCATAATTATTAGACAAGAAAATCCATTTTTGCACAAATTCTTTATGATAATTAGAAGGTTTCCGAAATGACGATTTTCTGAAGTTAACTATTAAAACAGGGCTAACATATTATTTAATTTTGTAAAATTTTCACGGCTACTGCTAGTTTAGATTTTGAGATATAAATCACTCACTCAGAACAGCGGCAAATATGATTAAAACAAAAATTATTTTTTAATTGGGCTTAGATGGTATTGTCTGGAAATATTTTGGTATGCATATAAGATAGCAAAACAAATTATGTATATATATATATATATATATATATATATATATATATATATATATATATATATATATATATATATATATATATATATATATATATATATATATATATTTGTTTTGCTATCTTATATGCATACCAAAATATTTCCAGTTCATTCTTATGTAACATTTGATTTTTGTGCAAAATTTGAGGTAAATTGGATAATTTGTTATTTAATTAATAATTTTTTTATATTTCACTAAGTCGCCATGTTGTTCTGGCATATCGAATTTTTACCAGAATATATAGTTCATTCCAATATGTCCTAATTTTTGTCTAAAATTTGAAGGCAATTTAATGAGTAATTTTTAAGCTATAGCCGCCATTTTGTTCCGCCATCTTCAATTAGTACCTTAGTTTAACACCAGTTCATCTCTATACCACAATTATTATTAGTTATGGCACACAATTTGAAATCAGTCCATTAAGTAGTTTTTTCAAGCTGAATTTTTAAATATTTTATGAAGCCGCCATTTTGTTCCGCCATCTTGGAACCATACCAAAATATTACCAGGTCATCTCCATATGTCCGTTAATTTTTGACCATCATTTCATTCTGGTAAGTCGTTTTTTAGCTATGCCGCAAACTGACAGACCGATAGCCAGACAAACTCACAGTCCGAAGGAATCGAGATAACATGTTTTTCGGCATTTAAGGATCCTGAAACGTAAAGATTTGACAGTGATTTAATCATGATTACAATACTTCCCTTTTACGAGGGAAGTAAAAAGATACAGGTTCGAAAGACTATATTTTGAATTGAAATATAGGTGCGTTTAAAGAAATGTCAGCTTTTTTATTTAAACTAAATACCTCTACGTCCAATTTCGTTATTGATTTAAAAATAAAAAACCCTCGTAAAAATTATTAAACCAAATTGAAGTAAAAAATTAATAAAATGTTATTTAGTAATTAACTTTTTGCCAGAAAACTATGCATAGACTAAGCCGATGTTATCTCTTTGTATAATGATTTTTTGTAGGTATTGTCAATCGGCTATAGAATTCTAGTACTTAATATTTTTTTGATGTCAATGCAACAAATTAACGTACTTTTATGTTATATTAATTGATGCTATCTTTACAAAATCCATTTTTTTCTATTCGATATAGCGTCCGCTGTGTTTTTAACCAAACCTACCTCTTCTACCTTTCACGGGGAAAGAATAAATAAAAGCCTAAACTATTTTTTAAATATTTTAATTATATAATAAAAAACTTTTCACAAACTGTATTGTTTCTATGCCTACAAATCTTATAATTAGCTATAAACAAATATATACACACCTTTATTACAATATGGTGATATTGGCATTCTGGACAAACTCTAAGTACCTTCAGATGTCTCAACATCTCAATTTAAAAACCGGAATTGTACTTTTTATTCGCACAACTTAAACGATGACGCATTTAATTTTTTTAACGTAGATATACTCTATATAAACGCCCAAGAAACATTTTAATTTTTATGGAAATCTTCAGGAAACTGATAAAACCTTTTCATAAAACTCATAAAACCTGTTGAAAAAAAACCTTGTTAAAAGATCCTTCAGGAAGTTGTTAAGTACGTCTTAAAGCTAAAAAGGCCCTATCTTAAGAGATCTTTAAGTACATTTTTTAAACAAGTCATACCCGCAACTATTTTTTTTATTAAAATGAATGTTTACTAAAAAAAGTTAAAAAGTCATTAACGAAAATTTTTAACAATATTATATAAAATTCTTAATTTATTCAAAATGGACACTGTACCATGTTTGATACAAATAAATGGATACAAATAAAATCAGAGTGGAGGAGCAACGGACTTTTCCTATTATAATACAAATTGTGTTAAGTTTTACTTTACTTGCTAAATAGAAAAATTTACTAGGAAGAAATTTCCTGATAAAGGCAATTTACCTATTTTTTCAAACTACATTTCAAAAAACCCCTATAATTTCTTAAAAGTTTTGTAATAAGTAAGCTCTATTTTACCTATTGCTAAAAATAACTGAGATTTTAGTAGTTTTTACTCTTCGATAAAACATCATGTATCCAAGGTGTTTGAATAATAATCTTTTATGAATACACCGTGTTGTCGTTGATCGTTAAAGTTAGCGTTAAAAGAAGTCGAGTTTTTGTATTAAAGTAAAATATATTCACTAACGAGGTTTAAGATCCAAAAGAATTAGTTCCAAAGTAACAGACTAACAAATGAATTAAAATTATTTTAAGTGCTTTTTATTTTTAAAGTTAAGGGTTAAGTTTGGGATAATCCCCTTTGTTGTGTTTTGTTACATTATTTTTGAGTTTATTTGTTTATTTTTTTAATATTCTATTTTGAGTCTAAATGCTTTTTTTTCGTTAAAAATAAACTTAAAATATCGTTTTTAAGACTATTTGGTCCTAATTTTTGCAATGATAGGACCGTAGTTCCTTAATGAGTATAAATATACTTTATCTATTTCATAATAAAACTGTCTTTAAACCTATTACTCTCATTTGAGACGTAATATTTTACTTTGCTAAGCCGATATTAGATGTCGCAGTTCCTGAGCGTGATATAATATTTCTAAATTTGAAGGGGCAGATTCAGTTAAATGATGTTGGACCAATATGTGTAATATTTAAAGGTTTATATGAATACTTTTCAATTTTCTTTTGAAATTGTGTATATATTTAAATATGATTCAAGAAAATTTGTTTTACAGGAAAAATCCGTGGCGTGCCTGAAACCGAGACCGCGTTATAAAACCATGAACTTAATATAATTAAATACACGGTTAACAAGGCTTGTGAATAAGATTTTGAATGTTTATCGAGGCAAACCTATTATTAATATAATAAAATATTTACGAAGTGTGTTTGCAAGGTATATTTATTATTTATACGTCTTAAAACCCATAGTAACAATAAATCTATGAAGTAAGTTTTATATTTTTCTTATCAAATTTCTTATTTTTATCAAGAAATGTTAAAACCCATAATTAATAATAAACTTAGGAAGTTTATTTCAAGATTTGATATAATTATGAGAAGATTAATGAATTCTCTCTAGTCTCTAGTAGGTATACGCATAAACACAAGATAAAACCTAAATGCCTCGATATAAGAATTCTTAAAACCTATTAAATTTAATAGAATACCCAAGAAAAGAAAGGTTTACGTGGTGTTTATGTAGCTCATAAAGTTAGATTGAGAATAAAGACAGAGCTAAGGAGTTTTATAATAAATGTGGTACAGATACTTTGAAGCCAAGTTTTTAAATAAATATTGATTTGAAGTAAAAGTTTTTGTTTTCAGGATATTAATAAAACCACAGGATTTTATCAACGAAACTGAAACCAAGATTGTAAACGGAATACGGCCTAGATATACTTGTGAGAAGATTTATGAATTCTCTTTAGTGTCTAGTATACGCATAAATACAAGATAAAACCTAAATGCCTCGGCATAAGAATTCTTAAAACCTGTTAAATTTAATAGAATACCCAAGAAAAGAAAGGTTTAACGTGGTGTTTATGTAGCTCAAAAAGTTAGATTGAGAATAAAAACAGAGTTAAGGAGCTTTTTAATAAATATCGTATAGATATTTTGGAGCCAATTTTTTCAATAAATATTGATTTGAAGTAAAGTTTTCCTTTCCAGGATATTAATAAAACCATAGGATTTTATCAACTCCATCATAATACTACTTTTAAGCAAGCTTAAATCCTATTTGGTTTTATCATGTTTCTTGGGCTTGTATTTTATATGAATATTTTAAATATTTTAAAATTTCTTAATAATCGACACAGGGTGTTTCAAAAGTTCGGGTCCCTGATTGATCACGTTTCTGCTCAAACCGCTTGACGTAAAAAGCTGCATTTTGGCATACAGGTTGATAGTAGTGTGTAGGGGTTCTATAAGAAAAAAAATTTAAAAACTAAAATTTCAAGGGGGTGAAATCGCCCCTTAAATATTACAATATTTGTTATTTAAAAAACGGTTTTTCGTAAAAACGCTTACACTCCGGTATTTTATTTGATTATTTTCATATTTTAAAATTTTCTAAAAATTTATCCAAGGTGTTTTAAAAAATCGGACAAATGATTAATCACGATTCTGCTCAAACCGCTGGACGTAAAGAGCTGAATTTTGGCATACAGGTTGATTGTAGGATGTGAAGAATCGATAAGATGATTTTTCAAAAATTTCAAGGGGATAAAACCGTTTTATTTAAAAAACAGTTAGTTTTTCAAAAAAAAAACGCTTGAACAGGTATATTTTATTTTATTTTTTACATATTTTTTAAAAATGTATACAGGGTGTTTCAAAAATCTCCCAAGCCCCTGAAAATTGAAAGAAAATGCAACAAAAAATGTAGTATAAAGAGGTATTTAAGTACCTCTTTATATCCCTTTCCTTATCGCTATACGCCAACGAAGTCGCGAGTATTCGCTGGTATTTATATAAAATGGGTGCTTTTTTACGTTTCGTTTGCAAAATTTGCAATTACATTTTTGGCACTTATGAACTGAAATGAAGTTTTTTACAGGGTGTTTCAAAAATCTCCCAAGCCCCTGAAAATTAAAAGAAAATGCAACAAAAAATGTGGTATAAAGAGGTATTTAAGTACCTCTTTATATCCCTTTCCTTATCGCTATACGCCAACGAAGTCGCGAGTACTCGCTGGTATTTATATAAAATGGGTGCTTTTTTACGTTTTGTTTGCAAAATTTGCAATTACATTTTTGGCACTTATGAACTGAAATGAAGTTAGTGAATTACCTTGCATTCAAACCTACAATTCAAACGCACATAGAAGCTAAATATGTTTTATTCTGTTTTGAGATATAGATTACAAGTAGGTACCTGCAAGAAAAAATTAATGTTTTTTTCTCAAGACACTTGACGCTTTTATTTTTTAATGTCCTCTATACCAAAGCAAAATTATTATTTTTTCGAATGCCTCCGTTTTAAAAATTAAAATCCAAGTATTTTCAATAAAATATAGAAACAAAATTCTATATCTTAACAAATAGTCAACCACTCGTTCAAATAAAAAAATATTGTAAATCAACATATATTTACATTGGCTCCTATTAAACCGCTAAACATTTTAATCGCCCTCATCACCAGTTCCACCTTTACTGATGATCGAATCTATACTGAATTTTTGATTTTGAGTTTCTGAAGTCACAGTACTCGAAGTAGACGATGCGCCATTGTTTGCAGCTGAATTGGTTCCTCCTGAATTAGACCCCAAGTTATGCGTAAGGCTATGCCTCCTGAGGTCGCAATTCCTTCTGAATACTTTTCCGCAAGCGGAACAATTGTAGGGTTTGATGTCTGTATGGGTCAGAAGGTGAGTTTTCAAGTTGGATCGTTGATTAAAAGATCTAGAACATACTGGACATTTGTGGGGAGATTCCTCCATGTGGAGAATCTTGTGGACGGCCAGTGTTCTGGATTGACAGAAGCCTTTCCCGCATTCCTGGCATTTAAACGGTTTCTCTTTGGAGTGGATATATCTGAAAAAGAAGAAAATATTTAGACAATAGTAATTAGGCAAGTCTTTAAAATATATGAATTTATAGGATACAAAAGAGAATCTTATGGTTTAAAACTAAAAAAAAGGTCATATAGTATATGCTGCTTGACAGTGGAACATTCCCTGAAACTTTCTTTTATTATTTTTTTTTCTTATCTTCACTAATAAAAGATCCTTTACACATATCGTAGAAAACTGTTAGCTTTGAAATGCTCGATAGCACTTCCTTAAAGAAGAGTTAATTTTTAAGAAGATTTAAAAAATGTTTATTAAAATTTAATAATGAAATAAAAAATGTCATTTTAACCAACCACGAATATTTCAAAAATTTAAATAGAATGGTAGTGTTCCTGTTAAGCTGTGAGCAGTTTAATTTATGAGGGCGTTTCAACAAAGACTAGGGCTGAATTTTTTACGGCCCAGTGGAATGAGCTACATACCGCCAAAAATCAGAAAATATCATCCAAGGAGGCTTCTTTCATTTTGCGAAATGTCAGTTGTCATAAATTATTTATTTGATTTTGACGCCGCTCTAAAGCTGAGATATTGTTACCGCGCCTCTATGAATCGTGATGGATGAATTGAAAGAACAAAGATATGCGATCAAATTTTGTGTTTGTCTCGGAAAATCAGCAATGGAAACCTTTTCAATGATTAATACGGCTTTTGGGGAATTGTCCTAACTAAGGAAACCATCAATACCTGAGTAGTAATTATTCGCACAGATTCACGTCTGACTATCCCACAACTCTCAAATATTCTTAAAATGTCTGTTGGAAGTGTTTTTACTCTTTTACACAAGCATTTAAATATGTCTAGATTTTGTGCTCGCTGGATTCCGCGTATACTGACATCAGATCAAAAAGCGAATAGGGTAGTGGTTTATGAATACTGGGAACAATACGTTGAAGAAGAAGGCGAAGAGTGGTGGAAGACCATTATTACTGCGGATGAAACTTGGGTGTATTGTTATGATCCGGAGATGAAGCAACAGAGTAGGCAGTGGGTAGAAAAAGAAGGACCACCTCCAAAAAAGCACGTGTGCAAAAATCTGCCGCTAAAGCTATGTTCATAACATTTTTTAATCACAAAGACATGGTGTATACGCACATGGTCCCACATGGTAGTACATTAACTGTCAGTTATTATAACCAAGTTTTGTTCCAGTTGATGAAGGAGCACATCCCCAAAAAACGACCTGAGCTGATTGGAAAGTGGAAACTTCCTCATGATAACGCTCGCCCTTGCGTAGCGAATTACAGAGTTTTTAAACATTAAAAATATCAGGTCTGTACCGCATCCTCCATATAGTCCTGACATAGCCCCATGCGACTTCTGTCTGTTTCCTCAAGCAAAAAAAAGACCGGCGACGATTTCAAACAGAATTGGATGCTGTTAAGGCTTTAGAGTCATGTCTTTGAACAATGGCAGCACCGTTGGGATAAGGTTATTGCATTACAGGGGGACTACATAGAGCGTGATAAAATTATTGTCGTTTAAGATTAATAAATAAAGTTTTGGTAGTACTAATCCTAGTCTTTGTTGAAAGACCCTCATAATAGGACCGCTTGTAGTCAAAATTGCAGATTTTTGACAGGGTTCTGCAGACCTGCAAAGTAAATCCGTTATCACGAATGAAAAATCTATAATACAACCCAACAAAATTTGTGTCTATAATTGCTTGACATCATTCAGTGTGAATCTTAGGGAGTGAAAAATTATGTCTTGTGCAATAAAGGTTTAAAAGTAATAACAAATTCTTCTTAAGTAATCAAAACCGTTTCATTCTATATTTACTTTTTTTACTGGCTATTGTTTTCGAATTCAATTAACACACAATTATAATTGTGTTATGGCGTAGATATTTTTTTCCAATTAACTTGTGAATCGTTCAACTTGTCTTGAAATGTATTACGCAATTTAAAGTAGTTTAGAGGGCCTGACTTCCCCAACGAGCCATTAAGTGAAGCCCTATGGGCTAAGACTAAGTGCTCGCCGAATCTATATAATTTCGTGCCGTAACCCTCGACTCGCGAACGTTTCCAATCACTAAATATTAGAAGAGATCTTTTAGTTAAAAGATGAATATTAAATTTGACTGTTAATCTTTGGCGTTGAAATTTGCAACAGGTTAGCATGAAATCAAGTTTCTAGGAGTAAGCATACGCTTTAATAGAAAACAAACTTATTCCTACAAAAACCTGAACAACTAAATCAAAGAAAAAACACTAAGTATTATTTTAATCTAAAAGCAGTTTTAAACCTATTAACTTATACAGCAAGAGGAACATTTTTTGCTTTTTGATATACTTGTATGTACGGGGTGATATTATGATACCCACCTACAGGGTTATTTATTACAAAGATAGAGAAAAAGTGTAAATAGGAAATGTGTAGGGTAAGAAATGCGTTTTTTTTAATGGAATTTCCCGTATATTGTTTATTTTTATGAAAGACAATTCTCTACTGATTTTAAAAATTTATAATTTGATTATATTGGCGTAAAGCGTTTATTAATTATTTTCCACTAACTGCAATATTACTTGCCATATAAGGTAAGATTATAATATAATGCAAAACTTATTATAGTTAAACCAAAATAATTGAAAAACTGGTTGGGCCAAAGTAATCAAACTATATATTTTTGAAATCAGAAAAAAAGAACATTCATAAAAATTATAAATATACAGGGTGTTTCATTTAAAAAAACGTATTTCGTTATATTTTTCAGGGCATATACATAGGTATATCATAGTTTAAAAAAAACCCTAAGGTTTTTATATTTACACTTTTTTTTCTATATATTTGCTTATTACTAAACACATCAACAATCATTGGCGGAAACAATATAAACAGCAAAATATTTATGTAACGAATAACTAAAATATTTTTTTTGGGACGAATTGTTGCCGTTGTCAGAGGTTAATATAGGTTAATAAAGGTTAATATAGCCGCCATAGAAAAATATATGCATCGGGGGATAGCCGCAAATTATATTTGGCAAAAGTCTGCGGTCTCAACTCTCGTCTGCCGGCTTCCTCACACACTTGGCAACAATGCGCGTTAACTTCTCCGATGGATGCAGGCTTTTTTAAGTCTGCATCTATTTGGGGAGCTAGAAAGTTGCCGTGTCTTGTTCGATCTACTGCATAGCTATATTGATCTATTGTGATACATACTTTTTGAGGTAGATGCTTATTAGTTATATTAATTAATTAGGTACCTAACGCTTAATTGAGATTATTTGCTATCTCAATAGAATAACATCTCATGCCGAAATAAGAAAATACCGAATAAAATAACATATAATTGTTCACTTGTGACGACGAGTTTAAAACCCTAATTAATACGAGGGATGGTCGATTACTCGGCAGCCATAACATACGTAGGAATATTAAACCAATATAAAAACATTCTTAAAGAATTGATGTTTAGTCATTTTAGCCTCGGTTCATCTTAAACTCGACTGGTGGTTAAATTTTTCAACGAGTTCTTCATCTAAAATAACTTTTTTAATAATTTTAACATTAATTTCAAACTGGAGTTTTAAAAATTGTAACGTCCTATTTTAACATTTTATTATAATAGTTTTTAGTGTGTCAATCCATGTTTTATAGTTTTGTATTTATTGTAGGCCAATAATATCCTTTTGAAAAAGCTCTCTATGAAGCGCGAAACGTTATGGAAATAAATAATTCTTTTAAGAAAATAAACCAGTACCCAAGAATTTTTAACAAAAAATATTAGACATGGTTTAAGAAAACGCAACAAAACAAAAAAAAAAAATATATATATATATATATATATATATATATATATATATATATATATATATATATATATATATATATATATATATATATATATATATATATATATATATATATCCATACATACACACATACACCTATACATACATATATACATATACATACACATACACAGCCACATTTATATAATTTAAAAACTAACACAGTTAAAATACTTAATATGATATAAATAAACGAGTATTTCAATAGAACGAAGATAGTAAATTACAAGAAAAAATAATAAACACAAAACAGCGAATTCAGTTGAGGCTACTTGCAAGTTTTTTTGATTAATTTTAATTCCTTTGGACATTTTTAGATTACACAGAATTATTACATTTCTTTTTACTCTATTGTTGGTACGAAATCCTAAATGTTATTAACCCAGTAAATTCAAAATTGGGAGGTTCTCCACAGTAACATAAATAGTGTTAAAAATCAACCCAAAAAACAAACGAGAATAATTTAGGTGCAGGAATACGATGCCGCTAAGAAGATCGAAGGTTATAATTTATAATATTATTATTTTTTTGTTTATTATTTGGCCGTTAGGGGGCGTAAAAGCAACACAAAAGTATAAATACCAATTTTCACTTAAATTTCCCTAATTGAGATACGTTGAAAATATAAGCATTATATTTTTCAACCAATTAGGCACTTTTTGCTTGAGACTATTTTTCTTTATTTTCAAAGATAAAATGGTGGGGGAAGGTCAGACATTTTACTTTCAAATGTTGATATCTCTGAGAACCGATTTTATTCAACTTGGTATCGAAAAAAGAGCTTTTTTTGCTCTACTCTAGGAACCATAATCTGTACCGTAATGACTTTGTTACTGGTCACTAGAAGGCGTATAATGCTGTTTTTCTCAAACAAAAAATCAAATGGTATACTATTACTTTTATATCATAATTTATTTGGTAGTTATAAGTCAAATAAAAATCCACATCCGCATTTAAATTAAGAAAGTTGATGATGATATTTTCAATCCGAAACGTCGGATTGGAAAATGAACCTTGTCGTTTTGTAGAGGAGAAAAAGTGACAATGGTAAAGTAGAAATTATTTTCATATCTCATTTCAATTAATCCTGAAATTTTAGGAAAACCAAAAAAACTAGAATAAAATAAGGCTCCAATAAACACTTTAGTAATCTGGCATAATCTCAATAAAATAGCTAAAGCTAGGACGAGGCAGGGCAGGAGTCGGTTTGAGCAAAAAGACTAAACCGAGTTCTACCTTGCTTCAGTGAAACAACAAAAAAAAATGACAAAATGAAGTACAATTAACAATAAACTAACAACAAATATATTTAAAATTACTGAAAACTACTTTCGCAAATTTTCATTATCAATACAAAGTTGCGATCTTTCCTGTATCGACTGGACTGTAGCCTCTTTTGCTATATTGGGAGGAAATGGAGGCTGAATTCCAATCGACACAACATGTATTGCAACTTTGTATTGACAATGACGGCTGACATTTTGAGCATTTGCGAAAGTAGTTTGCACTAATTTTAAATATATTTGTTGTAAGTATATTGTTAATTGTCAGCTCATTTTGACGTTTTTTTGTTGTTTCTCTGAAGCAAGGTAGAATTGGGTTTAATCTTTTTGCCAAAACCGAGTCCTGCCCTGTCTTGCTCTAACTTTAGCTATTATATTGCAAAGCTTATGTGATTATGAGGCTAATATTTAGTACTCTTTCTTTTGTTCGTTTGTTAAGTTTTGTTCTTTACAGTTATGCAAGATTACTAACGTTTCTATTGGAGCCGTGTTTTTATATAGTTTTTTGGTTTCCCCAAAATTTTAGAATTAATCGAAATGAGAGATGAAAATAATTTCCACTGTGCTATGGCCACTTTTTCTTCTCTCCACGTGCATAGCAAAAAAAGCACTTTTTTTCGACACCAACTTGAATAAAATCGGTTCTTCCAAAACAGAAATATCAACATTTGAAAATAGAAACATTTCTACCTTCCCCACTTTATTTTTGAAAATAGTCTCACGTAATTGGCTGAATAATACATTGCTTATATTTTCAACATACCTCTATTTGGGAAATTGGGATTTACACTTTTGTGTTGTTGTTACGCCCTCCAGCGACCAACTTTCGAACTTGAAAATAATTTACAGCGTTTTCTCTTGACCGATTTACTTATAAATATTGTTTCCTTAAGTTCTCGAGCTACAGCCTTAATTATTGAACCACCCTGTATGTGTGTGTATATATATGCATGTATAATACATTCCTGTTTTCTAGTTATACAGTTACCTTTTAACATAACTATTAACATATCATTTGTATTTTAGCCCTGATGATGGCACAATTTGGTGCCGAAACGTTGGATTCTTAATAAAAGTTTATAAAATGTGCCCAAGAAAGTTGTTATTGTTCCATTTGATGAATTCAAATTAGTGGGCGATAAAACCAACCATAAATAAAAGATCTTTAGCTAACTTTTATAGGTTGGCTTGAAAAGTTTTGCTCAAAAATGTTGGTATGATTCTTTCCTACAATGGTGGTAGAATATTAACCACATTTTTTGCGGGTGATATTTCATAATCTGAAACGTTATGGCTACGCATATATAAAAATCTTATTCTCGATTACGTATGTTCAAGTTATAGATGATTTTATTAGAAAAACGTGTAAGAATGTGAATAGTACTAGTTAAGAAATTATACACCATGGAAAGTACTGTTTAAATGTCAAAGTTTCTCGACATTTCAACGGTTATATTTTCAAACGGAATGAATCGTTTCGAGCAATAAAACCTGTTAATTTTCAACTTTAACCTCTTGTATCGCTTCATCCCATAATTATAGATTTTATTTCTCACAATAGGCTATTCAAGAGATATTTTACGAGAGTTGTAATATAACAATGCTACGTTTATAGCGCTAATGACTCTATTAGTTTAAATTTAAATCATTAGGTATTAGTTGTTAGTCGAAAAATTATGACGAATATCTTCTTTGTTTTAGATATACGTTATGGCTTTATGCCTGAACGAAAGATGAAATTATTATATTTAAAACTTAAGAGGCGATAAAGAATACTTTTTTAGAAAAATCAGTGGCGGCTCGGGGTGAAAAAGTAAGTGAAGTGCAAATGAAGGAAGAAAATATCGCAATAATTTTTTTCCAGAATTTTTTTTATATGTGGAAGGGGTAGAATATGTTTTTACGACTTATCTAAATTTTGTATACTAAATTAATTCTCCTATCCTTCGTAGCAGCAAGTCAATGAACAAATACAGCCTGCGGCGCAATTTTCTTTTTTTTTTGAAGGTCATTTAGATAGCCAGACATCACACTTGCGCCATCGTAACATTGCCCTATTAAACTGTAAGAAAGCGTCCATATTCTCTAAGAGACCAACTTTCAAATGACTAAACTAGAAATAAGACACAAAGTCTCGGTCTCAGTCAAAAAGAGTATAATGCGGTTACACGTGTTTCGCCTTTTCAGGCATCATCAGACCTACAATTAATATAACAATCAAAAACTATCACTATAAATATACAAAATTCAAACAAACCTTCGACATTAACTAAAATCACAAGAACAAATCAAAATGTAACTATAGTATAACTATAACGTCACATGTTAAAATAGACACTGTGATGAGGTTAAGAAACTAAGGTATTGACACGCGCAGATAAAAGTTGAATGAAATAAAAGACAAAAAAAATATATAAATAAAAAATATAAAAAAAAAGGTTATTGATATACCCAAGAATTGAACCCGAGCCTCCAGGCGTGACACACCGAGATACTGACCACCACTCTACCAGCAGGTCTAACGAAAAGTTTATACATTATCTTCCTGCCGATTAATATTAGTGCCAAGATTATTAAAAATTAGTTGAGGTTCGAAATTGAAGACATCATTAACACAATGTAAAACTGGGCTTCTTTTAGCCCTTGTAATTTCCATCTTCTCTAACAAATCCAGTTTTTTACTCTTTGGACACTAGTGTAGTATCTTTACATTGTTTGGTATAGAAAAATGGTGTCCAGTTGTTAGCAAGTGGTTAGCAAAAGCCGACTTTGTCTTAGTGATATCAGTGTTTTTATATTTATCGAAAAGGCTAACATGTTCCCGGACCCTAGTGGAAATCCTTCTCCCTGATTGTCCGATATATACAGCAGAACAGTCTCCACAGCCCAATGAGTACACCCCTGATTTTGAGAGATGTTCAGTCTTATCTTTGGTCATTACTAGATGTCTCTTAATTTCATAATTTTATTTCAATGCAGGTGGCGAAGTTTTTCAAACATTTAGATGTCTCAATTGCTTTTAAAACAGTAAACTCACTTAAGAGACATCTAGTAATGACCAAAGATAAGACTGAACATCTCTCAAAATCAGGGGTGTACTCATTGGGCTGTAGAGATTGTTCTGCTGTATATATCGGACAATCAGGGAGAAGGATTTCCACTAGGGTCCGGGAACATTTTAGCCTTTTCGATAAATATAAAAACACTGATATCACTGAGACAAAGTCGGCTTTTGCTAACCACTTGCTAACAACTGGACACCATTTTTCTATACCAAACAATGTAAAGATACTACACGAGTGTCCAAAGAGTAAAAAACTGGATTTGTTAGAGAAGATGGAAATTACAAGGGCTAAAAGAAGCCCAGTTTTACATTGTGTTAATGATGTCTTCAATTTCGAACCTCAACCAATTTTTAATAATCTTGGCACTAATATTAATCGGCAATAAGATAATGTATAAACTTTTCGTTAGACCTGCTGGTAGAGTGGTGGTCAGTATCTCGGTGTGTTACGCCGGAGGCTCGGGTTCAATTCTTGGGTATATCAATAACCTTTTTTTTATATTTTTTATTTATATATTTTTTTTTTGTCTTTTATTTCATTCAACTTTTATCCGCGCGTGTCAATACCTTAGTTTCTTAACCTCATCTCAGTGTGTATTTTAACATGTGACGTTATAGTTGTTTGATTTGTTCTTGTGATTTTAGTTAATGTCGAAGGTTTGTTTGAATTTTGTATATTTATAGTGATAGTTTTTGATTGTTATATTAATTGTAGGTCTGATGATGCCTGAAAAGGCGAAACACGTGTAACCGCATTATACTCTTTTTGACTGAGACCGAGGCTTTGTGTCTTATTTCTAGTTTAGTCATTGCCCTATTAATTTATGTTTACAGTCAAATTGGTCCAAAATTTGATCCAATAGAGAATACAAATTCTCCGACGTTCTATCGGAGTTGACATTATAAAATCCTAAGAATCTCTCGACTACTGAACCTTCTGAATTAACGTATCTTAAAATCATCCAGCACTGGGAGTTTTGAGTAATATCAGTGTTGTCATCCACGTGCACAGAAAAAAACTGTGTGTTCATTATTTCATTTTTTACATGATCATTTAAATAATCAGAAATGTATTCAATTATTTCGTTTTGAATAGTTTTGAAGTCACCAGTAAAAACATTTTTATTTTTTTCGTGATGATCTTTTAGTTCTTGGGAACTTCTCGATATTAATAAACCTAAAAGCTTTTTAAAATTCCCCCTATTTATTGACTCGCTGCTCTCATCATGGCCGCGAAAGACTAACCTTGTTTGTCTCTATTTAATCGTTTTCGTTAAAATGTGTTTTATATAGTTTAGCATTTTCTTTTAAAGTGTCAGCTATATTGCTTTGATTTTTTACAAATGTTTTTAGCATTAATTCGCATTTTAAATGCTCCGCCGACTCTTCATGTTTATGTAAAGACCTTCATATATTTAACATACCAGCAAATCCTTCTTTATTCCACACTGAATATTTATTGGAAATTAGTAAACCAGGCCAGCAAAACAATTATTGTAATATTCGACTACTACATAACCATTTGTACGCCGAAAACCAGGATGACGATTAAAACTCTTATCTTGTTTCTTCCATCGATTAAATGGAGTTTCCAACAAAATGCAAACCACATCCGTGATCGGATTCATCAATAATGTAAATTAATAAACCCGACACCAAATAAAGTTGTATCAAAAACATAAAAAGCGAAACCCGAGAAAATAAAAGTAAACAATCACCCCACACTGAAGGACACGTGGGTGTAGTGTACTGCGTTAGCAATTTACCGCGAGCGTTGTATGGCGCTGGTTAGCATTATTCTTCCATGTGCTCGACGTCATCACGGACGCGTTGTCATGGCAACGTAGTAGGAAAATCGTAAACTAAACATAGCACCTCCAGCAAAGTCGAAGCGGTTTGCGCCACTGTTATAATTGTTATAATAAAGTTCGATTGAAAGTTTTAAAAAGACATGCCGTCAACGGTCAAGTAAAATATTTATTCAAGATATACAGTTTATTTTTTGCCAATTAGGTGAATAAATGAATATAAAAACTTAAATTTTGGTGAAGTAGCACTTCACCTACTTGTAATACTTAGAAACAAAATAAATTCTTATTTACTATTTATTATTCCCTTCTTTATAGTTTAGATTTTTTCGTGTGCTCGCAGTAGAAAATTAAAAATATATAATACATTGTCCTTCTGAAGACCATTTGCATGAAATGAAATGCAATGAAAATTGAAAAACCTTGCACTAGTTGTTCTCAATGTCTTCTATCATCTCAAAGAGTACGTATTATAAAGAAAGGACGGTCGAAAAAAGGAGACTAAAATTAGACAAAGGTAGGTAAGTAATCAGTTTAACGGGATAACTTCGCAAACATTCGTGTCACCGAGGATTCTGACATGCTGGCTCGTTATAACCTACAAAATCAATCGCGTTCCTCCGCACAGTGGTTTGAAATATTTTTTTGTTTTTGTCACTGGAAAGAACAAAAAAGTATTTTTGATTTCTAGCTTTGTTATATCGTTGTTTTGATGTAAGAGAGTACGATGAGGCTAAAACTTTAATAAACGATGAAACAATTTAAGTGATCTTCCATAGGATCACAATTAACAATTAAATAGATCTAGCTCTAAATTATTTATCGTTATTATTGGTAATAAAAATAAAATACAGTTTAAAAGAACCCCACTAAATATAACTTAAATAATTTAAAGTGTTAATTTTTGACAGGTAAGAAGCTTGGGCTTACTATTAGAAAATCCACTTAGATTTAAAGAACCCGTAAAAAACGATTTCAAAACACTTAATCTTTCTCTTAAAATGTTATATAATAGTAGATATGTATTAAATCAAAAGCTCAGATTAAATTTGTGTGGATCACTTGTTTTGTCACAATTATTTTTGGATTTCTTTTATGGATTTTGCATTGATCAAGGGAGTAGAGGCCGTATTAAGAAGGTGCAAAATAGTTTACTATATATTTACAGAATTAGAAGGTTCAACATAGATTTAAGAAGAAATTTACGTATTTACAGTGTTCTAATTAAAGCTGTTCCCCATTACTATTCGGGAACTTCTAATGTTTCGAATAGAGATGTCCATGAAGTCAATATAAGACAGAATCGGAATCTAACTATGCCGCACAGTGTTCGGATTCCTGTATTTACGAGCTCATTTGGGCGAAAACTTAACTTCTCAGATTATCACGAAAACATGTTATCAGTAAAGCTAGATAGTTATTTGACTTAAGTCAGAACCTCTCGACGTATTCCTGGTTGCGTAATCGCCTAGCGACAGCATCAAGTAGGCGAAACGGAAAAGATGCGATTGTTACAATCTGTCACCGTCATAGTTTGTTCATTTTGACGTTAATATTATACATCTTTAAGTGATTGTTTCGACAAAATCGTTGTGTTATCCTATATCCTGGGTCATTCAAGTAAGTTATAAATATTCTTTTGTAAAAATAGAATGCATTCATAATTTAAAAAATATCAATTTTATAAATCACGACAAAAAAGTCCTTTATTTTTTAAAGTTTTTATTTTGACAGAGTAGGAAAAAATAAGTCCCATTTATACCGTCTTGGTTTATTTTTTTATTTGTTTGATATCCATAATCCTTTGAAATTTCACTAGTCACTAAGTGCGCATAGGTGCGCGGGCGTTATTATCGGTGATTTTTTGTTAATAGGTATCCCAATGGCCGTAACACGATTGCAGCTATTTGAGCTTTTGCTGGACAACCAACTTATCGCTAAAGCAAATACAATAAATGTAAGAAAGAAAATGGTTGACTACGTCACTTCAAGGCTTATAGATCGCCCAGAAGATGATGTTAGGGTTAAAATATCCGTATTTTCCATGCACCTTTTAGGCCGTTGGAAGGCATGCGGCCGAAAAAAGAATAACTTTTTGTCTTCAAACAAGGAATGGCTGCAAAAAGAGCTATTTCAAAGCCACCAACATGTTGAGGTCGAGACACCAGTTAGACCTGGTCCAAGTTTACGTCGAGACTTCGACATTGCGAGCGTAGCAACAAAGAAAAGGCGGACAAAATTGCTAGTTGCGGATCATTCTCCTGGAGAATTAATGTACGCAGCTCGCACTAGCTTTACGAAACAGGGCAAGAGAAATTTGGCAACTGCAATAAAACGAGCAACCACATCCAGCCCTCGATCCCTACGTGCGTTTAAACAAACAAAGGCGCCCAAAAAAATTATACGACCTTACACACCTGCAGAAGCATTGGCATTAATTATTAGCGCGAATCTGTCTACTTATCAATATAAACAAATTAGGTTAGAGGCAAAACAAAGACATTGCGATATATATCCTTCGTATGATAGGGTATTAAATGCTAAAAAAGACTGCTATCCCAAGGATATAAAAATCACCGAAACTATGAGCGAAGTAAAACTTCAAAGCTTACTTGATCACTCTGTCCAAAGACTAACAAAAGTTCAGGATGAAGTGATGACCCGCATTAACGAGTCGGCAAGACTAGAACTAAAATCCAAATGGGGTTTTGACGGGAGTTCTAGTCACTCCACATATAAACAAACATTTCAAGAAGACACAGACGCATCAGATTCAGACATGCTTTTGACATCCATTGTGCCTTTACAATTGACAGCTAACTTCAACGGCTCTGTGGACATCATTTGGCAAAACCCTCGCCCTTCCTCCACCCGTTTCTGTATCCCTATTCGCTTTCAATACATCAAGGAAAGTCATGAAATTATTAGGAAAGAAAGTGCATATATTCAACATCAAATTTCAGAACTTAAACCGACAAGCATAAATATCAGGGGACAGTACTTCAATGTTCACCATGTTTTGATGCAGACAATGTTTGATGGGAAAGTGGCCAATGCCCTGGCCGATAATAAGTCATCGCAATCCTGCTACATATGCCTAGCTACCCCTAATCTGATGAATGACATCAATGCTGTGCTCAGAAGGCCTTGCAAGACAGATGCGTTTTCCTATGGTTTATCGACCTTGCATGCACACATTAGGTTGTTTGAATGTATCCTGCATATATCGTACCGTTTGGAGACCAAAACATGGCGAGTGCAAGCAAACGACAAGGCTGCAGTTGAAGAAAAAAAGCGTACCGTTATCAAACAGTTTCGAAAAAAAACTGGGCTGCTCGTCGATGTTGTCAAGCAAGGACGTGGCACTACAAATGACGGTAATACCGCGAGGCGGTTTTTTAAAGAACCAAAAGTAGCGGCCGAAATCACGGGAGTAGACGAGAATCTAATTGTTAAATTCTCTATAATACTTCAAGCATTAACTTGTGGATATACATTACGAACTGAGTCCTTCCGAAAATATACTCACGATACGGCCAGACTCTTTGTCGATTTGTACCCCTGGTATAAGATGCCTTCAAGTGTCCATAAACTACTTATTCACGGAGTTGACGTTATGGACACACTTTTGCTTCCAATTGGCCAGTTAAGTGAGGAAGCTTTGGAAGCAAGGCACAAAGAATGTCGACGGTATCGGGAACGTAACACGCGGAAAATTGGACGCAAAGAAAATGTCGAGGACCTTCTTCACGCTCTTTTGATATCCTCTGATTTGTTAATTTCAAGTATTAGGCCTCTACCAAGGCGAAAAACAAATCGTCTACCAACAGAGGTTCTTAGCCTTATCGATCCTCCAGAATTGCCTCAGAGCAGCATCATAGAACATGAATCGTCGATGAGCGACTTTAGTGATTAGACAGTGCCTTTTTAGTTTGTAATTTTTTGTAATTTTTACTGCATTTATGAGAATCAGTATTATTTAGGTTAAAAGTAAAAATAAAATTAGGTTTTGAGACAATTTTGACAGTGCCTGGAATGTATAATTTAATTTAAAACTATTAATTAATAACTTTTTAAAGCAAAATACAAGGTCTATCAAATAAATTATAGTTAGTTACTGTTACCTCTGTTTAAATAATTACTTTTCAAAATTTAATCTATTAATGTAATTGAATTGATTTAGAAAAATACTTCAATATTTTTTATGATTTTTGTAATTTTTTTTCTTAAAACTAAAACCCTTTGAACTGTTTTTTTTATTTAAGCTACTGAATATTCCTTGAATTATTTCACAATCAATAAAAATCTCAAAAAATGTTTTTTATTGCGCCAAATAAAACACTGTAAAATTACTGTAATTTGTTTACGATCCGCGACCCTGTATTTACAAATTAAGTTAGCCAATTCAAAATCCAGTTTCAAGCACTTATAACCTATAAAATATGCTCTTTATTTATATAAAATAGCATCTAAATATCATTTAAATTTTTCGAAATGTTTAACCATAACAATGTCCAAAAAATTTCTCGTATGCATTTCAAATGTCCAGCAGTTTATTTTTAAATCCACTTTAATTTGTAAAATTTGGTTCATATCGTCTAAATAACTCCAGTTTTTTAAATTAAAGTCATAATTGGGATATTTTAATAAAAAAATTCTAATGAGCTCGTAATATCGTCATTCCGAACACTGTGTGCCGCATCATCGGAGGGCAATTTTTCAGCGCAGTTGTTCTTTTAATGCAGTTCATTATTATAATTTAATACTTGTAAGTTTTGAATAGAAGTATTTTATCAGTTTGTTTTTAAACTGTGAAATATAGGTTTAGAAATATTTATAATCAACAGCAAAAGTTATGGTACGAGCGGGAATCGAACCAGTACCTTTGGATCATTCGTCCATTGCTCTAACCAATTGCGCTATCGTACAATTCGTTAGAATTTGTACATATTCAAACCTACCAGTATCATAACCATTATTGATCCTGCCCAATACTCTACCCTTATTGTGCGGAGTTCCTGACTGGACGTCAAATCTGACGCCGCGCCATAAGGTTAGAATTTTTGGTATGATCACAATGGTTATAATACTGGTGGGTTTGATATGTACAAGCTCTCACGAATTGCTTGTCAGTGGTACGATAGCGCAATTGGTTAGAACAATGGACGAGTGATCCAGAGGTACTGGTTCGATTCCCGCTCGTACCATAACTTTTGCTGTTGATTATAAATATTTCAAAAAATATACTTGTTAGTTTTCTTAATTTAAGGGGGAACTGCACGCAGTATTATGGATCATTTGCAAGCCTTCCGCCGCTGCAACATTGTGTTAAAACTATAAGAGATAGGGAAAATACATAGTTGGGCGCTAAAGGCGAATTTTTATGAAAAAATCAAATCTACAATTATAAAATAGAAGTAGATTTGTCCATTTTCGACCATTTTTTGACAACTTTTTGACGCAAATGCCGTCGCATATAATTTTTTTTCCACAAAATGGCTCTTTACCACCTTGCATTGATCCTTTGTCTACGTAACTGCAAAATTTGAAATGGTAAATGGTACTCATGCCTTTGTATTTCTGCAGCGCGTGAACCCTTTTGAACCCATTTTTAAACGAAATGTAATTTAAATTGCCTATACATAACACATTTTTTTGAGGTCGGACGTGCAGGAGGTTTTCTCTAATACGTAGGTACCGTTTCATCTTACTTTGAATTTGATTAGACCTTGTTGCTGGTTTTTCACTTTTTGCGTGCAGTTCTCCCTTAAATGTAAATATTTTTAAAGCTAAATACCAAAAGCAGACATAGAATTTACCAAATTTTAATGTATAATTGTTTTTGCTTGGCAAGCTTATACGAGTACAATTGATGTTTATTTATTTATGGCATGTCTGTATTTTCTTTATTGAGTTTCGATGCTGTTTGTATAATATTTTTTTCTACCAAAAGACCCCGCACAGGAACCTGTATAAAATTGTTTCATTGGAATTTCTTCAATTTTTTATGTTTAGTATCCTTTATAAACAAGAAAATGTGAAAGTTTTAAACAATTTCGATGTCTAGTTTTGATCTTATAAATTTTTGAAATACTAATGTTTAGTTAGTACTTGATCTGGTCAGGGGATGGGGGCGAAATAGCTAAGCTAAATGGAAAAAAATTTATTCTCCGTAAATAAATCGCATAAAACGTATTTTTATGGGTTTATGGGTATAGGGATTATTCCAATTGTAACCTACTTGATAATATATTTACTTTGCAATTACACAGAGGGAAAAAGAAAGGGGATAAAAATTGAAAGTTTCGTTAAAGGTCGAGCAGGTAATATATCATTTTGTGGGGTATCGGGTATATATATAATTCAATTTTAAAACTTATTTGATTTTGAGGGGTTGAAGTAAATAGATCGACGGAATTGATAAAACAAATTTTTTGTCATCTACGGAAGCTAAAACCTTAAAATATGTAAAACATAAGAGACTGATTTTTTCACGGTTACAAATATTTTATTTGGCCGCTATTTTGTTCCGCTATCTTGATTTAGAACCACAGTTTTATATACCACAATAAGTTATGGCATACAATTTGAGATCAGGTAGTTTTTTCAGGCTGGATTTTTAAATATTTTATTAAGTAGCCATTTTGTTCCGCCATCTTGTATTTATACAAGAAATTTACCGGTTGATTTCTACATAATACTTGATTTTTGTACAAAATTTGAGATAAGTTGATGGTTTTTTAATAATTTTTTTAACATTTTACTAGGACGCCATTCTATTTTGCCATATTGAATTTTTACCAAAATATTGCCAGGTCATCCATATATCACTCTTAATTTTTGACTAAAATTTGAGGTTGATCTGATGAGTAGTTTTTAGGCTATGCCGTGAACTGACATACAGACAGTAAAACCTGAAAATATGTAAAACCTGAGAGATTGGTTGTTTCACGATTACAAATATTTTATTTGGCTATTATTTTGTTCCGCCATCTTGAATTCGAACCACAGTTTTATTCGTTCATCTTTATACCACAATTAGTTATGGCACACAATTTGAAATCAGTCTGTTAAGTTGCTTCAGTCGCGTGCTTTAAGTGAGGGCGGAAGCTATCGTTGGAGTAGGTTCTTTGTTTGAACGGCTATCCGTGTGTTGTGTAATCGCATGGTGCGATATGGAAGACAATAATACGGACGTGGATATGCAAATACCGTCAACTTCGGCTGTCGCTAATAACGTTGAAAATGTTGGAGAATTTAGTAAGAAGAGTGTGTGTATGACTGAGTGGTGTGTGTCTTAATAATAAAGGGATTTTCAACATTAAACTTCGCTGATAAGCTTCAAATAATTTTCGAAGGAAGGCCTATGAAAAATTTAACCACAAAAATGAAAAACTGTATTAGACATTTTTATCCGGAAAAACAATACGAACAATTTAAATGGCTAACAGGGTATGAAAATATAAGTAAATTATTTTGTTGGCTATGTTTACTCTTTGAAAATGAAAAAGGTCTCTGGAATAAAACTGGTTTTTCCAATTTAAACAATTTCCATAAAGCTGTAAAAAGACACATTACGTCCAAAGCGCATTTGCAGGCCGTCATAAAAAAAAAAGTCTTCGGCAAAACCAGAATTCAACACGCCCTTAATAAACAGTTGGAAATTAGTCCCGCCAACACAATGAACTAGTCGATAAAAATAGGCAAATATTAAGAAGACTTTTCGATGTTGTTTGTTTTCTCGGAGAGCACGATTTGGGATTTAGAGGTCATGACGAAACAAGGGTTTCTTCAAATAGAGGAAATTTTCAAGATTTACTTAGTTTAATGGCTAAATATGATGACTGCTTAAAAAATCATTTAGAGCAGTCTAGCGTTCTTCGCGGAACGTCGAATCGAATCCAGAATGATTTAATTTCCGCTGTTGCAACGATTATTCTAAAAATAATTAAGCAGGAGATTGGCGAGGTGCGTTTCATTGCTATTGTTCTGGACGAAACAACTGATATCACTAATTTTAGCCAATTGTCTCTAGTAATACGCTATGGTAAAACAGACGGAAGTATTCAAGAGCGATTTTTAGGTTTTAAGAATGTGTCCGAAAATCGTACAGCAGATGCATTATATACCGTAGTTTATAACGGTACTAAAGAAATTAATGGAGAGAAAAAATTAGTTGCTCAAAGCTGCGATGGAGCAGCAGCGATGGCAGGACAATTAGGGGGTCTGCAGGCTAAAGTTCGAGAAACTTTCCCAAGTGCTGTGTTTGTCCATTGTTTTGCTCATAAATTAAATTTAGTTTTATTCCAGTTCATCAATCACATTAAAGAGTGTAAAGTATTTTTCGTTACTTTAAGTGGCATGGTTGCTTCTTTTCCAAGTCAACAAAACGTACACAAGCTTTGGACTCCATTGTCCACAAACGATTGTCTAAAGTAGCTCCTACTAGGTGGAACTATAATGGAAGACTTGTGTTAACAGTATCTGAAAATCGTGAATCACTGACTGAACTATTTGAGAATATAATAGAAAATAATGAAAAGTGGGACTCAGAAGCAATAAATAGTTCGAGGGGGTTTTTGAACTGTTTGAAACGGGATTTTAATTTTAATTATTTGTTGAACATATTTTCAGAAATATTTCCATTCTCGGACAATGTTTTTAATATATTACAAACTAAAACAAATGATATTGCTTTTTGCCTAAAAAAGTGGATGATTTTAAGTCCATGTTAAGTCAAAAAAAGAAATAATTTTGACCTATTTTGGGAGAAAACGATGACGTTAAATGTAGAGCCACAAGCCAAGCGTCTTCGAACAGACAAAGTGGGAGATGTTCAAACATCATACAAGCGCCTCTTTTATGAAATAATCGATCAAATTCAGCAACAAGTAAACTATAGATTTAACGGTTTAAATGATTTTAAATTCCTCGAGCTCTGCAATTTTGATGCATTTAAAGAAAAAACTGTTCCAGAAGATGCGTTTAAACCTCTTATTCTTCATTATGGCCAGTTCTTCGACCGAGGGTTACTGCGAGTGATTTACGAAACTGATGACAGCGCTAAAAATAACGCTAAGGATGCAATTTTTAAAAGACAAGGAGCTGGAAGATGCCTATACCGAAGTGTCGAAATTGTGTGAATTAGTATTGACAATACCTGCCACAAGTTCGTCAGTAGAACGCAATTTTTCAACACTTAAACGTATAAAAAATTCCGTGAGAAATTCAAAGGTGCAGGAGAGACTTTCGCAAACATCGCTGTTGTCCATTGAAAATAAACTTCTCCAGAATATGTCGGAGCATCGACGTTTTTATGATGGCGTCATTGACGAATTTGCAAAAAATGATCGAAGAATCGAATTACATTACAAATAGGTAAGTTTCTAAAAATTGCTTCCCTTTCTTAAAATTTCACCGCACGCCTATGAATGAACATTATTGTGTGAATATTTTAAGGAATAAAGATTCAATTATACTGAGTTATTTACATATCTTACACAACGTCGCGTCGTATACATTTAGTGCCTAACTAACCAGACATTCATTTCTCGGACATGTTCTGACCGAAATAAACCAAAACGGCAGATTGTGGTCCTGTAAAATACTGAACGACAGGTATTGGCCCACAGCCAAAAGACCTCGCGATTACAATTTTAAAACACAACCTACTCGACTATTTTTATTTGCTTTTGCACCTGACCTTAGCACACCTGTGCGCTTACATTTCCTGACCTTTTTAGATTTGAAAACGTATTTGCCAGCGGGGGTAATGGACAAAACATGTTAATCATCCAAACGATAGATTGCTGTTCGCGCCAAAATATGTGTGTTTGACCTTTTCGTCCGCCCGTAAGCTACAAACTCGAAAATAACTGCACTGGGGAATAATAGATTCGATCTGCGATATCGACAAGTTTTTTATATATTATTTATTTTATCTACGTCCGTGAGTTAAGAAGCTTTTAACCCACGCACTTTGCGTGAGTTAAGAGCTTCATTACAGCACTCCTTTTTATTACCGCACGCATTTTCACTCTTTTTTTTTTAATTTGAAAAAGCGAAGAAAATTTTTATAAATTATTTTATTAAAAACTATAAAACATGAAAAATTATTTAATATAAATATTAATAGTACAATCTTTGCAATCTTTCAAATAAATTCCTGACGAAGGAGCCACGTTTGCTAAATTTGTAGTCAATACATTGTTTTCATTATTTAAACTGGTCGTCTGATGGCTTTGTTTCCTTTTTTTTTTCGGGTCTCGTCCAAAGTTTCTCCCGTTTCACCCAGAATTTTGGATGCTATTTTTCTTTTATTTTCTGCAGGATTTTCAATGTAGCTTTTCGCAACCGTGTTGGATCGCCAGCCATCATGACGCTTTACTGTTAGAATGCCAGCTCCCGAATCTGCCAATAGGGACGTAGATGATCTTTGGAAGCAATGCCCCGTATATTCTTCTGGTGTTCAAGTTTGAGATACAAAAGCAATTTGTTTTAGCAAGGATCCAAAAGAATTAATACCAACCGGCTGCTTCATACACACACCATTTCAACATTGGATGAGAAACCTTCCATGCTCGATGTTACATGGGCGAAGATTAATGTATTTTCGAACTAGTTGAACCATGTCTATCTCTTGAATGTTCCCAGATGTTACATATAATTCCCTGGCTATTTTCGTTTTCGTTGTCGGTAAAAAAATGAAACCATCGCCCTTCATCCTTGAAATTTTCTAACAACAAATTTGTTGACTCCCATCGCCTGCAAGCTCCTGCAAGCCCAATAACACAGGGTAACAAAATGAAAACGAGAAAATTGGTGCAGGAAATCTAACATCTGATTTTAGATGTTTTTAATGTGCTGATTCCAAAAATGCCACCAGATTTTTTCTATCAGCTCTAATTTTTGAGATACAGGTTACAGGTTAATTGATATTTTTTTCTGATAAAGGACAACAAATAAAGAGATAAATATGTACTTAATCGTCAAAATAGAAATTTCCCACAATCTAATTAACCAAATGGATACCTGGAATTGTCCCTGACCCAATGTTCCTATACTAGGAACTACTCAATACACTGCTCTTAATTACTTTTATACCTGTAATGGCCTATGACCCGATCCTTCTATACCTGCTTGGCTGTACTCGATTTAGTATATTACTGAGTTTTCCCAAGTAAAGTTGTGCTATCATTTTGTGTAAATTTTGGTCGTTTTGTAGTATCAAGACACTAAGCTGAAACAATGGCATCCACAAGCAGACGTACCAATATTACATTTTATCGTAAAAGAGATAAGGATCTGCTGCTTTTTTCGCTCAGAAAAATGACTTGGTATTCTGTAACAACACAAAAGGGCTCTTAGCAAAAATGGGTTTGCCTGAATACACTCCAGATGATTGGCGCCTTTTTATTGACAGTTCAAAACGTAGTTTAAAATGTGTTCTTTTACATAACGGTAACAAATATGGCTCAATTCCTATTGGTCATTCTACCACCATGAAGGAAGAATATGAAACAATTGCATTAGTTTTGAGAAACATTAAATACGAAGAACATCAGTGGGCAATTTGTGTTGATTTAGAAATGGTTAACTTCCCCCTTGGACAGTTGTCACGTAAATTTCCTGTCATGTTTTAATATTGGTTTTAGTTAATACCCGTGGCTTTCTTGATTGATATTCCTCAGATTTTCTTTTGAGGAGGGCGACTAAATTTCTAAATTTGCTGATATCAATATTGACTTTAATAGATATCATTGTTTTTATCATAGAATATAACGCCCAGAGAGATGAAGGCATATAGTTAGTAGATACCTCCCAGAAGTATACAATAAGTACCTTTTCATTCCCATAGTTCTGCACATTCTTCTCTTTGCACAATTTTTGGAATATATTGAAAATACGCTCATATTTTGGCCTTGATTTTTCGGGAAGTAGCCCGTCAATTACCCTGGATGCTTCCTGAGCAATATCCGATGGAATGCTTCTTTCTGAATCTGAATTTTGACGAAAAGAAATTAAAACTGTCAATAAGATGTTACTTAAATAGACATGGCCGTGGTAACAGCTAATAGAAAGGTGTTTTATACTTGATTGAAAGTTTTTGAAAATTTGTTTAATAAAAATATGCGTGTATTTTAACATTCGTGCATCAGACGTAGATAAAATGTTGTACAATACATGTGAGTTAACCCTCGGTAAGATACTTGTGTAGTTACAAAACTCGTGCTACGCACTCATTTTGCAACGTCTGCACGCGTATGTTAATGATGCTGTTAACTCACTTGTACCGCAAAATATCTATTCTCTACGATCTTGAGATAAGAAACAATTACCGCACTGATTTTAAGGTAATGTTGGATATTACCGCACTATCTACTAATATTAAAATTAAAGAAAATACGTTTATTTTTGTTTAAGATACAACATTACAAACAATTTATTGTAAATATAAATTACACAACTATTGCAGTTATTTAAATTAATACCAGATGTACAGGGTGGTCCACTTAAGATACTTCTATACTTTATCTCAATAAATAAGACACTTAGAAAAAAAAGTTAAATACAAAAAGTATTTGACCCTAAGTATATTTTTTATTTATAATATTTTTATGTATACAGGTTATTCCATTGTACCAGGACAGTAACCAACTTTTTTCTTTTTAATGAAATGGTATGAATATTTTTAAAAATTCTAATTCTACGCTTGATTTTGAGTATTTTTTATCTTCATTGCGTACAAAATTTTGAGGAAAATTAACTTTTCTAATTCAAAAACAGGTTTTTGAAAAAATGTGATTTTTTCACACTTGAAAATTAAAATTGTGAATTTTGGTTATGGATCCATGGGAGTGGTTAATACTTAATACTCTGATCTATCAAGAGCGAAAATCTATTATACAGGGTGGTCACAAATGACCATCAAAAAAAATGTTTTTGTAACTAAAAAAACTTAATTTTTTTAAATGGAACACCATGTATTTAGCACTTTTATTGTGTTTAGGATTTAATTCTGCATCATTTCATATATATATAGTTTATATTCCAAAAATTAGTAGTTTAGAAGTTATGACCAATTTTCTATAATAATTCAGGTATTTTTGTTAAAAATCTAACTAAACCTAAATAATTTCCTATTCTAAGTTTTTTTAACATTATAATTAAATTTAACACTAAATCAACAAGTATTACAAGAAAGAAAGTAACTAGTTACTTATTCCAAACATTTTCAACATAACCCCCGCCTTTGGCAATACAAGTAGTATAATATTACGGTTACGGTTTTAATTTTCGCAATAATAGCATTTCTAAACGCGTCTTAATTTTACAAGATATCCATGGAAAAACCAAACTAGTAAAATTGTTGCCTGGACACCAATAAATACACAGTTTTTATTTGACATTTAATTGCCTCTAACTCTTTTTAAAGGAAAAATGGCTTTATACAGTGTCCAAGGGCATTTAAATCGTCATGAATGTTACATAAGAAATAATAAGAGTCCAGCATTAGCCCTGCGGGAGTATCGGTTCTTGTATCCTGCAAGACGGGTACCGTCGAAACATATTTTTTCACGAATTGTTCGTGATCTTTAACGTGGAGTGGTAATCAATAAACAAAAATGGCGGCCAAAAATTGTCCTAACAGAAGAAAAGCAATTAGAAATTCTCCTGTATTTTGAAGAAAACAACGAAAATTCGCAAAGGGATGCATCCCGAGATCTACCGGGAATTAGGAAGACTAGTGTTCAAAGGACTTTAACTGATAATAACTACCATCCGTTCAAATTTTTACCAGTTCAGGAATTATCCCAACAGGACTTTCAAACAAGGCTTTTTTATTGTTCTCTCATGATGGATCACCATTTTAAAACTGACATTTTTAAAAATATTTTATTTACCGATGAGGCAATTTTCAATACGGCCGGCATGTTCAACCGAAAAAATACTCATTACTGGTGTAACTCAAATGAACATCGTGTAAAAGGAAAAAACAGGGTCGGAGAAGTGTTTATGTGTGGTGTGTTATTATCCGTGATCAAATAATAGGTCCAGTATTTTATGACTTTGTTCTGAATGGTGAGAGGTATTTAAATTTGTTGGAGAACGAAATATTTCCGTTAATTGACAATCTGCCGTACGATATTAAAGAAGGGCTTTTTTATTAACAAGATAGTGCTCTATATCACACTGTAGTGCCTGTTAGAAATTGTTTGAATCAACGGTTTCCATTTCGAATTGGTCGGTACGGGACCATAGATTGGTCAGCGAGGAGCCCCGACTTAACACCCCTGGATTTTCTATGGGGCAACCTAAAAAACGAGGTGTATAAAAATAGGTGTAACTCCTTGGGAGAGATGGTCCAAGAAATTGTTATTTATTTCTTAAAATATTTTAACTATTTTAATTGTATACCATAAGTCATAAGAAATCAATGACCTAAGTTCTGCAGTAAAAAAATGTTTATGTTGTAACAACAATCAAATAAACCCGAATTATTATTCTGTTACTTATCAGTATCAGGTTTGTCTCTTTTATATTAATTTTGTATTATTTAAAGCAAAAGCAAATGATTTCAATTGAAGAGACCTAATTATAGTCTAGGAGAAATGTATTTGATATGTTGAGAAATGAAAACTAGAACTAGAAATTGGTAAACCGCAGATAAACAAAAATTCCTAACATATTCAAATATCCTATACATATATTATCTATATTACTTCTAAGAATAACTTTAACGTCATTTTTATAAGATGTTAAGGAAAATTACTTACCTGTGATCCCTTAAATGATCCTGCCTTCTAAAAGCCTTCCCGCAAATATCGCAACTATAGGGCCTTTCGTCCGTATGCGTTCTTTCATGAATCAACAAATTATAACTCTTTGTAAACTGTCTATTGCAGAACTTACATATAAATTGCTTTTTAGGTCTTACAGTTCCTTTTTGTCTACCCAACGCAACGCCATTCGCAAGCTGGGTTAACGACGCCACCGTAGTTACTCCGCCACTGGTTGAAGTGGGCGAGCTTGCGCTTGTATTAACATTTGCATATATATTGTTTATTAATAAAGAAGGGTAGCTAGTGTCCACCGGACTTGACGACAGTGAAAAGTTGTTTAAAGCTTCCTCATGATCCAGAAGTGCTAAGTCTTCCTCAACTTCTTCAGACAATTCTACATCCTCAGTCAAACTGGTGTTGTTAGTATCTTCACTAGTAATTTCTTCGTTGATCTTCGCTGTACTGGTAGCTATTTTAAGAATGTCAATTCTTGGAGGGTTAATATCCGTTTTTGGAGCTGGAGGTGAAGCTGGCCAGTCAGCCTGAAATAGAGAAAATTCATGACTTGCGTTGTTTTTGAAATATACTTTGAACATCTCTGATTTTGTCTATATTGTAAATTTATATTATAATATAATTAATAAAGCAGATTTGTAATAATACATATATTCGGCGAGTCTGTTATACTAACTAAGAGGATTGATGGTCCTTGCTTTTCGCTTGAAAATAAGTTTTTTTGGCTTTCATAGCGTCGCCGTTACGAAATTAATGGGTGAGTTTTGGTACATTTTAGTATACGATGTTAAAAAAAAATTGAGATAAATTGTATAAGTAGTTTTTTAGTAATAATTTTTTTAACATCTCACTAGGCCGCCCTTTTATTTTGCTAGACAGACCCATGGATTGACAGCCTTGGTGTAACTAGGATTTTTGGTTTTGGGGCGGGGGGGCGTCATGGAGAAAAAACCTTTTTATAGTAAATCTCACTTTATTTATATTTCTTTTATAAAAGATGTAGAGTACAGTTATAGTTTCGATGGCAAAATGGAAGTAAGATCTTAATCTACTTCCATCAATCTTTTACTTTTACAGTTACCACATACTTCCTTTGATCCGAGGTTTAGCTAAAACCTGTCATCATTTCAGATCAGAAATTCAAACAGTTCCTCCGATATTATTTTTCTAAATTTGACTGATCGATGGCTTATTTCATTCGCTTTGACTCCCGTATTTTATGTTTTTTTGGGTAAAACAGGTAGGATGGTTAGTATAGAAGACGAATTTTTTTTATCCGTGCCTGGCACCGCGATCTCCGGAGAGGTTCCGTTTCATTTGGAATCGATCACGGCTGGCGGCCCGCGTTGACCTCGTGATTATAAATGGAGGCGAGTTTTTCCTGAGTGTTCCCGATCAAATTCGCATAGGGGCGCATAGGTAAGATACGGCTTACGTTGGCAAAGTTTGGGTCAACAGTCGCGCCGAGGAAACTTAAATATTTTTGACAGTTGATGTATTTAATGGGGATCGTGTGATAGGTTGTGGTTACGATTCCGTATTTTTATAGATTTTATTTTGAAGATTTTACATTTTGTTTGTTGATTTTGTGGTTTAAATTAATATTTTAAAGAAAGGTAGCCACAGTGTTTTAGAATATTAAGACTTTATAATCCGTTTTCAATTATATTGGCGAGCCGAACTTTGAGAAACGACACGAATTTAAGACCAGTAGTCGACCTCTGCCGAAATTTAAAATTCAGCAAACAGGTAAAGACAAAAACAAAGAAGTAAATCGTTACTTTCGTAGAAATATGTACGATTTATAAGGCATTTTATTGTTTCGTGTGCCTGATTTTTTCAGATGACTCTTTCAGCCGTATTCACTAACATAAATCGGGTCTAAAATTTAGACCCCCATATTTAAACCTTTCAAAACAACAATTGTCATCGGTAATTCCTATGAAAACAATACGTTAAAAACATATTGAAAACACAATGCCATTTTTCGTGACAAGTTATTTCTACTTTTAATTTTCAAGTGGTAATATTCTACCTAAATACTTTTAAATAATAGTGGTGCTCCGGCGTGCATTAATTCTTCCCAATTCTATTGTAGATAACTGCATGAAAATTGATACACGTCTTCTATGCATTAAGGAGCATACGGATTTACCCAGGTTAATTACATATGCACGCCACTGGTAGAAATTTCAAAAATTGATTGTTAATAAAAAATGCCCTTTTATGCATAAAAGGCGTGTATCAAATTTCACACAGTTATTTATTTATAATAGCATCAGAATTAGGATTTAAAGAAAATGTTTTTTTAAAACCTTGTATTTCCAAAGTTAAGACTTTTAGGTTCATATTAAACTTTTTTCTTAAAAAGGTCCAATAATCACCCCCCTTTAACATTAGCACGCAATTAGGAAACTCCCTGTATAGTACTTCACAATGACACCCCCTGTATAAAGTAATTTGACAGACGGAGACAAACGGTCACTTTTGGCATACCCGAATAGCTGAAAGTCGAACTGCATAAGTCAAAATTTTGATAAATCTTGTTCAATGGAATCAGTGCTGGCTCCCCTACTATAACTACATTGATGTGTTAAGTTAATAATGGAAAAATATGAGTTCTGTAGTTTTTCAAATATTAATTGCAATATTAGATATTTTTTGACACCCGGTATTGAACACAAAATTAATTATTTTGAAGCATTTATTGATAGCTACTCTATAAACAATTTTACAAAATTTATGAAAAAAAACTAAGCCATTTTTGAGGTTGACGGTTGTGATTCTAATGGTTCGATCCGTTCTAAATCGTTGTCTTCCTCTGAAAATGATGAGGTTTTCTCGTCACTACTTGAAGATCCCAGTGTGATAACTAAATCATTAATAACCCTTTCAATTTTGCCATCTACTTCCCAGTATTTATCTTCAATACAACGAACATGTTTAACATACGATTTCCAATTTTTAGCTGATATTGAGTCAACCGCTTCTAATGTTATTTTATTTAAATCTTTAATTGAAAATTCACAGTGTTGCGCTCTCGAATATATTTCTTTACTCCTGCCCATGCAAGTTCAATAGGGTTGAGGTCGCAGATGTATGGAGGCAGCCTTAAAGGTGTATGGCCGAGGTTACGTAAAAGACCCTCAATTTTATACTTTTTTTCTCTAGGCTTGATACTGATATTTTCTCTATGTTAGATCACATACAAGATTGTTCGATTTAAGCCACGATATCATATGAGCTTTTGTAGAGTACTTAGTTGGCACTTTATCTTCTACGTGAGAATGATAAGACGCATTATCCATTACCACGACTGATTTGGGAGGAATGTTAGGTAGATGCTTCTCGAGCAAGCACTTTTCAAAATTATCCCTATTCATCTGTCCATGATAGTCTCCAATTGTTAGTCCCGAGCGAAAAACTAAAGCAGCACCTGGAACAAATCCGGCTTCTGAACCAGCATGAAATATAATAAAGCGACTACCAGAGCGGGTTCTCTAAACAACACCTGTAACACTTTCACTTTGCCAGCATTTGTTCACTGTCATATCGTTATCTACCCAGATTCGTCTAGATACACAATATTGCGTCTTTCTTGCCTATATTGCCTTACAGTTGATAGATATTTCACCCGTCAGTGAAAAATATTTGAAAACTCAATGAGCAATTTTCGTTTATTTTGGCACTTGCGCCAAACAAAACCATTTGATCGTAAAAGCCGATTTAAGGTTTTATACCCGTACGGAAAATCTATCTTGTTCTTTACAGCACGAAGTAAGGGTTTGCAGATCAGAACCTTCTTCAAGATCGTCAATTTTATCTTTGTATGATAACAGGGGTCTTTTTTACCAGGAGATTTTAAAGGTGAAGTAGAACATGAGCGCTCAATATGTTCTCCTCTTTGAATTTTTCTTACACTACTTTCCGAAACACCAGTGTAAAATGCAGCGCGTTCTGTTCGATTTTGAATTGGAATAGTCAAATTATTATTTTCAGCTTCTCGAGTACAGGCCTCTATAATGCTCGCAATAACTTCACGTGCACCGCTTCGAATTGTTTTTCCTATTTTGCTCGCCATCGTTACTTCGAAATAATAATTCAAATTCAACGCAACGCATTTATATAGAAATGAAAACAGATGCTCGAAATGTATAGACACCACTAGAAATAGCTAGAACCTTCTAGCGGCAAGTGCATGGAGACTCTAGGCACATCCCAATTACAAGTGGACCAGTGCGAAATTTACTAAACCCTCGATTAATTTCCCGTACCGCTTAACTGGCGCACTTTATAGGTGAAGCGGCAAACTATTACAACAAATAAAATAAAAATAAATAATTGTTTGCGTACACAAATTTTACTTTTCCACTTGCTTAAGACTATAGACCTTTATTTTAAGGACCACCCGGTTTTCTTTCGTGTCCCGCACTTTACCAAGGTGAACAGTGAATTAAAAGTTTTCTTAAACCCATCTAAAAGGTAGGACTAACTTTTGGATCTAAATTTGACATTTGCCGGTCTAAAATGACTTTAGAACCTTTTAGTGAATGCGGCCATATTGGAAAATTTAAACCCCTGACAGGTTTAAATGTTTAGTACCGGGTTTAGCGATGGTCTAAATTTAGACCTGAAGGGGGTCTAACTTTGTTTTGTGTATATGTTTTAAGGGGGTTAATACTTAGAATTAGGGTTTAAAATTTAAACTTCTTTAGTGAATACGGCTGTTTGTGGTTTATATGTACTGACCCCCCTGAAAAGTTGACCACGAGCCGCCACTGTTCAAGATTGTTGCTGAATTTGCCAATAATTTGCAAAATTTGACTAAAACGAACCAGAAAAAGGTCGAAACAAAAAATTCAAATTTTTCACGAATACCGTCATCCTTTGGTCGGATATTCAGCCGCTTTCTAAATAACCTCGTCATAATTAGGCCTGAGGGCTTTACAATTGGCATGTTACATGTGAAACTCTGTCCTCGATCGATCTCTATCGCATATATATTTATTGTCAGTGCTTATTTCATAATACAGGAGATTAATCACAAATCCGAGCTCTCCTTTCCTTCTTATCTTTATTTTCATTATTATGGTTATAATACACCACCAAAATATTACAAAAAAATCATTTAAACCACTTCCCGTGTTCCAGCGTTTTTGTGAAAAGTGACTCATACAGAAGATATTAATTTTGCATGTTTCTTTCGAACAATTTTGTATTTAGAGACATTTTCCATTTATACTTATACTTAAATATCATATTTCTAGCCAACGGGCCTAGTCTATATCTTTCGAGGCAACTTTCAAGATCAGTATTCATTTACTATTTTTCTTCATTGTCTAGTAATAATTCGAAAGTGTAGATATGTGGGTCTGTTGTTAGAGCGAAGAGATTTTGATAATTTTTTAGAGAAATAGGCTTTATACCCGAGCAATTATTCAACTCTTAGGAAAAATGCTTTTTTCATAAAAATCTTGAAATAACTGGTAGGTATAGGAGTTGACTTAACAAATTGGCTGCCATGTGAAGCGCCGATGATACACAGATAATTATTATCCCCAGGCGCCGACGAACACCTGTGTTACGTACACAGCATTTATTCCAAATGAATATTAAATTTTTGGTTGCTTACACATTGTGTCTTTAGAATGCGTATTATTTTTTGTCATTACCTCGTGTGTATTATGATCAGTTTGTTGATAGGCGGCTAGTTTTATTTACATTTTTTGAAGTTGTTCTGTGACAATATAAATATAAAATTACTATTTCTGACAACAGAAGAAATTCAAGATAAAGTCGACAATATAGAAAAATGGGAAGATTTTCAAGAATCGTCATCGGAATTCAGTTGTTCGGAGTCCGGTGATAATAATGATAGTCGTGGTTAATCAGACAACAGCCAGGCAAGTAATCATAGTTACGTAGACACAGCAAGCTATATAAATGATGCTGTGGGCGCAATGACAGAGAATATTGTGGAAGAAGAAATAGACTGTAGTCAAAACCCATTAACTCTATAGGTTGCCTAGAGCGATCTTGACCTATCCCAACTCGGTGTGAGCGATCTACGTCACTCGGAGACCGGCTTGCTTGAGCACGGCATTGTCCATATATCTTCTGTGTGCGTTTAATTACATATATTAATCTTTTTTTGTTCAAAATTGAAACTTTTTTGTTACAATAAAATGCAGCCGTCAAGATATAAGTTAGTATAGTTTTAGACTTACGTTAAAATGTACAATTATACATAGTGTCATCTATGTTTAGGAGGAAACTACACATACTCAACCTAAAACCAAACGTTATCTGGCTTGTTCCATGAAATTCTATCGCGCAAAAACACAGATGACGCTATCTGAACATTCTGGAAAGAACTCGAGAAATCACAATCCGTATATAAGCCGTGTTTGATTGAGTTCAGTCGTTCAGTGTTTAGTCAGTTATGAGTCAGTTGCGATAGAGTTTAGAGTTGAGTTGCTCACTTATTGTTACAACACTTAGCAGTACTTATTATAATTTAGTTCGGATACAGTTTTTAACACGTCTCTTTCAAAACCAAGGAAACTTGTAGATGAGCATCGTATCTTTCAAGAAAAGTGGGAATTAGAGTTTGTGAGTAGAGTGGTGAAAGAAAAAATTATTTGTTTGATTTGTAATACTACAGTCGGTGTCCCAAAATTACATAATATAAAACGTCACTATGATATTCATAAAACTATGTTTGACAAGTATACAGGCATGGTCAGAAACGAATAGTTAAGTAAGTTAAAATGAAGCAAGAAAATGAATCTGTCCTTCAAGCGAGCTACGTACTGTCGGAGTTGATCGCGAAACACTCAAAACCATTTGTTGAAGGTGAATTTATAAAAGAGAGCCCCGGGAGCGTGAAGGCATTTCAAAATATATCCTTGTCCCGGAATACTGTCGCTGAAAGAGTTACTGAGTTGGCTGCCAATATAAGTGATCAGATAAAAACAAACTCAGACTCTTTCATTTCATTTTCTATTGCCTGTGACAAAAATACGGATGTGTGTGGTATGGCGCAACTCGCTGTTTTTTTTTCGTGCGGTTGATACAGATATCAATGTGTATGACGAATTACTAGAATTAGTACCATTGCATGATACAACAACTGGGAAGGATATTTTCAATGCTGTTTAAGGACTTCTGCAAAAGTACAATTTAGATTTGTCAAAACTGTGTTCCGTTGGAACAGACGGAGCTCCTTCAATGACTGGAGTAAAAAATGGCTTCGTTAAAATATTACAGACAAAGATCAGAGAAACGGGCAGTGACAAACCAGATTTTCATCATATTCATTGTATAATTCACCAAGAAGTTTTATGCTCAAAAGTGATCTAGATGGAAAGTGTTTTAAGGTCAGTGAAAAAAATTATAAACTTCGTAAAGTCATGAGGCGTTAATCAGCGACAGTTTTCTGCATTTTTACGTGATTTAGAAAGTGAATACACTGGTTTACCATATTATGCAGAGGTGCGATGGCTTTCGTGTTCTATGGTACTCGACCGGTTTTGAAAAGTCAAAGAAGAAATACGCGTTTTCATGGAAACAAAAGGAGAAGATGTCAGCTTATTATGCGATGTACCTTTTTTACAAGATCTTTCATTTATGGTAGATATCAATGTCAATATTTAGAAGTACCTATAAGTGTGAAATTTTCTTTGATGAAAGGAAATAAATCTCCCGCAAGATCACGATTGACGGACGCACACTTGGACGCAGTTTTAAAAGTTATTTCCGCCGATAAATTCGCGCCACAAATAGACAAACTTAATTAAAGACAAAATATGTCAAATATCTGGCAAAAGAATTTAATGTTTGTAGTTTTTTGTAATGTCCTTTTTATAGGAAATTTAATAAACAGACTTGTCCTATAATAGTACTTTTTCTCAAGATTTTCAGTAGTTTGTCTTCTTTAAGATAAGGTTTTGCGGCCCACCTAGTCGATGGTCTTCATGCTTTTGGCCCACCAGTGACTTTGGGTTTGACATGGCTGGTCTATACGGTTCAAATTAGAATACAACGGTTTGCACTTTCCTGATTTAGTTGTTAATAAATTTCTTCTCTATTTCTAACCGGTACCAAGATATCAACCGAGGTCACACTATGGGGACACCTTATCTATATTATAAGTATTTTTCATATTTTATTAACTATAGGTATACTATTCGCAGTAAACAGAATTATTTAACTGTTCAAACATCTTTTTTAATAATAGGAATTGAATCAGCACACAATTTATGCTTAAACGGTAATAAATTAAAAATTCAGCTAATGATTTTTTTCATTTTTTATACAGCTTTTCGTGGGAGTCCACTTCAGAATGGCTTCTTTTTTTACCTTTTTTTTCCTTCGCCAGTTCATTTAAATATTTCATTCTTAAAAATAACTTTTTTTTAAGAACACATATGCGGCATCTAGGTTTATGTTGTTGTGTCTATTTGTAATTATTTTCAATAGTTTTTTTGTCATTTTGGTTCCCTTCCTTGTTAATTCCTTATTAGTATTAATCATTAATTAATTGACACTATAATGTCTTAAAACTTTCACTTGAGGAAGTAAAAAAATACTATGAAAAACACAACTATCGCACCGAAAACGTCAAGCTGAATAAGCAGTAAACTGGCCGCCCTGTCAGATCGGGTCGCCAGTAGACGTCACGACCTCCGCCTCGCACGATACCTGCTCATCGAGGTAACCTATAGAGTTAATAGGCCTTGGACTGTAGTGCCCTTCGCTTTGATATACTATTACATCCTTGACATCATAGTTATGGCGACGAATAGGAATGCAAGTCTTTGCGGCAGCAAAGAAAAATATCTGGTTCAGCTAGAATGAATCGGTGGTTTCGTACAAATAAAAGCTTTTCTTGGTTTAGTATATGTATACGAGCCTAGTAAAGTACCCTAAAATTGCACACTATTGGAGAAAACATCAACTTTACAATAACAATTTTGTGCCGTCTGTTATGAACCGGAATCGATTCCAATTATTTCTAAAGTGTATAACTTCGCAGATAATGAGTCTGCAGATACTAATAAGAGACTTTATAAAGTGAACAATATAATAAAGAAGTTTGAAGTAAAATGTTCCAACGAGGCTGTCTCTCTGATCTTCGGGGTCGTTTTCTACTCAGGCAGTGAATCCCCAATAAGCTCCACCGCTATGGCATTAAACTTTTAAATTATGGGATTCGAAAGCCTATACTTACCGGATGTCGGTCTATACAAGACAGTGAAAAAAGGCTAGCAGAGAAGGTAGTTTTAGATCTAACTCGAGAATTTTTGAATGCGGGCAAAACCATAATCACAGATAATTTTTATACCTCCATACCTCTTGCAAAAATCTACTAGATTTTCAAACTCACCTATTAGGAACAGTTAGAAAAAATAGAAGGGGCATGTCTAAAGATGTTATGGCAGCTATTGAAAAATGGTGAGATATCAGGGAGAGAGAGTCCTATAGATGTTTTGTTTGTAAGTACAAAATATAATTTAGAAGTAAAAGCGACTGGAAAACGTAATAAGAAGGGAGAAGATGTAAAAAAGTCATCTGTCGTAATTGACTAGAATGCCTATAAAGACAGAATAGTTGTTTCCAACCAGATGGCAAGCTATTTTTGGTGTTGGTACCACAAAATAGATTTTGAAATTCTTCTTAAACACAGCTGTCGTAAATTCACTATTATATACAAGCAGTTCAAAATGAAAATATACAAAGTGGGGACGGTAGAGAGAAGCTGATAACGTGTTTGACCCAAGTTGTAAAAGTACAAAACAGAGAAGAATAACACATTCTAGTGAATACAGAAGAAAGAACCAAAGATGGAAGAAAGAAAAGAAACATATTCACATTTTGCTATGAGAGACAAGTGAATGAAGGTCTTTGATATAAAAAAAAAACAAAACTAGTGTGTATTTTGTGTCACAGATGTAATACATATATATGCTTTAAAAGTTTTACTGACAAACATTAGTTTAGTTACTGTTTTATTTTCAATATACATTTATCACCTGTGATATACATAGCCCGAGCTAAAAATACATACTTAGGGAGCCATGTGGATCACAAGGAAATTTTTGTTTAGTTTAGAAAAAACATTTTTGTTTGTTTTAATTTGCGTGTTTTTTAATTAATTAATAATAAAATAAAAATTAACTCACTATTTGATTTTGGCCCCTGAGTAATTACTAGAATTATTTTATGGTGGCAGCCAACATATTAGGGGACGCACTTTGTTAAGACTATGGTGGAAATATCAGCAAGGCCACACGACTTTTGAGTGTTAAATATTCTGAGAACTTTTCGTGTAGCAGTGCGTGGCAGAACCGATATTGATGAAACGAAGAAATGGGGAGGAGCGATTAAAATTGAATTTGAGGCAAATTATTTTATAAAAAGTTCCACTTTTGCTTGGAGCTATGGCAAAAATCCTAATCAATGTTTAATTTAGAAAAAATACTACTAAAAGCATCTTCCAAAATCTATCTATCTACTTTACTTTACCAAAATTAAAAAAAAAATATTTTATGAAAAGATGTTAAAATTTTCAAAATGTTGCCTTTTGTTGTTTTTTTTTTATTATAATTTTTCGGAAATAGTTTTCAGTCAATTTTCCTGAAAACTTGCTATCTTGCAGTTATCGATATCCTGATCAAAATCTTTCATAGTCACAATTCAATCCTGCGCTTAGTTTTTGATAAACAGGTCGTAAAATTAATAATTTCGCCTGTTCCTCATTATATGATTTTTAAAATTTTTGTTTTTAAATACTTAATACGCGTTCAAAATAAGTTAGTTGTTTAGAATATCTGAGATTAGAAGTTACTGTATGTATTAGTAAAAATAAACTCATAGGTTGTAACTGTTTTCCACATTGCGGTAATTTTTGTTACATATTCGACTGCAACTGAACCATTAACACCCTTATTCATTAAAGAGGTTTAAATTTAGACCTGGTTTCAGGGGCGTGCAGTCCATGGAAGCAAGGGAAGCAGTGCTTCCCCAAAAAAAATTACAAAACATCTTCTAAAACGTAATTTTTGAAATAGGAAACCATTAATTTAGTTTATATTAAAAATGCTAAAATATTATCTTAATTATCAAGCCCATAATAAATGCGGCCTTGACTCCGACCCAGCCACAATAGAATATCGAATAGAATCTATGCGGGCCGCTAGCTTCTCTGCAGCCAAGTTCTGTATGCTTGATTTCCTGTGAATCGAGCCAGAGGTTATTGAACTTTCTACCTGCTGTTTGCAATTTTTGCATTTGAGTAGCATGCTTTAAGTAGTGGAGTAGGTTCTTTGTTTGAACGGCTATCCGTGTGTTGTGTGATACGTACTTCGCGTCGTGCATGGTGCGATATGGAAGACAATAATACGGACGTGGATATGCAAATACCTCAACTTCGGCTGTCGGTAATAGCGTTGAAATGGTTGAAGAATTTAGTAAGAAGAATGTGCGTGAATGTGTGGTGTGTGTCTCAATAATAAAGGGATTTTCAACATTAAACTTCGCTGATAAGCTTCAAATAATTTCCAAAGGAAGGGTAAAACCGCCTATGAAAAATTTAACCACAAAAATGAAAAACTGTATTTAAGTAACAATTTAAATGGCTAACAGTTTGTGAAAATATAAGTAAATTATTTTGTTGGCCATGTTTACTTTTTGAAAATGAAAAATGTCTCTGGAATAAAACTGGTTTTTCTGATTTAAATAATTTCCATAAAGCTGTAAAAAGACACATTATGTCCAAAGCGCATTTACAGGCCGTCATAAAAGAAAAAATCTCCGGCAAAACCAGAACTAAACACGCCCTTAATAAACAGTTGGAAATTAGTCACCGCCAGCACAACGAACTAGTCGATAAAAATAGCCAAATATTAAGAAAACTTATCGATGTTGTTTGTTTTATCGGGCCGCATGAATGGGGAATTAGATTCACTTAGTTTAATAGCTAAATATGATGATTGCTTAAAAAATCATTTAGAGCAGTCTAGCGTTTTTCGCGGAACGTTGAATCGAATCCAGAATGATTTAATTTCCTCTGTTGCAATATATAGAAATATATTGCAACAATATAATAGAAAATAATGAAACGTGGGACTCAGAAGCAATAAATAGTTCGAGTGGGTTTTTGGACTGTTTGAAACGAGATTTTAAATATTTGTTGAACATATTTTCAGAAATATTTTCATTCTCGGACAATGTTTTTAATATATTACAAACTAAAACAAATGATATTGCTTTTTGCCTAAAAGTGGATGATTTTAAGTCCATGTTAAGCCAAAAAAGGGATGACTTTGACCTATTTTGGAAGAAAACGAAGATGTTAAAACCTCTTTTATGAAATAATCGATAAAATTCAGCAACAAATAAACTATAGATTTAACGGTTTAAATGATTTTAAATCCCTCGAGCTCTGCGATTTTGACGCATTTAAAAGAAAAACTTTTCCAGAAGATGCATTTAAATCTCTTCTTCTTCATTATCGCCAGTTCTTCGATCGAATGTTACTTCGATCTAAACTAAAAGTAATTTACGAAACTGATGACATTAGCGTAAAAAATAACGCTAAGGAACTAACGCAATTTTTAAAAGACGAGGAGCTGGAAGATGCCTACACCAAAGTGTCGAAATTGTGTGAATTAATATTGACAATACCTGCCACAAGTTCATCAGTAGAACAAAATTTTTCAACACTTAAACGTATAAAAAATTTCGTGACAAATTCAACGGGGCAGGAGAGACTTTCGCATACATCGCTGTTGTCCATTGAAAATAAACTTCTCCAAAATATGTCGGAGCATCGACGTTTTTATGATGACGTCATTGACGAATTTATAAAAAATGATCGAAGAATCGAATTACATTACAAATGGGTGAGTTTCTAAAAATTGCTTACCTTTCTTAAAATTTCACCGCACGCCCCTGCCAGGTCTAATTTGACAGTTATAGGTTTAAGATGACATTTTTAACAATTGAACAAATCATTTTTCTAAATGTCACAATTACAAAATGACAGTGACATAAGCGAAATATAACTGGCGAGCTAAGAGTTTTAAGTACCATGCCAACTAGACCTAGTCTATCTCTTAAACCTTTTTAGTGAATAAGGGGGTAAAATTCTAATTTTTACAAAAACCTCAAATGAGCTAAAACAAACAGTCAGATGTGGCTAATTTTTTAATAAGTTTTATTAAAATTAAATAAAGTTTATAGAATTGTGTGGAAAATATTTGTAAATGGCCGACGTTACCGTGGGCATGCATTTTAATACACGTTTTGTATCAACAGCATATTGCAGCCGGTAAAAATGACATCAATTAATTATAGAACGAACCTTGTTAGTAAATATAGCATATGAATATAACTTTGTAAAAAAAATATACAATGTGATCCATAAAATTATAGACAAACAATGCGACTAATGTATTATAAGATTTCACTTACTTTAATATAATTATGCCTTTTTAAATATTACGATAAAACTTCAATAATAAATCATTATTATACGGGGCGATTCGTACATTTTCTAAAGCTCTAGTAACTAGAGGCCTTATGATGAATACTATAGAGCTCCATTGACTTTATGTTATTCTTCTTTTAACTGTAAAACCAGAATGATTAATGGTCTGCTGAATAAAAACTAAAATCTTGATGTGTTCACTATAGCTACGTCTAAGGTCATGTTACATAAAAAACTGTTTTTTGTTTAATTTCGGAAATTTAAAAGTATCAGAATTTCGCATTAACACTAATTTCCACCCGAAAACATATATTTATATAAAAAGTAAGACAAATATTTATCGAACTACTTGTATATAATATCTTATTACTAGAATTATTGTTTAAAACCAGGTGGAATCTGACGTAATAATTCTCGTATGGTCTGTTCGGCATTTTGTATTATACTACAATTTATATATGTTATTATTTACCTTTCCAATGTTTTATTTTTTTTTGATAATTATAATATACCACTTTTACCGGGTACCTACTTAAATATCCTTGCAGTAAGCCTAAGCTAGATTTTCAAATGATGATTAGGCGAAAAAACGTGTATTAAAATTCATAGCCACGGTAAAGTCAGCTATATACAAATCTTTTCCATACAATTCTTTAGTCTTTATTTAATTTGAATAATCATATTAATTTTTTGTAAAAATTGGAATTTTAGTGTTTTAGGTGCCGTCGAATATGAATCAAAAATGATCACATTGTGAAAAACAGTTACTCGTTGTATGAGTTTATTTTTACTAATACATACAGTAACTTCTAATCTGAGATATTCTAAGCTACTGACTTATTTGAACGCATTATAAGTAAGTATATTATAACAAAAAAATAAATAAAATGCATAAAATAAGGAACAGGTAAAATTCCAACTTTGACTTGTATTTGAACTTGTATGTCGCAAACTAGCCGTAGGATTGAGTTGTACCTACGAAAACTTTTGATCAGGAAAAGACTACAACATATCAAATTTTCGAGATAATTGACATCCATTTGCCATAAGGATTGTGTGTTGTGTCCTTTATTAAATCTGAAAAAGAGACCTTATCTTCTCAGGACCTCTCAGCCTCAAGCTGAACTCTTTGACTACTAAGCTATGAAGATCATGAGCTCAACAGCCAGATACGTCGTAGTTAGTTGTTGAGCTCATGGTCCTAGTGGCTTAGAAGACCCTCCAAAGACAAATTAACTTTTCAATTTCAATACATTTGTCTGGAATGATCATTAAATAATTTTTGGACATTTTATAGTATTGTCAAAATCAATAAAATTACATTTCTAATACTTACAGCATTGGCAGACACGGTCGTAAGCCTTTGTAAAGTTAGATAGCTTTCCAATGCTTGCAAATTCAATGCAGCAGCAGCTGCGCTATTCGCCGGTAACAGCGCTGCCTGTTGTAACGAACTAATCATTGCGTTTTGTAACGTTAAAGCCACGTTATGAATGGATCGTTGCAACAAATTTTCTTGAATTAAAGCTGCATTTGCTGTAGTTCCTTTGGAAGCGCTATCGTTTGAGATGGACTTCGTAGCACTAAGCTGCTGTTGCTTATCTTGAAGCATTTTAGTCTCCGTCGAGGTCTGCATCTTGGTATAATTCAAGGCATGCATATAGAATGAGCCTCTAATATTAGAGTTGCGTTTTCCGACTATTCAAAAAACGATGTTGCCTGTAAAAGAACAAGAATGTTTAAATTAAGTATTATAGCCCCTTTATAATTAAGTAATAAAAAAACAAATAATATATATATATATATATATATATATATATATATATATATATTTTTTTTTTTTTTAAATCAGATTGCTGAATTTATTGTTATATCGATTTTTTAATTGGCACTGATCTTATTTTAATTTAAAATTGATTGAGTAAATAGTTTGGGAAAAACAGTGTTCACAAGCTTTTTTTTTGTTTTTGTAATTTTTTGTGGCCTGAAGCATGTGAAGTGCACTGGCATATTTAGGGGGTGCAAAATAGGCATTACCACGATTTTATAAGTGTGAAGCCAACAGTACTTAAATCAAAACAAGAAAGTTAATAACAGGAAAAAACTATAATATAGTTAAAAATTAAATTATTTCGAATGTTATCTTGGTAATCAGAAAGTCGGTTTGGCTCCTGTTGGTGACTCTTGTGTGGTTTTGTTGTATTAAATTTTAGCGGTAGTTGTACTCGTCTTTCAACTAGTTGACTGTACTGATGAAGTCAGAAACACGTGTTAGCCAAATTCCATGTTGTTTTATCGGTCATCCCAAATAATTCCTTTTTCGACTATATTATAGTTCTTGCCGCGTTAATACCTTTCTTGTTTTGATTTAATTACTCTTGGGTTAAGAGTTTCGCCACAGGAGGCTGTATGCTGCGCCGACGTAACAGAGTATCAAGTCCGGCACAGATTTCGGATATTCTTTTGGTAATCACAAATGTCGGTTTTGCTCCTGCTTGTGACTCTTGTATGGTTTTGTGTTTTAAGTTTCGGCACTAGTTGTACTCGATCATCAATTATTTGACTGTACTGATGAAGACCTTAAGTCAGAAACACGTGTCTACGGTTAGCCAAATTAAATTTTATTTTAGGTATATTCTCAATATTATAGTTCTTGCCGCGTTAATACCTTTCTTTTGTTTTAAATATATAGATATTGGCGAACTGACTAAAATATCAAAGGGCTAATAACGGGAAAAACGTATTTAATCTAAATCTAGCACTGTTCATGTACAGAGAGACCCTAGTAAGCTTATCCTTTACCTTATCGAGAAGTCACGATACAAGTTTAATATTAAAGTTGTTTGGAAAAAAGTGGCTTGTTAAAAGTTTTATATATAAAGAATAATTTATTTACCTGTAGCCATTTTTTTTATTATATAGAACACCCTATATTTTCATCTTTCTTTTTTGACACTTGTAACAAATGCTTTAGTGGTAATTGGCTATAATTAATAAAATATGTTATACTGCATTTATCCTAAACTAGCTATTTACCGCTGCTCTGTACGCGTAGATGAAGAGGTACAGTGGCGCAATCAGGGGGGCTATTGGGCCGCAGACCCCCCAGGACCAAACATTACAAACTTACCTACAAATAAAAAATGACCCAACCAAACAGTTACAAAAACAAAACAATGAACTAATAGACCAATGGGATAAAAAAGGATATATTTCCCCAGATACTGCCAAAAAACTAAAAATAAATAATGCAATTGCACCAAAAATTTACGGATTACCAAAACTCCATAAAGAGGGTATACCTTTACGACCTATAGCATCATGTATTCAGTCCCCTTTAAACTCTTTATCAAAATATTTAAAAAACATTCTATCAAATATTATAAATAAAAACAATTACTATATTAAAGATTCATTTGACTTTAAAAACAAAATTAAAGATATTAAGTTGCCAGATGACCACATACTAATCTCTTTAGACGTTATATCTCTTTATACAAATATTCCTATAAATCTTGCAACTAACATTATCGAAAAAAAGTGGAATGAAATTAAAAAATATACTGATTTGCCGTTAAACGAATTCCTAAAAGCCGTAGAATTAACTCTAAACTCAACATATTTCCTTTACAAGGATGATACCTTTAAAAAACTTGATGGTTGTGCCATGAGTTCAAGTATTTCAAGCGCAATTGCCCAATTAGTTTTAGAGGATTTAGAAGAAACCATAATACCGCAGCTAAATTTTAATTTACCCTTTTTTACCGTTATGTTGATGATAATAGCTATCACGATAAATTGCAATTCACCATCGAAGTCGAAAAACAAAATCAAATAAACTTTTTAGATGTCACCTTACATAAAATAAAGGATACTATCAGAACAGAATGGTACACAAAAAAGACTTGGTCCTCAAGGTATACCAACTATAATTCCCAACATCCACTTTCTCAAAAAAAATCAGTTATTATAGCATTAGCCGATAGGGCAATTCAGCTATCAGATGTCGAGTTTAGGGAAAACTCAATTAATAAAGCCAAACAAGTTCTTTTCGAAAATAAATATCCCCAACAATTAGTAAATAGAGTATTTAAACAAAGAATTAATAAATTTTACAATAAAATGAACAACTCAAAAGCCAACACAAACAAAACTAATAACTATTTAACACTACCATACATAAAAGGTTTATCTGAGCAACTTAAACATGTATTTAACAAATATAATATAAATGTTGCACACAAGGGCTTCCATTTATTAAATCAAAATTTCACTTCTCTAAAAACCAAGACACCTAAAATGTAAAAAAGCAATGTTATATATGAGATCCCGTGTGGAGATTGCGCTGGAGTTTATATTGGACAAACCAGCCAATATTTAGGCTCGAGGCTCTCATAAATATGATAAAAGGAATCCCACTGCCCTTTCTAAACACGAAATCCAAAAAAAACATAAATTTAATTTTAGTGAAACTAAAAAAAAACTAAAAACCGAAAACAACAAACGCAAGCGGGAAGTTTACCAGTCTATTGAAATTAAGAAAAATAAAAACTCAGTAAACGACAAAAAAGATATCAACCTTGTAAGCAAAATTTATTTTGACATTATTTAATTATTTTCTCACATACATTTGAAAAACTTAAAAATAATAATCTTAGACAAAATAAAATTACTTTCTGAACCGCCCGGTAAAAACTTATAAAAAACGTCAAAAAACAAAAAAAAACCATAACATCCTACCTATCATACGTATCTGCTCTTCAGTCAATAACTTTTCGTCGTCCTTCATGTTGCATTGTTAAAAATGTTTGTCCAAATAACGCGATTAGCGTCGTGTCTTTTGTGATTTTAAACACCTTTGGATAATTTAATTACTAATATACGTTTCATGGTAAGTCTGTCTTGTTTTACTAAAGTGTATAGGTTCTCTAATTTAAATTATTTTAGAAAGTATTTTTGAGAAAGGCACGGAGCCATCAGCCGAAACGTCAAATTTAAAATGAATAGATGACTAATAATTTTTGAGAATTGTTTTAATGCTATGAACTTATAACTCAAGAAAAATCTAGTAACTATATATATATATATATATATATATATATATATATATATATAGGATAATAATTTTTTAACGTTTCACTAGGCCGCCATCTTGTTCGGGCATATTGGATTTTTACCATCTTCTTGAATTAGTACTACACTTTTACTAGTTCATCTCTATATCGCAATAAGTTACATATTTTTCGGCATCTACGGGCCCTGAAACATAAATATCTGAAAAAATCTTCAGGATTACAATATTTCCCTTTTACGAAGTAAGAAGAAAAAATCTAGCGAGGCCATGGTATATTACCCTTCTGCCTATTCATACATAAAACCGCCTGTTGATTCAGCCAACCACTAGTGCCATAGCGCACTGTCCCCTAGCAATATAAAGGTCCAAACTATTTATCCCGATGTATTGCTACCATCCATAGACAATATTATATATTTTTTTATTTCCATTGTATCCAGAATCCAGATCTCCGCGTCAAAACCGATCAAGGATGGTCTTTTGAGTTGAGATCATTTAAAAGAAATTCAATAAGTCGTTTTTATACATTGACACATTTCATATTTCTGCAAAATTAAAAGTCAGCTGAGCAAGATTTTTCTTCTCGATTTTTTAAAAAAATTATTTGCCCGCCATTTTGTTTCGCCATCTTAAGCTTGTTCCACATCTTTACCAGTGGATCACTCTGTCACACTTAATTCTTGTACAAAAACAGATATTAATTTAATAAGCAGTATTTTCAGGCTGATTTTTAAATATTTTATTAAGCCATTTCCTTTTACTATCTTGGATTCGTACCAAAATGTTACCAGTTCATGCTAATATAATACTTGATTTTTGTTCAAAATTTGAAGCAAATTGAATAATTAGTTTTTAGTAATAATTTTTTAACATTGTTCCCCCGTATTGGATTTTTACCAAAATATTACCAGGGTATCCCCACATGAACCTTAATTTTTTATCAAAATTTGAAGTCAACAGACATACAGGCAGAATTGATAAAACATATTTTCTGGCATCTAGGGATGCTAAAACGTGAAGATATGTAAAAACCTGACCGCCATTTCATTCGGCCATCTTGAATTAGTACCACAATTTTACTAATTGGCCCCTATACCAGAATTAGTTATGTCACACAATTTGAAATCATTTCATTAAGTAGTTTTTTTCAGGTTGAATTTTTAAATGTTTTATTAAGCCGCCATTTTGTTCCGCCGCCTGGGATTCATGCCAAAATTTTACCAGTTAATTCCAACATAATACTTTGAGGTTTGTGCAAAATTGGAGATGAATTGAGTAAGTAATTTTTTAATAACAATTTTTTTAACAATTTACAAAGCCGCCATTTTGTTTAGCCAGATGGGATTTTTACCAAAATATAACCAGTTCATTCCCATATGACCCTTAGTTTTTGATCAACATTTGAAGTCAATCGGGTAAGTAGTCTTTGAGCTATGCATGCCGCCAACTGACAAACAGACAGACCGACAGACAGACAGACCGACAGACAGACAGATTGACGGACGGAATACATATTTTTTTTGGCATCTAGGGACCTAAAACGTGAAGATATGTAAAACCTGAGAGGGTGATTTTTCCACGATTACAAACATTTTATTTGGCCGCCATTTGGTTCAGCCATTTTGAATTACTTCCACATTTTTACTAGTTGATCCCTATACCACAATTAGTTATAGCAAACAATTTGCAATCAATCCTTCAAGTAGTTTTTTCATACATTATATTAAGCCGCTATTCTGTTCCGCCATCTTGGATGCGTACTAAAATATTACCAGTTAATTCCAACATAATGTTTGATGTTGAAAAATTTTGAAATTTGAGATAAATTGTATAACTAATTTTTTTAATATATATATAGGCCGCCATTTTGTATCGCCACATTGGATTTTCACCAAAATATTACCATGTCATTCCCAAATGACCCTTAATTTTTGACCAACATTTGAAGCCAATCGGGTAAGTAGTTATTTAGTTATGCCACGAACAGACAGACAGATAGACCGACGGAATTGAGGAAACATGTTTTTCGGCATCCAGAGACCCTGAAACGTGGAGATCTGAAACAATTTCGCATGGTGATTCGCGATTACAATACTTCTCTTTTACGAGGAAAGTAGAAACCCATTATATATAACGGAAGATTTCACGGCTTTGGAGTTTTTGGACAATTAAGAAATCATGGTTCTTGGAATTATACTGTGTTATGTTGGAATTATAAATCCGACGTTTCGCCTTCCATTGCACGAGGCATCTTCAGGGACCTTTACTCCACGCGATCTGAATACTGAATGAGCTCGGAGAGAAATGCTTTTATACTTTTTTAATACATTTACTGGATTACAGATTCTTTCATAGAAATGCTTTGCCCATTTCGTAGAAAAACTTAAGATAACTCAATTGAATTCCGACGATATTTTGGTCAGTCTCGATGTAAAATCACTGTACACAAATGTTCCTGTTAACGACTAAATTTCCATTATATCAGATATCTTGGACCATAATAATCTTGATAATAACTTAATAGACTTAGTGAAAGCTTGTCCCAAGTCTACTTATTTTTTTTAAGGAACTTTTTATAAACAAACTTCAGAGGCAGTTATCTCTATTATCTGTGGTAGCGAATATCTTTATGGGGGCCTTTAAGGATAATGCCCTAACATCCACTCAGCTAAAACTAAAACTCTGCTTCAGATATGTAGATTATACCTTTGTTGTTTGGCCTCATGGACTGGATAAGCTCCTTATATTTCTTGACCACCTTAATAAACAACATCATAATATTAAATTTACAATGGAAATCAATCGAATCTAATGGAATGATTCCCTTTCTAGAAGTATTTGTCCAAATGAAGGAAAATGGTACATTAAGACATTCTGTGTATAAAAAACCAACGCATACAAATAGATACTTAAATACAAATTCCCACCACCATCCAGCACAAAAGAAATCGGTTATTAACTTCACTAGTATTTAGAGCCATTTCAATGACTGATCAAGATTCCCTAACATTGGAAACATCGAAACTGACCGAAGCTCTGAGAGGGAATGGTTATTGCACCGAAGAGATTGCGCGTTCAATTAAAAGATATACTAATCCAACTCTGGGCAATGTTCGCGATCCCCGAAAGATATGGTTCTTTTTCAAACAGAAAGAATATATAACATTTATTGCGCCGCCTGTGGAGAAGTGTAGTGGGAGAAACAGGACGCTCAATATCCACTATACTTAAGGAACATGAACGATGTATTTAAAATGAACAAATTGTTTAGTCTGCTGTAGCTGAACACCAGCATACCATTGACCATATTATAAATGTAAAAAAACCAAGGCTCCAAATTAGAGAGTCTATTGAGATTTTTAAACATACAAAAAATTTTGATAAAGAGACGGGTTACGGTCTACATAACCGTGGAAACTAATCTTAACACAGAGTCAAGGATCGGTGAGCACAAGTCGGATATAAAAGCACGCTTGAATCTCTCCGAGCTCATTCAGTGTTCAGATCTCGTGCAGTGAAGATCCCTGAAGATGCCTCGTGCAATCGAAGACGAAACGTCGGATAAAAATTTCCATTTGACGTGGTGTAATTCCAAGAATCTTGATTTTTTAATTGTCTCAATATATTTAGAATATATTTGTTTATTTGTAACTACTGGCATAGAAGCAGTGAAGGGAGGCAAACTTGGTCCTAAAAACACTTAATCGGCGAATCAAAATGAACGCAAGGACCGATGGGAGGGAGTGGATCTTTGTATCTTCTTCCTAAACCACGCTAGGGCAGAACAAAAGAGAACATTCCATGACTCCGGAAACGCCGTAAGTCTCGTGCGAAATCACAGACAAAACGCACCAGGATACTGACTGATTCAAGAATATAAGGAAAATTGAATTTTGGAAAAATTAATATCTAATATCTGTTTAGTTTCCTTTTAGTACAACAGAAATTTTTACTTTTTGGGCAAATCCATTAAAATCTGAGATATGGATGTTTAGAGCAAGTGTTGCCCAGCTGAGTTTTGTCACAGTTAACAATCTTCACGTGCGTCGCGTGTCAGAAACAGGACCATAGCACCAGCAACAGGAATTTATATAGTTATTGACCGTGCTAAAATAACTATAAAGACCATTCTTGATCGGTCTTGATGGAGAGCTGGATTCTGGATACAATGGGCATTGGAACAGGCAGCATAAACTAAATAAAATAAAAAAGGATTTAATAATGTCTATGGATGGTAGGAATATAGGGGATAGATAGTTTGGACCTTTAATAATGCTACGGGACAATGCACTGTGGCACTCGTGGTTGGGTGGATCAACATGCGGTTTTATCTATAAGCAGGCAGAAGGGCAATGTACCATGGCTTTTTCGCTTAATTTTGTATTTCTTTATTATAAAATGTTTACAAGAAAATATATATTATATGTCTCATTTCTTGCAATTTAGAGTTAGATATAAAATTAATTTAATTAAACAAAGGCATTAATTACTAGTGGTCAGTCATACTCTTGTTCCTATTTCGAGCGGTAAATTAAGGCATTTCATTTACAAATTTATTACACTAAGGGTCATCATCCCTATATAAACTTATTCTTTGTATATTTACCGTGGAAACGATTGTTAGGGCAATTGTAACCATGTAAAATATCCATCGAATAAAATTAGAGATTAAAATACCAGCCCTAATTGTATATTTGAAATTGTACTTTCATATTTCATATTTATCACTTCCCTAGGAAAATAGAAGTATTATAATTGAAAAAAATCTCTCCCACACATTTTTTTCAGATCTTTTCAGTTCAGGGTCCCTAGATGCCTAAAAACATGTTTTCTCAATTCCTTCAGTCTGTTCGCATACTTAAATACTACTTTGACTTCAAATTTTGATCAAAAATTGAAAAATCCAATATGGTGAAACTAAATGGCGGCCTAGTAAAACGTTAAAAAATTATTGCTAAAAAACTACTTATCCAACTTATCCCATATTTTGCACTAAGATCAAGTATTATGTAAAAATCGGCTGGTAAAATTTTTGCCGGAATCCAAGATGGCGGAACAAAATGGCAGCTTAATAAAATATTTAAAAATTCAGTTGAAAAAACTACTTATTGAACAGTTTTAAACTGTGTTTCATAACTAATTGTGGTATAGAGAATAACTAGTAAAATTGTGGTACTAATTCAAGATGGAGTAACAAAATGGCGGCTAAACAAAATGTTTGTAATCACATATCTTCACGTTTTAGCCTAGATGCCATAAAATATGTTTTATCAATTCCATCGGTCCGACTGTCGGTCTGTCTATCAATTCTATATAACTTATAGTTATAACTTATAAGGAATCCAAGATGGCGGGACAAAATGGCGGCTTAATAAAATATTTAAAAATTCAGTTGAAAAAACTACTTATTGAACAGTTTTAAACTGTGTTTCATAACTAATTGTGGTATAGAGAATAACTAGTAAAATTGTTGTACTAATTCAAGATGGAGTAACAAAATGGCGGCTAAACAAAATGTTTGTAATCACATATCTTCACGTTTTAGCCTAGATGCCATGAAATATGTTTTATCAATTCCATCGGTCCGACTGTCGGTCTGTCTATCAATTCCATATAACTTATAGTTATAACTTATAAACTACTTCTCAGATTGGTTTCAAATTTTATTCAAAAATTAGAGGGTTATATTGGGATGACCTGGTAATTTTTTGGTAAAAATTCAAAATGCCGGAACAAGACGGCAGGCTAGTGAAACGTTAAAAAATTATAACTAAAAAATTAATTACCACTTTACTACGGAAACGTAGAAGGGCCAACTTTTTTTTTTATTTTTCAATTTTGAGTTTAAAGTCGAAATTTAACAAAATTCTGAGTTCAAAGTCGGAATTTAACAAAATTCTGAGTTGAAAGTCGGAATTTAACAAAATTCTGAATTCAAAGTCGGAATTTAATAAAATTCTGAGTTTAAAGTAAGAATTTAACTAAATTCTTAGTTTAAAGTCATAATTTAATAAAATTCTGAGTTTAAAGTCAGAATTTAACAGAATTCTGAGTTTAAGGTCGGAATTTAACAAAATTCTGAGTTTAAAGTAAGAATTTAACTAAATTCTGAATTTAAAGTCATAATTTAATAAAATTCTGAGTTTAAAGTCAGAATTTAACAAAATTCTGAGTTTAAAGTCGGAATTTTACAAAATTCTTAGTTTAAAATCAGAATTTAGTCCGTACCCTTGCATAATAAACTGGAACCAAAAAAACAAGTTCAATATTCTTGTTTGAATAATGGCAAATGCGCTATGAAATGGTGCATCAAACTACAGGTAGTTAAAAAATGATAAAAGGAGGGAGGGTACAAAATAATAGTTTCCTATTTTGATTTTTGAGTGTTAAATAAGTCTCTGACAAATTAAACTTATATTTAACTAGTTAATTTTTTCTATTTTTATTTATTTTTATTGCGGAAAAAAAGCCAAAATGAACTTTAGAATTTTTTATTAAAAAAACCACATACTCGTATATAATACATATACATCAAAAGGTACATAAAAGAATAAAAAACAGCAGCAAGAAAACATATACATTAAAAGTTTCACAACATAAAAAGGTAATACAAAACGATAAATAAGTCTTAGGAAACGGTTCAAACATGTTTCAACGATGTAAGAGTGTCTCGCTTTTAAAAGTAAAAACGAAGCATACTGACAGATGTTTTTTGTTTGTTCAGGGTGATTCAAGTTAAGTGTCCTATTGGAAATATCTGGAAACCCAACGAATAGGATGTTTTGAGAATTGGGCTTTTGCCATAGATGAACATAATAGACTCTCGTTATAAAATTTTTTAAATTGTGCGGTGTTGCCGCTTCTACCTCAAACCGGAGGCATCATCCGTTTTTTAAATGAAATGCCCTATATTTTATTAAATTTTTATATCTTTCTGAAAAATCCAACCACTTATTGAGTTACCTTGGCGCTTGAACAATGACAATTTTGTGTCAAAAATGCATTTCGTTAAATTCTGACTTTAAACTCAGAATTTTATTAAATTCCGACTTCAAACTCAGATTTTTTAAAATTCTGACTTTAAACTCAGAAATTAGTTAAATTCCGACTTTAAACTCAGAATTTAGTTAATTTCTGACTTTAAACTCAGAATTTAGTTAAATTTCAACTTTAAACTCAGAATCTAGGTAAATTCCGACTTTAAAATCAGACTTTAAAAATAAAAAAATTGTGGCCCTTATACGCTTCCGTACTTTACCTCACATTTTGCACAAAAATCAAGTGTTACATGGGGCTGAACTGGAAACATTTTGGTATGAATATAAGACAGCAAAACAAGATGATGGCCTAATAAATTATTTAAAAAATCAGCGTGAGAAAATTACTTGTTAGAGTAATTTCAGATTTTGAGCAAGCTTTAAGTGTGATATGGAGACAAACTGGTAAAGTTGTGGTACTATTTTAAGATGACGCAACAAAATGGCACCCAACTATAATAAAAAAAAAATCTTATTCAAAAGACTTTTTTGCAGAAGAATTAATTTTGATATAGGTATAAACTGGAACAAATTCAACATGACGTAACAAAATGGCGGTGTATGTCAATGTAGAAGCTACTTATTGAATGTATCTTAAATTGTACCCAAAAAATAAGTGTGGCACACGTAGAAACTGGTAAAATGTTGGTAGGAATCCAATATGATGGAGCAAAATGGCGCCAAATAAAAATGTTTGAAAATATGGTATATATATATATATATATATATATATATATATATATATATATATGTGTTATTAAATTACTATTTACTAAACTAAATTGGGTCACACTTAACTATTCCTAATAAAAGGAAACATTCACAACGAGAGAAGTTCCGAGTAAAGGAAATTTACCGATTTTTATTATTTGTGTTATGTTCTATTGAAAATGAGTTGATTTGAGAACATTTTCTTTGTTTTTGCTATATTATATTGCGTGCGGAAAAGTGTACTCTTCTGCACGCTAATAGGAAAATAGCTTTTATATTAATGGGATATCAGCTTCTCTTCGGCAAAATATATTTTTTAGAAGCTGATATCAGATAAATAGGATAAGTATTATTATGAAAGCAAAAAAACACACTTTCCTGCTAATTTGGCTTATTTTCGTTTATCCAGTATGCATATATATATATATATATATATATATATATATATATACCATAGTTCTTTTGTTCACATTGGCACATATTACAGTAAATATTCATATAATAAATTCATTTTCTTAGTCTAAAGCTTTTTTACACTATACCAGATAACTGTCGTCTCTCACACACCCTGGATTTTCGATATCATGAAAAGTGCATTGGGTACTGCTGATTCTTACTAAATCATGTGATATAAACCTCTAATTGTTAATAAATATGAAATAAATAATAATTTAATTGAAGAAGATTGATAATTATACGTAAGAACTAAGGATTAAATTACCTGTCTCTAAAACTTCGGCGTACTCAATTTTTAGAATTACTTAAGAAATACGATTATTATTTATAATATTACATAGTTTGTTAAGTTACATTATAATGCAAAGATATAAATTAATTTGATTTTTATATAATAACCTAAATAATCTAAGAAAAGAAAAACGTTTAACTAAAATTCACATAAGGGATTATCTGATCTGATTATTTATTCGATTAACAAGCACTAGTCGGGCGGTATGAGGTATTATTTGCTTAGATTTATAGCTTTAGGAGGTTCAGGTAAATATTATACAATTAAAATAGAATCAGTTGAGGTTAACTTACCTAGTAATACATCTTTTGCTAACTACATGCGTCTTAAGCTAAAAAACCACCACTTTTCCGCGCCAGAAACAAAACAACCACGAAAATGACTCGAAATTTCGCGTAAAATCAACGTAAGCGCGCAACGTCACACACACGTACGCTCTTCGGTAAAACAGTAGAAAGTCGACTAAATGAAGAACCAGAGGAGGCTGGCTACATGTTCTTCGACTGTTTTTACTTCTGCGCCATCTAGAATTTGACGGGGAGAATGAGTGAGTGCTATCGTGACCACCTTATGCCGAAAAGAGACAAGACGCGAGTCGTGAAGATTGGTCATTATGGTATTATAGCCCTTTTTGTTTAAAGGTAATGACTGGGGGGAAAAGAGGACGGATTGTTTTTTGGTTTTATGATAGGGTTCGGGTATATTTGAGCAAAGTAAAGTTGCTTTGTTTCCTTTCTGAAAAGATAAAAGGGTGTATTTATAGCACTTATTATTTCTTTCTTACATATTAAAACTGATGCTACAATATAAGGCGTCTTGTCGATACGCAAAGTAGTATAGTAACGGCTCTCTTTTCGATACTACTTTTTTTTCTCTACAAAGTTGGCAGAGGTAAGTCATGGCCATCTCGGAATATTTGTAACCGGTCATAACCAAATTAAAAAGCAAAAATGGCGCGCATGTAGTTGTCACTTTTCGCATGCATTGTTACCAACTTGAATATGTTCAACGGTAAATAATTTTTGCACAAAATAGAAACAAAATAATATAAAATACCTGTTTCATAAGACGTTTTATCTCATTCGCTTTCTAATCTAGAGGTTCGTGCTTAAAATCGTGTTCTATGAAACTAGTGTTTTAATATATTATTTCGATCCTAGGTGGATTTAATTACTCTTAAGGATTAAGGACGAAATCGTCCTTGTTAAATTTTAACATCTCTTAATTTGCACTCTTTCTTAGATGTATTAAACAGATTCATTTAGAAAGAATACATGTGCCGAAGAAATTTTTATTATTCAATATGACAATTAAAATACTTCCATTGAAATCACTTTCAATTGATATTTTCTCGTTTTATTTTAATGGGACGTTGTATAAAACTAATCCAAAGTATTTTTGAACATTTTTCATGAATATACCCTATGAGCAATCAAATACTTTGGGTGATATCTCCATTTAAACTGGGAAATAAAATTTTTACAATTTAGACTGATAAATAGTGACAAATTACAAATATTACATTTCTGATTTAAGGTGGCTTTGAAACAAAGAAAAAAAGACATGGCCGTCGTTCTTATGTACATTATTCGCTTTGACCATTGGAGATAGTATCAAAATGTTATAACCTCGTTATTGAGATTTTAAGTTTTATATTTTGATAAATAAATTGTATTGAAAATGAGAAAATGTACTTATTTTTTTACTCGTGAAGAACAAATTGATATGAAAAAGATAAATTTAATGGACGTCTTGAAAATCTGTGGATATTCTCGATTCGTCTCAAGTGTCGAGATTGAATGGTGCTTTTGGCTTTTGGAGAGTATGGATTGTTCTTCTTCAGTAAGGGCTTTGGAAGACAGGTTAATTACGGTATGCTGTAGCGATTTCTGTGATTTTTGGTTGTCCTTCAAACTTTTTCTACTGCTTGATGTCTTCTTTCTGCGCACTGGTAATATCATCAAGAGTGTTAAATACTTGATCCTCAAGTATATCTAATAACCTACTTGGAATCACTTTTTGACGTTTCGCCTTCGATTGCACGAGGCATCTTCAAGGATCGTTATTTCATGAGATCAAAACACTGAATGCGCTCGAAGAGATCTAAACTGGCTATTTATAATACAGGGTGTCCTAAGGAAAAGTAACACATTTCGCGACTTAATAGCTCGAAAACGAAAAATGACATCGAAATGCGGTTTTCACCGAATGCCCCAAGTTTTTTCTTGTTAATGTTGCCAAATTTTCCCATTTACCCTAGGATCGCGGAGAAATACCTATTTTTTTGGGACTAAATTACAGTTTTATTTTAAATAGGACACCCTATATATTTTTATGGTCTTGGATAGCGTGACACTTCTTCTTTTCAAAAATACATAGTTTGGGGGTATTTATTTTAAGTTCTTAGATTTTAAAATTAACTTTGTAAATTCTTGCTTTTTGAACCTAATTTCAAATTTCTTAATTGCTACAAATACAATTTAGTAAAATAACAAATGGTAAAAAGTTTTATTTTCGTGAAAATAAATAAAAACTATAACAATTGTTGTATATGCCCTCCATTAACTTTCACACAATTATGTATAATAGCAGAAATATATAATTTCTGTAGGTGCAAAACGACCTACAAGAAGAATTGCTGTCGATTATGTCACAGGGTACCCTCCTGCGATCATGATTTCTGGGCCTCTACCCTCAAAAGTATGCACTAACACCATCATGCGGAGAGTGATGATAATGCAAAAGTTTACAAAGTTGATTTAAAATCTAAGAACTTAAAATAAATATCCCCAAACTATGTATTTTTGAAAAGAAGAAGTGTCATGCCATCCAAGACCATAAAAATATATAGGGTGTCCCATTTAAAATAAAACAGTAATTTAGTCCCAAAAAATAAGTATTTGTAGCAATAAAGAAATTTCAAATTAGGTTTAAAGCAAGAATTTACAAAGTTAATTTAAAAATCTAAGAACTTAAAATAAATATCCCGAAACTATATATTTTTGAAAAGAAGAAGTGTCAGGCTATCCATTTTAGTGGGACACCTTTGTCCTCTTCTATGCATCCGCTAACGCCATTATGCCTGTTGTTTTTTCGGTAGCAATCAGTAGTGGGTTTGGTAATTAAGTGAGTTCATGGGAAAAATAAAAGGCGGTCCTTTGGTAATTTGTATTTAGCTGGAAAATCTGCGGAAATTTTGATTAAAAGTATTATTAGATAGGTCCGCTCTTATAAAGTAGTTGGAATTTAATTTATTGTTAAAAACATTTATAGAATCCAGTTTAGAATCTCTCTGTAGAATGGAGTTACGTATGTATCTATCCGCTCTAAGCATGATTCTTAAATATTTGTTTTGAAAAATTTGTAATTTTTTTTTATTGTTATGGCAGTATAGGAGAAGTATACGTGAGTAAGGGTCTTATATATGCTTTAAAAATATTAATTTTGATTCTAGAATTTAATTTGCTCTTTGTGTGTAAGATTGAGTATAAGATGATAAGGTCATCATTTTTCATGCTTTCCTTTATCCAATTTATTTCGATGTTTAATAATTTCATTTTTTTAACGGGTTGGTCCCAATTGCTTTTGAATTTCCATGAGCCTATCCAATTTTGTCTGAGGTTTTGTAGTCTGTTAGAGATGTAGTTAAGGTGCTTATTATTTGTAATGATAGCAGGTATAGGTTAGTGAAACTAGTTTTGGGATAATTTGAAGTGAAAATATTGAATAACAGAGGGAAGAGTGGGGAACTTTGAGTTATACCTGCTCTAATTAATTTCGTGATGGAAGAGTAGCCATCAATTTGAACTAAGAATTCTTTGTTGGAAAGAAACGATCTAATAATTTTGGTGATTTGGAATTCTGTAGCGTATTAGTTTCACCACCATGCTGTTGTGCCAATGCCTTTTCAATATCTAAAAAAACGGCTCCTACTTTTTTTCCTATTGAATGCAGAAGTATGGGAAGCTAAATGGGTGGTTTAATTTATGGTGCTTATGGATGTTCGGAATACAAATTGTTCATCCGAGAAAATATTTTTTTGTGAAACATCAAAATTTAGTTTGTTTAAAATTAGCCTCTCAGCCAGTTTCTCCAGAGTGGGAAGGAGACTGATCGGCCTATAGTTTAATTTTGGCCCTTTCCCACCTCACTAGGGAAGTAACCTAATTCTGATATCCTATTTATTATATATACAGGGTGATTAACTATATTAAGGAGGGCTTTTTTCAGGGCAATGTCTGAAATGTGGTATAATCTAGAGATTTTTTTTTAGTTAAGTTCAATTAGGATTTTTTGGATTTCTTTTAAGGAGACAGACAGTGAGGGTATATTTATAGACTAAAATGGCTCTGTTTATTTGATTTTCTAGAACCTGATATATTGCAGGGTTTCGTTAAATTGTTCATAGAGCGAATAGTTGTACATTTCCTGAGGGTTTGACACAGTGGATTCGTTAAGAGGGTGGATTATGTGGGGCATAGGGATTTTTGGCTCTTAAGTAAGGTTAGAGAGAAGTTTATAGATTTTTTTTTTGTTAGAATCCAAGTTAATATTTATACATTTTTTGCCCCATTGGTCATTCATGGCTTAATTTTTTCTTGTCTGCGCTGGCTAGATTTGCTTGCCTTTTAAGAGCAAGATCACCATTTCTGTATGTACGCCACTGGTAGGAATTTCAAAAATTGATTGTTATTAAAAAATGCCCTTTTATGCATAAAAGACGTGTATCAAATTTCACACAGTTATTTATCTATAATACCATCAGAATTAGGATTTAAAATAAATGTTTTTTTAAAACCCTGTATCTCCAAAGTTAAGACTTTTAGATTCATATTAAACTTTTTTCTTAAAAAGGTCCAAGAATCACCCCCCTTTAACACTAGCACGCAATTAGGAAATGCCCTGTATAGTACTTCATAATGACGCCCCCTGTACAAAGTAATACGACAGACGGAGACAAACGGTCACTTTTGTTATATCGGAATAGCCCAAAGTCGAACTGCATAGGTTAAAATTTTGATAAATCTTGTTCACTGGAATCAGTGCTGGCTCCCCTACTATAACTACTGATGTGTTAATTTTGGAAAAATATGAGTTTTGTAGTTTTTCAAATAATTGCAATTTTAGATATTTTTTCACACCCGGTATTGAACAGAAAATTAATTATTTTGAAGCAGTTTATTGACAGATACTTTATGAACAATTTTACAAAATATATGAAAAAAACCTAAGCCATTTTTGAGGTTGACGGCTGTGATTCTAATGGTTCGATTCCTTCTAAATCGTTGTCTTCCTCTGAAAATGATGAGGTTTCGTCGTCACTACTTGAAGATCCCAGTGTGATAACTAAATCATGGTGGCTACTCTTCCATCACGAAATTAATTAGAGCAGGTATACCTCAAATAAAATAACATAAAATTTATTTGCGTGCACAAATTTGACTTTTCCGCTTGCTTAAGACTATGAACCTTTATTTTAAGGACCGCCCGGTTTTCTTTCGTGTCCCGCACTTTAATAAAGTCCTTACGTTACAGTGTATAGCTCACGAGTAGAGCAAAAAACACTTTTTTTCGATATAAAATTCAATAAAATCGGTTTATCCAAAACAGAGATATCTACAATCGAAAGCAGCAATGTTCCCCCTCCACTTTATTTTGGAAAATAAACAAAAATGATCTGAAGCAAAAAAGTGCGTAATTGGTAAAAAAATACAATGTTTATATTTTCAACATATCTCAATTTGGAAATTTTGTGTTGCTGTTACTCCCCCTAGCGGCCCTTTCGAACTTGAAAATATTTTACAGCGATTTCTCTTGGCTGATTTGCCCATAAATATTTTTTTCAAAAGTTCTGTCATTAGCGGTTCCCGAGCTACAGCTAACGTTCTCTATTATTGGACCACCCTGTACAAACCTCAGGAGCAGTTGTGGGATTTTCGCCGTCACCTGTGGTGGCTAATATCTTCATAGAAGCTTTTGAGGAGAAAGCCTTAGAGTCATCTCCAAGCCAGAAGTGTGGTTTAGATATATAGACGACACTTTTTTGATATGGCTAGAAAATCTCCCTGTGTTTCTTAATCATCTGAATCTGAATGAACAGCAACCTAATATAAAATTTACAACAGAAGGCACGATGTCCTTTCTAGATGTTCTTGTACAAAGAAAATGGTACAGTTCCTTATGACACTCTGTATATAGGCAACTAACAGATACGAAAAAATACCTAAATGCAAATTTACATTAGCAACCGACACATAATTAATCAGTTAATTCTTTGGTTTACATAGTCATCGCAATTTGTGACTAAAATTCTTTACAATCGGAAACAAAGTAACTAACTCAAGCTTTAAGAGGAAATGAATATTATCCTGAGGATATTAGGCGGTCAATTTTTTGACATTTTACTAGGCCGCTATTTTGTTTTGCCAGGTTGAATTTTTACCAAAATGTTACTGGGTCATCCACATATAACCGTTAATTTTTGACCAAAATTTGAAGTCATTCGGATAAGTATTTTTTTAGCTATGCCGCGAACAGACAGACCGACAGACCGACGGAATTGAGAAAACATGTTTTTTGGCATCTAGAGACTCTAAAACCCCTTTTACGAGGGAAGTAAAAATCGGTAAATTTCCTTTACGTTATAAATGTCTCCTTTTACTAGAAATAGTGAAATTTGACCCAATTTAGTTCAGGACACAGTCATTTAGTAACACATATAAATATATTGTCTACTACTACATTTTTATTGGGCGCCGTTTTTTGTTACGTCATGTTGAATTCTTACCAACATTTGACCAGTTTCTATCTATGCCACACGTAATTTATAATAAATTAAATGGTTTTTGGTTTTTGTATTGACACACACCGTATTTTGTTACGTTATGTTGAATTCCTACCAGTTTATCCCTATATTACATTTAATATTTCTGCAAAATGTAAAGTCAGTTGAATAAAAGCCTTTTTTCGTTGATTTTTAAAAAAAGTTATTTGGCTGTCATTTTGTTTCGCCATCTTGAATTCGTACCACAACTTTTCCAGTTTATCTCTATATCACACTTGATGCTTGCACAAAATTTGAAATTAATTCGATAAGTAGTTTTTCAGGCTAACTTTTTAAACATTTTATTAGACCGCCATTTTGTTTTGCTATCTTGCATTCATATCAAAATCTTACCAGCTCATTCCTATGTAACACTTGATTTTTGTGCAAAATTTGAGGTAAATTGGTTAATTAGTTTTTTTAGTAATAATTTTTTAACGTTTCACTAAGCCGCCATCTTGTTCCGGCATATTGGATTTTTACTATATTACTATCAGATCATCCCAAATGATTCATAATTTTTTATTAAAATTTGAGGTCAATTAGGTAAGAAGTTTTTAAGCTATGCAGACAGGCCAACCGACGGACCGACAGAGTTAAAATATATTTGTTGCCATGTGAGGACGCTAAAACGTGAAGATATGTAAAACCAGAGGGGGTGATTTTTTCACTATTAAGAACATGTTATTTGGCCGTTATTTTATTCCTTCATCTTGAATTCGTACCACAATTTTATCAGTTCATCTCTATACCACAATTAGTTATGGCACATAAATTGAATTCAATCCATTACGTGTTGTTGAATTCGTACATAACAGTTTGTTTTTCTGCAGAATTTGAGATAAATTGGAAAAAGTAGTTTTTTAGTAATAATATTTTTAAGGCGGCCATTTACTTTTGCCATATTGGATTTTTGCCAACATTTGAAGTCAATCGGGTAAGAATTTTTCTAGCTATGCCGCGAAGAGACAGACCGACATACAGACAGACCGACGGAATTAAGAAAACATGATATTTGGCATCGGGAGACCCTGAAACCTAAAGATCGGAAAAAATCCCGGAGGGTGATTTTTTCACGATTGTAATACTTCCCTTTTACGAGGGAAGTTAAAATGAAGAAATTTCAAATATGACCTTCATCAACATTTCAGCGATTACAATTTACTATACAAACCGCAACAAAATGACAAACATATTGCCGCTGGAATAAAATGTAACTAAGAAAATTATTTATTTTTATTGGACCACAATTCACCCTCTCAACTAAGAAAGCAAAATAAATAACCCTAACCCAATGTTTACCACACATTGTGAAACTGGACCTTAGTAACGTAACTCCTGAATTATATTCTCACTACCAAACATGGACCCAGTCCATCGTTTGTATATTGGATTCAAATTATACGAAAAAAGTCGATTTCCTTTAAATATCGATTCAAATACGACCACTTTTTATTAACCTGATATATATCTTCGTGCAACATATTTGCACCAGAAACAACATGTGTGCTGGCTGTACTCCGATATTCGATGACAAATAAAGATTGTTTTTTATAGTGCACAGTATGTAACTTGTACCTAATTTTATCGGTATAGGTATCGCTTTTGTAATATTTTATTTCCATAGACACACTGCAATTGTTTAGGGTTATTTTAACTTAGGGTAAGACATCAAATGTAAAATTAATTAAATCAATGTAAAAATAGGTTGAAAATCAAAGTTAATTTAATACAGTTGACGCTTTCTTATACTGATAATTAATCGAGATAAAAGATAAGATTAGTTTGTACACAGGCCTATCAAAAAAAGATATTAGATATAAGGATTAATAAATCATGGTTCTTGGGATTAGATCGTGTCAAATTGAAATTACTGTCCGTCGTTTTGCCTTCGATTGTACGAGGCTTCCTCAGGGATCTTTACTCCACGAGATCTGAACACTGAATGAGCACGAATAGATTCAGGCGGGCTTTTATTATTATAAGATTGGTTTCCACGTGTGATGTAGACCGTAACCCGTATCTTTATTGAAATTTCTTGTATGTTTAAATATTGTAATAGATTCTCCAATTTTTTGTTTATAAAAACCTGGAAGCGATGCTAGAACCTTGGTTTCCTTTACATTTATGAAATGGCCAGCGTTATGCTGGTGTTGAGCTACAGCAGATTGAACAATTTGTTTCTTTTTAATATATCGTTTATGTTCCTTAAGTCTAGTTGATATTGGGCGTTCTATTTCTTCCACATACACTTCTCCACAGGAGCAAGGAATTTTATATACTCCTTTTGTTTGGAAAGGTACAATATCTTTCGGAGATCGCAAGCATTGTCCAATCTACTTATGTGTATTGAAGATTGTACGTCAGTTGGACCGCCGAAGTAATCATCCTATTTTGTCTGTAGTGCCATGTATGTAGGGAAGAACAACACTACCTAATGGTGGCTCTTTATCATTCTCCTTTGTCTGAGTTGGATTACTATATCATTTAATTGAATGCGTAATATCTTCAGTGCATTAGCCATTCCCTCTGAGAGCTTCGGTCAGTTTCGATGTTTCCGATGTTAAACAATCTTGATCAGAAATCGAAATAGCTCTGAATACTAGTGAGTTAATAACCGATTTCTTTTGTGCTGGATGGTGATGGGAATTTGCATTTAAGTATTTATTTGTATGCGTCGGTTTTCTACACACAGAATGTCCTAATGTACCATTTTCCTTCCTTTCAACACATACATCTAGAGAGAGAATCGTTCCATTAGATTCAATTTCCATTGTGAACTTGATATTATGATGTTGCTGATTAGTGTGGTCCAGAAATATGAGGAGATTATCCTGTCCATGAGGCCAAACAACAAAAGTATCATCTACATATCTGAACCAGTGCTTTGGTTTTAGTGGAGCGGATGGTAGAGCAATATCCTCAAACGCTTCCATTAAGATATTCGCTACCACTTGTGATAAAGGAGATCCCATAGCTGCCCCTGAGGTTTGTTCATAAAAAGTTCCTTGAAAAATGAAACAAGTAGATGTAAGACAAGCTTCCACTAGGCCTATTAAGTTCTTATCAAGATTTTTATTATCCAGTATGTCTGATATAACGGAAATTGAGTCGTTGACAGAAATATTTATGTAAAGTGATTTTACATCGAAACTGACCAAAATACCAGACCAAAGTTTTTCCACGAAATGTGCAGAGTTTTTAATAACAGAATCTGTTTTTCCAGTAAATGGATTAAGAAAATTTGAAAGATATTTACCTAGTTTGTATGTGGGCGAGTCTATTGCACTGACGATCCGTCGAAGTGGAACCTGGGAATCTTAGAGCTGCTTGGTTTTAATGATTTTTCCTCCGCTGGTGGTAGACTGTCCATGACGACTATGGTGTTACATTTATCTGCTGGAACTACCAGAATATTTGCGTCTTCATTAAAGATCTTCATTGCTGTTCTTTAGACTGCAGAGAGGTTCGATTTCGGTGGTTTTGAATTTTTAATGATCTTCGCTGTCTCATATCTGACTTCATCGGCTTGTTCCACTGGTAATCTTCTGATTGCTGCTTCAACAGAAGATACTATGTCTTCTACAGGAATGATGCTCTTTGCTATTGCGAAATTTTGGCGCTTGGAAAAGACGGAATGTTCTGCTTCGGATAACGGCTTCGATGACAAGTTGATAACTGTATTCTGCGGAACTTTCACTGGGTTTTTTCTGTTCAGGAGGGCCTCAAATTTCTTTTGTTGCTTAAGTGTAACTTCTTGATGGATTTTTTCTACCTGTGCGCTGGTAATGTTGCCCAAAGTTGTAAATGTGGTTCTTTCTAGTCTAAAAGCTAATTTCAGTCCGGAGATCGCCGAAAGTTTTGGCATCCTTCTTGGTTTCCTCCCCATAGAGGTTAGCTAACATAGAACAGCTTCCGTTCTATGTTAGCTAACCTCTATGGGGAGGAAACCAAGAAGGATGCTAAAACTTTTGGCGGCTTTGGTCAATTAAGAAATCATGATTCTTGGGATTAGACCGTGTCAAATTGGAATTACTGTCCGACATTTCCATTTCCAATTTGACACGGTCTAATCTCAAGAACCATGATTTCTTAATTGACCAAAGCCGTGAAAGCTTTCGTTCTATGTTAGATATAAAGATATTACCAAACAAGTTAACAGTATTTATAAAGAAAAACTTACACTTTTGTTTACGCAACAAAATGATAGAATAATTCAATACTCAAACAACAAATGAAAAGCCATGTGGCAAATCATAAAAACATTGCAAAATAAAAATCATTCTTATAAGGAACTGTAAATGTGTGCCACCTTGTATAAATATATTTTTTCTGTCACCCATATGTAAACAGGATGTTTTAACCTTTATTAAATACCTAAAGAACACAGCACATGATGGCATATCAAATAATTTGTTGAAAAGGTGTGGATTTGCTTTGTGTGAAGTTTTAACATATCTGATGAATTTATCCGTTCAATGTTCCTTTAGCAATTAAAATGGGCAACTGTGAGGCTACTATATAAAACGGGAGATTCCAATGATCATTCAAATTATAGAGGCAAAAGTTTGTTAAAAAGTATTTTCAAAAATGTTTGAACTGAATTTGAAACATCAGTTACGTCACTTTTTTAATAAAAATAATATTAGTGTCTCTCAACATAGGTTTACAGAACCCGCAGTACTGAAAGTGCCCTTTGTGAATTCCAGACGACAGTTGTTCATGCAATTGATAAACAACTACCTACGTGTATTAGGTGTATTTGTGTATTTCTCCTGAGCATTCGATATGGTCAACCATAAGCTACTGCTGTTAAAGTTGCATCATTATGGTATTAGAGGACAGGCATGGAAGATCATGGAGTCTTAACTGACTGGGCGATAACAGTGTGTTTAACAGTGGATTGGGGTGTTCCGCAGAGTTCAGTTTTTGGTTAGTTGCTATATCTTGTTTATTCTAATGGCCGCATTTCCTACTTAAAAAATATCTGAACTGGTGTTTCTGCCAAATCATATGCAGATGATACAAACATTGTGGTCGTAGAAAAATGTGTAGTATCTTTTAAAAGAACAGCAGATTTGGTGTATAATGTTATGGTTTACAAAAATATTTTTTATTATAAATCATAAAGTAAATGTTGAATTTTCAAATAAAAAACAAAATAATGACAACTTTTTACTTCACGAAATTGAAAGTGGTCCTATTGCACCTTGAATTTCCTCAATAACGTTAGGTTTAGAAACTTATGAGAATTTACGATGGAGAAATCATATAGAAAAGTTATGCAGAAAGTTAGGAAAAAATTGTTATGGTTTAAAGTCGTTATCAAATTACTGAAGTTAAGGTGCTATGTTGTCAGTATAATATTCTAATATACACTCTCACTTTTCGTCCGGTATTATAAATTGGGGTTTAAGCTCGGATGTGACAACAGTGTTTTTGCTTCAAAAGTATGGAATCCGCAATATGTGTGGTCTGTCATGTACAGAGTCGTGTAGAAACTATTTCAGACAATTCAAAATATTGACCTTGACGGGAATTTACATATTTAAAGTTTGGATAATGGCGCTACAATACTAGAAGCACAACTTTAGTGCTATCTAGTGCACATTAAACAATTTTTTGTATAATGCCTGTAGGTTTTTTAATAAATGGAGTAATGACATTAAAAATGCTGATAATCTCAGATCTTTTAGAGGCAAACTAAAAAAATATCTTGTAGAGGGTAACTTTTATCTGTTCAAGAGTTCTTAAGTTAGTTTTTTTTCTCGTTGAAAGTACCTAGTATAGTTAATTTTCGTAGTTTTTCTTTTCTAGTCAAAATGCATGTACGTATATTTTTTTTTAAGATGTACTTTTATCAGTAGGTATATTTGGCTTAATCTTGACGTTTTCTCCAATTACCGATGATATATTTTTTATTTAGTTCTGTTTTAGTGGTGAAATAAATATTATTATTCTCCAATATTACATACCACGCTTTGGTATTGTTGCATTTTGAGAATCACCGGGTGCAAACCATGCACCTGAGGTATTTCTCTTGTTATAGCACTTTGCGCACTATGTAGGCCGTGCCCAAAACTACTTTCTTTATTGCGAGGAGGTTGTGCTCTCACGGTACTTCTTTTATGACCTCACAAGTTGCTTTCGATATTATTCCTGTTGCTCCGGTGACGATAGGTATAACTTTAACTCTCATGGTCCACATTCTTTGAATCTGAATTTGGAGAACTTTATATTTATGGTGTTTTTCTGCCTTTTTTGGTTTATATGGTAGTCCGATGGTATTGCTATATCTATTATTAAGTATGATTTGTCGCGTTTTTCTTTCAGGATAATATCCTGTTTGTTAGCTCTGGACATTCTATCAGTTATGGTAGCTTCAGATGTGTCGATCACTGGATCCGGGGTGTGCCAATACCTACTAAATAACGAGACCTACCAGCTGAAATTAATAGGCCTGACGTCTCGTCATCTATGCCTGGAATCGCCTCCATAAGAAAAGCATTAAAGCATAGACCAATACAGTTTTGCTTATGTCGTATCGGACCAAAAGTTCACGTGTTTAGTTTCCCGAAAGACAGTAGTTTGCAAAAAAATGGCTACGAGCAATTCCGCGGGATGATTTAGTGCCCAATAAAAACACTAAAGTGTGTGAGCTACATTTTTCTAAAGGTAGTATAATTTGGGATATTTCAGAACAGGATTCGAGAACAGTTAAAATTATTTCAGTACATTTAAAAAAAACTCGATTAAAAGAAAAGTCTGTACCAACGGTTTTACCAATCGCCCCAATTATTTGTCAAAAAACTTTCTTGGCCGCAAAAGTAAAGATGAAAAAAATAAGAATCTTGATGAACTACATCTTATGCAAGCCATAGAGCAAAGTAAAGAAGAGTTTAATTTACATAGAGATGCTACATGTTTTCAAAGTTTTGAAGAGTTTTTAAAAGTATTTCCAAATTTTAATTTAAGGAAAGGGTAGCTTTCGGTAAAAGATACAGATAAAATAACTTTATTTAAACTTAAATATACTCCTGGTCCCCTAATAACTTGGACGATTGTTATAAATGACGATTTAAAATTAGAAACATTTTTATATGGTCAATCTGTTTGAGTTTCAATAATAAATTTAAAATCACCATTTTTATCTAGCAGTTTGGATGAAATAGAAAGTTTAATTGACACAATTGACAATATGATGATGTCAATACCCATAAATCTTGATAGCGACATTCCTGATCCTAGTGAAACTCGTAATTTACACCATACCGAGTCAAGTCAGCTCCCCAGTACAAGTGAAAGTCCCACAGAAACTCCCAATTCACATGAGGTTTAGTCTGACAATGACAATATAAAAAAAAATTTAAATTTGTGGCTGATATTCTTTTAAACCTACAAGTTTCTGACGAACTCAATCAAAATCTAAAATTTTTCTTAGAACAGTTAACTTTGTAAGTACTTCAAAACAAAGGTATCGATATTTACCAAGCACCATTGTGTTGTGTTCAATTTTTTTTACAATAAGCTCTCATTGCTATAAATATTTCCAGAGTCATGCTCCTATTATCTTACTTCATCCTAATACGGTAAAATTTATTTGTAATAGATTTTTAACAGATCCTCATATCGATGAAGGAAATTTTTGTTTAACCTATGCTCGTAACATTTTTCAATATTTAACAGATAAAGAAAAATATGTTACATTACTTTTTGATGAAATTCACATCGAACCCTATTTGGACTACAAGGCAGGCAATACCGTAGGAACATCAGTAAATAATAAAGATACCTTAGCATCATCTGCAATAGCATTTATGATCACTAGTCCTTGCTCAAGCCTTACAGAAGTCATTCATATATCTCCTCTACCTAAACTTAATTCAGAAATATTATATACTTTTTTTAAGACCTTTATAGAAAATTTAGAAGAAATTGGGTACATAGTATTTTCTACAGTTAGTGACAATAATGCAGTAAACAGCAAAGCAATGAGTAATTTTTCACCCCTCAATCAACTCAGTATAGTATTCCCGCATTTTACCTTTTTGACACTGTTCATTTACTGAAATGTATCTTTAACAACTGGCTTAATTCAAAACCTGACCAAACATTTTCTTATCCCGATTTGAGCTAAAAAAAATGTGCTACCTTTTCTGTGATCAAAAACCTATATGAACTAGAACAAGACAAACTATTGAAGCATGGTTATTCACTTAGTTTAAAGGCTGTATTTCCATCATCTCTTGAAAGATAAAATGTAAAATTAGCTCTTAAAATCTTTAATCCCTTTATATTAGAGGCTCTAAAAGGTTTTGTTAAAAACTTGTCACATTTACAGACTTTATTAGTATTATATTGACATGGTGGAAAATTGTGAACGTAAAAACTCCCCGTAACAGAAAACATTTATTAGATAAATATCAGGAACCTTTTTACCAAACAAATACTAACAGCCCCCAATGATGATCCTAAATTTTGTTTTTTGCTAAAAATGCAAAATTGGCTAGATACTTGGAGTTCAACTAATTTTACAAATACACTGACTCGACAAACCCACACTGCATTAAACCATACCATTCATGGGCTTTTGAAGTTACCGAATACTGTTTAACTGAGCTTAATAAGAATTATGTATTACTGGGCAAATTTCAAACAGACCTATTGGAAGGGCGTTTTGGAAAATATAGGCAATTAGCTGAATACCTGATTTTGACAATATAAAATAATAACCTATTATATTCTTGATCATATGGACTCACTACAGGCCTATACTACTTACCTGGACTTGAAACCTTACCCGATTCTGACAAATAACTCGGCTTTGACAATTGAATAATTGGCTAAAATAGGACAATTAGTAAGCAAAAAATCATACCGACATTTTGCGGTAGTTCCGAGCAAACGTGGTCGGGTAAGAACACGGAGGGGTTTAGTAGGTACGGGCTTACCCTCGTCGTGTAACAAAAAAAAACAATAATCGCTTAAGAGTCGCCTTTGGCATTTTAATTCTATAGCGAAACAGAATAAATTTGACAGATTCAAAAACTTATAAAATAAACCTTATAAATTGATTTTTATTTGCTGAAATTAAAGAAAAATGCTCATTTAAATATGTCCCTGTAAATAACCCGTACTTTCTAATGAAGGTATTGAAATAACATAGGCCTAAATTTGATGATGTCACGCGTAAGCGCGTAGGCCTCGTTGTTTAGTAGGTATTGGGTGTGCTGATAACATTTTTCGTGAACTTTTATCTTGTATGCTATGGAAATATTCCAATGCAGTCGTGCTGCTACTGCATTATGTCGCTTAAGATATTCTTTTTTTTGCAAGGATCGGGTATCCTCAAACTACCTAATGGATCGTCTCGTCATATGCCCGACAGAGTCGACATTTTGAGTTTCTGCCTGTTTTTATGATTCTAGTGATTTTAGACGCCATGTAGTTTGCAGACAGGCAGTTACGAGCGATTGTGAGAGAAATTTCCAAGGTTGGTGTTTGCTGATTATCTCCTTTTCCACTTTTCTTGCATAGATTTGCTCAGTTTTACTTCTTGTCTCTTTCTCATCTTCATTCTTTGTTTTATTACTTTTACACGTTTTGTTTCAGGTTCCTCTATGTTGGTGTTTTCTATTCTTTCCTTTTCATCGGTTTGTTGTTACTCCATTATATTCGTATACCATCCCTAGGTACTTGACGGCTTGTTTTAGTTTTAGGTACGCGTTCAGTTTTATTATTATTATTACTATTTATCAAATAGTAGATAATGTCTCTTCTGTTAGGAAACCTATTGCTTTTTTGTTCTGATATCTGGACCAATCCGGTCAGTTTTTTGTTGCACCTATTTAAAAATAAATTGAGTGTAAATCGAGTTTTACCCCATAATTGGCCGATTCACTAGTTTACAGCCATTTTGCGACCGTGGCGTAAAAAGCAGCTAAATGCGAAAATGATGATAAAAACTTCCTATGACGTAAGAGTTATTATTTTTTGACTTTTTTATAAAGTAATGTTTGTTGGAATTAAAAAAAAAATAAATTCGGGTTCTAGCTCCCCCTGCACATTGGGAGGAAGATATAGAAATGTAAGATGATAAGGCAGAACCCGAAAATGTATCACAAAAAGAAGGGTTATTATTTTCCCGAAAGTTAGGAAAAATCACTGCATTGAATGAAAGAAGCTCAATTGAAAGAGAATGCTGAACTATTAGATTCAAGATTACAACAATGGAATTTACTAGCCACTGGAACCAAACAATATTTAGGAACTACAACCAAGAGCTATCCTCGTTTTTTACTATGTAGAATAAAATGTGTGTTTGTGTTAATCCAAATAGTGCTATTGAAAAAAAAAGCTATAGGACGAATGATGCTTATTTATAGATTCTTCTAAAATAAGTTTAAATGCAGTTTAGCTCCATGATGACAACAAAAGATCCTCTGTGATACGTATAAGTGACAGATATGTGGTGACCTAAAAGTCACAGGACTGTTACTAGGGCTTTAGGGTGGATTTACCAAGTATTGCTGTTTTCTTTGTCTCTCGGAGAGTAGAGCAACACAGAGCTATTACCAAGTAAAAGAATGACTTTAACGAGATCAATTTATTCCATGTCAGGCTAAGGTGAAAAATATACCTTTTGGCTCTCACAACAACCGTGTTTTTCTACCTTTCGGTGGGCATATCTCGGAAACTATTAGAGATAGGAGATTGAATTTGATATGTATTTTTAGAGGAGACGTGAATCTCGAGATTTTTCGGTACCATGTTTGATACCGAATATGTGGTACCGCAAATTGACCAAAAAAGTGAATTTCGATGTAACACGGTTGAGGCCGCAATTTTAATTTTTTTCTGACGAAACTTTCTGGAACGATGGTTCTTACGGTCTTACAGAACTCTATTGTTTTCGGTTGGGTTTTGATTTCGTTTGATGCTTTTACCAATTTTTTTACGTTCGAAAAAGGGTGTTTTAAGGCGCTTGTATCTCAAAGTGAGTTAGTCCTATTTTCAAAGAAATGTTGCAAGAAATGCGTTTCTGTCGGAAAAATGGCGAAAAAATTTCATAAAAACATTAGATAAAGAAAGATATGCTTTTAAGTACCATAAACAATTTTGTCCTAATCTAAGTGACGCTAAGCTTAAGGAAGGAATATTTGTTGGACCACAAATTAGAAAAATACTAAGGGATGAAATGTTTGTTCAGAAACTCTTAAAATATTCTTTTTGCACTCCCATATAATTTTTGTTTCGAAAATTTGGGTGTGGTTAGTAACGAGCGAGGCGAAGCCATCAAGAACATAAACAAAAGTCAGCCTTTGCAAAAAAAGTTTATCTACAAAAGACTTCCTTAAAATTTTGGAATAAAATAAAAATAGATGAGGTATTCTATGACTCAGAATCTACAAGTGATGCACAATTTTCCATTTTCGTTTCTGCGAGGTTATTTTAACAAACGAATTCGACTCTTATTTTTTTAAAAACTAAGCATGTCAGTCTTGGTTTTTTTTGTCAATTGATGAACTATATTTTCTCCTATTACCGTATGTGACCTCTATTCATTAAGCTTAAGTCCCATCCCTGAAACCACTATTTTCTGGCCAAGATAATTTGTTTAAGTATAAAAAAAGAAATACTTATAAAAAACCGTTCGATTGTGCAAATATCCTGATATTAAAAATTGTAACAATTTTTGAAATCGTCTATCTATATATTTTAAACACTAACAGCTGGTTGCAGAAAACTCAATTAAAGTTTAGAACAGCCATGTCAAACATGCGGCCCAAATCAGTTTTGAAAACAGCCAGATAATGCGGCCCGCGAACAAGTTGAAAACCGTTTTTGAAAGCAGGCGCCGACCGTTTTTAACATATCTCTTTCAAAACCAAGTGGAAGTAAGAGGAAACTTGTAGATGAGCATCGTATCTTTCAAGAAAATTGGGAATAAGAGTTTTTTTGCTGTGAAGTGAAAGACAAAATTATTTGTTTGATTTGTAATAGTACAGTCGGTGTCCCAAAATTATATATTATAAAACGTCACTATGATATTCATAAAACTATGTTTGATAAGTATACAGGCGTGGTCAGAAACGAAAAGTTAAATAAGTTAAAATCACGGTTGAAAGATCAGCAGCTTATGTTTACACGTCCAAAGCAAGAAAATGAATCTGTCCTTCTAGCGAGCAACGTACTGTGGGAGTTGATCGCGAAACATTCAAAACCATGTGTTAAAGGTGAATTTATAAAAAAGTGCCTTGTAAAGGCCGCGGAAAGTCCCGGGAGCGTGAAGGCATTTCAAAATATATCCTTGTCCCGGAATACAGTCGTTGAAAGAGTTACTGAGTTGGCTGCCGATATAAGTGACCAGATGAAAAGAAAATCAGACTCTTTCATTGCATTTTCTATTGCCTGTGACGAAAGTATGGATGTGTGTGGTGTGGCGCTACTCGCTGTTTTTCCTCGTGCGGTTGATACAGATATCAATGTGTATGAAGAATTACTGGAATTAGTACCATTGCATAATATAACAACTGGGAAGGATATTTTCAGTGCTGTTTATGGACTTCTGCAACAGTACAATTTAGATTTGTCAAAACTGTGTTTGTTGCAACAGACGGAGCTCCTTCAATGACTGGAGGAAAAAATGGCTTCGTTAAAATATTACAGACAAAGATCAGAGAAACGGACAGTGACATCATATTTATTGAATAATCCACCAAGAAGTTTTATGCTCAAAAGTGATCAAGTATCCAGTACACCATATTATGCAGAGGTGCGATGACTTTCGTATTCTATGGTACTCGACCGATTTTGGAAACTCAAAGAAGAAATACGCGTTTTCATGGAAAAGGGAGAAGATGTCAGCTTATTATCTGATGTTCCTTTTTTACAAGATCTTTCATTTGTTACAAAACACTTCTCGGACTTAAATACGAAATTGCAAAGACCACGTCAAGTTATTACAGATATGCATGATCATGTGAAAGCTTTCAAGTGTAAGATGATGTTGTGGGAAAAACAGTTAGCAGAGGATAATCTGTCACATTTTCTGGCTTGTAAGGTATATAAGGAAAGCACAAGTGTCCCAATATCATACAAAATAAATTCAGAGAAAATGAGAAGCCTTCTGGCAGAATTTGAGAAGCGTTTCCAGGATTTTAAGACCCAAGAAAATAATTTTTCTCTATTTACTGGTCTTTTCACTATCGATATTGATAAAGTTCCCCCTCACTTGCAAATGGAAGTAATTGAGATTCAGTGTCAGACCCATTTAAAACGAAAATTTGATAGTGTTGGTACATTCGAATTTTATAAGCACTTGCCTGTTCAATACCAAGAAATGAGAAAATTTGCCTGTAAAATCCTGTCAATGTTTGGAAGTACCTATAAGTATGAACAACTATTTTCTTTGATGAAAGGAAACCAATCTCCTGCAAGATTGCGATTGACGGACGCACACTTGGACGCAGTTTTAATTAAAGACAAAAGATGTGAAATATCTGGCAAAAGAATTTAATGTTTGTAGTTTTTTGTAATGTCCTTTTTATTGGAAATGTAATAAACAGACTTATTCTATAATAGCACTTTTTCTCTCAAGATTTTCAGTAGTTTATCTTCTTCAAGATAAGGTTTTGCGGCCCATCTAGTCGATGGTCTTCATGCTTTTGGCTCACCAGTGACTTTAAGTTTGACATGGCTGGTTTAGAACGTTTGACGAAAGCGATTTGCTAGATTTCTATAGGCAGCTTGTCAAATCCGAAAACTCCGTTAAATTTTCTAAACAGCAATTAAGTATTTTGCAACCGGCTGTAAGCCAAAATTTTCAGCAAGTTCCTGAGAGAGTTGTACTGCACCAATTTACATGATTTTTTTTTGAAATGATTGTCATGTTACCGAGATCTTTCAACACTATTTTTTGTATTTTAAATTTATACAGGATGTTTAAAAAAATCGGGTCACTGATTAATCACGATCCTGCTCAAACCGCTTGACGTAAAAAGTTGCATTTTGGTACAGAGGTTGATAGTAGGATGAAGAGGTTCGATAAGAAGGGATTTTTCAGAACACAAATTTCAAAGGGGTGAAACCGCCCCTTAAATATTGCAATATTTTTTATTTAAAAAACAGTTGGTTTTTTGGAAAAACGCTTAAGCCCACATATTTTATTTAATTATTTTACATATTTCAAAATTTCTTAAACATTTATACAGGGTGTTTAAAAAAATCGGGTCTCTGATTAATCACCATTCTGCTCAAACCGCTTGACATAACAAGCTGAATGCTGGCATGCTGGTTGATTGTAGGATGTGTTCGATAAGAAGGAATTTTTCAAAAATCAAATTTCAAAGAGGTGAAACCGCCCCTTAAATATTACAATATTTTTAATTTGTTTGGTTGTTGGTTTTTCGGAAAAACGCTTAATTTTTAATAATTTTACATATTTTTAAATTTCTTAAAAATTTATACAGGTTATTTCAAAAATAGGGCCACTGATTAATAGCGAATCTGCTCAAACCGTTTAATGTAAAGAGCTGAATTTTGGCATACAGGTTGATTGTAAGATTAGGAGGTTCGATAAAAAGGGGTTTTCAATTTTCAGGGGGATGAAACCGCTACTTAAATTTTTCAAATTTTTTTTAATTTAGAAAACGGCTAGTCTTTCAACAAACGCTTAAAGAGGTTTTATTTTTTTTTTAATTTTTTAAAAATTTATACAAGGTCTTCCAAAAAATCGGAAATAATTTATAAACAAAATCTTTCAAGCCCCTTGACAAAAATTGAAAGAAAATTTTATAAAATACGTGGTTTATAAACAGTTATTTAAATAAGGCGATTTAAGTATCTCTTTCTACACTTTCGTTAGCGCGGGTACTCGCTAGTTTCTTATTAAATCTTGACTCGGTATAACTACCTTTACAGTCTAACCTCAGGGACTATGAGCCTCCTTATTAATTGCTAACTCCCATTGTATTTTAATTCGTATGCCAATTAAATTATGTAAAAAATGTTTCAATTTTACCGAATCGAAATAGTTTTTGTTACGAATAGCAAAAATAACGTAACCATAAAAACATAAAAATAACAAAAAACCTAGTCAATATGTAAAATGAATCATTTAAGTGACGTTAAGTGTAATTCAAGACCGCACTATACCAAGCCAATTTTACGACGGTATTTTTTTATACAAAAAGCTCTTCAAACTGTAGACACAGGAAGTGTGGGCAAATATTAACATTCCTTTTCAAGTCAAACCGACTATACACGTTTCCTTTAAAAAATCTGTTTGTTCGTATAATATTTAAACTGCTTAATCGGAATTTTAATATTTGGAACCACGGGAAGAAGATAAAAGTATCTCGAAATTGAAAAAGGACGAATTTACCCTAACTGACGATGCAGGCTTGCATACAAATTAAGCCGCAATTCATCTCCAGGTAGTGTGCGATTTTTTATTGTATAATGTTGTTCCACTATAACTAATACAATGAAAACAGCTTGATATATCTACCGTACTGGCGCTATTGACAAAATATAAAATAATATATTTCATTACAGATAAAGAAATTTATTTTTTTAAGGGTAAAAGGTACAAAAAATAAAAAATATAACATGATTGATCAAATATGAAGAGCACGCAGAAAAAACGTTCATTTTTCGTCATTTTTCGATGTATGCATTGTTTAATAGTTTTTAAGGAGCTCTATCTTTTAGAACAACAATAAGCGGGAGTATTGATAGGAGTCACACTAAAATAATGTATTTTAAATACGAAAATGAGGAGGTATTCGTGAAAAACGATAAAAGTCCACGAGTATTATGAAAAAACGTTGAGAGTCCAGCCATTCGATCTGTGTATTTATAAAAATGCAATGAAATTACCCGTAGTTTTAGGTCAGCGGTTAGTATGTACGTGTATTTTAACATTAAAGAAATACAAAATACAAGTTCAAACCACACTATCCCACAACTTGTTACGTTCCAGACGCGCGTTTCGCTAAGCAAATTAGCATCATCAGCAGATGATATAAACTAAAATAACTTATCCTAACTGAGAATATTTGTAGGTAAATGTGGTCACACTTGGTTGCACGCGACAGCACCGTTTTCAAGTAAACAATAGAAGGGACTATAGGGAACAAGCCCTCTGTCTTTGTTTGGTGCTTTCTTACCACATTAAACTATTTCTATATTCTTAAATGCAGGTTCCAGTGTTAGGACTTAACATGGCTTCACGGTCAACGGAACAAAACCTTTATTGTAAGTACTGTACTAACATTAGGTTAATTGCAGCAGATATTCGGTTTCTAAAAGTATGCAAGTCTTTTTCGATTTTCCCTAAATTCATTTCAGTCAAGATCCCTAAACAATCACCCGTTACTGGGAAGGTTGAATCTTTTGCCAAAAAATCTGTATAGCAAATGTAGTATGCTTGAAATTGAAATATACGGATTATTATTAACTCACTTATAAGCTTAGTAATTTAGAATTTGAACAATGGTTAGATTTCCAAAGAAAAATATTCGTAGTTATCGATACCAAATTTTTAAAGAAAATGTGTTCACTTAAAAACAAACTGAGAAAGTTGAAACCACAAAAACAAATTTCTTCGGAAGTCGAGAACATTGTAGAATATTCTTCTTAGTCCTTTGATAATAGAGAAATCGCACTTTTGAACAAAGGTTTGAATTTTGCAGAACCTCCAGTAAAAAATAGTTTACCAACTATTATAGCGAACATCGAAAGTTCCATTCAATAAGTGCTAGAGTCAACTAAGGGATTGATTAGAGAGGCTTGCAGAAATCAAATCTCAAAAAACGTGGTTAAGTCCAAATATGTTTCTCGTAAAAATACTGAAATTATCCAGGGACTGAAGAAAAAAGAATGTTTTTATTTAAAAGCTGACAAAGGAAATAAAGTTATTATACTAGACAAAACGGATTATTTTGAAAGAGTAGACAATTCGAATCAAACTGGTCCTTACTATTTAATTGAGAAAAACCCGTTAACAAAAATGATAACAGAAGTAAAAAGTACCTTAAAACAGTGTATAAACCTTGTGTCCGAGGAACTAAAATTCAAATTAACACATAGTAACCCACAGTTATCTAAACTGTATTGCCTTCCCAAAATCCATAAACTTGGGAAGTCCATGAGACCTATTGTTTCAGCTGTTGGAACACCAACGTAAAATATTTCGAAACGGTTAGTAGAAGAATTCAGTAAATTAAATATCTCTTACAGTAACTTTGAGGTTACTTACTCTCTCTAGGAATTCTTAGATAAAATTAAGAATGTTCATTTAAAAGAAGGTGAAATTTTAATATATTTTGATGTAAGCTCATTGTTTCCCAGTGTACCCATACCACTAGCTTTAGAGTACCTAAAAGAATTACTTGAAATCAATAATTTGAAGAAAGAAATTAATGATGAATATTTGCTTCTCACAAAATTATGTATGAATCAAAATTTTTTTCAGTTCAACAATAATTATTATAAAGAACTTGAGGGAACTGCGATGGGCAATTGCTTATCTTCGTTCCTTGCAAATTTGTTTATGGGTAGATTAGAAACCCAATTCAAAAAACAACTCTAGTATTTTCTGAGGGTGTGGTATAGATACGTAGACGATATATTTGCTATTTTTGATACTAAAACAGAAAATTTGGGCACTTTCTTAGCAACATTAAACAATAAATATCCTTCCATTAATTTTACGTACGAAAAGGAGAACAATGGGCAGTTACCTTTTCTTGGCACGTTAGTTATTAGAAATAACGATAAATTAGAATTTGATATTTATAGGAAATTTACTAATACTGATAGATATAAATCATCCGACTCATTTCATTGCCGCCAACACAAAATGGCTGTATTTGATTTCTTAACTCACAGGTTAGTCAATTTTCCATTAAGTTATATTTTAACAATGAAATGAATCGGATTAAAAATATAGCGAAAAGTAATAGAAATAATGATAATTGTGATAATTTTGTACATAAATTGGTAAATAGACATAAGCATAAGAAAATGTTAAAAGATGCCACTACTCTTCAAGCACCAGAGGCTCCCAATAAGTTCATAGTAATCCCATATGATTCCAAATATACGAGAGGCCTAGAAAAAGTAGGTTTAGAGCCTACAAAACGGAGAACAGTTTGAAAAATCTCCTTGGAAACCCTAAAGACAAAGTCGACTTGAAGGAGAGGAGTGGCATCTATAAAATTAGCTGTAATGACTGCGATCTAAAATATGTTGGGCAAACTAAACGCTCCATTAACATTCGTTTTAAAGAACACATGGCACATTTAAGATACGGAAGAACAGAAAAGTCAAGCGTTGCCCAACATGCTTTGGAAAACAATCACCAAATATAAATAAACAATCTTAAGTTGATTAAAAATGCATCTAATAATAGATTATTGGATGCGTTTGAGAGTATAGGAATAGTTAAATGTGGTAAAAAAGCACCAAATAAAGACAGAGGGCCTACAGTACCCTCTATTGTTTACTTGACAATGGTGCAGTCGCGTGCGACCACATTTACCTGTAAATATTCTCGGTTAGGATAAGTTATTTTAATTTATATCATCTGCTGATGATGCTAATTTGGTTAGCCAAACGCGTGTCCAGAACGTAACTAGTTGTGGTGTATTGTGGTTTGAACTCTTGTATTTTGATCTATCTTCCATCACAGGTTCCAGTGTTAGGAATTAAGAAATTGTTTAGGCATCTGCAAAATACAGGAAAAATAACAAAAAACACAAAAGTCGTGGAAGGCTAGCCGATGTTGCCAAGAAACTAAGAGTACGCAGCCACGAAACAGGACCTAATTGTACCTAAGTGTAAAAGTTATAAGTGGTACTCAAAAATTAGCAACGTAACAAAAGGAAGATACTTAACAAGTTTGAACAAAATTCCCACTTGGTTGGACTTATATCAGTTGTGCCTGTTAACAGACGGAGACTCAGGCGTGTTGAGTATGAGATTCAACGATGTTTGGGATGCGTACAGAGTGAGAAGCAGTTCAGAAGATAATGATAATATAGTAGACATTCAAGTATGTTACAAAGCATTTATTTCTCTCTATGGAGTAATTCCTGGCAGAATAGAAATGATCCAAACTAGTCTAAAAGCAGTAGAAGCGCCCCCAAAGATTACAGTCGTCATAAAATACAGACCAGACCAACTTACAGAGACGACACTCAATAAATATGTGAGCACATTTCGTCATTTAAGGGTCGATCTAGCCACTTTAGCCTAACTAAAACTGATAAAACATACCTTCCCAAAGAACTGAGTGTTTCTAAAATGTATGACCTATTTAAGATAGAATATCCTGACGCAAAAATATCATACAATCGTTACAGAGAGATTTTTTATGAAAAGTGTAACATTAGCTTCGGTTACACTGGCCGACAAGATTTTTCTAACGCAGGCCAGCTCATTATTTTCACAATGGAAATACCCTCCCAATAATAAAAAAAATATTTGGAAAGCCCTAAAACGTACCATTTTTTAATAGCCTAATTAGAACCTTTTATATGGGCAGGTAAACAATTTTATTGTGGGGCGGCTATAATGGGTCCATTTAACAACGGAAAAATTATTTAGACTGGGTTGTTTATAACATTGGACATAAAATAAAGGTTAAACTTCACTCTTCTGTTGAGTTTCGAATTGAGTGGTTCTCTGTGTATCGATAAGCAAGGGTATGTGAAGACGAAAATGTCGAGTCAAACGCGCCGAAGTTGCAAAATTTCTCCTGACAAATTTTGTTATATTTGTGGAGAATTTCTGGTGAAATCACAAGCCAGGCCATTTTCCGAAAATGTAAAAAAAGCCTACTTTAAATATTTTGGTGTGTTAATTGGGGATCAAGATAAGCGGTAGGCTCCCCATGTGTGCTGTGTTAGTTGTAGTGTATCATTGGTGCAGTGGATGAAGGGAAAGAGAAAAACTATACCTTTTGCAGTTCCAATGGTATGGCGAGAACCCACCAATCATTCTGACGATTGCTATTTTTGCCTGACAAAGGCTGAAGATTATTCCAAAAAAGGAAAGCACAATATAGAATATCCAAATTTGCAATCTGCCGTACGACCTGTTCCTCATAATGCAAATTTGCCAGTGCCGATTGCGCCTTTAAATTGGCAAGCTATTGATTTCGGAGATAATGGAGATAACGCATCATTAGGCAGCTCAGAAGAACAGTGCACCGATCCCACTTTTACCACAGGTCCCAGTTCCGGCGAGCCACATTTGATTGTGAAAGTGAATTAAATGATTTAGTACGTGATTTGGGGTTATCCAAGCAACAGTCAGAACTTCTGGGTTCCTGTCTTAAGGAATGGAACCTATTGGCCAAAGAAACAAAAATTAAGAATTTCAGAAAAAGAAATGCTATGCTAAGTTTACAGTATGGAAAATTCGTGTGCGCGTGTACTGATATAAACAGTTTCATGCAGTGAGTGGTACTTATTCATAGACTCATCTAAATATAGCTTAAAAGCTGTGTTATTGCATAATGGAAATTTAAAACCCTCTATACCAGTTGCCCATGAAAGAAAATTATGAAAATATGCGCGCGATTTTGGATAAAATAAACTACAATAGGTATAAATGGCAGATATGTGGGGACTTAGAAGTTGTAGCGATTTTAGTGGGACTTTAGGGGGGATTTACAAAATATTGCTGTTTTCTTTGTTTATGGGACAGTCGTGCAATAAATCAGCATTATGTAACAAAAATTTGGCCAGAAAGAGCGAATTTCAACCGGGATCTCAAAATGTTAAATTTATACCTCTTGTTGATCCCAAAAATGTCCTTTTGCCTCCTCTTCACATTAAACTTGGGCTGGTGAAAAACTTTGTGAAAGCTTTGAATAAAGATGGTGATGGATTTAAATACCTAAGACAAGTCTTTCCCCAGTTAAGTGATGCCAAATTAAAAAAAGACATTTTTATTGGACCACAAATCAGAAAATTGCTGGACGATGACAATTTTACGGAAAAGCTTACCAGGCAGGAACTCAGAGCATGGAATTTATTTGTTAATGTAGTAAGAGATTTTTTAGGCAACAGTATGGATGAAAATTATGAACAATTAGTTAATGAACTCTTCGATGCCTATAAAGCGCTTGGTGCCAGAATGTCATTAAAAATTCACTTCCACATTCCCATCTGTCATTTTTTCCTAAAAATTTGGGAGCTGTTAGTGACGAGCAGGGTGAAAGGTTTCACCAAGATATCAGATCAATGGAAATTCGGTACCAAGGACGATGGGATCCAGCCATGATGGGTGACTACTGTTGGTTTTTGAAGAGAGAAGATAGGACACCTCATAAACGGAAAAAATAAAGTTTAATTAGTGTTTTAAGTTGATATTTTTCTCGTTTGCTTTTCTCTTAGACGTATGGTATGTTTAATAGGCGAAGACTGTAAACATAGTCAATAAACAGGGTTAAGAATTTTCTGAAATCATTTTTTTCTATATTAAGTATCGTAACATTCGATATGGTTCTACAACTCTAACAAGAAAACCCTACGTGCTACAACTTTCTATTTGTCATTTTCTTATTTGGAGAGGTCCATTCTATTAGATTATGCTATTTTGATTTGCGTTACAACGAAAAAAAATTTTTGTCGGCCAGTGTTATTAGAGCACCCTGTACAAATAATGTCTTATTAGTAAAGATAGCACAAATATGGATATTTACACCAGTGTTTTTCAGTTATTTTTCATTCGTATTATAAGGAAACAGACTGAAAAAAAATTACCAGCATTGAAAGATGTTACCCAATGTTCAAATTTTTCGGACACACACCCTCTATTACAAACAGCTACCAAAAATTAAAGGTGAAAGTGACCCAAATCAGAATTTAGGACTTCTTACATTATCGCTGAACCTGTTCGAGCGTACTGATTGACACAAATCCCAGTTAATTGACTTTGAGTGAGTTTACAAGTACACATGATCAAAAACCTTTATATACGTGTCACTACTTTTGCAGGAAAGCCAACTGCGACTTTTTGTCAAGTTCTCAGAGAGAATAATTAATTGAAGGTATGTCGAAAACTACGATGGATTTGAGTTTTTAAATTGTCTCCTTGCACAAGGCAAAAACATAATATTGAAGACACAATGCATTTTCGAAAGCATATTAAACCCCTTAAGTGTGAAATGAGATCTGGGACCGCATATGAATTATGACAACGAGTGCTAAATTGCGGTTATGACAGTTTAAGAGGCCATAAAAAATGGCGGACTGGAAATGGTCCTTGCAATCTCACGCCAAGTTTACAGCGGATAATCCGGTGACATGGTTACATTTTGTCACTCTTTAACGTGTTTCTTCGTTTCGTTGAAGAAAATGTATCGAACCGTAGTGTTTGCGAAAGGACTGGTTCAGAAAAAGTTGAGACAGATGTAAACGTAACACTTGAGGTTCAAAGTAATGTTTTTTATGTTCCGATGGAGATTTGCTTCGAATAACAATAGAATGCAATCAGTTTGCTTACTTTAGTTTATAAATATTGTTATGTACAGGGTGTCCAATTTTGGTTGTAAATGCAAGGTATCTCCGTTATTTGCAAATATTTAGGGTTGAGGTTTTCGCGACACCGTGCCACTTTTTTGTCAAACTCAAGCTGCCGTAATCAGATTTTCCATAGCCCGCCTCGTTTCGGAGATACAGGGCCAAATTGAAAAAAATGCATTTTGGGACACTCCTCGTATCTCGGTTATCTTTTAAAGTATCGAAAAGGTAAAAACTGGCTCTTATACAGTTTTTTACGTAGAATCCAGTGGCGTAGACAGATTTTTACTCGGGGCCGTCGTTTTTGATACATGACCCAAAGTCACGTTTGTTTAAATGGGACACCTTCTATACTTTTACGGAGTCCTATTCGTCTTATTATGAGCTTTTCAAAAATATATGGTTATCTGTACTAATTTTAAAAAATAAGGCTGCAATTTAGGTTTGTAATAATATCTATCTATATTTTTCATAGTAACCCATGGACTGGTTGTCAAAAATGGCTTTGTCACTGCTTTGTCATAAAGTAAATGAAGTTTTGATGTTAATACTAATAGACGTGTTAAATTAGTCGCTCTGATTATTACTTTTTAACAAATGGCTGCAAATCAATTATTTGAAAACTTTGAGCAATATGATATGCTGACCTGTTTCATAGAGAGTCATGAAAATATAAACGCTGCTTCTGAGCTTTATTTTATTAGGTAATGTTTTATTTTCATAATTATTATTGCAATATTTTTTAAAACTTAAACTTTTATTATATAGATATCTGGAAAGGAGGCAGCCAAATAAATTAATATTCTATAGGCTGAAATCGAATTTAATAAATTTTGGCTCTTTCAAAAAGCCCAGATCAAAGAAATATAACAAAGAGAATCGTGAGGCTGTTAAAATTAACGTCTTAACAAGTGTAAATGTAACGCCTGTAACGTACTGTAGAAAAATAGAGAACGAAGTGGGTGTAATCAAGTCTCGGGTTCAAACGATTTTAAAGAAACATAAGTATAAATCTTATAAAGTCAGAGTTGTACAAAATCTACATCCTGGAGAGGCAGAACGACGTATTGATTTTTGCCAGTGGTATTTACAAAAAATTAATACTAACCAAAATTTTGGAAGGGCGGTTATATGGTCTGACGAATCGTATATAAGTGGTGCTGGAATATTTAATAGACACAATACGAGACACTGGTCACCTGAAAATCAACATTTGATATTTCCAAGCGAGCAACAAGGAAGATTTGGCTTTAATGTCGCTTGTTTCGTACTAGGAACCAAAATAAAATTTCATATTTTTGAAGGAGGTCTCACTGCTAATCGCTACCTTGAAATATTGCAAAATATATTGCCAGAAATCGTAGAAGATGTCCCTTTAGCACATGTGAATCAAATATATTTCCAACAAGACGGAGCTCCAGCACATAACTCCCAAACTGTTTGGCGGTATTTAGAAGAGAACTGCCCCGAACGCTGGATTGAAACGCACGGACCTGTCCGATGGCCTCCTAGGTCCATGGCCTGTCCATATTGGACTTCTTTTATGAGGTCACCTAAAAAATTTAATTTTTCGTACCCGACATAACACAGTTCAAGACCTGCGTAACACCACTGAGCAGGCATTTTTGCAAATACAAGCACGCAATGTAGTCATTTCAAATGCACTGGGTAAAATTGCAAGAGTGTGTGAGAGATGTTTAAGAGAAAATGGAAATCAGTTTGAGAGGTTCTTTTGAACATGGCTAATTACGAAAAATAGATATACTTAATATATTCTTAAAAACTTATATGTTTTTGAAAAGCTCATAATAAGACGAATAGGAATACGTAAAAATATACAGGGTGTCCCATTTAAAAAAAACGTAACTTTGGGTCATGTATCAAAAACGACGGCCCCGAGTAAAAATCTGTCCACGCCACTGGATTCTACGTAAAAAACCCTATAAGAGCCAGTTTTTACCTTTTCGATACGTTAAAAGATAACCGAGATACGAGGGGTGTCCCAAAATGCATTTTTTTCAATTTGGCCCTCCTCTCCGAAACGAGGCGGGCTATGGAAAATCTGATTACAGCAGTTTGAGTTTGACAAAAAAGTGGCACGGTGTCGCGAAAACCTCAACCCTAAATATTTACAAATAACGGAGATACCTTGCATTTACAACCAAAATTGGACACCCTGTACATATGTAATATTGGGGAATATACATTATGCAAGCATCTCTCTTTATAAAGTTCTTTCATGTTACAAAATTAGATGTTTGCTCACATAAATAACTCAGTTTTGAGAAAATGGGAACATTTGATAAAAGAATTCAGTGTAAAATTTTTTCCATTACAAAAATGTGCCTATTAAATAAAGGATCACAAAATTATAAAGTTGTATTATTAGGAAAGAGAGGTGAGAAGAACAAAAACGAATCAATTAAAAAGGAAAGGCTGAACTCTCCAAACAACCTAATTATAGTACAAGAGAATAGAGGAAATCTCGGATGACGAAAACAAAAATTAAAACCTATTTGTTGGATATAATTGACGTAGGCTACAGGATAATGCAACTTATAGACCAGCAGCATAAGTAATGTAAATATTGGCTAGTATACCTAGTACAGGGTGTCCCATTTTGGGTACTTTTGCGGGGTATCTCCGTTATTTTTATAGCTAGAAAGACTAGGTTTTCGCGACATTGTGCTACTTTTTCGTAAAACTAAAGATGCCGTTAACAAAATTTGGAAATGTTGCATTTTCAGGCATCTCTGAGATAACTCATCGAAAATGTGAATTCCACCTTCGAAATTATTAGGAGTCAGGTCAAAAAGATATCGGACTCTACTTCTGAAACTAAATGCATAATTTAATAGTAGGCTATGGCTATTGTTTATGACAACAAACAAAAATAAATGTCAAATATTTGTCTATCTCATCGGTTTTTGGATCGACATTTGGTTTATAAAGCAGTTTATAAACGTTCTTTTGGAATTTTTATTGAATTGATATTTAATAGTTTCTTCGAATAATAGCAGCATATGAAAATTATGAAAAACATGATACGCTGGTATGTTTTATACAGAGTAATGAAAATTCTGAAGATGCCTCGCAATTATATTTCCAAAGGTAAGTAAGCCATTATGGCTATGAAAATGTGTATTATCATTATAACTTTTTTGCCTGTTAGATATCCAGAAAGAAGGCAACAGTTTTTTGAGATATGTGCTCGTTTAAAAGCAAATTTAATTGAGCATGTATCATTTGTTCACCCGCGTCTTAAAACATACAACAATGAGTACAGGAAAAGAAAAGAGATAGATGTTTTGGAATATATGAAAGCAACACCTTCGTCCTCATGTAGAAAAATTGAGAAGAAAATTGGTGTGCCAAAAACTGACGGTCAGAGAATCTTGAAGAAATATAAGTATCATCCATACAAATTTAATATAGTGCAACATTTGCATCCTGGCGATGCCGAGCACCGGACACTGTTTTGCCAGTGGTATTTGCAACAAATCGATGATAACGTTTTCTTTGGGGGGCTTGTTATCTGGTCAGACGAATGCTTTTTTTCAACTGCAGGAATTTTAAATCGTCACAATACCAGGAACTGACATAGTGATAATCAGCATTTAATGTTTGAAAGGGCACAACAACGACGCTTTAATTTTGGGCAGACATATAGTTTATAGGATTTCCTATAGCACGTAGGTACCTAGAAATCCTTGAGGAAGCTCCAGTCCAGAACTGCTCGAAAATATTCCATTAGCCCAATATAATGCTGTTTACCTACAGCAAGGTGGTGCCCCAAGTCGCAACTCTAGGCCCTTAAGGGAATTTCTTGATAACAACTTTCCTCAAAGATGGATAGGTATCAACGGACCTGTTAGATGTCCTCCACGATCTGCAATTCTGTCAATTTTAATTTTCTTTTCATGGAAGTATATACAGAATGAAGTAAGAAAGGCAATTCATTTAGCCTTTCGAAAACTGCGAATGAAAGCAATGGTTCGTTTTAATGCTATTCAAAGAATTACAAAAATGTGCCAATTTTGCATTAGAGAAAATGGTCGGCAATTTAAACATCACCTTTAAAAATTAGTTTTTTCTTTTTTTTAATAATGTTATTTTTTGGTGTTTGTTATGTTGTTACATTATGCTAAAAAACTGTTGTTACAAACTTACTGTTATTAAAAAACCCTATAGGTATTTTATATAATAAGATATCTATATGCAAGGTATCCAATTCTTCATTAGCAATATGTAACTTGTTTGTAATTGTTTATTATTGTTATTCATGGCCTACTATTAAATTCTTCTGAGGATAAGTGCATACTATTATATATTTTTAAAGAGGTAAAAAAAGGCAAATTTTATAGTCTATAAAAATATACAGGCTGTTCCTTAAAAAAAATAAAGTAGGGTCCGATAACTTTTTAACCTGACCTTGTATACCAATTGTTGAGATACGAGGAGTGCCTGAAAATGCAACATTTTCAATTTAGCCCTGTATCTTAAAAACTACAGCAATAAATTTGAATGTATTATATCATTATCTCTAAAGAAACTACTTAAAGTGCAATTCAATAAATAGTTGGATTAAATATTACTCAAATATAAGAATTAACCTGAAAACACAATATGGTTTTAATTAAATCGGCGTGGGATTTTTAAATAAATCAAAGAAAAAACAAAACTTCCTGGTAAGATACATTTTCTTCGGTAAGTTATGAAACAATATTTGTTATTTTTAAGACGATTTCTATCACCTCTGCGACATATCAGCATTGCCCTGAGAAGTAGTTTATAAAATAAGAAAACATAATAGAGTTTCCAGAGAAAATGTCTAATTGGTAATACTACTAAGAACAAACATTTATTTACAGAATGGTGTCGAATCTAGATTGCTGTTTTAAATTCATACATTTTGATATCTATATCTATCCCCATCTATATCCAAGAAGTCGTGATGAGTTTTAGAAAGGATGAAGCTAATTATCAGTTGAACCGGGATTTAGCAGAGATAATTGAATAGTTTTGCCAGTAGAAAAAGAACAAAGCAAAAACTAAAATTAAAACTACCGAAATCTCCCTTATTCCGAAACATGCATCTACTCCGATGTCATGCTTAACACGACTCACCTATATATTGGTTTTGTCAATAAAATTCGGCATAAAATATGTTGAAACTACAAAATTTGCGCAGGATCCGTAAAATTTATTTTATTTTTTAATCTATATACACTTTTACCCGCCCCTCATAGAGTTTGAAGAGACATCTGCAAACTTCTTTCCCAAAGTCGGGCTAAAAAATCTGAGTAGTCAAAATGTTCATTCTGGCATCGCGTCGGTAAGGCCCACTTTGAAAAAGTTTTCCTTAAAACCGAAAAGTTTGTTCATTTTTTTCCAATTTTGATTTTACATACTTTCCGATATACTGGGTGTTAAAATTGTAAAAAAATGTGTTTTTTTTAACTTTCATACCACTGCAAAATTTCTATGAAATTTGGTACACTCTTTTTTACTACCAAATGACGTTTTTTGATGTAAAAGATTTTTTTTAATTTCTGCTAGTGGCATCCAAACAGGATTTGATATTAATATTTTTGAACAAAAAATACTACGCCACTGCTTTATCTTAAAATGAACATTATTTTTGAAACAGTCATTTACTTTGGAACAAATTTGGTATCTTGACCTTGTTTCGTACGACGCCGACGCAGTGATATGATGTTTTGTATGTAAGAACTTCCCAAAAAAACTTTTTCAAATAACTTTTTTAATTAACTCAAAATTAAGCTAGATACTTACACATTTCTGTTAGTATGTTAGTAAGAAAAGTGCAATATCTAAGGCCGAAGTTAAATAATATGTTCGAAGTTGGCACCATTTTCTCCTACTCAGTGGTGTGCGCGTCATAACCATTGTTCCGTGATGGAGTGTAATAACGAAATTGTTTTTATTGTTGCTGAAGCCTTTCTTTTCCTCCCTTGTGTTTACCGGTGTTTTAAAAACTAAATTCTTCATGTAACCCCATAAAAAGAAATCACATGGAGTGAAGTCTGGTGATCGACACAGCCACGCGACTGGCTCATTTCGACCAATCCATCTGTTGGGGAAAGTAGCACCTAAGAATTCATGCACTTCCCTTCTAAAATGAGGAGGTGCTCCATCTTGCAAAAGCCACATGTTTTGCCTGATATTTAATGGTACTTCTTCTAAGAGATTAGGTAGATGATTTTGCAAAAAGTGGAGGTAGTTTTCCCCCGTTAAACGGTCTGGTAACACAAGGGATCCAATAAATATTCCATTCACAATGCCTACCTATACATTTACGGAAAATCTGTGTCGAATTTTATTTAAAATATAACGATTTTTGGATACATTTTCATTAAAATCTCTAAGAGATTTTCTATAAGCTGTGGCTAGCTGAGTGCGAATATCGACACTTCCGACCGTAGCATAGACATAGATATAGATGGGGAGCCCGACAAGGGCAGCACTTAGGCTCACTGGGGCCCATTGTGCTATCCCCCCAAGTAGGCATGTCAGGCCAAGAGCATACTCCTTTTTAGAAAGGAAAGGACCCTTTCAGGTCGCGCACGTCCCACAAGCTCGGGTTCCACATAAGTGTCACCCAAGCAAAGCAGTCTGGCGTTGACTAAAGCGTCACATCGACAGACTAGATGCTCGGTAGTTTCATTTACCTCAGCACAAAACCTGCAGTATGGATCGTTGTCGAGTCCAATCTTATACAGGTAATATTTCACTAGCCAGTGTCCAGTTACGACCCGGTAATAGTTCTAAGTTGACTTCTGTTTAGATTTAGAAGTTTATTAGACTCAGAACGGCTATAAGGGCCTGATATGAAGACCTTAGACTGTCTGAGTCCTGCTAGCTCGTGCCATTCAGCACGGAATTCCTCGACAGTGCGATTCTTAATCCCAGCCTTAACAGCTGAAGGAGCAATTCCAAGAGCACGTTCCGGCCTAGTGAAAGCAGTGTTGCTACCTTCCCGAGCCAGCTGATCCGCCCCTTCATTACCCCCAATGCCCTGATGGCCAGGCACTCAAATGAGGCTAACCCATTTGGACTGACACAGCCTCTCTAGGGCTCTCATGTATTCAAGTGTTAGCAGCGAATTGACCCTGTTCGAGGACAGAGCTTTAATCGCGGCTTGACTATCACAGCATATATAGATATGCTTGTCGTGATATCCTCTGGAAAAGTTTTCCTGTACGCAGTCCAAAATTGCTGTAATCTCAGCCTGATATACAGTCGCATACCGGCCAAGAGCAAGACTAATCCTTGCCCTGGGACTCTCCCCATAAATTCCCACCCCAGATCCCTCCTTCATTAGAGAGCCGTCTTTAAACCAGACAAGGCCCTCCGGTTTGAGGAAGGATGGGGAGGAATCCCTCCATTGTTCTCTCTCAGGAACAATTACACAAAACCTTATAGAGGCAATTGAGACCGGAATAATGGCATCTCTCCTTGCTAGGAGGCGGTCTGATCTGATCAGTTCAGTCCAAACTCGCGTGTGCCCAAAATTTCAGTCTCTGTGTATCCAACGACCCCAGTCGTTTAAACGAACAGAAGCCTTCCGAGCTTTTTCCTCTACAAGCAAATGCAGAGGACTTAGTCCCAGAATAGCCTCCATAGATGGGGTCGGTGTGGTTCTTATGGCTCCAGTTATGCCCAGACACGCAAGTCTCTGGAGCTTGTCAAGCATCCTCCTGTATGTGGTCTTGCGAGTGGCGGGCCACCCCACAAGAGCGCCATAAGTGATCATTGGCCTCATCACTGACGTGTAAAGCCAACGCACAATACGAGGTTTCAAACCCCAAGTGATCCGAAGGACCGTCTGCACGCCCATAGACGCTGTGGTCCTTTTTGTAATCCTTTCAATATGATCCCTCCAGGTCAGTCGGGAGTCTATTAAGACACCCAGATATTTTACCGACCCGGAAGGTCTCAACTCTTTCCCAAAGAGGGTGAGCCTCTCAAGGTCCACTTTTCTCTTATGGGTAAATGGTACCATTTCAGTCTTATCCGGATTAACAGACAGACTGTGTTTTTGGTACCACTTCCACCATGGCCAAAGCCCTCTGCATGAGCCTTATAATGGTGTTTGGGAACTTGCCTATTACTATAATGGCACGATCATTAGCGTAGCTTTGAGCATAAACTCCGCTCTCGTTGAGAGTATGAAGCAGCCCATTCACAACCAGACACCAGAAGAGCGGAGAAAAAACTCCGCCCTGCGGACATCCTTTGACCACGGACGAGCATACTGTCACGCTCCCAAGAGAAGATGTTATGATTCTGCTTTCAAGCATGACGCGAACCCACCTAATTACAGCCCTATCAACTCCAAAACTCTCAGCAGCCTCACTAATGGAGTCAAAGGTGGTGTTGTTAAACACCCCCTCGCTATCCAAGAACACACCCAGAGCCATCTCCTTGGAGTAGACCTCAGTCACACTGACTAGACTATGAAGCGACGTCTCCATCGACATGCCCGTCCTGTAAGCGTGCTGGAATGGGTGCATAAATCTTTAACACCGGTTTTGCACCATAATGAGTCCGACGAGTCCTTAGAAAACAACAAGCAAACATAACAGTAAAATGAGTTAGAGACTTTACAACTACATATCCAGTTAGCTAAACCGTACATACTTTTACGAACGCTTCGATGAACCTCTTTATTTTTGTCTTTGCTAGTTTGTCGTATACTAAGTTTTGGCAAATTGTGACCACTTACTTTGAATTCGGTTATTTTCTCAAAATTAAGTTCATTAGCACTGTTTAGTTGTTTAATTTTTTGCACAACCGACATTTTATTTCATCTACATTCACAACTCAAACATAGACCGCCTTGAAATTGGTTATTCTTGCAAAATTAAGTTAGTAAGCACTTTTTAGTTGTTTATTTTTTTGCACTAGTTACTACCAACACTTTATTTCCTGTATATTTCCAACTCACACATAGATTATAAAAATACAAAAATATATATTACCAAAAACAGTATATAAATCAATTTTCATCGATAAAAAACGTCCGAAACAATATCGAGTTAGAATATCGACCGCGCGACCTCTAAACAACTGAACTTCCGCATGCCGACGTGATGCCGCGACCTATCGATCGAATTATGAGATCTGCTGATGACCCAAATCGCGATTTCATATTCCATTTGCTATCACGTTCTGCTGCCGCTCGGTAGCTGTGAAATCTACGGGTACTTTCGTCAAGCTTTAAGGTAATCAGGGCAATTCGGACTGCCCAACCTAGCTTAGTATAGCGTATTTTATTATGCCTAAGGAACGCAACGAGACCATTCGAACAGCCGCGCGCGACTTATAGTGTAGCGTATTTAACTTTTCCCAAGGTTCGCGATTTATTACAACTATTAGGAGGGACTGTCAAACGAATAATTTATTCTCTGAGATATTTTTGGGGGGTCATTGACCAAATGACCCTATGGAAGAGCCGCCACTGAACATGATATTCATAGATATAAGCAATTTTCACATTTGAAAGAATCTGATAAAATCACGTCGAAAATTTATCACACAAGTGATCGACAAGAAATTGTCGGCCAATTGACATCAACAAACTTTTTCACCAGTCATTTTGTTGGCGATATTGTTCATTTTAGCGATTTTGCCATGTATCAAAACGGTTTTTATTTTAAAACAAAGCTCCCCACGAAAAAATTTCAAGAAACCAAATTTGCTACAAAGTAAATGAGTATTTCAAAAATAATGTTCATTTTAAGAAAAAGTAGTAACATACTATTTTTTTCTTCAAAAATATTCATTCCAAATCCTGTTTGGACGCCCCTGGCAGAAATTAAAAAAAATCTTTTACATCAAAAAATGTCATTTGATGGTAGAAAAGAGTGTAGCAAATTTCATAGAAATATTTACAGTGGCATGAAAGTTAGGATTAAAAAAATTATTTTTCTTACATTTTTAACACCCTGTATATCTGAAACGAAGCAGTCTAAGACATCATTTTATTTGAAAAATTAGCTTATTTTCTCGAATTCCATGTTAAAAAACCATCAACATAAAAATCACCCTGTATATTGAGAATCGTCTTAGTAAGCCGAAATGGCATGCTACTTCCACCATCTCGATATTTTCTAGGCAAACCTACCTAAGAATACAGTGGCGTATGTAAGGGGGGGGGCAAATGCCTTAACCCAAGCAAAATGTCTGAAAAAAAATTATAGTATAAGGCACAATTATATAAGTGAACTTTTTTTTTTGTCATCGTTGCTTTTCATTCAGGAGGATTGTTGAAAGAAGACGTTGACAAGAAGCAGTGACATTTTTTTTAGTTGTTAAATGTAAATGCTTGCCCCCCTCCCACCAAGGAAGGCATTCTAAATACCGCTCTGTAAGAATACATACATTGCTATCAGATACATGACCCTTCTTTGAAGTCGGATAAAAAAGTTTCATATTTTTATTAAATAGTCATTCAAATATAAATTATTTATAATAATTACTTCATTACTTAATGGTATTTTAATGGAAATTTAATAATTTGGTGATGTAGAATATTCTATTTAAAGATATATTCATTTCGTTTCGATTAAAAGATAAAAGTTAATTTTATGTATTGTGTTATTATTAACAGTAGCCAGGTAAATGTAATTTTTTGTAATTTGAGTTAATATTAAGAAAATGATAGATACGTGATTAGTGTTATTTTAATTTAGATTCTTTAGTGTTTATTTATAAACCTCATTTAAATTTCTATCGCGTATCGTAAAAAAGACATTATAAATCAGGATATATTTCACAAATTGGCAACACTGTTTAGGCATAAAATGCTTTGAATATAATTCGCAATTTTACATTTTCAGACTGACCTGTACACAAACTTAAATTTAACGATAGTGACATTTAAAATAATCAAAATATTTTTATAAAAAATCGGTAAATTTCGTTTATCCGGAAATTCATTCCTTAAGAATATTTCCTTTTATTAGGAATATTGAATTATGACCTAATTTAATTTGGTACATAGTCATTTAGTAAACATAGATACCGTTTTTTCAATAATTTTTATTGGACGCCATTTTGTTTCACCATATTGGATTCCTGACAATACTTTACCAGTTTTTACCTATGATATACTTGATTTTTGGATAATTTAAAATAAATAGAATAAGTACGTCATGTTGAATTCGCACCAGATTATCCATCCTTATATCAAATAGTTAATTGAATAAGATTTTTTGTACCTTGCATATGAAACATTTAATTTGGCCGCCATTTTGTTTATATCACTTATTGCTTGTAAAAAATTGAAATTAATCAAATAAGTAGTTTTTCAGGCAGTTTTTTAAATATTTTATTAGGCCGCCATTTTCTTTTGCTATCTTGGATTTATACCAAAATATGATCAGTTCATTCCTATGTAACACTGTGCATAATTAGAGGTAAATTGGATAATTTGTTTTAAGGCAATAATTTTTTTAACGTTTCACTAGGCCAACATCTTATTCTGGTATATTGGATTTTTATCAAATTGCTCCAATTCCACCAAGACAATGTCGCAAATACTTAACCAATGTAGGGGCATAATAAAAACTGGCGATGTTGCTCCAAGTATTTTACCTGATGAATTCAATGACTTCTTTGTGAGCTGTTGACCTGCAAAATAAAATTCCACCCTCTGACACTAATCCTTTCAGTTAAAGGATGTCACATTCATTGAAATGAGAGATATAATAAATCAAATTAAATTAAAAAAAGCAAAGATCCATTTGGATATACTGTAAATCTGATTAAAAATATAAAAAATCTTATACCTCTTATATATCCGTTGACTAAACTAATTAACCAGTGTATCAATGAAAATATTTTTTCAAATAGACTTGAGCAGGCAATTGTAGTCCCAATATTTAAGAAAGGTGACCCAAATGACATCTCAAATTATAGACCAATTTCACTGGTACCGATTTTTTCAAAAACTTTCAAAAAATGCATAGCTGTAAAGTTCTCTTTATTTTTTTAGTTCAATTAACTTCTCTCAGAGCAACAATTTGGATTTCGAAAAAACCTAAATACATCGTTGGGCATTTTAAATTTAATTACTCAAATTCATGATGCCTTTGAGGAACGTATAATTATCCAAGCCTGTAATTTTTGTGACCTGAGTAAGGCCTTTGACTACGTGTCCCATGAGATTCTTCTAAAAAAACCTGAAATGCTAAAATTTTCATGAAGGTAGTATTGCACTCATCCAGATCCAAGTAGCATATTTAATCATGAGCACGTCATTGTTACCACAAGTATTTTCTTTGAAGTAGCCGGAACTTGGTATCGCCACGTTCTGTTTCAGCTGAGACTACGTAGCCATCACCAAAATGGGGAACAATTTTAGGGTAACTATTTCGTGAATAACATGTAACTGTGACTTTGAGTATTAAGTAGATAGTACGAAATTGTGTAGTTTCATTTAAGTAGTCGAATAGTAATAATTCACCCTATTTGTTAATTCCTTATCTCTCTCTTTATTTAGTCCGTTTTAAAAATATGTATGGTTCTTTTTAATACGAACAAAACAGTTATGGCGACTACAAACACTCAAATTGGGAATATGGTGAAGAGCGTATAGGATGCGTTATTGGTTCTTTAGGTAGAATATGTGCGTTTCACTTAGTTTCCTAGCTATGCTAAGGACTAAAAATTAAAACGCAGGTAATTTCTCTGGTGAATATGCTGATGACAATCGTAAAAAAATTACGCGCCTTTAAAATTGTTTAATTTTCAATCGATTTTGGTGAAATATATTGGACAATTAAGTCTCAAAAATGTAATTTTGTACTTTGGTTTAAATAGTAATTATCATTATATATCTTATACTAAAGAGTGATTCTTTCTTTAGCGTGATGTTTGATTTGTATGCATTTTTAATCTTTATACTCACAAAAATAAGCGTCATAGCTAAATATTTATAGGGGAGATGAAAATAAACAATGGCGTCCTACTGGACTTTTACTTTTAAGTTAGCTGCACTTCTTTACTGAGAAAATTACTTAACATCAAGTGTGTACGACTGCCCCCATACGCTTTTGTAGATTTGGATTCTTTAAATACGCAACTGTTACTTATACCCAATTACTTTGAAGTCTACTAATTATCTACAAAGTTTCCATTAATCCGATACTATATATTATCACCAAGCTGAAAAAAATCTAAATTTAAATTTCTCGCCTTTACATTGACAACCTCTGTCAGCGTCTGTTGTAAATGTAGGGTTATGTTAGTGTTTTACTTTAATAATCTATTCGAACTATCTAGTACAAACTTACTTTTTCATTTCGATTTTTAACAAATAACAATATTTGTGCAAGCAAAATACAAAATAAAATGTCTTTTATGCTAATCTTTGAGAGCTTTTACCTCACATTTCCGTGCTCAATGACGTAAAACATACACTCACAAGTGAAACAATATTGACTTTTACAGGAAAATAAAACCAAAATTAAATAATGTGCAATATTTAATAACTTTTCTTGAAACTTAAACTTAAGACATTTACGATCATAGTCATTTATAAATTCTTCACAAACACTTTTTAATTACAAATATATTTCTCCATATGGCCAATGGTTCAAAACTTATTGTTTAAATCAATATTCACTTCAATAATCCCAAAAACTAATAAAAAAATACACCCAAAACAACAAACCTTATAAGAAATCCACGTAGGCAAAAAGTAAACACAACAATGTTAGCAGCAATATGGCCCAACCAATCAAAAATTGGTTACCCTATTGTCGCCACTGTCCTTATAAAGTGAGTGTAGACCGAATCTCGTACCAGCGCTTCCTATCTCCGCAACTTCAAGTACAAGTGGTAATGGTTTACTTGTAGTAAATAATTACTGTAATTCTTACTTCAAAGTTTCAACAGAAGAATAACGACTGGTAATAGCCAGTTTAAAGTAACATTACACGATAACTTTTTCTACTCCTGCTACGACTCGTTTTACTTGATAGTAATAAGTTATAGGAGTACAGGGTGGCCATTTTATGGTGATACAGTACCTTATCTAGAAAACGGTAATAGTTATAGACAAAAAGTTAAATACAAAAGTTGTTTGGATTCAATTAAATTTTTATTTTATTTCACTTTTGCTTATACAGGGTGTTTCGTTTTATTGGGATTTAAATGGGATACCCCATATATTATTACATATTTCGATTCTACTGTTAATTTGCGAAAGTTTTTATAATAACATCTATATTTGAATTCTTTATCGTTTTTGAGTAAATTGAGTTTTTAGAATTTTTTTTAAAAACATATTTAAAAAAAAAAATGTTTTACCTATAATACTTTAATGGAACTGACTAATATCCTAAACATACATTACTAAGGGTTCAATTCAACGAGTTTCCATGCTGGTCTTCCAATTAATATGAAATGGAGAGCAAAACAAACAGAACTTTAAATGTAAAAATGTTTTTCAAATGGAACACCCTGTATATTTTTATTTCATCTGATTCAGCGTTCAATTATCTATCATTACTCATTATATATATATATATATATATATATATATATATATATATATATATATATATATATATATATATATATATATATATATATATATGTCCTATACCTAAAATGAACAGTTTCGATTTTATTATTTATTTTATTCTGATTTGACTATTTTTTTTTAATATAAGTAAACAGATGAAGTGGGCTAAAATAAAAATGTCGTAAACTAAGCCTTATTCTCATTTCCTTAACACAGCGGCTATGAATAATGTTAGAAAATACAAATAAAAGTGAAATATTATTATTATAAACAATTGCATTAGGTTATTTCCTAAGCCTATCTTGAATTTTTTAGTTTCTGATCTCATTTACTGGCAAAATTCCGGGATAAATCAGAAAACGGCTAATAAAATCGAAACTGTTCATTTTAGGTATAGGACATATATATATATATATATATATATATATATATATATATATATATATATATATATATATATGAGTAATGATAGGTAATTGAACGCTGAATTAGACGAAATAAAAATATACAGGGTGTTCCATTTGAAAAACAGGAGATTTTTACATTTAAAGTTCTGTTTGTTTTGCTCTCCATTTTTAACACCCTGTATATTAATTGGTAAGACCAGCATGAAAACTCGTTAAACTGAAACCTTAGTAATGTATGTTTAGGATATTAGTCAGTTCCATTAAAGTTTTATAGGTAAAATTTTTTTTTTACTTAAAAAGGATAAAGAATTCAAATATAGATGTTATTATAAAAACTTTCGCAAATTAACAGTAGAATCGAAATATGTAATAATTTATCCCATTTAAATTAAGAAAGTTGACATGGGTCGCGTCAAAACGAAACACCCTGTATAAACAAAAGTGAAACAAAATAAAAATTTAATTGAATCCAAACAACTTTTGTATTTAACTTTTTGTCGTAACTATTACCGTTTTCTAGATAAGGTACTGTATCACCATAAAATGGCCACCCTGTACATTTGAACGTAATGGAGTAGTCTTTGCAAGGTTTAGGAAGCTACTAACTTAAAGGGTTTATTGATATATAGTAAGATTATAAGTAATAAATACGTAAAAACTCTTAAAAGGTAGTAGTGGAAACAGTTATAGCTACTTTAGTGCTAGCTGGGAGCTATCTCTCGGATCGTAGGCAGATGGTGCGGGTTCATCTCCATATAACCCTTAATTTTTGACCAAAATTTCAGGTCAAGCTGGAAAGTAGGTTTTAAGCTGACGCTCACTGACAGACTTACAGACCGACGTAATTTAAAACATATTTTTTGGCATCTAGGGACGCTAAAACGTGAAGATATATAAAAATTGGGGTGGGGTGATTTTTTCACCATTACAAACATTTTATTTGGCCGCGCGGAATTAGTTATGGCACAAAATTTGAAATTAACCCATAAAAGTTCTTTTAGGCTGCAATTTTAAATATTTTATTAAGCCGTCATTTTGTTTCGCCATCTTTGATTCATACCTATATTTTACCAGTTGATTTCTACATAATACTTGATTTTTGTGTAAAATTCGAGGTAAATTGGAAAAGTAATTTTTTAGTTATAATTTCTTATACATTTCACTAGGCCACCATCTTGTTTATATACTGGGTGATTCACGACCCACTGAACATACTTATATGGTGTGTAGGGTATTCCTAGGGTATATCGAAATGGATATTTAAATTGATTAATTCCGCTTTATTACCAAGATACAGAGTGATTTTCGTATTTTGGTAAAAATTTGTTCACCCTGTATCTCCTAAACGGCTTAATCCATTTTTTTTAAATTTTGTACACAAACACTCTTGGTATATCATAACTTTTTGACGTTTGAAAAGTATCAAAGTTCCAGGGCCGTATCCAGCCAATTCATACAGGGGAGGGGGGCTAGTTTTAAGACACCCTGTACATCGGAATTCGGTATTTTTTGAATTTTTTTCTTAAACTACATTCATTTGTGAACAATAATATGCCACCATCTCGAATGGCACACTAAAGGTTATGTACGAAATTTAAATCTTTAGATAGTACATACCCCTTTTTTTTAGCTGTATCTGTATTAAAGCTTTTAACTAAGTATAAAATTATTTTAATGATTGAAAATTAAACTATCTCTACTAATAAAACACAGCCTTGTCGAATTATTTTTTATTTTTGGTGGCCCAAAAATACCAAAATCTACCCTAACACAATAACGCCTGTCTAACGGTATCTCTACATTTTTGTGCACACTTTTGTGAATTGCAATTGAGCGTTGAATCATCTACATTTGAGGTTTTTGTCTAAATACTTGACTTTTAAAAAAATTAAACTATCTCTACTAATAAACCAGTTAATTTCTGTTTGAGTCTTTTTCGCCTCATCTCTTATCTAATGCTCGAGATAGTGATCATTTATCGGCTACCGTAAAAATGTATCTTTTTTTATTTTTGTTATTGTATACAAATTACGTGTAAGAGCTTGTTTTTTTTTTTAATTTTTTTATTTACCTTTATTTTTTTCGTAACCTTAAAACCTTAAAAATAATAAAGTAAGCCTTGGAACTTAGACAGATATTTTAAAAATGACATTACGTACATACAATTCAATCATTTGTGTTTGACATTGTTAATTAAAGATTTTTTATTTGGATTTTCTCTTTGCAAAAAGTTTGTACGTTTCAATAATTGTAAAAATGCTGTTATTTACAAATGCTGAGTACGCAGACATCGTATTTGTGTACGGATTTTGTAATGGTAAAGGAAGGGCTGCTACAGAAGAATACAGAAGACGATTTCCGGATCGGAGAATTCCAAATCACCAAACGTTTGCCGCAACCTTTAATACATTGCGTGAAAAGGGTAAGTTTCCCTCAACCTATCTTCATGTTGAAAGAGCGGGTGCTAATAACGTGGTCCAAGAAGAGAATATTCTCAACCTTGTGAGGGAAGATCCAACTACAAGCACTAGGCGAATTTCCGCCCAATTAGCGATACCGCAGACAAGAGTATGGAGAACTATAAAAAATGAAAACCTATACCCTTTCCATGACAAGAGGTAGAAAGATTAGAAGAAGGCGACTACTTGCCTAGATGAGCATTTGCTAGGTGGGTAATAAATCATCGAAGAACTATTTTTAGAGCACTATTCACTGATGAAGCCCAATTTACAAGGGACTGAGTCTTTAATTCTAGAAGCTCTCATGTATGGGCAGATGAAAACCCTCATTCGTTGCGATTGGCCAATTCTCACCGAAAGTTTTCAGTGAATGTTTGGTGCGGCTTAATAAATAATCATTTAATTGGACCACATATTTTCCCTCAACGACTAATGGCTGTTGTGTATTTGGACTTTCTACAAAACATTTTACCGGGCTTATTAGAAAATGTAAATTTAAGAGGCATATGGTTTCAACACGATGGGGCACTTGCACATTTTGGAATTGATGTTTGAAATTATCTCAATCAACAATTTGCTGATCGGTGGATTGGACGCGGAGGACCACATCCTTGGCCAGACAGGTCTCCAGACTTTAATCCAGCCGACTACTTTTTGTAGGGGCATCTAAAACAAAAAGTTTACAGTGTTCCAATCGAAACTAGGGATCAATTAATAAATAGGATACATTTTTATTGCGACGAGGTTAGACAAAACCCTCAAATGATTCACCGCTCAATTGCAAACCTACAAAAGCGTGCACAAAAATGTAGAGACACCGGTGGTATGCATTTTGAAAACATTTTGTAGCTTTTAAGACGTTATTGTGTTAGGGTAGATTTTAGTTTTTTTTGGGCTACTGAAACTAAAAATTAATTCGACAAGGCTGTGTTTTATTAGTAGAGATAGTTTGATTTTTTTTTAAAGTCAATCATTGAAATAATTTTATACTTAGTTAAAAGCTTTAATACAGATACCGCTAAAAAAAGGGGTATGTACTATCTAAAGATTTAAATTTCGTACATAACCTTTAGTGTGCCATTCAAGATGGTGGCATATTTTTGTTCACAAATGAATGTAGTTTAAGAAAAAAACTCAAAAATACCGAATTCCGATGTACAGGGTGTCTCAAAACTAACCCCCCTCCCCTGTGTGAATTGTCTGGATACGGCCCTGGAACTTTGCTACTTTTCAAACGTCAAAAAGTTATGATATACCAAGAGTGTTTGTGTACAAAATTTTAAAAAAATCTATTAAGCAGTTTAGGAGATACAGGGTGAACAAATTTTTACCAAAATACGAAAATCACCCGGTATCTTGGTAATAAAGCCGAATTAATCAATTTAAATATCCATTTCGATATACCCTAGGGATACCCTATACACCACATAAGTATGTACAGTGGGTTGTGAATCACCCAGTATTAATATTACCAGGTCATCCTCATATGATCCTTTTGACAAAATTTGAAGTTAATCGGGTAAGTAGTTTTTTAGCTATGCCGCGAACAGATCAGCAGACAAACCGACGGAATAAGAAAACATGTTTTTCGGCATCTAGGGACCGTGAAATGTAAAGATCTGAAAAAATCTCGGAGGGTGATTTTTTCACGATTACAATACTTCCCTTTTACGAGGGAAGTAAAATGATACAAATAATATTGATCCTTTATATGACTCAAAAGGCAAAATATGAAGATAAACAAATTGTGACAAATGTTATTCTTTTTCTAATATTGCAATTCAAAATACACTTCCAATTTAAAACTGAATATTCTCCTCCAGTATGGTGAATTTAAATAATGTTACCGGAGCTACCAAAAAATAAGCCAGATAGCGTTTTCCTTAAATCACGCAACAGAAGGCAATAATAACTCTCTCAATGATTTACCGGATCGAAAGATAATGTAAAAAACAGCGGCAGCGCAATACTTGTAATTGAGCAATTAATAACGGAGCTCAGAGGGGCTAAATGCGGGGCTACTATAGACTACCGGGCCCAAAAAGGCCCCCTGCTGGAGGCTATTTGTTCCAATCAGAGCCAAATGCAGGGGGGCTCGAACGAATCGACTTTATAGCACGCATATCAAATAGTTCTGGTTTAGGAATGAGTGATTTATCGATATAGGTTTTGGTTGAAAAATTAGAAACCCACTGACGTGCAGATCAATACCTTATAAACAAATAAGTGACAAAAGTTTAGCGGAATTGACTATTTTATTTGTATTTTTGTATTGTAAAAAGTTGTTGCAACCTAAATAATATAATTAAGCAAAACAATAATCTCAATATGAGTATGATTTCTCATGATTATCGCCTTTATAAAGATCATCTTGAACTGCTACTTAGAACCTGCAATTTCCTACAAATTTTCTGAAATTCTAAAATACTTATCCGGATAAAAAGTTTTGTTCTCGACTCTCAACCATGGCAGTTTTACGGGAGGGGGTGGGGTAATGGGGTAATTACCCCAGCTGCTAGACCTTTATAGGTTGCCATATACGCGGAGAGTAAGTTTTAAAAAATCATTATTTTGATGTTGATAGGATTAGTTTTTTGTAGAAAAATGCGTACTGAAAAAACTCATGATCAATTTTTTAAAAAACCCAAGAATGAGAGGTCCGAACAATGTCATGACAATACCGCTCTTCATTCCGAAGTAGCTCTGATTACATTAATTTAAAAAGAGAAGGAAAGGTTCCTATACTAGAAAAAGATTTACATGTGGAAATACTGGAGACAGTTAAAATTCTTGCCTCAATGTTTATTGAACATTATGTTAATAAGATCCATAATCTATCAGATCTTGAAAGATACAACATACTTAAATATTCATTTATTCCCGACCATCAAAATTTTACCTTTTTACGAAAGCGTAGAAGGGCCACAATTTTTTTAATTTTTATTTTTGTAACAAATTCCGACTTCTATCTCGGAATTCCGACTTCTGTCTCGGAATTCCGACTTCTCTCTCGGAATTCCGACTTCTAACTCGGAATTCCGACTTCTATCTCGAAATTCCGACTTCTAACTCGGAATTCCGACTTCTAACTCGGAATTCCGACTTCTATCTCGGAATGCGTTGTAATTAATACACGACTGCTTATAAGCGCAATCACTTTTTTATATTCTATTAACGTCAAATGAAGCGTTCATTTTAAATGAAATTAATATTTTAGTTATAGGGATCAGGATGATATTAAAGCGTGTTTTTCAGTGTTTTAAACTATAATTTATTATAATTCCTCCACAATTGAAGACATTGATATTTTATGAAGTTTGAAAACAACATGATTTCAGCACAAAAAAAATTGTTAGCAAATCACATCCTCATAAATCAAGTTTCCGGTGTAGGTCTAATTTCTAACTTCGTGGAAGGACATCAATCTATCAAAACAGACTACAGGAACACAGTGAAGCACCTTATTTTCTTTCTTTTAGCTTTATCTATTCGGTAAACCTCTTTACAAATAAAGCGCATTCTACTGATAAGGTACAACTCAGTGATCGTAGACGTAAATTTTTTTCGTGTCGATCACACCCAACAAAAGGAATAAGTATTTCTTTTAATTTGTCCAAAATATCAAAATGTGTACCTTGATATACGTGGTTTGCTGACAAAATATATAATACAGTAGACTTCATTACTGATTATAGACTCTTTGACTAACATTCCCAGTCATTTACATTTTTTATAATTTATTAAGTTTCACTACCCGTTTTGGATCTTCTTTTACTTGTCATAAAAGTTTGTAATAGATACATCATTAATATATTGGAATGACACAGCAGGCCGGGGTCTTCTACCCTTAAGGACCTCACTACCACTTTTATGTATACTATATATTATTATTAGACTTTATTGGCAACAACTTCCAATTAATATTTTAACTACCTAGTTGTGTTCTGGACCTGGGACATAATATGAAAATATGACTTTTCTCATTCAATAAAATTTGCTTCAGTTTCCTAATCCTCTCACTTTTATTCATATAGTTGATATTTCTAGACACGTTGGTAATTAAATTAATTGAATTTTTCCTACTTTATTAAAATTAATTTGAATTTTCTACCTATACAACCACTGGACAACGTATCCAAATCAAAAATTGGAACATTTATGTGAAAACACTACTAGAAGTCGAAATTCCGAGTTAGAAGTCGGAATTCTGAGATAGAAGTCGAAATTTCTGGTTACAAGTCGGAATTCCGAGATAGAAGTCGGAATTCCGAGATAGAAGTCGGAATTCCGAGATAGAAGTCGGAGTTCCGAATTACAAGTCGGAATTCCGAGATAGAAGTCGGAATTCCGAGATAGAAGTCGGAATTCTGAGATAGAAGCCGGAATTCCGAGTTACAAATCGGAATTCCTAGATAGAAGTCGGAATTCCGAATTACAAGTCGGAATTCCGAGATAGAAGTCGGAGTTCCGAATTACAAGTCGGAATTCCGAATTACAAGTCGGAATTCCGAGATAGAAGTCGGAATTCCGAGATAGAAGTCGGAATTCTGAGATAGAAGCCGGAATTCCGAGTTACAAATCGGAATTCCTAGATAGAAGTCGGAATTCCGAATTACAAGTCGGAGTTCCGAGATAGAAGTCGGAATTCCGAGATAGAAGTCGGAATTCCGAGTTACAATTCGGAATTCCGAGTTACAATTCGGAATTCCGAGTTACAATTCGGAATTCCGAGATAGAAATCGGAATTCCGAGATAGAAGCCGGAATTCCGAGATAGAAGTCGGAATTCCGAGATAGAAGTCGGAATTCCGAGATAGAAGTCGGAATTCCGAGATAGAAGTCGGAATTTCAAGTTACAAGTCAGAATTCTGAGATAGAAGTCGGAATTCCGAGATATAAGTCGGAATTGCGAGTTACAAGTCGGAATTCCGAGATAGAAGTCGGAATTCCGAGATAGAAGTCAGAATTCTGAGATAGAAGCCGGAATTCCGAGTTACAAATCGGAATTTCGAGATAGAAGTCGGAGTTCCGAGTTACAAGTCGAAATTCCGAGACAGAAGGAGGAATTCCGAGATAGAAGTCGGAATTCCGAATTACAAGTCGGAATTCCAAGTTACAAGTCAGAATTTTGAGATAGAAGTCGGAATTCCGAGATAGAAGTCGGAATTCCGAGTTACAATTCGGAATTCCGAGATAGAAATCGGAATTCCGAGATAGAAGTCGGAATTCCGAGATAGAAGTCGGAGTTCCGAGTTACAAGTCGGAATTCCGAGATAGAAGTCGGAATTCCGAGATAGAAGTCGGAATTCCGAATTCCGAGTTACAATCGAAATTTCGAGATAGAAGTCGGAATTCCGAGATAGAAGTCGGAATTCCGAGTTAGAAGTCGGAATTTGTTACAAAAATAAAAATAAAAAAATTGTGGCCCTTCTACGCTTTCGTACCTTTCCATACTTCTTTCATAATAAAAATAATGTGAAAGTAAAATGCTATCTAACTAAATTATATTTTGAATCTTTCAGTTGGATAACGTTTTCAAAAGCTTTGCCACGTATATTTTGTAAATATTGTGTTCGCTTTGGGACAGCAGATGGTGCTAATAAAGTTACTCCTCTTAATAAATTAGTTAAAACTCCACTGCAGAAACTTTTTAACTTATATAGAAAAAAAGATGACCTAGATTCACACGAAAGAACTAATTACCACAAGGAATTAATACTTTCTGCTAAGAATTTTCTCATTTATAACGAAAAAATGGTAGTCTATTAGATACCAAGCGTTTAGAATAGATTGGATGTAACAGAAATAAATTTCTTTTTGAGACGTCAAAATATATCTCTTCGGTATAAGACATCAATTAGAAACAGATCACGAAATATTTTGAATTTGCGGGATTGTCTACAAAATACATTAGTAACACGATTTAAAATTATTTAATTATCTGCTGTTGTGGAGAACTTCTGAGTAGTACTGTTCAGAATGTAAAGAAAAGTAAATACTTTAGTCTAATATTTGACGAGACCACTGATATAAATCATGACTCTCAAATATACATAGTCTTAAGATATTTAGACAAATACAAAAATATAGGCAAAGATTTTTTTAAGCATTATTGAATACCACCAGGAGAATTATAATGACTACACGCAAAAACCCGTTTTAACAAGAGAAATTTTGGTGTCTGTCCTCTCCTTCATGAAAAAAATTGGTTTAGGTCAGGAATTTTATGTTGGAATTGGTATCTATATCAAAGTCTATTGAGGTTCGAGATGTGAGAAACGCTGTAGCTATCATAAAAGAGGCGGTTATTTTTTTTATTGTTGATCTAAGAGAAATAAATTTCTTCATTTTAATAATGACGATTGATGTAAACATAAATAGCGTAATTTATAGATTTGCTGCAGGAAAAAAAAAGGAAATTAGACTCTATTTTATAACTATTTATTATTTTAGTGGCTTTTTATGCCACAATAAGTGTGGTATATGATACTTATGTTGCTCTTATATCATTTACTGGGGGGTACCCGTTACTTCGTTAGCGTGTATGACTATAATGAAACGGATGTAAAGAGGTACTTAAATCGCCTTATTTGAGTACCTCTTTATAAACTACATTTGCTGTTGCATTCTCTGGTTATAAAATAGTCAAACTACTACGCGAACTTTCTCTAAAGCAAGCCTACTCCAGCTCTACTTTAGGATTGCTCTTGAGCTGAATTAATGGGATACGTGGTACAAAAACTGTTTCTCCCAGACCAGGGCCAGAAATAATAGTAAATTGATTCTATTACATCGTTTTATAATGTTTTAACCAGTAGGCGAGTTTCATTACACAGTTTTGGTGGTTTTAAATTTCGAATAAGCATTGATGACCCCACTTTTAAAGTAAACTCGTAAGGAAGGATTCTTGAAGGGTTTGAGAGTGTAAGAATTCGACAGAAGATTTAACAGCATTTTCTTAGTCTATAACTACATCTATTGAGTAGTATATTAATTGTGAAGCAGTAATTTTTTCCAATAAAGCTAGATTTATTTCATCTGCTGTACTATTTTTTGGAGTTAATATAGCTCGTTCTTTAAACCAAGAAGTGGTTTTATTTTGACAACTTTCGAGTCAACTATAAAAATTTAAGGGGTAGTTTCACCGCCTTAGAAATTGAGTTTTAAAGAATCCATTGTTATTGAACCTCTGCACTCTAATATCAAACGGTTTGCACAAGCTCAGCTTTCTATGGCAAAAGAAAAGTCAAATATTCAAAAAAAGTCTACGTTTCGCAATTTATTATTGCATCTTCGGGACACTAATAGACGACATAGCTCTACAAGACATCAACTTAATAAACAGTAATGTAAAAGAATGCTATACTGACTGTGAAAATTTAACATAAAATAGTGAAATTTTTTTGGAAATTATTACATACAAAAACACATAAATTACGATAAATACATAACTAAATATTTTGATCTTTTTTAAACTGAAAAACAATGCACAATAAAATTAAAAATTAAAAACTATGTACTTACATTTTAAGGATTTGACTTTCATAGTAATATAAAAAATACATGAACAACACATAGGTAAACAAAGTGAAAATCACATACATGGGTTACAACAATAAAATGAAACACCACAACTAATTAAAACAATTCAACCTAGCTCGTTCAACGGTTTCTTGAGAATAGCAATATACCAAATATGCTTCCGTGTTATTGGAAAAAAAATAGTAATATTGTTTTTTTACTTTTTTTATGTATTGTAAATAGCCTACAAATAATTTTAGCATACGGATACAGTTATTTGATTTTATCAATTATATTGAAATATGCATTACTGAGAATCTCTAAATCGGTTTTTTTTATTAACTGAATTTTTATTCTGTTGTATATGTATCATTTCTGAGATTAATCTCTTTTTATAGTTAGTTTGGGCATCCAATACAGATATATTGTCACAATCGAAATCATGTCCTGTATCTCATATATGTTCTACTAAAGCTGTTAGATTAGTTTTTAAAAAAAAATTCTTTTGGTCATTTTTATGTTCTCTAATCCTGTCCTTGAGGTACCTACCTGTTTGTCTAATATAACATTTCTGACATTGTAATCAAGGAATGTGATACACAACATTACATTTTTGTTCTTTTTTTGTTTTTGTTTTAAGTTTGGAATAAAAGTGGGTTTTCAGTGTATTGTCACTTTTTAGTGCTATCTTAATGTTCTCATTATCTCTGGTAGTATGGTTCGAAACAACATTTGTTATTTTTTTCGAGAACCTGTTGATATACGGAAGTTTACAATAAATATCCGTGGTGTTATGTTATCGTTTTAACCAGTTATTGCTATTGTTATAACCATTCCGATATTTTTACCCCAAAGAATATTTTGATTATTGAAAGAGGATAATTATTTTTAAGCAGCATACCTTTGATATATTGTATGTTTTTAGAGCGGTATTTTTCCGATGATAGTGTTAGTGCTTGGTGTTTAAAGTTCTTAATGATATTAATTTTATGCATAAAAGGGTACTCAGATGAATAATTTAGAAAACGTTCTGAAAATGTCGGTTTATGATACCAGTCTGTTTCCATACACCCTCTCTCATTTTTAGTTACTAGGACATCAAGAAATGCTATACTATTATTTTATTCCTTTTCAACAGTGAAGTATAGTATTCCTGAAGATCCTGCATGACCAAGTCTGAGCACACTGGAGATAAGCAATTGCCCATTCCCAAACCAAAGGTTTGTTTATAGTAATCGTCATTATATTGAAAACAATTATTATCAAAAACAAACGTGAGAAGATTCAAAAAAATATTCAGTGAAAATTTAACATTGTCTTCTATTCTATTGGATATTTTTTAATAGAAGACACGAATTCAAAAGAGTTACGGATATGCTTTTCGTCCCTGACAAACATATTATTCATAACATCTGCCAAAAACTTTGTTAACCTATACAGTGGAGATCCCAGAAATGACACTATCGGTCTAAGCGATATATTCTCTTTGTGAATTTTATGTTGAAAATAAATTTTTGGAGGGACAGCAGTCCCTGTTATAAGTTTTTTTCCCTGTTCTTTATCGATGTAACCTTCTTTAATAAGTGTATTAATTAATTTTGTATTTTTATTTTGTATAGTTGTTGTAGAGTCTTTATTTAATTTTTGATATGTTGATAAATCACTTAACAAAAGTTGAGCCTTTTCTGAGTATACTACTTTTTCTACTACAACTGTTGTATTGCCTTTGTCGGCTTTTAAGATGAGTATGTTATCTTTATTAGACTTCAGAAAATTTAGAGTTTGATTCACTATATTTATTAGCTGACTCCTTGCGTATTCTATTTGAATTTAAGACATTTGTTATTAAATTAATACATTGATTTCTAATTTGTATTTTTGCGGTATCGTCAAGTTTTTGTATAATATATTCCAAATCTATAATGAACTTTTGTAAATTATATTTTTATAAGGTAGATTAAATGTATCTCCTAAACTCAATAATAACCCTTGTACGTCCCTAGGTTCTTCATTATTTTAGAAAATTAATGTGTTAAAAAACTCTATTAAGTCCGAAAATTTTGTCAAAATGTTCATTTTATTCCGCTATATTTTAATTACTCGCTAATGTTTTAATTTATGGGAGCTTCGATTTTCTATTTGAGCTACATCTTGCTATTTTTTCGTGTAAAAAATATCGATAGACTTAATTCTTTTTTAATAAACTTGTAATTTTTGTCATGAAAAGCGCCTTCTAGTGGTAATTTACCAAATCAAAGACTCAAAAACTTTTTTGCTTTTTTCAGCGCTACCAAAGTTATTGTAATTCGCTGAGCCGTATATATATATATATATATATATATATATATATATATTGATTGTTATCTTAATAGGTTGAAATCCCGAAAAAGTCCTGTTTAGGTTGGTAATATGATATTTAGATGTGGTTTAAGTTTCATTTTACTATTTTTTTATGTAAAAAAAAACCATATCGATACAGTTTTTTTTAGAAAATTTGTAATTACTGTTATGTTATCAAAAAACGCCGTCTAGTAGCAAGATCCCAAATCAAAAACATAATTAGTTAGATAACCTTAGATCCCCAAGGAATACTTTTTTCAGCGATACCAAGTTTATTAAAATCCGTTTAGCCGTTATCGGTTTATAGAGATTTATTTGGAAAAACACTTAAACACTCCCACCACTTTATTTTCAGAGATAGAAGAAAAAGTTAATAACAAAAAAGACTCAGTTTTATCTCGTTTTAAAATGCATACATTTTTGTGTTATCTTAATGGGGCGAGATTCCGAGAAACACTGTTTTTTTTTAATTAAGAATAGTTATTACGCCCCCTAGGGGTTATGCAATTTTTTACCTTAAGTTCCTACAATGAGTAACGTCCAAGATACAGCTGCTTATCTCGCTAAATTTCCACACCCTGTACGAGATTGAATGAAGTTTATAGTCAAGAACCTAAAAATACATAAACAAAACGACCAACATAAAATATATATAGCAAATAATAATATATAATTATAATAACATACATATATTAAATGGATATTATTATTCAACGAAAATACATTGTATATTAACATGTAGGCCTCTACAACGCCCAACCTGCGTTCTAGTGCCAGTCCACCCTTGTCGATAGATTACAGAGGCCAGAGTTCTAAATAAAATTTATAAAAGCAATAGTTTTACATGACAACGTCGTCCATGTACGTAATACACTACCTAATAGTATCCCAATAGTCGTTGATCTGATGTTAAAACAATACCTACATAGATATTTTTAGTAACCCATTAGTTAAAAGAGTATTGTTACTTTACTTTGATAATTATTATTCTCGATTTGACCAAAACAAGGCAAAGCCACACTGTTAAATGGTTGAACCAAAGCAAGGCAAAGCCGTATTCATAAAGAGCCGAATTTACTGATTATGATGACGACTTCGATTAAAACGACTTGACTTCAAAATTGAAATAAAGGCATGGATATTATAAAAGAGTCAAAAGTACCGAAATTAATATCTATTAGCATCACAAAAAACCAGCAAATTTTTTTAAAAAGCCGTATCATCCATAGATAATGATCCGCACCATCCAATACGTCAGAATGAACAACACTGGGCTTTTCATAATTTTTATACCATTTCACGAGGCTTTTGTCCCAGTTTTTAAATCTGACATGTTCTCACAATCTTAAAAGGAACCCGTTAAAGATTCCGGGAGTCTAAAGAAGCCTCTTGAAAAATTTTAACACCTGTTAGTTCTTGGGCCGTACCACAAGATTTATTTCGCTTTTATTACAGCGCCTTTTATACAAATGACTAAAATATGATGTGGGGGAGTCTTTTAGAAAATGACAAAGCGTTTTCGCGCCATATAATATTCATTAAGTATTATTAAAACTGTCATAATTCATTATATATTGTGAAACTCACATTCTTTTTGTATGAAATAGGAATTTTAAGACATTTATGTGCTGAAAGGTTTGCTAATATTATTTTTGATCGTATCAAAAAGTATGATAAAGATAAATTAATAATAAGATATGGGAAGAGGATTGTTCGTAGATTTATGTCATCATCACATATAAAAATATTGTCTTTAAATCAAGCAAATTGCTTTATAAGAAGGCACATTGTGATTTATGTATAATGAAGTAAGTATATTCTTCTTTATAACATATATTTTAAATCTCTGGAATCAAAACCGGATAACAAAATATTCCTTGCCCAATTAGCGTGTTAGTTATTGCCTATTTTTTGAAATGCTTGGCCACTTACCTCCGGTGAAGTTGTCGATTTGAATGCTTCAGTTGTTTGGAACAGTTTCTACAGAGTCCTTATCTGCTAATATGGTACTGGCACTTTTTGAGTGTCAATATGACAAAAATGTTTCTTAAGATCAAAAAAACCAGCCCGATTTCTTTTATATTCTGTTTATTAAAATTACGAGTAAAGTTATATGAATGTTTGAACATATTTTAATTAACATTGAAAATGTAGAAACTAGGGATGCTTAAAGTTTACTCAAAATTAATTGAACACCCTGTTTATGAATACTTCTAAGGATGAAAAAAATATATATTATCTGAGGAAGAGTCAACAATATTTCAGCGCATTTGCAGGCAAGAACTAAATAAAATTTTAGTTTTGAGAAAACATTTTTAGCCTATGTTTCCCCCACTTTTTTTGGAGGATTTTTTTTCTTACATTAGCTCCATTTTTTTAAAACTAAGATTCAAACAAATTACGCTAAACACTAAAAACTTATAAAATGAGCGCACAAATCCCCAAAAGAAATTAAAAAAAAACTACATTCCGTTTAAAACTTTATTAGATCATTTTTACAAATCATCTTAGTATAGTGAAACATTAAAAAATGAAAATCTAACTACCTCATAACCTCTAAAAATATAGATTTAATTAGTTTTTTCTGACGTTTTATTTGGCTTTAAAAAGTATAAACAAAGTAACAAAACGAAATATTTCAGATAGGTTCTACTCTAAAAACCAAATTATCTTATGTGTAGAGAGATATGCAAACTCGTGCCTCCTGGTTGAAAAGCCATAGGGGTGACCCGTAAATGTAATGAAATTTTTAATTTAAGTAAAATTATTTTTGTTTACTCTTGAATATAGGCTATATAAAAAATCTTGTCATCAAACATATACAAGTAAGAATCAATAAAATAACAAACTCATAAAAGTCATAACAAGAACATGTCGAAGTCAGCCGGAAGATATTTCATAAATCTTTATATAAGAACATAGCAGAACAGCAGTTACTGCACATTTTCACTGAGGGTGAAGAAGGCCCTATCTATGAGCTTGCGTCACTCTACGTTTAAATTGTTTTGTTGGTAATAACCTGATATATTCAGGTAAGTTCTTAAAAAACTTTAGTCCATAATATTTTCTCTTATCTCTTGCTCTGGCTGTCCTGCTATAGCTCAAAGCTAGATTTCTCTTGTTTCTAGTGTTATAACCATCAAGGTCATAGTTTCGTACATACTGCTTCTCTCTTTCGTGCACATAAATGACACATGCAAACACATACATTCTTTGTAAGTATACCATACTTGATAAAAGAAGTCCTGCAACATTCCCGATATCTTAAATTACATATAACTCTTACGGATGCCTTTGACCAGCAAACCCTCTATGGAAATGTGCTCTGCATTGCCAACATAGGAGGACATAACTAAGATGAGAATTAGGATATGCCTAGTAGGCTGACAAAAGAGCACCCTCAGAGACAACACTCTTGAGATTCCTCAGCATGTATACACTGATAAAAATAGGTCCAGAATACTCCTAATAAATATTTGTTTTAAAAGTTTTTGTTTGAACTAAATTCTTTTATATCAAATAATCGGAGTTTGATGGAACTAACTTGCCTTGTTTAATTTTTTTCGAATATTTGTTTGACTAATATTGCCTTCATTTAAATATATATTTGTTTACATTAAACAAAAGTACAAATGTTAAAAGATGACCCGCAAAGAAACAACCAGAGCGTTGAGTCAAACGCCCGTTTATGAAGATCAAAAGCGATTTGTTTAAATCAAATAAAAATTGATATCAGTTGGACAGTACTTGGGGGATCATCATCCGGCGTGAACGTGACTTGCAGGACGACACCGCCATTTGCCATTTCCTCATTACGCGGGCATTGTGTGATGTACGTTAAGGTGTTTAGAAGAGAATATTGATTAGTGAAAAGTTTTTTTCATTGAAAAGATTGCAATAATATAAATAATAGACGCGGACGTGATAACTACAGTTCAAGAATTTTTAGACACCGGGAAATTAGGCTATATATGGCCAACGTTGAAAGGTAAGATATATTATATGTTTAAACTATGAATATTTTACATACAACAGTACGGATCAACAGTTGTTCAAAATAAAACTATAGATATGATTCAAAGGAATACCTATTTATTGTTTATTTTAATAAAAGGTCTTTCTTTAAATGTGATTTTTGAAATATTCGTTTGAAAATGTGGGACAACTATGTAACATAACCAAGCAAATTTGTTTATAGGGTATTTTAAAACGTTTTGTATGGATTTAAAAATAAGCAAAGCTAATAAAAAATGAAATTGTGATGAAATTAATTGTCCGTATAATAATAAAAAAATAATTAAACTGAAGTTATATACAGACAAATATCATAAAATAAAAATAAAATAAGAAATATAATAAAATGTGAATTGTTGATATTGGCCTTTTATACAAGAAACAAAAATAAAATAAAAATAACGCCGACCAATAAGATATCATTTAATATGCGTGCGCTCTGGCAATTTTGCCAATCCAAATTCTAACATTACCGACGAAGTTTTGTATGTATACAAATACAGATATAACTTTGAAACACTGGCTGAACGAAAACGAACCTTTAATACAAAACGTAGAAAGCAAAATGTGCTACAAATTTCATGTAAGGTGTCAACTGAAATGACATTTGAGATTTCATAAACGTGCGCAAAACTATTTGCGCAGTTTAATTTTCGAATAAAATAAAAATAAGAATAAAAGATAGAAGTTGGCCATCTTCAAAGATATATTTTTATTTTATCTTATTTGCCTGTATAAATGTCTGGTATTAGTACTACAACCCTTACGGTATTTTTATTTTATGTTATTTGTCTGTATATCCACCTTTATACTTCAGCTCATAACAAGTAAAAACAGGACCTGGCCTATAAACAACCTGAAAAGTTAAAAAATAAAGTAAACGTTTTTGTAACTTTCTAGAAAGCATAATTTATTTTTGATGATCTTTTTGGATAATATATTTGTGTTGAAAAACAAATTAATTTGTTCCACGTGATTTAAAAAATATACAGGCAAAGGGGTATTTTCAAATGTTTTTTATGGTTTTAAATATAAACAAAGCAAATACAGATATAAAAAAATGTAGTTGTGATGAAATTAATTGTATATGTATGATAATATAATAATAATTATGCTTCAGCTCACGACAAGTCAAAGCAGGACCTGGCTTAAAAAATAACCTGAAAAATTAAAAAATAAAGTAAACATTTTTGTAACTTTCCAACAAGCATAATCTTTTTTTGTTTTGTTTTTGCATAATATATTTTTATTCTAAACCACATTGATTTCTAATATCTAAATATACAGTGACCTGCAAAAATCTAGCACAAATTCGTTTAAAATACAGGTTAATTAAAAAAAAGCTCGAACAAGTCGATTAGAACTAACTTTAAGTTGTGCATTTTTTACATATTTTTCGTTTTTAAAAAGCATGTGACAGTGATTTTTTTTTCAAATTGGCGCACCCTGTACATTTTTTCAATTTTGAATTTTAATACTCAGAATTATGTGAGTAATGTGAATTTTTTCCATATCTTTAACTGTTTAGATATTAATACTAAATAAATATTAATCGGAATTTGACACTTTGGAGTGCTTTAACATCTAAACAGATGAAGTAAAAGGGTTTGCACTTTCCTATCTTAGTTTTGGAATCGCTATCCAATGACTTCAATTATGGCTCAAACGAAGAATATCGTATTTAACATTAGTTTCATTAGATAGGGTTTTTAAAATTAAGTCAGAAAATTGAAAATCATTTTATTCCACCTTCATTTGTTAAGATTTTACAGAACTCCAATGTGTAAAATTGTCATTATTTCGAGATCATTGAAGATATGTATATTTAAATATGAAATATTAGGAGAATTTTGAGTAGAATTCAAATTTTAGAAAATAAGAACAGGGAGTTGCCATCTTAAATCTGTAGTCTAAAAATATATGTTAAAAAATGCCTAATTACATATACTCATTGAAGCGGCGTGTTCTGGCGTTTAAAAAAAAATTGAATTTTAAGCAAATTTGTTCCATATTTTTGCGGGTTACTGTATACAGGATGTATATTTTAAGGAATCCAAGAACTAAAAATGGTATGTATATGTTGTTTGATGCATTATTCATAAGTATCCAAAATGAAATGTATTTTACTATATGGAAAAAAATATTATATTTGATTTAGAACAAATTTACGAGTACTGTTAACATGTGATACACAAAACCGCACATACAGGGTTTCCCAAAAGAACCAGAACGGTTAAAGCAACAGCTTGACAAAACATTATGAAACTTGGTCTATGCGGTAATCAACAGTGCTGGATTTAAAAAGAGAGTTGCAATGCTGTCAGTTTCGTAGTTTGTCCGACCAATATATGCATATCTTAAAATACCGGTATTGATAGAATGTTTTTTTATTTTTCTACCTTATAGTTTACGATTTTTATACGTTATGAAAACTTCTTATTTCCATATATGTTTTTCTTTAAATATTTTCATTTTTATATTAATTAAATAATCACCTAATGTTTTATTAGAATAATGCTTGTTTTTTATTTTAATTTTTTTTATTTGAAAACGATTGAGGACAGTTGTTGTAACAACACCATATTTAAATTGGGAAGGATAGAACATGACTTATTAAAAATAGATGCAAATCTGCAACAAATTCTACCAACTAATGTTTTTAACAGTTTTAAAGAATACGTGTTTGGTCAAAACGAAATATAGTTTGAAAAATGTAAGGAAAGAAACATAAATAAAATAAACAGACTTGCGGCAATTTCAAGCAAAAACATGTCGAACACGCACAATCTTTGGGTGGAAAACCTAACAAACATTGAAATTCCCGAATATGCTAACGAAGTCTTAAGTTTAGGGCCAAACTTTGCGGTACCTAATCAACAATCAAAAGATACCCATTCCTGACATAATTTGCAGCATTGAAACCTCAATTTCTAACCTTAACACTTCAACAAAAGACGAATTAAGAACTAAAAGTTGCAACATTTTAACAAACTTTAAAAACAAAAATAATTTTAAATTTGAAAATAAGGAACTGAATAGGAAAATTAAAAAAACTAAATTCTTCCTAAAAGAACATCCCAATTTGACTATTTTAAAACCTGACAAATCAAATAAAACTGTCATTATGGAAACACAAGAATATGACAACAAAATAAATATTTTACTAAATGACACCACAACGTACCAACAAATCAAATCCGACCCAACCAAACAATATCAAAAAAAGAATAATGATCTAATAGAGAAATGGAATAAAAAAGGTTTTATGTTTACCGCTTTAAAATTAAAAATTAATAATGCTCTTCCACCAAAAATTTACGGGCTCCCCAAACTTCATAAAGAGGGAATTCCCCTACGCCCTATTGTATCTTGCATTCAGCCCCTTTCAATGCCTTGTCAAGTTTTTTAAAAAATATAATTTCAAAAGTAATAAACCAAAACCAGTACTATATTAAAGATTCCTCTCACTTTAAGGAAAAAATAAAACACTTTCATGTACCACATAATCATATTTTAATATCTTTAGATGTAATTTCCCTATATACAAACGTGCCAATAAATCTAACAAAAGACATAATAAAAAATAAATGGAATGATATAAAAAAGTACACAGATATACCACTTGACGAATTTATGGAAGCCGTAGAGCTAACACTAAATTCGACATATTTTTTGTACAAAGATAAAATATATAAGCAAACAGAGGGATGTGCAATGGGTGCAAGTATATCTAGCGTAATTGCACAACTTGTTCTTGGGAATTTAGAAGAAAATATAATACCGAAACTGGATTTTAATTTACCATTCTTCTATAGATATGTTGACGATTGTATCACTCTAGTACCCAAAGAAAAAACCGATTACATACTATCAATGTTTAACAGCTACCATCCAAAATTACAGTTTACCATTGAAATCGAAAAACACCAAAAAATTAACTTTCTTGATATAACACTACACAGAAAAAACAACACCATCAGAACACAGTGGTATACAAAACAAACATGGTCTAGTAGATACACACATTACTCATCCCATCACCCTCTTACCCAGAAAAAATCTGTCATTATTGGCCTGGCTGATAGAGCAATCCAATTATCAGATCCAGAGTTTCGAAGAGAATCAATCGAAAAAGCAAAAGAAGCTCTTAGAAAAAATAATTATCCTACGCACTTAATCAATTCAGTTTTCAAAAAACGAATCAATAAATTTTACAACAATCTGGGTCACCAAAAGACAAATCAGTCAAATAAAACAACAAAAAAAAATTACTTGACACTACCAAACATACAGGGGCTATCCGAACAATTTAATCATTTATTCTCTAAATATAACGTACAAGTTGCCCATAGGGGATATAATTTGCTGAATCAAAATCACACAAGACAAAAAATTCAAAATTTCAAAAAACACATATAGTATATCAGGTACCATGCAAGGATTGTGATAGTGTTTATATTGGGCAGACACAACAACTATCTACAGTCAAGATTACATGGCCACAAGTACGATAAGAAAAACCAAACTGCATTATCTAAACACGCACAACAAAATAATCATACTTTCGATTTTGACCGAACAAAGATTTTAAAAACTGAGTTACATAAAAAGAAAAGGGAAATCTATGAGTCAATAGAAATAAAAAAAACAAACATGACATAAATGACAAAAAGGATATAGATGTGTTAAATAAAATCTATTTCGGTATAATATAACTAAAGTAAATACTGCCCCTCCCTTCCATACCAACGATGGGTTATTTTCTTTAAAAATAATAAAATCCAAATCAGTGTGATATCGCCCAAGAGCGAGCAGCAAACGATATGTTGTTGTCGTCTTTTTTGTTATTTTCGTATGTTCGTAAAAATAAGTGAAATTTATTCTTTATTAAGATTTTAATTTTAAATTGATTAATTACGTTTCATGGTAAGTTAAAAGTGATAGGTTTTTATTGTGAAACGTAGAGTTTTGTTTTTGGTTTTAGGATAAAAATTTTTTGAGAAAGGCAAGGGTGTTCCTGCCGAAACGTCAAAAATGATATTTTTTTAAAATTGACAATATATGTGACACTACCAAAACCTCAGTCACAATTACTTTCTTTTTTCGGACCTATTCCCAAGAAAATTATATATATTAACAATATAAAAGGAAGGTCAAGAAACTCTTACCAAATATATATATATATATATATATATATATATATATATATATATATATATACTATATTATATCTTTATATCATAAGAATAGCTGATTTGTTTCAAAATAAATGTAAATATAAACATTAGTTGCTTGAATTTTCCTTTAAATAGTCTTAACTTCCATTTGGATGTACTAAATGTGTAGAAACATATAATATATACATTTTTTTTAATGGAGTATACACATCATACTACTATTTGTTTGTAATTAACGAATACAGAATAAAATACAAAAATTGTTTTTATAAAACTAAACAAAACTTTTTTAGAAAAATTATTTTTTATAATATCTTTACGCTCTAATTGTTATATTTATAAAATTGTTTCATATATAATAATCGAAGTACATAACATATTTTCTTAAATATAGCAATTATGGACAAGATTTTGTAAAAAAGAATTTGTTTATAAAACTTTTGTTTTAAAAAGCAATTTTTGCATTTCAATCTGCATTTATTAATTACAAACAAATAGTAAAACGTTTAGAATCCATGTATACTTGTTTAACATGAATATATAGATGATACTATATGAAATACCTATTTATTTAAAATAAACAAATACGATCCAAATTATAAATAAATAATTTACTCACATTAAATAAAACATTTATTTTGTCAAAAAAAATGATTTATTTGTAATGAATTATTTATTTATTCTAGTTGAATAAATGATGCATGTAAGTGTAATAATATAATGATTTAAACGAAATAAACAATCATATTTAAAGCAAACAAAGATATACTTCAATTTTGTGTATAGGCTCAACGAATAGTTTAACTTAAAATAATATTTGTTTAAACTGTATAAACATTGTAATTGGATACAAATAAGTTAGATATTTGAAACAAAAAAGCCCTTGTTTGGCGCTAATCAAAGCAATATTTGTTTGGATAAACCATATATTTTTTTGATCCGAATGTCTTGTTTTTTTCAGTGTATGATCTTGTGCAATTTCGCTGTCAGAAGATTGGCATAAGCCTTCCAGGTTAACCCCGAGTCTAGGTAGACTCCAAGAAACCTGACAGGCTCACATTTTTCATCTAAATGCCGCAATTTAAAACGTAACTTGTTTAATTTGGATTCGTTAACACTGAATCTGTTGGCCAGACACCAAGATCGTATATCCGAATGAGTGTCCCCGAACCTACCCCCAGCCAAATCAGACCCCGAGCAATCCAAGGACGTCGTATCATCCGCAAAAACGTGTAAGAACATAAATTGTTGAGATCGAAATTTTCAACATTTTTTGTTTGAGGCGGAACTCTCTGCAATTCATTCCCAGGAAGATAGAGGGCGCCGAAGTTTAGAAAAATCTCTTTTTTCAATTGGCAATTATTTTCTTACTTACATAAAAATTCGCCGTTAACTGAAAGAAATTTCATTGCATTTTTTATGCGTATCAAACTTTTAGTCGTCACTCAAAAATTATATAATATAAATATTTGCAAAATTTCTTTTATTACATTCATCTTTATCCTTTTATCTTTATACTTTTCCAGTTTTTATTCTCGTTTCAACTTTAGCTAGGAAAAGCACAATGCCAATTCTTAAAAGTGTCTGGGTGTTTTTTTTTTAATAAAAGCCCAAAAAGACACTCATTAATAAAACAAAAGGTAGGTAAATTCAACTAAAACAAAATAAAGCGGCTTTCTGGGCCCCCTAATCGGGGCACCCCACAGATAAGGATGATAAGGAAAACTACAGCTGTTACTATACCGGGCCTGGATAAGAGGGGTCCAAAATCGCATTTCGGTTTAAAAAAAATAACAGCTATATCCTAGATCCTACGCTGATATATTCGTCGTAAAACTCAATACCTTCGATAATTTACGGATTGCACGCAAGCTTATTTAAATGTGAGTAACTCTATCCAACATAAATATTTCTAGAAATAACATTTATTCCTCGTATTTCCACATGCCTTAATGTTGTATTGTCTAACATTAAACGAATAATCATACAAGGTATTTTAATTAGCGTTTTAAATAGTAAGTTTGATCGGTTTAGGACTTTATGCTTTATGACTTATAGTCAAGATATAAATAAGAATAAATTAACGTTTTAGCAAAGAAGTGTAGCCGATTTTTCTGCCTAGAAAATGGCAGGGGCGTGCAGTCCATGGAAGCAATGAAAGCAGTGCTTCCCCAAAAAAAATTACAAAACATCTTCTAAAATGTAATTTTTTAAATAGGAAACCATTAATTTAGTTTATATTAAAAATGCTAAAATATTATCTTAATTATCAAGCCCATAATAAGTGCGGCCTTGACTCAGACCGAGCCACAATAGAAATCGAATAGAACCTATGCGGGCCGCTAGCTTCTCTGCAGCCAAGTCCTGTATGCTTGATTTCCTGTGAATCGAGCCAGAGGTTATTGTACTTTCCACCGGCTGTTTGTAATTCTTGTATTTCAGTCGCGTGCTTAAGTGGGGGCGGAAACTATCGTTGGAGCAGGTTCTTTGTTTGAACGGCTATCCGTGTGTTGTTTGATACGTACGTCGCGTCGTGCATGGTGCGATATGGAAGACAATAATACATACGAGGATATGCAAATACCGTCAACTTCGGCTGTCGGTAATAGGTTTTAAGAATGTATCCGAAAATCGTACAGCAGATATATATATATATATATATATATATATATATATATATATATATACCATAGTTTATAACGTTACTAAAGAAATTAATGGAGTGAAAAAATTAGTTGCTCAAAGCTATGATGGAGCTGCAGTGATGGCAGGACAATTAGGGGGTCTGCAAGCTAAAGTTCGAGAAACTTTCCCAAGTGCTGTGTTTGTCCATTGTTTTGCTCATAAATTAAATTTAGTTTTATCCCAGTCCATCAATCACATTAAAGAGTGTAAAGTATTTTTCGTTACTTTAAGAGGAATGGCTGCTTTTTTTTCCAAGTCAACAAAACGTACATAAGCTTTGGACTCCATTGTCCACAAACGATTGCTCAAAGTAGCTCCTACTAGGTGGAACTATAATGGAAGACTTGTATAAACAGTATATGAAAATCGTGAATCACTGATTGAACTATTTGAGAAAATAATGCAACGTGGGACTCAGAGGCAATAAATAGTTCGAGGGGGTTTTTGGACAGTTTGAAACGAGATTTTAATTTTAATTATTTGTTGAACATATTTTCAGAAATATTTCCATTCTCGGACAATGTTTTTAATATGTTACAAGCTAAAACAAATGATATTGCTTTTTGCCTAAAAAAAGTGGATGGTTTTAAATCCATGCTAAGCAAAAAAGAGATGACTTTGACCTATTTTGGGAGAAAACGATGACGTTAAATGTAGAGCCACAAGCCAAGCGTCTTCGAACAGACAAGGTCGGAGATGTTCAAACATCATACAGACGCCTCTTTTATGAAATAATCGATTAAATTCAGCAACAAACAAACTATAGATTTTTTTTAGGAGGAAATTAAATGATTTTAAATTCCTCGAGCTCTGCGATTTTGATGCATTTAAAGGAAAAACTTTTCCAGAAGATGCGTTTAAATCTCTTCTTCTTCATTATGGCCAGTTCTTCGACCGAGTGATACTGCGACCTGAACTAAAAGTGATTTACGAAACTGATCACATTAGTGCAAAAAATAACTCTAAGGAACTAATGCAATTTTTAAAAGACAAGAGCTGGAAGATGCCTACACCGAAGTGTCGAAATTGTGTGAATTAGTATTGACAATACCTGCCGCAAGTTCATCAGTAGAACGCAATTTTTCAACACTTAAACGTACAAAAAATTTCGTGAGAAATTCAACGGGGCAGGAGAGACTTTCGCATACATCGCTGTTGTCTATTGAAAATAAACTACTCTAAAATATGTTGGAACATCAACGTTTTTATGATGACGTCATTGACGAATTACAAATAGGTAAGTTTCTAAAAATTGCTTCCCTTTCTTAAAATTTCACCGGACGCCCCTGGAAAATGGATAGTCTATACATACTTAAAAATCGGTAAATTTCGTTTACCCGGAACTTCCCTGTTATGAATATTTCCATTTATTAGAAATAGTGAAGTTTGACCAATGTAGCTCAATACATATTTATTTAGGAACATACATATACTGTCTTTTCAAAAATGTTTATTGGGCGCCATTTTGTTCTAACATTGTATTCCTACCAATATTTTACCAGTTTCTACCTATGTCTATTATTCTCGAGCATAATTTAAAATAAATTCATTAAGTAGTTTTTACATTGACACATACTTATCGCCATTTTGTTACGTCATGTTGAATGTGTATCAGTTTACCTTAAAAAATATTTAATTTTTCTCCAATCTTTAAAGTCAATTAAGTAAGAAGATTTTTTTACCTTGATTTTTAAAATTTTATTTGGCCGTCATTTTGTTCCGCTATCTTTAATTCGTAACGCAACTTTACCACTTAATGCTTCCACAAAATTTGAAATTAATCCGATAGGTAGTTTTTCCGGGTGGATTGTTTAAATATTTTATTAGGACTCCATTTTGTTTTGCTATCTTATATTTATCCAAACTGTTACCAGTTATATATAACACTTGATTTTTGTGCAAAATTTGAGGTAAATTGGATAACCAGTTTTTTTAGTAATTTTTTTTACGTTTCAATAGATCGCCATCTTGTTCCGGCATATTGCATTTTTACCAAAATATTACCAGGTTATTAATTAATTAATTTTTGACTAAAATTTGAAATCAATCTCATGAGTAGTTTTTAAGCAATGTCACCAACTGACTGCTTCTAGGGACGCTAAAACATGCATATATGTAAAAAAGCTGAAAGGGTGAGTTTTTTCAGATTACAAAAATTTTATTTGGTCGCTATTTTGTTCCGAAATCTTAGATAGATAGATAGATAAAGGGTACGGAGGGGTGACTTGCGCCAGACCTCTCAGGTGGGCCTATTATAACTTTCTTCGGAGTTTTACTCGTCGAGCCAGCCAACAGCATTGATGTAGTTCAGAACCGTAGCATATCTTCCGATTGTGGCCATTTCTGGTCATCTTTCCCCCATAATGGATTATCTGGTATTTACAAGAGCTGAACAGTAACAAAGAACATGTTCAGCAGTCTCTTCGTCCTTGTTGCACCCCCTGCAAGTTGGCTCCGGGAGGACGCCCAAGGAGTGAAGGTGTTTGTGTAGCTTACAGTATCCCGTTAGCATTCCTACCAGTTTTCCAAGATTTCCTCGAGGGAGCCCGAGGAGGTACTCTGTCCTAGCTGCCTCAGGGCCGCGAATTGCTGCACTTGAGTGTCTAAAGCCCTGTCTCTCCCATCTCTCTTTTAGAATCTTTGTTGACTGTTCGTTTATCTTTAGATTGATCGCCTTAGAGGAGAGCGGCGCAGAGGGTTCAGGGCCGCATGGTTTGCCCTTTGCTACGTTACGCGCCAACTTATCTGATTTTTCATTTCCTTCGATTTCACTATGTCCCTTAATCCAGGACACTGTGACCGTATTCCTCGGGGTAACCGTCTCCAGTATCTGGTGACACTCAAGAATCAGTTTGGATGTTATTTTGTTCTTTTTTTTTAGGATTTGCAAGACTTGCTTACTGTCTGTGAGAATAATAACTTTTTTACTTGTTATTCTTTCTTTTTCTATTTGTACGGCACCTAGCAGAATTACAAGCAGTTCTGCCTGGAAGACAGGGGTGACTATCTTTGCCCAAACCAGCCCCAGATTGATTCTGCGAGCCGTCAGTGTAGATGTGTATGTCTGCCTCTTGTCCTAGTTCTGCTGAGCCGCTGATGTCAATTTCAAAGTTTTTATTGGAAATGAAGCGGGGGATCAGGTCATCCGTTCGGTGTTCCACAAGAGGTTGTCATGCGACTGCCTCCAGGAACAGTCGGGCATGTCCCGGATTCCAGTTTTTTCCCCACCACAGGTCAACGGCATGCAGCCTGACTGCCGTTCTTTCTGCCTCGCCTTTCAGAAATACATTAAGAGGCGGCAAGCACAGCAGCACTTGCATTGCCATCTCATTGCGCCTGTATCCGTGAAGCATGCTAATCTCTGTAGCTGTTGCATTTTATTATGTGCTACAACTTGCTTAGCTTTGATCTACCACACATTGGCTCCATAAGTGAACATAAGACGAATAACGGTCGTATAGAGACAGATGACAATCTTGAGGGACAGCACCAGACTTTGCCGATAGCTCCTCTGCACTGCCAAAAAGCTCTGGTGACCTTCTTTGATTTTTCACTTAAGTGTTTGTTCCAATTTAGGGTGCTCTCCAGGATGACTCCCAGATACTTGACCTCTTTAGACAGACCGAGCTGCGTACCGAACAGAAAAGGTGCTCTTACGTTGATCAGCTTTCTTTTTCTAGTGAAGAGTACCAGCTCGGTTTTTGTGGGGTTCACAGAGAGTGCGTTATCTGTGCACCATCTTTCTACTAGTCTTAACGCAGCCTGCGTGGTTTCACACAGAACGTTTTCAAATTTTCCTTTTAGCAGAAGAGTGATGTTGTCTGCATAACCGGTTGTTATGGAGACGCCATCTTGAATTAGTACCACAATTTTCCTAGTTTATCTCTATACCACAATTAGTTATAGAATACAATTAAAAATCAGTTCATTAAGTAGTTTTTTCAAGCTGAATTCTTAAATATTATATTAAACCGCAATTTGGCACCGCCATCTTGGATTCGTATCAAAGTTGATTCCTATATAATACAATATTTTTGCGCAAAATTTGTGAAAAATTGTATAAGCACTTTTTTAGTAATAATATTCTTAACTTTTCACTAAGCCGCCATTTTGTTTTGTCATATTGGATTCTTACCAAAATGTTAGCAAGTCATATGTCATATGACCCCTTGTTTTTCATGAAAATTTGAAGTCAATCGGGTAAGTAGTTTTTTAGCTATGACACGAGCAGACTGACCGACGGAATAGAGGAAACATGTTTTTCGTCATCTAGGAACTGAAACGTAAGGATAAATAGTCTCGGAGGTTGAATGTTTTCACGATTAAAATACTTCCTTTTTACGAGGGAAGTAAAACTAGGTAAATTGGACTGTACTTTTGGAACGAATTCCACCACACACAGATACCACACTTTATATGTGGATATAGCTATATCCATAATATATAAATAATTATAAGTTGTTTCATTTTTTTTAGAGAAAGTTTCATTACGAGGAAAGTTCTGTTTAGAATGCCTAACCTGTTTATTTTTAGCCAAAATAGCCGAAACGCAACTTTCATTTTTAAGGGGGAACTGCACGCAGTAATATGGATCATTTGCAAGCCTTCCGCCGCTGCAATATTATGTTAAAACTATAAGAGATATGTATTAGCTTCAATGTGATTTTAATAGAGAAATATGTATAGTTGGGCGCTAAATGCGAATTTTTATGAAAAAATCAAATCTAGAGTTATAAAATAAAAGTAGATTTGTTCATTTTTGACGCACATGCCTTCGCATATAATTTTTTTTTCACAAAATGGCTCTTTACCGCCTTACATTGATCCTTTGTCTACGTAACTGCAAAATTTGAAATGGTAAATCGTACTCAGGTCTTTGTATTTCTGCAGCACGTGAACCCTTTTGAACCCATTTTTAACCGAAATGTAATTTAAATTACCTAAACTTAACACATTTTTTTGAGGTCGGACGTGCAGGAAGTTTTTTTTAATGCGTAGGTACCTTTTCATCTTACTTTCAACTCGACTAGACCTTGTCGCTGGTTTTTCACTTTTTGCGTGCAGTTCTCCCTTAAGAGAAGTGAAATATATAAAGCTATGACCAAATCTTCTATACTAATTTACACCAATGTATAAAAGACTTAGTTGACTGACCCACTCATCACGCTCCAGCTCAAACCGCTTGAGGTAAAAGGCTGAATTTTGGCATACAGGTTGATTTTAGGGTGTAGAGGCTTGATAAGAAGGGATTTTTCAAAACTGAAATTCCAAGGGGGTGAAACCACCCCTTAAATATTACAATATTTTTTATTTAAAAAACGGTCACTTTTTCGGAAAAAACGCTTGAACACGTGTTTTTTAATTTATTTTCTACATATTCTAGGATTTCTTAAAAATTGATACAGGGTGTTCAAAGGGGTGAAATCACCACTTGAATAATACAATATTTTTTATTTAAAAACGCTTGAGCACTTGTTTTTTAATTTATTTTTTCACATATTTTAGGAATTTTACAAAATGTATACAATGTGTCCAGAGGGGTAAAACCATCCCTTAAATATTATAATTTATTTTATTTAAAAAACCGTTAGTTATTCGGAAAACGCTTGAACATAATATACTTTATGTTTCATTTTTTAAATATTTTAATTTTTATAAAAAACCCAGACAGGATGTCCAAGGGGCTGAAACCACCCTTTTAATATTATGTATACTGTTATAAAACGGTTAGTTATTCGGAGAAACACTTGCGTTTTATTTTATTTTATTACATATTTTATGATTTTTTATAAATTCATACAGGGTTCTTGAAAAAATCGGGTCATTGATTAATTTTTACGATATTTCCCAAACGGTTTGCCGCAGAAAGCTGAACTTGTGCAAACAGCTTGATTTTAGAGTGCAGAGGTTCGATAAGAAGGGATTCTTCGAAACTCAGTTTCCTAGGGGGTGAAACTACCCGTTAAATGTTTATAGTGGACTCGAAAGTTGTCAAAATAAAACCGCTTTTTGGTTTAAAGAACGAGCTATATTAACTCCAAAAAATAGCACAGCAGATGAAATAAATTTAGCTAACATACTACTCAATAGATGTAGTTATAGACCAAGAAAATGCGGTTAATTATCCTGTCGAGTTCCTATATTCTCTAAACCCTTCAGGAATCCCTTCTCATGAGCTAACTTTAAAAGTGAGGGCACCAGTGATGCTTATTCGAAATTTAAATCTGCCAAAATTGTGTAATGGATCTCGGCTACAGGTTAAAACATTACGAAACAATGTAATAGAGTCTACTATTATTTCTGGCCCTGGTCGGGGAGAAACAGTTTTTATACCACGTATCCCTTTAATTCTGGCAGACTATCATTTTCAGTTTAAACGTGTACAGTTGCGTTTAAAGCTTTGTTTCGCCATGACAATTAACAAAGCTCAAGGGCAATCCTTAAGTAGAGCTGGTGTAAACTTGCGCTACGATTGTTTTTCCCGTGGTCAACCCGCATGCTCTAGAGTAAGTTCGCGTAGTAGCTTGGCTATTTTACAGCCAGAGAATGCAACAACAAACGTGTTTTATCAAGAGGTACTCAAATGAGGCGATTTAAGTACCTCTTTACACCCCTTTCATTACAGTCACATACGCGAACGAAGTCGCGGGTACCCGCTAGTAACTCTAGTAACTACACATAAGCTTTGTTTTTTGAGTGTGGTGAAATTTAAACTATATTTTTGTGTTGTGGTTGTCTAATCTGAAACTGCTCTCTTTAACAGTCGTCTTGAGCATGCGCAGAAAAAAATGTATCACAAGTTTTTTAGCTATGCCCCGACAGGGTGAGAGACCGACGGAAATGGAATTAAAATACTTTCCTTCTACGAAAAAAGTAGAAGTATATGTACGATTATTACCGCAAGAGTATGCATGTTTTTACCAATTTTGGATAGCGAATATCACCATCGGTGCATATTTTGGTTTAAAAAGCATATATTCTCCATCATTAATGCAGCAATTGTGACATTAATTTAAATTCTGCTGCACATAAATCACATGATATGTGCAGTGTAACAGATAGATGTGGGTCATCTACAGAAACCTTATTAGTCTAGCGAACACCCCCTTAAGTTGTTCACATTTGTTTTGAAACACCCTGTATAAATCTGGTTGAAGAAGTGATATGAAGAACTATAAGGGGATATCTTTTATATCGATTATTGAAAATCATGAATTTCATGAAAATTCTCTATCGCATAGTTCTATCCATAGAAAAGCAACAAGTTTTGTCTATGGTTCTATCAAGTTGTTGTCATTAAATAGGAATCCAGATTCATTCACAGCCATGCGTAAGTTCGTCGGGTGCCTACAGGCGGCCATTTTAGATGTGAAATTTGACAGCATTCTGGACAGCTTAATAGAATGTTGGGATATTTGAAGCGGAAGTGTAGGCATATCTGCGATACCAAAGCCATTATCTCCATGTATAATTGTTTAGTTAGAAGTATTGTTGAATATTGTAGTATAATTTGTTCTCCTCTCTTCTGTACAAATAATATAATACACCTTATAATGACATTTCATATACTACTAGGCTACAACTAATTGGACTTAATAGTCTCGAAAAACGCAGACACATCGCAAGGACCCTTTTTCTGTATAAACTTTTGAATGGTTTTATAAATTGTAGTGAATTACTGGCTAATATTTTATTTCAAGTTCCTCCCTGCCCGACCTGTTTAGTGGCCCTATTGCAAGAAAATTATCACCGCACAAATTACGGAAATAAGCCTTTCATCGACTGAATAGTGAAACATTTCAATAATCGATTTTTAAATCATGATTTGTTTTGTAATAACTTTAAAAGTTACAAATGTCTAATCTTAAATTGTGTGTGATGTTTTAAAATTAGTATCTAGTATATATATTTATAAACTTATTTCTCTTAATTTGTTAATCTGCTTTGTTTAACTTTAACTTGGGACTGTTAATTGTGACACTTAAGTTTGCTATATCAGTAGTCTACGCCAATTGGAGTTATTCTCTGTAGAGTTTGAATAAATAAATAAGATAATATACAGCGTCCTATTTAAAAAAAAAGTTGGGTCCGATAACTTTTTGATCAGACCCCGTATACTTATTCTAAAAGTGGCACTTAAGTCTACGGAAAAGGTCATCTAAGGAACAGTTTTCGTCTTTTAGATAAGTTATCAGATGGTTGGGTGTCCGAAAATGCAACAAACGTACAAGTCGTACAAACAACAGTAATTGAATTGAAGCATTGAACATCAGTAATAGTCAGGTAGTGACGTTAACCGCACGTTTCGAAGCGCCGAAATTATGTATTGGCTCTGAAGTATTATCTGATTTATTGCATTTTTTTTATCACGTGGTTTCTTGTTAAAATTTTTGCTGGCATTTTGTTATAAAACAAAGGTATGTATTAGAAGTTATTTTTTCTGCTAGTGTATTGTTAGGTTTTATGAATATAATACGTAATAAGGCCCAGAAGAAATGGTTTGTATACAGGGTGTAACAAAATCCTACTGTCGTCAAATGAGGACGCTGGGCGTTTAGGTATAAAATTTGAAAATGTCCTATTTTTGTTCTAACTGGACTTTATAGGTAAAATTGAATACTAAAAAAATATTTTATTTGCAGAAATTCCGATTTTGTTGAATTATGTCCAGAAAATTCTTCAAGACACTGGATGATGCTGTTAAACATTTATATTCAGAGCAGTTTGATGCCGATATAGCAGCATTACCCCCAGAAGTTGACGAATTGAGTGATGAAGATGATATCAACGATGAAGATATTGGTACAGCTACCGTACGAGATATTCCAGGGATCACTGAAATATTTCTCACTGAAGAAAATACTCCAGATGAACCGTCATCGTCTGACGAAGAAGATAATTTACCGCTTTCATCATTTTCTGAGAGAAAAAGAGGTGAATCTATATTTTTGCCGCCAAAGTGGGAGAGATCTGAACCAAACTATGAGACAATGGACTTTGAAGATTGTCAACAGGTATTTGAAGTCATAAGAGAGCAATTATCGAATGCTACACCTTTAGAAATGTTTGAATATTTTTTTGACGATGCCGTTTATGATTTATTGGTTACAGAGACAATACGATATGCAAGAACACAAAAAAATAAACACGAATATTCAACAAACAAAGAACAGATCAAAATTTTTATTGGTTTTTTAATTTTTACTGGATATCACTCGTTGCCCAGTGAGAGGGATTATTGGTCCGAACGAGAAGACCTGGGAGTTTTATTAATAAAAATGCATTTAGCCGTAATACATACACAGAACTAAAATCCTGGATTCACTTCGTTGATAACTCTCAAGCAAATGAAAACAAACATGACAGATCATTCAAAATTAGACCTTTGATGGAAATGGTAAATGAACGTTTTAGACAATGGGGTAATTTCCATGAGCATTTATCAATTGAGGAGATGATTGTGAGGTATTACGGACATCACCCAATAAAACAGTTTATAAAAGCAAAATCAATAAGATTTGGTTTCAAACTGTGGGCTCTATGTGGCGACAATGGATATTGCTATAATTTTACACTTTATTGTGGTAAAGAGCCTACAGATAAATCTAATAAACACGAAGAACCTTTAGGAACCAGAGTTGTCACCAATATGCTATAAGTAATTGAAAACCCTAGGAGACATAAAGTATATTTCGATAATTTTTTTACAAGTCATATTCTCCTGTGTAATCTAAAACAGATAGACTTTCGTGCTACTGGTACAGTCCGGGAGAACAGAACAGTAAAATGTCCTACGATGACATCAAAGATTTTGGGAAAAGAACCTCAGGGAACATATGCTTGGCGATTTGACCATAACAATAAAAACCTTGTTTGCAAATGGAATGACAATAAATGTGTCTCACTTGCTACCAATTATGATACAACACTCCTGTAACCCAAGTTCAAAGATGGAAAAAGCAGGAACAGAAAAAATTACCAATACCACAGCCACAACTAGTAACTAATTACAATAAATTTATGGGTGGTGTTGACCACCATGATTGGCTTCTAGAGAAACATCACATTTCTGTAAGAGGGAAGAAATGATACTGGTGTCTTTTCACAAGGATGATAGACATGGCTATTGTAAATGGTTGCGTACTTTACAATATAGTGCATAAAGGACAAAAGAAGATGTCAATCAAGGAATTTCGTATGGAGATTGCCTATCCACATTTGAAAAGTGGTCATGGCTTGAGGATTGATCGTGGACGACCGTTCAGTCTTCCAAATACATCCAAAACAGTCGTGCCAAATGACATAAAATTTGATGGGAAAAACCACTCCATTGGCAAAAGGGAAAAACAAAGAAGATGCCAAATGAATAATTGCACAGGGAAACCACGGACATTTTGCCAAAAATGTAATATTACGCTTTGCATGCCTAGTTGTTTCAACGATTTTCACAAAAAAAAAATTAACTTATAAACTCTTATTTTCAAATAAATCAAAATAAACTTAAACAATATTTTGTTTTTTTTTATATCATATTATCCCAGCGTCCTCATACAAGGACGGCAGTTTTTTGAAGAACCAAATAACTTATTTTCAAAATAATATTTTTCTGCGCTTACTTATTAAAAAATAGTAGGAATCTCTTAAGAAAATAGTTAATTTCGGAAAAAAAAAATTTGGGCGTTAATGGGTTAATATGATCGACAGAAGCTATATTTTAAAAAATATAGAAATAATAGAAGTGCACATATACAATTTGGTATATTTAAAGGTTTCAAAAGCACACTGTATCTCAAAAACGAAGAGGGCTATGGAAATTCTGCTCGCGTCATCTTTAATTTTGCAAAAAAGTAGCTCAAACATGAAATAATTGCACATTTACAAACTGGTATATTTAAAAGCATTTATCTATGTACAAGGTGTCCCATTTTCGTAGGTTTTACGGGGTTTCCAGCTTATGAGTAGAGATAGAGAGATGCGGTTTTCGCGACACCGTGCTACTTTTCGATGAAACTAAAGAGGCCGCAAACAGATTTGCCCTAACCATTTTAGTTTCCGTGCTACAGGGTGATTTTGAAAATTTGTCATTTTCGGACACCCGCTGTAACTCAGCTATCGTAAAATATATTTAAAATGTTTCAACTGGTATTTATAGATTTTTTCACGTAGAATTCAGTGGCGTACTCAGATTTTTGCTGAGAGTCATAGTTTTTGACATATTGGCATAACCTACTATTTTTTAAATGGGACACCCTATATATTATTTTTTCATCTTATTCTTCGTGTCGAGAGCTTTTAAAAAACATACCATAAGTCATATTTATTTTCATAAATAACATGAAAAAATGCATTTTTCTTTAAACGGATTTATGGCATAGCAGATCAATCGAAATAAGAGAAGGTGGCTGTGGAGCCATGGAAAAAGTTAACAAATATTTATTAACGAAATAACAAAGTAACAGCATCAGAAAAAATTAGGAAGTAGGTAAAAGGTAATAATTATAATTTCATTAAAACTACAAATATTGTTCAAATTGTAGACCATTATGTGTCCTACAAGTGTGACAAACTTTAAAAATTCTTTTTAATGCATTTTCTATTGTAAATGACTGTCTTTGTAACTCTGCAAAAGCGTTTTCGGTGGCCATTCTTAGTTGTTCTAAGTTTTCGTATCGCCTTACATAAACCTTGTTTTCTAAATAACCCCACAAAAAGAAATCTAAAACTGAGAGGTCAGGGGATCGTGGTGGCCATCGAACAGGTCCGTGTGTTCCTATCCATCTTCCAGGAAAATGGTCGTTAAGCCAGTTTTGACTTATTCTGGCATTGTGGGCTGGAGCTCCGTCTTGCTGGAAATAAATCCTATTTAGTTGAGCCAAGGGAACATCATCCAAAATTCCTAATGCGTCTTCTAGGATTCGCACGTAACCAATCGAATCCAGATTTCCTTCATATATTTGGTAAACTATTTTTCGGTTGAAAATAAAACAGGAGACATTGAATCCAAATCTGCCCTGACGCTCCCTAGGAAAAATAACATGGTTGTTTTCTTGACTCCAAAATCGCGTGTTGTGTCTATTTAAAATCCCTGAACTAGTAAAATGTGCCTCGTCTGACCAAATAATCTTTTTTTCAAAATCAAAATCTTCTGCCTTCATATTTATAAACCAATTGCAGAACTCCAATCTGCGCTCTGCATCACCAGGATGCAGATGATGCACAAGTTTGTATTTATAGGGTTTGAATTTGTGCTTTTTCAAAATTTTCTGCACTTTGGTTTTCGGTACACCCGCCTCTTCGTCTATTTTCCTGCAAGATGTTTCAGGAGCTGTCTGAACGAGGGCTAAAACGTTGACCTCAGATTCTTCGTTGTCTTTATTGTAAGTTCGCGATCGAGGCTTGTTAAAAGATCCATATTGGCAAAGATTATTTTTAATTTTTTGAAAAATTCTTTTTTCTCGTTGTCTTCTCTCGGGATATCTAAGATAAAATAAAGCGAACCAATAAAGTCAAAATGCAGGAAGATAAAAAAGAACTAACCTGTTCAGATAAAGCTCTGCCGCCTGATCTGCATCTTCATTAGACAATATAAAACACGCGTTCATATCATATTTCTCAAAATATTCAAATTTTTGATTCTGAGCCATATTAAAAACAATAATTATAATAGACGTCAAGAAAAATTTAAACGCAATAATGCCAAAAATGACAGCAGTAATGGCTGCCTGATCATATTTTTGTTGGCGTTGCCATGGCTACCACAGCCACCTTCTCTTATTTCGATTGATCTGCTATGCCATAAATCCGTTTAAAGAAAAATTCATTTTTTCATGTTATTTATGAAAATACATATGACTTATGGTATGTTTTTGAAAAGCTCTCGACACGAAGAATAAGATGAAAAAATAATATATAGGGTCTCCCATTTAAAAAATAGTAGGTTATGCCAATATGTCAAAAACTATGACTCTCAGCAAAAATCTGAGTATGCCACTGAATTCTACGTGAAAAAATCTATAAATACCAGTTGAAACATTTAAAATATATTTTACGATAGCTGAGTTACAGGGGGTGTCCGAAAATGACAAATTTTCAAAATCACCCTGTAGCACGGAAACTAAAATGGTTAGGGCAAATCTGTTTGCGGCCTCTTTAGTTTCATCGAAAAGTAGCACGGTGTCGCGAAAACCGCATCTCTCTATCTCTACTCATAAGCTGGAAACCCCGTAAAACCTACGAAAATGGGACACCCTGTACTTAAACCCCAATTTTCCATAATAAATGAGATTTGTGGCACAAAAAGTTTTAAAAATTATCGTGTGCCTCCCGAGTATTTTCACACACTTCATGGTACGTATAAAAGCTGCAGAAACACTCGTCAGTAGAAATAAAAAGGACTTCTCGCTGATTTTTATGAGATTTCGTGAGGTAGAGTAGTGTTTTATCAAGTTGTTCTTAAGCCCGGATTTATGTTTTGATTCGTGTTTAACTTCGTTTGGGTGTGAACGCGCCATGGGGCGATAAGTATGATCGCCTTTCATGGCACGAAGGGAATAAGACAATATTTTATTACTATTTGGTATAAACGAAACTATAAAACGTCCATTTCTCTTATAATAAAATATACTTAATAACCACAAAATGCCTAGATTACTTATCTTTCTAACTAGTACTAGTAGTTCTTAAAGAAAAATAATGTTTACATAAAAATTTAATTATATTAATAGCATTTTTTATATAAATAAATACTACTTAAAAATGATTTTTTAACACGTGCAAACAGTAGTTTATTCAAGATGGTGTTTAGCGGGTTAGGGACATAAATCAAACCTCAGTTTTTAAAAACTGGCCGGCGTTTCAACGATTTATTTGTCACCTTCTTCAAGGCTAAAAGAGATCATTTTTTTGTTACAGTATGGCCGCTCATAGGATACAAACAAAACAATAATTAAATATTTTTTTATTAATCTAAAAACAATGTTTATTTTAGTCTTAGGAAATATAATTATTCGTTATTGAAGAATTTTTTTTTATTTTTAAATTCATTTTTTAAATATAAAACATATACATATTTAATAGAATAGAATAGTATATTATGTGTTAATTAAAATGTCTACATATGTCAAAAAAGAAAAAAACACAAAGCTTTAAAAACTAAGTCAATTGAATAATATCGTAAAAATATCATATTCGAATAAACATTTAGAAAAATTTAATTTACTACATTAGGATTATTTTAATATCACAATAAGATCACATTTTAATATAAGTATATACCACAATTAAAATATCAAATTAAAATAGCAAGTTGAAATACATTCACATTGATATCACAGTTTAAAAATTCATCTAGAGAATGGTAAGCTGCGCTTAAAAGAAAACATTTAAATTTCCTTTTGAAAGTGTTTAAAAGAAGCGTTTGTATGGAGTGAGGGATCTGGTTGTATAGTTTCACTCCCAGTGACCCAGGCCCACTCTGACATCTTTTTAGTCGGCGGTATACTTGTGTGACTTACACATTATTACATTCAATTTTTTTTATAAACAGAAGGGTCTCCAATATTTACAGTGTGTCCCAGATTCGCTTCTCTATATAGGGATCTCGGCTCCTATTATACCTACAGCAAAGGTTAAATGGGGAAAGTTTTAGAGAAAACTTATTGCATTCGATATCTGGCTTCAGATTTACGATCGATCAATAAGTTTGGGAAATATCGCCGAAAAACCGAAAATAGCCGATTTCGTTTTTCGCCAGGATATATCCAGAACGGTAAATTTGACAGCTGTCAAAATGTAACATTATTCGGACACATTTTTAAGACAAATAAGATGGCGTATACGACACGTCTTCATTGTTTTTTGTTAACCAGCAACCCACCTCAACTTTAATTTTTCTTATAACCGCCATATTGGATGTTTCGATTTTTGGAAAGAGCCTAAAATTTCCAGTCTAGTGATATCTCACAAGTGCATTAAAGATTTTAGTGTTATCAAAATATCACATTTCGTAAATAAGGTTTCAATGTTTTTAAAGGAGGCCATGATTTATTTGTCACCAGATTACATTAATAAGTAAGTAATGCATTGAACTCATTGAATTTTTAATACAACATGAACGTAAATAGTGGCTTAAAAAATCTAAATGAGCTTTAACTACTTTGTAAGTGGGTAACATTAATTTACAAATATGCAAAATGACGTCCATTTGCATCGAGACATTTTTGACAATTGGCGACTGTTTTTCTGGTAAGTGTATTTCGGTTAATATTTCTAAATGTGTCCAGAACTCTTTGTCTCAGGATTTCTATGGTCACGGGGGGATCAAATTCATAGATTTCATTCTTCGTGTGACCCCAGAGGTAGAAATCCAAGGGCAACAGGTCAGGGGATCTAGAAGGCCAAGATATTGGACTATTTAAAGTAATTATTCTTTCGTCAAACTGGTCTCTTAAGAAGTTCCTGACTTGAATGGTATTGTGAGTCGGACATCCGTCTTGTTGAAGCCAAGTTCTTCTTAATTCATCTTCCGTTAGAATAGCTCGTAAGGCTGGTACAACCTGGTTTCGCAAAAGCTCTAGGTACCTCTGTCCGTTTAGGCTGTAGTCAAACAAAAATCGTCCAATAAGTCGATTTCCTGAAATGATTAACAATTCATAAATAGGTGCCCAACTAAAAATTATAAAAGGAAATTATCTTTATTAAAAAGTAGATATTTTCTTTCCAAAAATAATTTTCGAAACATCCCCTAATGAATTGTATACAGTTGAAACCTATTCAGCTTTATTATGAAAAAGAAAAACGTATTTGGTTAGCGGGAAATAATAGCCGTAATAAATTATTTTGTTGGTATTGCATATTAATTTCTGAATTACTAAATCAATTTATTTCAGTGATATAATAATCTTAAAGAAGTACACCGTGCCTCAATAAAACATAAAATATCAAAAGAACAAACCCTTTGCGCTTTAAAATTTAAATTATTCGGAAATACAGCTGAACGCCTTTTTATAAATCATAATGAAAACCGAAAAATAATTCGACATTTTTGAATAATATGGTATTTTTTTCATAACGCAAGAACTAGGCCTCCCGGTAATAATAAATCATTAAATTCAGACAATCAAAATAATTTTAGTGAATTAGCTAAATCTGCAAAAAATTTAGATAAATTTATAGAACCCAATTCTATTTTTATAGGTTCTTCGAAACTACAATACAAAAAATGATTGAATAAAAATGTAATATAATATCAAAAAAGGAAGTTGACTGACTAGAGTAGAACGTTTTACTTTTTTTTTATTAGATTATACTCTTTTAGTATCATTAAAGAACTAAACGAAAAAAAGGATTATTATTTGACCATCATTTGGTGCCTATTTAAAAAAGATTGGTTAGATTAGCTTACCAATGATCCCACACCAAACGTTACTTCCAAATCTAATCTGTAGACGTCTCTCTACCCCTTCGTGAGGATTTTGCACAGCCCAATGATAACGATTGTGCCTATTAAAGACTCCACAATTCGTGAACCTGCTCTTATCGGACCACAAGACATGATTTACAAAATCAGGATTTCTCTAGTATACCACTCACAGAACTGTAGTCGTTTTGGAAAATCAGTTTCCTTAAGTTCTTGTACTATTATGGGTTTGTATGAATGGTACTTATTCTTTTTTAAAACTTTCTGTCTTGTTGATTTTGGCACATTAGTTTCCTGTCTACAGTTCTTACCGATGCACTAGGGTTTTCGTCGATAGCTTGTAAAATGTTTCTGTCTCGTTTTTCATTGTTATTATTGTATCCGCTTCTAGGTTGTTCGAAGGCACCACGGTTAATTAAATTAACTACGATTTTCCTGAATTAGGTTTTATGAGGCTGCCGTCGTTCTGGGTACATCTCCAAATACCTTGCTGAGGTAACGTCGGCGTTTCTGTATGATTGAAAGTATAGAGCTAACATGTCAACCTTTTCTTCATTTGAATACGGAATGCCGGCCATTTTCTAGAGGTTTTGACAATTTATGTGTCAGATTTATGATTTTATTGGGATAAAAGCGTACCTACTACTTATTAAAATACAGCTTTGATACTTTCAACTATTTAACTTAACGTCAAAGTCAAAATCCAATTTTGTTACAGCGGGTTGACAAAAAATAATTAGGACATGTCGTGTACGCCATCTTATTTGTCTTAAAAAAGTGTCCGAATAATGTCACATTTTGGCAGCTGTCAAATTTACCGTTCTGGATATACTGGCCCAAAACGAAATCCGCCATTTTCGGTTTTTCCACGATATTTCCAAAAACAATTGATCGATCGTAAATCTGAAGCCAGATATCGAATGCAATAAGTTTCCTCTAAAACTTTCCCCATTTAGCTTTTGCTGTAGGTATAATAGGAGCCGAGATCCCTGTATAGAGAAGCGAATCTGGGACACACTGTATATTGAAGGAAAAGTCAGTTTAAAGATTTACCCTTCTCGTAGTGAAAAAATCATTGTGGTAGTTTTGTCAGTGTTCAATTACAATTTATTAGCTCTGAACCACTCTTCCACATTTGACCGAGCCACACCCAGCCTCTCCATGGTTTCCAGGAGATTATTGCAGAAAGCGCCTGGCAACGATGTACTTATGAAAGAGGCAATCACGGAGGGTGAGGAGAAAATCACCGAGGCCCTTAAAGCTTTATTTGATAAATGTATCTCAGAAGGGACAACACCATAACAATGGAACAACGCAACAATCGCCATCAGACACAAAAAAGGAAACGCTACAGACTTAACAAATTATAGACCGATCAGTCTCCTAAGCCAGTATATAAATTGTTAACCAAAATTATTGCAAAACATTTAATGAATAAACTAGACTTTTTCTCCCAAAGAACAGGCAGCATTTCGCTCAAAATATAGAACACATGACTACCTTCTAATGATAAAGATACTAATTGAGAAATACATAGAATACAAAAAGGTTTCGATTCGGTAGACCAATAAAAATTTCTGGAAGCACTCGCCGAATGTCGAAGCGACCATCGATACTCTGCAATCATCAAACATATATATAAAAATGCCACAAGAAATGTTAGAACACCGTCCAACCAATACACTGGCCAATTTAGAATCGAGAGAGGTGTAAGACAAGGAGATACACTCCCTCCTAAACTGTTCATAACCCTCCTAGAAAGCCTGTTAAAAAAGATAAACTGGGAATCTATGGGAATAAACATCGACGGCAAAAAAAGACAAGTCATCTATGTTTAGCACATGTTATGGTCCAAATAACAAACAATACAAGAAGCACAAAACATGCTACAAATGCTCCACGAAACATCAGAGAACGCTGGTCTAAAAATCAATTTATCAAAAACCCAGTTCATCTGGTAATAAGTGACTCCTCAGAAATCAATAACAAAAACATGGAACAAGTTCACATTTATAAACATCGGGGCCACGAAAGGCATCAGACGAGATAACCAGACGCATGAAATACAGCGTAGAGTGGTCTATCTTGGGCGGCATTTGGGAAGCTCAGAAACATATTCAGATCAGATATTCCAGTTTGCCTGCCAAAGTCATGCTACACCTCAAATGGAAATTGTTGAATGGAGACCAAGGGAGGAGGCATACCGAAGAGGAAGACCCCTTAGTCCGTGGACGGATGACATAAAAAGAGTAGCAGGAAACTGGATCCAGGTGGCACAAGAAAGAAAGAGGTGGAAAGAAATAAGGGAGGCTTTCGTCCAGCAGTGAACAGTATAAGCTCATGATGGATGATGTTGATGATGGTACAAAGTAACTACATACATTCATATATCGAGAGATATGATACTATTTTATAAATAGTCTCGTTTTCGCTCGAGCAAAAATAAAAGATGTGGTTTCCAGGAGAAAATAACCAAATTTGACTTGAATAGTTTAAACTTTTGGATACACTAATTTTAAAATGGAGTACAGTTTTTATCAAAAGTATACAAACATAAAAATCTTGTACATATTCAATTTTAATCAAATTTATAAACACACCATTAATACTAACAGCTTTTATAGACTTTAGGTATATGAAACAACGGATTTTCACTGTTTTGCCTTCTGATCATCTACTATCTCAAACAGGCAGAGTACTAAACCAGAATATTCATTAGGCATTAGCATAGGATAAGCACTGGCCGTCCGACGTGCCGGATTTATGTCTATTAGTTCCGTCGAACACACGACCAGCTCGTTCGGTATTCTATTTATGAAATTTATTGGAATGTACCGGCATTCCGGTACGCCCATACAGTTCCAGTGGTACGAGCTTTTACTTCATTTGGTTTACCTATGTTAGATCTGAATTATCAGCATCTATTCTTATTGCTTCCTCATCTTGTCGATGCAAAATCAAAACATATAAATTATGTTTTGAGATGTAAGCTCATGGTTAATATTAATTTAGGTAGAATTTTAATAAATAGTGGTCTTAAATTACATTAGAAAATAATGCTTTTTATCGTACGTTTAGTTGCGGACTATACAAGTTGGGTAAAAAAGTTTCATATAAAAGTTGTATAGTTCCTTTCGATTTATGATTCAAAAGTGTCTTGAAATATACAGGGTGTTTTAAAATCAAGTTACACGCCAAAACTTCAGAATCTCTAATGGAACACCATGTATATTATTTTATTTTAAGAATCTACATGAAATTCTGATCATATTTTATTAAGCATACCCTATCCTTAAAGTCAACTGTTTTTGAGATAAAAAAATGACAAAACTGTTTTACAAAATTTTTTTAATAACGATTAACAACGATAGTCTAAAATTCTAAATGATGCGTTTTAACGTAATAAATGCTGAAACTGTTGTCCGTTCACTTTCTGACAATATCCTAATCGATTGATGAACTCTTGTTGTAGATTTCGAATGAAAGTAGGTGGGATTTGTCGGATTTCATCTCTTATACGATTTTTCAGCGCATCGATATTAGGAGGTCTGTTCAAATAAACTTTGCTCTTTAAATATTCCCACACAAAAAATAATCTAGGGGAGTTAAGTCCGGGGACCTGGCCGGCCATTCGTAGGGACCACGACGTCCTATCCACCTGTTAGGAAATATTTCACTGAGATACTGCCGAACAGGTAGCGCATAGTGAGGTGGTGCTCCATCTTGTTGGAACCACATTGCTGCAGTAGGCATATCGGGCTCATTACCTGGATACAATTGAGCTAAGACAGGAATCAACTCGAGTTGTAAAAAATCAAGATAAATTTCGTCGGTTAAATTTACGTCGAAAAAGTAGGGACCTATAATTCTATCTTGAAATATTCCAGCCCAAACATTGATTTTCTCGGGATATTGCGTATGAGCCACTTGAGCCCAATGGGGATTCTCTGTAGACCAATATCTACAGTTTTGTCGGTTGACAGTACCATTAAGAAAAAAGGCGGCTTCATCGGAAAATAAAATATTTCTACAAAAGAATGGATCCAGGTTGCACCGCTCTTGCATACTTTCGCAAAACTCAAGTCGGCGGTCAAAGTCGTCTTCATTTAATTCATGGATTAATCTTATTTTGTAGAAATGATACTTTGCCGTGTGCAGAATATTTTTTACTGATGATTGACTAAGGTTTAAATCTAATGCTACTTGACTTGTAGGTAAATGTGGATTTTCGTTATAACTGAGTAAAACATTCAATTTCATATCATCATCTAGTTTTGGCCTACCTGTCCTGGGAAGATCTTTTACGATTACGAAATTTTTTGATAACTTTGCTAACTGTGGATTTTGCAATTGCTTGTCCTCGCTCGGGATGCGTATTATTAAAAACTTCACATACTTCGTCAAGACTTCTTTGGCGATCTCCCCATCCAAACATCATAAGAACTTCTATTCTTTCTCTTTCTGAAAGCATTTTTATCAGGAAAAAAGTAACTCTCCAACAATATGCTAAAAATTCACACAGTCTATTGTCAGTACATGACAGTTTCTATGGGAGTTCTAAAATAATCCACCAGGTTTCACTATGCATAGAGAAATGAGTTAATTTTGTTTAAAGCCAAATTTCCATTTTCTCATTTTTTTATCTCAAAAACAGTTGACTTTAGCGATAGGGTATGGTTAATAAAATATGATCAGAATTTCATGTAGATTCTCAAAAGGAAATAATATATAGGGTGTTCCAATAGAGATTCAAAAGTTTTGGGGTGTAACTTGATTTTAAAACACCCTATATACCAACTATAGACACGTATTTCTGACTTTAGGTCTTTATTAGTAGAGTCAACTCGCTGTGAGACGAGTACAACTAACGCCAAAATTAATACACAAAACCACACCAAAGTCACCAACAGCAGCAAACCCGACATTTGTGGTTACCAAGAGAACATCCGAAATCTGGTTAACTGTACTGATGAAGACCTAAAGGTAGAAACACGTGTCTATAGTTAGCCAAATTTCATTGTTTTAGCGGTCTTCCCAAAAAATCCTTTTTCTACTATATAATAGTTTTAACCACAGGTGGCTCTATCAGTTAGTAGCCAGTACCTGGCGCGTTTCTTTAGCTACTCTACTGAACCAGACCTCGACAAAAATTGATAACTTTATAATTTACAACAGAGGTATGAAAATAAACTTGACATGAATTAGAGTACTTAAAAAGAGATCGATAAGAGACAATACTAAAAAAAATTATGTTTGAAAAATTAGATATGAGTTGCAATAATAAGCTGTAAAATAAGAATGTTTAACCAAAGTTAATTTATAATACATTTTGTTCGTATAAGAAATATTTTGTTGAATCTATTAACTTAAGAGCTAAAAAGTTATCAGGAAGAGCATCGTAACATTGCACTGTGTTAAAACTAAAGGACCTCCGGCACATGGCACTCTGATGATGTGGCATTGTTAATCCCTCCTGAGCGCGAATATTAGGAAAATGCACATCCCTAAGAAAAATAAGACGTTCTTTAATGGAGGTGGGTGAATTTGTATCTTTAATAATTTTTATCAAAAATGTACAGAAATGTAATTTTCTTCTAGATTCCATTCTTAGCCAATTCAAATCAAGAAAATTATGGGATACATGATCATATATAAAGCGTACACGCAAACGACTCTTACCAGTCGAACACCAACCATACAGAAAGTCACTTAAATTCAAAACATGTCTGTTCCTTTATAAAACTTTTAAAACCAAATAGGCTTTTTAAATACTTTCTTTAAATGTTCTTCAAATCTCAAATCGGTAACCAAAACAATTCCAAGATTTTTCGCATAGCCAACTACTGATAGTCTGATTCCATCAATATTAATATTTAAACTATTTTTTAATGCAGTAATTTTATTTTTATTGGCAGAAAGATGAGACTTAATAGGGTTTAACTTAAGGTTATGATCTTGGCAAAGGTGGTTTAACACACCTGAAGATTGATTATCCTTGAGCATCCGAATTAAAGCAAAAATAAATTTGCGTGTCATCTGCATATGCGTAAACTTAACATTTTGTACAGATAGAAGAACATCAGCTATGTAGTCCAAAAAAAGTAAAGGATCCAGAATCGAGCCTTGTGGTACCCCTGATAATACCTGCACCTAATCAGAAAATTTACCGCTGGAAAACACTCTTTGAAAACGACCCCATAAAAAAGATGAAATTAGGAAACACGAAGACTCATTAAAAATATAATATCTCAATTTAGATACAACGAGCTGGTGGTTAGTAGCATCAAATGCTTTAGAAAAGTCTGACAAGACCAGAACAGTAATACGTTTTTTATCCGATGCACGCAAAACATCATCAAAAATATTTCTTAAAGCAACAGCTGTACTGAAATCTTTTCGGAAACTACACTTGAAATCTGGAAGAATTCCATTAGCTGTGCAATATATAAACATCTGATTATGTAAAACTTTCTCAAGAATTTAAAACATCGCCTACGACAACATACAAGACAATAATTTTTGATAAAAAACAAAATTATATAAAGCGTAATATTGGAGAAATGATATATATTAACCTGAATAATTCGATTAATTTCAGAACAGATACAAACAATTTAAGTTGCTGTTACTCATCAATACTAAATAAATATAAAGATCATTTCCAGAGTGGTTTAAACCAATAATATAAAAAAAATATTACCCTCGTCTGTCCTATTTTTTCACTACTTCTCTGAGTTTTTGTTATATTTTAAATTTGTGATCTACTAGTTTAGATGTTTCGTGATGTTTTTTTTTGCATAGTGTTGCATATAGATATGTTTTAACGTGGTAATATTGTTTTATATACAGTGTGTCTTAAACATTAATGTCTGTATTTTTATTATTTTAGCATCAAAAAATGTATATATATATATATATATATATATATATATATATATATATATATATATATATACAGTGTGTATCAGCCAAATGGAATAAATTCGATAATAAATAAATGGGGGCGTGTTCGAAAAAACGCTTGGACCCGTCGATTGGTATTTTTAGTTGCTCATTTTCACCAATAAAAACTTTTTATACAGGATATGTCCTGTAACAGTGGTCAATGCCAACTTTCTTATTTCAAATGCAACACCCCGGATATTATTTAATTTTTGGATTCTTTAAGAGATTCTAAACATATTTTATGTTCAATGTCCTATACCTATCTTCAACTATTTCGGCAATATTAAGTGTTTTCAAATTTATTGCAAAAATTAAGATTAAAAAAATAAAATTATTTATTTCTTCATAATGTAGAAACAAAAGTAAAAAGTTAATTTAGGAACTGTTGAAGATGCTCGCCGCGAACATCTTGGCAAATTCCTAATCTTAAATAAAAATTTCTTCATCTCAGGCGTGACCGATCTAATCGCAAGCGTTATTCGTCTTCTTAAGTCAGCTAAGTCGAGGGGTTTAGTTTTGTATACAACATTTTTAATATGTCCCCATAAGAAAAAGTCTAATGGCGTCAGATCAGGGGATCGCGCTGGCCATTCTATCGATCCTCGTCTCCCTATCCACCGATTTGGAAATATTCCGTTGAGGTACTGCCGGACATTAATTTGGTAATGGGGCGGTGCTCCATCTTGCTGAAACCATATCATATTCGCTGGAACTTGTGGGTTTGCTGGATCCGGATACAAATTTGTCAAAGTTGGCACGACATTATTTTGGAGCAGTGCTAAATAATTATCGCCATTCAAATTGCCGTCAATGAAAAAGGGACCTATGATATGATCCCTAACAATTCCTGCCCAAACATTAACCTTTTCAGGATATTGAGTATGTTCTTCGCTGATCCAGTGAGGATTTTCCCTAGACCAATAGCGGCAATTTTGACGATTTACATGACCGTGAAGTGTAAAGGTGCACTCATCCGAAAACAAAACATGTTCTAATTGAATAACATTGTTATCTAACATAGCCATCATTTGTTCACAAAAATAAGTTCTCCTATCATAATCGTCTTCCATGAGCTCCTGAGTTGGTATCACTTTATAGGGATGCATTTTATTTTCTTTTAATGTTCGAATAATCGACGAATGGCTAATATCGAACATTGCGGCGGCTTGTCGACTAGAAATATGTGGTTTTTCCTCAAACTCAAGCATAATATCCAATATAGTATCATCATTTATTGAATTGGCAGCTGCTTTTTTTATCTGCCTCACATGTCCAAGCTCGCGAAACTGCTTTTCTATTTTACTAATTGTCTCTTGGGATATATGCGGCAAATTTGGAAATTTTTCATGAAATAAGCGAGCAACTTCCACTTGTGTTCGTGTGTTATCTCCATAACCAATCATTTGTAGAATTGTTATTTTATGCATTTCTGTTAAATGAACCATTTTTCTGATATTAGGTATTATGCAGTTAACGAAATTCAAAAGACAATACACTGACACTGACAACTACTGTCTTGCAAAGAGAAAGGCCAGGCATTTTACACAAAAGTAAACAAAACTTAAAAGTAAACAAAACTGGCTCTTTTTGTTCCATATCAATAAAAAGGAACGCTAAAATGGTTTTTGCTTACATTCTTAATATGAAGACCTAAATGGTAAATAAGTATTGAGTGTGTTGTAGCGAATTTTTGTAATCAAATAAATAGTTCAGTAACCAGAGCCACTTTCATGAATAATAATAAATTCGAAATAAATAAAATAAAAATAAATTTGAAAACACTTAATATTGCCGAAATAGTTGAAGATAGGTATAGGACATTGAACATAAAATATGTTTAGAATCTCCTAAAGAATCCAAAAATTAAATAATATCCGGGGTGTTGCATTTGAAATAAGAAAGTTGGCATTGACCACTGTTACAAGACACACCCTGTATAAAAAGTTTTTATTGGAGAAAATGAGCAACTAAAAATACCAATCGACGGGTCCAAGCGTTTTTCCGAACACGCCCCCATTTATTTATTGTCGAATTTATTCCATTTGGCTGATACACACTATATATATATATATATATATATATATATATATATATATATATATATATATATATATATATATATATATATATATATATATATATATATATATATATATATATATATATATATTATATATATATATATATATATATATATATATATATATATATATATATATATATATAGTTTCGCAAATATTTTTCTTGAACCTTTTTGCTTTAGCTTTTTAGAACGCTAAAATTTTGATTAAGTAAATTAAAACCTTTATGGGCCACATTTATGTTATATTTGGCAAATAAATGCTTCTTTTTCAATGTGTTATCATTGCTTTAGCTGACAGAGTAATTCAACTGTCAGATGTTGAATATAGGGAAAATTCGATAAATAAAGCCAAACATGCGCTCCTAGAAAATAGTTATCCTGAACATTTAAATTAAAAAAAATTAAGCAGAGAATACATAAACTTTATAATAAAACAAATATAATTTCCAAAAAAAAATATTAAAAGTAATTTTTTAACATTACCATATATACAAGGTTTATCCGAACAGACGAAGCATTTATTTGCCAAATATAAATGTGGCCCAAAAAGGTTTTAATTTACTTAATCAAAATTTTAGAGTTCTAAAAAGCAAAACACCCAATTTAAAAAGAAGCAACGTTCTGTGTGAGATCCCACGTAGTGACTGCTATGGAGTTTACATTGGCGAAACTACTCAGTATTTAAAATCAAGGCTAAATTCAGAGAAATACGACAAGGGAAATCCCACAGCGCTCACTAAACACGAAAATCAAACCAACCATAAATTCCAAAATTTTTCCAAGGTAAGAATTTTAAAAACGGAATCTCATAAACAGAAAAGAGAGATATATGAATCTACTGAAACCGGGAAACATAAAAATGTAATTAATGACAAGAAAATGTTACTTTAGTAAAAAAATTTTTTTTCAACATCATCTAAGTTCCCCAACTCAGTAAAATAAATATATATCTAAATAATAAAAATTCTCCGGTAGCCACTAAAAAAGTATTATGATAAGAATGAATTCCTACACTATATATCAGTTAGTCTGCAATAGATGGTCTGTGTATGTATTGGTTTGACAAAATGACAATGTGCTATGTGTATTTTATTTTGCTTAAATGTTAATTGGTGTTATTGACCTTTTGATTTACGTCTCATGCTAAGATAATTTTTGATTTTTTAAATCTCAGATTGTTTATTTTTTGTAATATGTTTTAGGAAAAATAAAATAAAAACATTTTTGACAAAGACATAGAACTACCTGTCGAAACGTCAAATGGAATTAAATATGACAAATAATTAAAAAATCGTTTTAATTTTATGATGAACACGCATCCCAAGAAAAAAGTGCCCAATTTCGAATCACTCCTCCGCTATAGAAATGCAACAGAACTTAACGTTTTGCAGGTTCTGATTAATCGATCTGAGAGCCACAATAAGTTTTTAGGTTTTAGCTAAAAATCATAAACAGAAATAAAACGTATTGATGTTTTACGAACTTAAGCAAAATTAGCGCAATTTGTGGTAACATTTTCAGTTAATATTAATTATTAATTATTAATTATTAATTGTACCTCGCTAACTTTTCCTTTACAAAACTAAAACACAGCCGTAACAATAACAAAGTTTTAGTTTAAAAAAATTGAGAGAAAATGTCTGACTGCACATTTAAGCAAAGTAAATAAAATAATTAAAAGCACATTACTTTGACTAAAGTTCAAATTGCTCAACGGTTCGTACGAAATCGATATCGGCTTGTGTGTTGGTGCAGACAGCCCGAACGTTTAATCAATTTTAAACATCTTTATTTCGCAAGGTTGTTTCCAACGGTTAAAATTTAAAATAATTTGAAACCAGTAAATTATAGAATTTACAGCCAAAATCGTCTTTAAAATATTCATGACGAAGCTAACTGGCTATTATTACGTCCGATACAAGCTTTAAAGGAGTTTTTTTTAGGTTCTTATTAGCATTGAGAGTATTTTTCGATGTATAGAAATTGATTCTGTCAAAGACATCTTGTTAAAGGCTTAATTTTTAATAAAATGTTAATAAGCTGTTCAAAATTAGTGTCTTCAGTAGTATTAAGCGGATTATTTTCATTGGTGGGAACCGGAAGCTATTATTTGTCTCAAGATTTTGGCTTTAGAATCAGATAATTCCAGCATGATTGAGCAATAGAGTGGAAAATTACGCTTATACTAAATTGTGTTTTTGTTAATATCAGTATGTTTAATATATCTTTTATACCAACAAAGTAAACCAGATTGGTGATACATGTGTAGGGGAGTCCTATAAACGGGGCTCGCTAGTCTACAGCGGCCTGATGATTCCTAAAAAGAGCGAAATCGGGATCGTCGTTTGATTAAAATAGATCATTGTTTCTGCTGGGATGCAATATATATATATATATATATCGATTAACATATCGCGATTTAGCCATATTTGACTTAGTCCAAAGGTTAATATTAAGGAAGGTACAGGGTAATCAAAATAAAATGTAATTTTCGATTTTTTAAAATAATATCTCTTGATTTTGTGATATTAAAGTGAAAGTTGGTGATAACGGATTTTTTATACCGCGTAATAATAATACACCTTCAGTTTTGATAAAACTTCTAGAGGGCGCTAGAGGCGCTACTTTTTGTGTTTAAAAATGTTCTAGCTTTTTTGAATACAAAATTAGGAATTTTTGTATAAAAATATTTTCTATTATATTTTCTTCACAAAAAAGCTATACCTTATAAATCTACCTAAACTTTACCATTTATATTTTTGCTGTTTTATTACTTGAAACAGTACTCACCAATTAGGATATTCGAGTTTTATCATTTTTGTAAAGTAGGCTTTTATCAAACCAGAAACAATTGGAGTTAACGCATCTGTCGCAAAGAAACATATTAGCTTTATTTCTAAACTTGTAATATGCTAAATGATGAATACATGGTGAACTTTAAATAGATTTATAAAATATAGCTTTTTTGAAAAGAAAACATATGGTTTCTATACAAAGTTGCGTAATTTTATATACAAAAAGATAGAATATTTTTAGGTATTATTATTAGTCGCTATAAAAAATCCGTTACCACCAATTTTCACTTTAATATCTCGAAAATTGGGGATACTATTTAGGGCTCAATCGCGATATTTTAATCGAATCTATATATTCCTAAATTACTGATAGGACCTTTTGGGACACCCTGTATACATATATACACATATACAGTGTGTCCAGTGAAGTATGCAACAAATGGAAAACTTTTTCATTTCTGATTTTTCAGAAAATTCTAAAGAAACTACAGGGGAATTAACCGTATTTGCAAAATATTCATGAGTATACGAGGGACGATTTCTTAAAATAGAGAAAAATTGTATTAAGAAATGTTTAGAATTAAAATGCATGCCCAAATGTGGAATTGTGTGAGAAAATCTTCAATTTCGTTTTTTTATAGTGTTTTCAAATTAGGTGACCACCATTGGAAATTAAATAAACAAAAGTGTTTCGAATTTCAACAATATATATTTTTACGGTAATTGTTATTATACAGGGTCGGTCAAAAATGCTGGGCGTGGTCTAAATGCAATTTTTTAAATAAGAACTTACATTTTTTTATTCATTTTCGGATTCTTCATAAAATTCTAGAAAAAAAATTATATTGAAGTGATATAGCTAAATTTAACGGTTTATGAGATATTAATGTTTAAAAATTGTAAATTATACCTGTGGCATAACATAAGATTTGTTATTTTATTGTTTGGTTTCTTGAGCGACGTTACTTGTACTTTTGTAGTACACAGTAAAACACCAGTTGATGCAAATGTCATTTGAAATTTTGTCAGTATTAAAAATTTTACATTTTAAAGTATAAATTTTTATGGCGTTTAATCAAAAGCTCCCCATCAACGAATTAAGTGACATAATTTTACTAACTGGTGAATGTCAGCGTAAGATAAAAACTGCTAAACGTCTATACCAAAAACAATTTCCAGGTAGAAGACAGCCAAGCCGTGAAGTTCTAAAAGAAACTCTACATCGGTTTAGACAAACAGGAAGTGTTGCTTATCCTAAAAAGAAAAAAAAAGAGTTCATAATAAACGAAGACAATTAATTAAAGGTTTTGTTAAGTTTGGAAGAAAATCCTCAAGTAAGTTCACGAACTTGAGCCAGTGAATTAGATATAAGTCAAAGTACCGTTTCCAGAACATCTCGAAAACACAAATACCATCCCTACCATTTATCTTTGACGCAAGAACTTTATGATGATGATTTCGAAAATAGGGTACACTTTTGCAGGATCCTTCAGTGATCAATGAAGATGCGTTATTTTTAAAAAATGTTTTGTTCACCGACGAAGCTTCGTTTAAGAGCAATGGTGCAGTTAATAGGCATAATATGCACTATTATAGTACCACAAATCCCCATTGGATGAGAATAATTGACAATCAGAGAGTATGGTCTTTTAATGTCTGGGGTGGGATTCTCGGAAACCGAATTATTGGACCTCATTTTTTTGACTGTGTTATAAATGGAGAAATGTACCTAAATTTTTTAGTGAATAATCATCTTCCAATTCTTTTAGAAAATGTTCCTATCCGAGAACGTCAAAACATGTGGTATCAGCAAGATGGTGCTTCGCCTCATTTTTCACTCAATGTTCGTCGGTATTTGGACCAGTTATATCCCAATAAGGAAGAGGAGGTCAAATTCAGTGACCAGCAAGATCGCCGGATCTCACACCGTGCGATTTTTTCCTATGGGGATATGTCAAGGAGAAGGTCTACAAAGTTCCTCCGATTGATCAAGAAAATATGAAGGATCGAATAAGGAATGCATTTGTTAAAATTACGCCACAAACTCTTCAAGGCGTCCTTGAAAATATTGGGAGAAGGTTGAAAATATGCATTCGACAAAATAGGCATACGTTTGAATATTTGCTGTGAATTTAACGGCATAACCTGTTTTAAGTTTAAGTTGTAAGTTTTAAGTGGTGTTTTTTTATATTTTTAGTATTCTTGAATTACCTCGTATACTTACTACGTATTACTCGAAATAATTCATGTTATAAATAAATAACGTTTTTTACAATTTTTAAACATTAGTATCTTATAAACCGTTAAATTTAGCTATATCACTTTAATATAATTTTTTTTCTAGAATTTCATGAAGAATCCGAAAATTAATAAAAAAATGTAAGTTCTTATTTAAAAAATTTCATTTAGACCACGCCCAGCATTTTTGACCGACCCTGTATAATAACAGTTACAGTAAAAATATATATTGTTGAAATTCGAAACACTTTTGTATTTAATTTTTTCAGCTAATCCTAATAGTTTAAGAAATAAAAGGGGGGGTGCAACTTGGTTGACTCACCCTATATATATATATATATATATATATATATATATATATATATATATATATATATATATATATATATATATATATATATATATATATATATATATATATATATATATATATATATATATATATATATATATATATATATATGTATATATATATATGTTTTTTTGGAAACGATCGCCCAAGTATATTGGAATTTAAGGTCTTCATCAGTACAGTCAACTAGTTGAGAGACGAGTACAGCTAGCGCCAAAACTTAATACAACAAAACCACACCACAGTCACCAACAGAAGCAAAACCGATGTTTATGGTTACCATCCAACATCCAAAATCTTCGCCGGACTTGATACTTTATTACCTGACTAATTTCTGACTTAACGTCTTCATCACTACAGTCAACTAGTTGAGAGACGGGTACAGCTAGCGCCAAATGTTGTGTATGTTGAAGCCAACTACTTAGCCTGGTATAAAGATAATTAAAATATATTAGTTCTGACGCAACACTTTGCTGCTGTTCTACCATATTATTTTAAACCATTTCCAATCAAAACTATTATTGACAATTTAATTTAAAATGTGTTAATATGTACTATTTTTATATCATACTTGTCAGAAAGTAAAAGGTAAATAACTAGGTCTCATCAAAGCATATGTGTATATACATCTTTGAAATCACCTTAGTTTCCTCTTTAATTTAGTTAACCCGAGGGAAAATGCAAATTATGTCGTAAACACTTTTGCCTAATACTAGATAAGTTAACTTGCTACCTACACGTCCAAATCTGACCTAACGATATTAAAAGCGTGAGAACTTTGGTAAAAATCCCGTGGGTCGACAATAATTACATGTTGCGCAAGTGGTTTATATATCATCACATTTTATTCACAAGGCGTTGTTGCTATTCTTTTACTTTCTTGATTTTGATGCCACAATAAATATATCTATTTTTAGTTTTTGGTACTTTCGATAATAAAATATTTCAGTTAAGATAAAATATTATTTAAAAAACGACTTAAGTCAAGGCCAGTTCTAGGGGAGGGGCAAGCCGGGCAATCAATTGCCCGAGGGGGCAAATTTAGAGGACAGTGGTTCTCAAGACAGAAAAAAAAACTTTTTAAGAGCTACATAATATACAGTGAGGACATACAGTCTGACTTTTGAGCAGCTCGGTATATTGCAACGGAATTTGGAAAGGTAGTATATGAGAAATTTTTCCATTTTTTGAAAAAAAAAAATGACAGTCATTAAATGCGCAGTTTCGAAACTTTTTTTATGGAAGGGAGATTCGAATTATACATCGTTTTAAAGGTAATTTTATTCTTAATTCAACTCCCAATTTTGAAAATATTTAATTCTTCAGTTCTCAAATCACCATGCAAATTTTATGTTTGATTTTCTGATTCGTGGTTTCATGCTGCAATTTTTTCCACAGTGCAAGAATTAATTGTCCTTGCTTTGATTTTCTAATCTTTGACATTTTAAAACGTGCTTTCCAAGTGTTCTAAAAGTTTCCGAAAATATCATTAAACAAATCGCAGTCGGTTTGAACAAAATTTTTAAACGCTCGCGTGCATCCCTTATGCGATGCGAGTTGTAAAATATCTGAATATTGCGAAGAATATAAGAGCTTGCACTAAGTGAAATTTTGTTTAAACAGTATTCTGAGCCGATTAAATTATTTATTATTTTATAAACCAAAAATAAATCAAATCATTTTCTTCGGCTCTCCAATGACTGCATATTATAAAATTTTAAATTTTCATTGTACGTAAAAAATATCTCTCTCTATTAAAACGGTAATTTACAGCGTTAACGAATTTTTTCTGTACAAACTCTATTCGAGTTATGTACATTTGGTACATTGGATTCCAGACTGTTGTCGCGTATTCAAGAAGTGGCCTAACTAGTGCATTAAACAGGATAATTATTGAGGAGGCTTTAAAAAATCCATTAGTAATAAGCATCAAAAAACCTAAATTCTTTAAATTACTTTTTGAGTAATTAGCTTTTAAGTGTTTGTCAAACGTGAGTCTGAAATCTAAACTTACACACAAATCTTGACAGTATCGCTATAATTCAGTGGCGGTTCGGGGTGAATTATATTGAGAGGTCAATAACAAATTTAAAAATAGGCCTACTTAAAATAAAAATAAATATCTTATCTTTAAATTGGGCTTTAAATTCTTCTTAGAATTGGAAAAATGCTGAAATTTCTCGATACTTAACATTGCTAAAGCGGATAGTCTATCTTGGCCCAACTCCTCAGCAAAGTTTATAAGCCCTCGAACAACCCCTGAATTTTCAGACAAAGCCGTTTCATCATGGCCACGTAGTGCCAACTCGAATGCCCCATACAATTTTACACAATCTATAATTTTGTTTAAAATATAACGATTTTTGGATACATTTTCACTAAAATCTCTAAGGGATTTTCTATCAGCTGTGTCTAGCTGAGTGCGAATATCAACACGTCCGACCGACAGAAAATGCATGTTTTTTTATTTTTTCTTTTAAGTGTTTTAAATCTTTAACACCGGTTTTGCACCATATTGAGTCCGACGAGTCCTTAGAAAACAACAAACAAACATAACAGTAAAATGAGTTAGGAACTTCACAACCACATATCTAGTTGGCTAAATCGTACATACTTTTGCGAAAGTTTCAATGAACCTCTTTACTTTTAACTTTACTAGTTTGTCGTATACTAAGTTCTGGCAAATTGCGAGCACTTACCTTGAATTCGGTTATTTTCTTAAAATTAAGTTCGTTAGCACTCTTTAGTTGTTTAATTTTTTGCACTACCAACATTTTATTTCATCTACATTCACAACTCAAACAAAGACTACCCTGAAATTGGTTATTTTTGCAAAATTAAGTTCGTAAGCACTTTTTAGTTGTTTCTTTTTTTGCACTAGGCACTACCAACATTTTATTTCCTGTATATTTCCAACGTACACATAGATCATAAAAATAAAAAATATATATTACAAAAAATAGTATATAAATAAATTTTCATCGATTAAAAAGGTCCGAAACAATATCGAATTAGAATATCGACTGCGCGACCTCTGAACAACTGAACTTCTGCATGCCGACGTGATGCCGCGACCGATCGATCGAATTATGAGAAGAGACCGGCTGATGACCCAAATCCCGATTTCATATTCCATTTGCCATCACGTTCAGCTGCCCCTCGGTAGCTGTGAAACCTTCGGGTACTTTCGTCAAGCTTTGAGGTAATCAGGGTAATTCGGACTGCCCAGCCTAGCTTAGTATAGCGTATTTGATTATGCTTAAGGAACGCAACGAGACCATTCGAAACGCCGCGCGCGGCTAATAGTGTAGCGTATTTAACTTTTCCCACCCAATGACCCTATGGAAGAGCCGCCACTGCTATAATTTAATTTCGTTTTATTTAGATACAGACAGTAATCACTATGATGCCTCAATATTTTTCCAGTAAACATGATGTACTGACACTTTTCCAGGTTAATGAAAAGCTTATTCTTTGTACAGTAGTTTGAAAAACAAGTTATATCGGTTTGTACATTTCTAAGACTATAACTCCGTTATTAATAGTTTTAATGATTGTAGGGTCATCAGCGGACAGACAGTAATTTGAGTTAGAAAAACACTCTCCAATATCGTCCAAGAAAATACTAAATTATAAAAGGCCTAGATGAGACGCCTGGGGCACCCCAGAGTAGAGGTAACAACTGTATAATTTGATCGAACACCGTTTAGAGCTACATACTGACTCCTGTCCTTTAAATAACTTTCCATGAGCCGGAGCAAGCTGCCGTGTACCCCGAAATTTCCAAGTTTAATTAAAACAGTAGGGTAATGGACTTTATATTGGTTTTATAGGCATTTTAAGCTGAGAAATTCATTAAATACATTAATATTGGTAAGGGATTAATATTTCTCAAAATATGACTAAATTTTTGCAATAAACACATAAAAATTTGAAAATTCGCGAATTTTCGGAGAGCCATAGAAGTTCAACCATAACAAGAAATTTTTGTTGGAACATGATATGATAATATGTAATTTTACAGGTATTTTGAGCTGAGAAATTCATTAAACACATTAATATTGACGAGGCATTAATATTTCTCGATATGACTAAATTTTTACAATAAATATATAAAAATTTGAAAATTCGCGATTTTTCAGAGAGCCATAGAAGTTCAATCATACATCCTAGGGCAAAATAAACGTTTTTTTTTCGTTTTTTGTGACTTCAAATAAGTATATAAATGAATTTTTAGCAAAATCGATTTCCCAAAAAAAGTTTGAAAATTTTGCATGTGTATGGATGTTTTAGGCAAAATTTTGACGGAGAAATTTTTTTTTCAAACATGGTATGATAATGTGGTTTTATAAGTATTTTGAGCTACAAAATTCATTAAACGCATTAATATTGACGAGGAATTAATATTTCTCAAGATGTGACTAAATTATTACAATAAATGCATAAAAATTTGGAAATTCGCAAATTTTCAGAGAGCCATAGAAGTTAAATCTTACATCCTAGGATAAAATAATTAGTTAGTACATAAACAAAGTTTTAAGAAAGTCGATTTCCCAAAAAAAGTTCGAACATTTTCCATGTAAATGTATAGATTTTTTTAGGTAAAAATTTGACGGAGAAATTTTTGTTGAAACATGGTATGATAATATGTGGTTTTATTGGAATTTTGAGCTGCAAAATTCATTAAACACATTAGTATTGATTAGTGATTAATAGTTCTCAAAATATTCCTAATTTTTTACAATAAGTACTTGAAAATTCGCGAATTTTCAGAGAGCCATAGAAGTTCAACCATAGATCCTACCACAAAATAAATGTTTTTTTCGTTTTTTATGACATCAAATTAGTCCATAAACAAAGTTTTAGCAAAATCGATTTTCTAAAAAAACTTCGAAAATTTTGCATGTGAATGTATGGGTTTATTTAGGTAAAAATTTGACGGAGAAATTTTTGTTGGAACATGATATGATAATATGTGGTTTTATAGGTATTTTGAGCTGAGAAATTTATTAAACACATTAATATTGACGAGGGATTAATATTTCTCGATATGACTAAATTTTTACAATAAATACATAAAAATTTGAAAATTCGCGATTTTTCAGAGAGCCATAGAAGTTTAATCATACATCCTAGGGCAAAATAAATGTTTTTTTCGTTTTTTATGACATCAAATTAGTACATAAACGAATTTTTAGCAAAATTGATTTCCCAAAAAAAGTTTGAAAATTTTGCATGTGTTTGTATGGATGTTTTAGGCAAAATTTTGACGGAGAAATTTTTTTTTCAAACATGGTATGATAATGTGGTTTTATAGGTATTTTGAGCTACAAAATTCATTAAACACATTAATATTGACGAGGAATTAATATTTCTCAAGATGTGACTACATTTTTACAATAAATTCATAAAAATTTGGAAATTCGCAAATTTTCAGAGAGCCATAGAAGTTAAATCATACATCCTAGGATAAAATAATTAGTTAATACATAAACGAAGTTTTAACAAAATCGATTTCCCAAAAAAAGTTCGAAAATTTTCCATGTAAATGTATAGATTTTTTTAGGTAAAAATTTGACGGAGAAATTTTTGTTGAAACATGGTATGATAATATATGGTTTTATTGGAATTTTGAGCTGCAAAATTCATTAAACACATTAGTATTGATTAGTGATTAATAGTTCTCAAGATATTCCTAATTTTTTACAATAAGTACTTAAAAATTCGCGAATTTTCAGAGAGCCATAGAAGTTCAACCATAGATCCTAGGACAAAATAAATGTTTTTTTTTCGTTTTTTTATGACATCAAATTAGTACATAAACGAAGTTTTAGCAAAATCGATTTCCCAAAAAAAGTTGGAAAATTTTGCATGTAAAAATTTAACGGAGAAATTTTTGTTGGAACATGATACGATAATATATGATTTTACAGGTATTTTGAGCTGAGAAATTCATTAAACACATTAATATTGACGAGGGATTAATATTTCTCGATATGACTAAATTTTTACAATAAATATATAAAAATTTGAAAATTCGCGATTTTTCAGAGAGCCATAGAAGTTTAATCATACATCCTGGGGCAAAATAAATGTTTTTTTTTCGTTTTTTATGACTTCAAATTAGTACATAAACGAATTTTTAGCAAAATCGATTTTCCAAAAAAAGTTTGAAAATTTTGCATGTGTATGGATGTTTTAGGCAAAATTTTGACGGAGAAATTTTTTTTTCAAACATGGTATGATAATGTGGTTTTATAGGTATTTTGAGCTACAAAAGTCATTAAACACATTAATATTGACGAGGAATTAATATTTCTCAAGATGTGACTACATTTTTACAATAAATTCATAAAAATTTGGAAATTCGCAAATTTTCAGAGAGCCATAGAAGTTAAATCATACATCCTAGGATAAAATAATTAGTTAGTACATAAACAAAGTTATAACAAAATCGATTTCCCAAAAAAAATTCGAAAATTTTCCATGTAAATGTATAGATTTTTTAGGCAAAATTTTGATGGAGAAATTTCTTTGGAATATGATATGATAATATGTGGTTTTATTGGAATTTTGAGCTGAAAAATTCATTAAACACATTAGTATTGATTAGTGATTAATAGTTCTCAAGATATTCCTAATTTTTTACAATAAGTACATAAAAATTTGAAAATTCGCGATTTTTCAGAGAGCCATAGAAGTTGAACCATACATTCTAGGACAAAATAAATGTTTTTTTCGTTCTTTATGACATCAAATAAACGAAGTTTTAGCAAAATCGATTTTCCAAAAAAAGTTCGAAAATTTTGCATGGATTTTTTTAGGTCAAAATTTGACGGAGAAATTTTTGTTGGAACATGGATAATCTGTGGCTTTATGGGTATTTTAAGCTGAGAAATTCATTAAACACATTAATATTGACGAGGGATTAATACTTCTCAAGATTTTTTACAAAAAGTACATACAAATTTGAAAATTCGCGAATTTTCAGAGAGCCATAGAAGTTCAACCATACCTAAATAATACCAAAGCCTTGAAAAATATATATATTTTGAGTAAACGGAATTAAATTTGTAACAATGGAGCGACCTCTGTGAAAGCCATGCTGATTACTGTCTAGTACATAATTATATTTAATATTGAAGAATAGCATAAATGAGTGACTCAAATAATTTTCCAAAATGGCTAGGCAACGAAATAGGCCTGTAATTAACCACACTATTTTTTACACCAGATTTAAACACAGGTACTATTTGTGCCACTTTTCAAAGGTTTGGGTAGGTGCCAGCCAAAATGCTCTTATAATATAATATATACAAAGGTTTATACAGACTTGGACATGACCTAAGAAAAGATGCAGGAATACTATCAGGAAACGGTCCTTTATTTGCATCAAGATTAGTTAACGCTATTTTAATACTTTGTTTTGAAATATGATTTATGGTAAAACTAATAAAAGTGGGGACATAATTAACTTCAGACGGGGTCGTGCATGGTTCAAAGACGCTGCCAAAGTATTTAGAAAAAAGTTCACATATATCCTTGTTAGTGGAAGCATGTAAATCATTATAAGATGAATTATTTTTGTTATTGTTTTGTTACTAACAAAAGACCAAAAATATTTTGTATCAATTTTTATATTATCCTCAGTTCTTCCAATATATTCCTTATAGTTTTTTAACACTTTTTTTAACTTCTTTTCTTAGGTAAGAGAAACGGATGTAATCACCCGCATTTTTATAGGTCTTCAACTTTTCGTGAGCCTTATTCTTTTGGGATTTCTTTATAATTACTTTTGGCATGTAAGTATCGATTATATTTTCTAATATTTTGTAATTTATTTATATTTATTTGAATAAATTTAAAGTTAGATATTTTATTGAATATCGAAAAAGCCAAAAAAAAACGAAATTTGTTTGATAAAAAGTATTCTTTCTGTGGCCGATAAAATGATACCGTTTCTTAAATCAAGTTTAGAGGGTTAAATTTGTTACTAACATTAAACTTATTTTTTTTTAATATATTATATGTTTTTATATCTCATTATTGACAACCCGATAAGCAATTGAAATTGCATTTATTCGATCCCAAAAATTACAGGTTGAATACTGAAAGAAGTGTTTTCAGAAAAGCCAAAAATTAATTAAACCTAAACCTGAAATAACTATCCGAATCCACACCACCTGCACATTTAAAAGCAGCATATAAGACTATTCAAAACCAACAAAAAATACAAGAGAATCCATCGATAAATTTTGCTTAAGACACCTTCAACACTCGTCTTCACATGAGCATGATGAGCACAATAGGCGATTGTTGGGTCGGTTATTCTGCCTTTGAGCACCTATCATTAGCATTGTCATCGTCAAGTGAAGGCGGTGATTCTTTTTCAAGTGACATGTCGATATCATTAACAATGTCATGGGGTGCCAGATCTTCTTTCTGTTATTTTTTGTACGGGGCTATGGAATCTTTGTCGATATTTTGGTTAATAAAAGATGGATATTATATAACGGAATGGCTGAAATTAAAAAAATACTTCAAACATATTTTTTAAAGATTTAGTTTAGAAAAGAATAGTGCATTACAGTGCCTTAGATAAGGAAGAGTGTGGAGTTTTAAACTCCTCTCTGCATTGTTTAAGTGAAAATCGAAATAATTAAAATTTTATTAAATTGTGCTGTATGAAACCTGCTATACCTTTGAATTTCACTTTCATAAAAAGCGCTCTTAATAAAAAGTGTTTTTTTATGCAGATTTTAAAAAAGTTATATATATATATATATATATATATGTATGTATATATAAATATATATATATATATATATATATATATATATATATATATATATATATATATATAATGAAATTATTCCGGATCTAATGGCGAGTTCCGCCTTGCTGCTAAGTTTACCGGTTTTGTATTATAAAAGGAAAATATTTTTTTCAATGGAACACTCTATATTATATTACTTTTTTAAAATCTGCTTAAAATTCTCAATACTTTTTATGACTGTGAAAGTCTAATCTAATATCCATAATTTCTGTTATTAAAATACCTAAACACAAAAGGTTACCTGATATGTTTCACAATGTCAGTTTTGTTGATTTACAAAAATGGATCGTTTAACCGAAACTTAAAGAATTGAAATTTTAATTATACTGGGTTATAGAGATAGAATGCGAAACCTGCGAGATGTTCGTAACTTTTTGAATGACAAATATCCTAACAGAAATCCAATAACTAAATCTATCGTAAGTAAAATTAACAAAAAATTTCGTGATACTGGAAAAGTAAAAGATGCTGTACGTCCTGGCAGACCGGAAGGCACATTAATTCCTCATCTTGTTACCAAAACACTAGCAAAAGAATCCAGCGTCTTAACTTTAAAAGTAGGTTGTAAGAATCATTACAATACAAAAATGAAATACCTAATACAACAAACAATAAATTATTGGAACTAGTTCATTTACCTCTTGACAGTAGGCCACATATTGTGGGAGAACATGTAATACGTTAAAAATGATGCCTGCGTCCGCGATCCGTCTATGCTCGATTTCTGTTCGCTCCTTTAAATCCCCGAGGTCATTAGGTTTAGTTTTATACACCACATTTTGCAGGTGCCCCACAAAAAGTAATCGAGAGGCATCAAGTCTGAAGACCGAGGTGGTCACTCTATTGTACCCCTGCGTCCAATCCATCTTCCAAAAAAAACATTGTATAAATATTTCCGAACATCCCGAGTATAAATGCTGTGGAACACCATTCTGCTGAAACCATATTTCATCATTTGGTGCACCATTACTTAAAAAAAATGTAGTTTAAATACTTAATACAGCAGGTAAAGTAAGGAAATAATTCTGCATTAGCTGGGACAGTTTCGGTCTTTAAAATATTCAAATACTTTTTTCCCGTTAATGTGTCTTCAATAAAGATAGAACCGATTATTTTTACACCTATCATTTATCTTTTGGGGAAACTGGGTGTAATTTTCACATATCCAATGTAGAATTTCCCTGGCCCAATATCGACAATAATGCCCGTTAACTTTTCCATTCAAAAAAAAGTTGTTTCGTCAGAAAAAATAATTTGATTGACAAAATTTAGATTGGTATTGCCATGTTCCATCATGATTTCACAAAATTCCAAGCACCTATCCTGATCATTCTTACAGAAGTCTCCTAAAGTTATTTTGTATAGATGAAACATTTCGGTTTTTAGAAGTCGGACATGTGTGAGACGTCATTTTTTCTTCCTAATATTCTGGTAGAAAGATGCGGATTTTGATCTACTAAACTAATTAAAACATTCAGAGCCTTATCACCATCTATTCGCTTTTAGGTCGCCAAAACGTACACCGGGTTGATTTGAAAAATTAAATCTTTTAAATGGATTTATTTTAAGTAGTGAATTAATGAGGTTATGATGCATTTTAGTGAATTAAAACCTTCCATACCAACTGAAAAAAAGCAATATTATATACGAGATACCATGTAAAAACTGTGAGGGAGTATATATAGGTCAAACCAGCCAATATATAAAATAGACCGAATGGTCACAAATACGACAAACAAAAAAAAAACTGCCCTTTCAAACCACATGACTGAAAATAACCACACATTCAACCACGAGAAAACAAGAATACCTAAGACTGAAACAAATTCAAGAAAGCGAGACCTGTATGAACTGATCTACTTACAAAAAAATCCACAGTATTTAACTGCAAAAACCGATACTAAAAATCTAAACAAAATTTATCATAACCTAACCTCATTAGTTAACTACCAAAAATAAATCCATACAAAAGAATTATTTTTTCAATTAATCAGGTATAGATTAACTCAACAAAAATAAAATGCATATCTCATAAACAAAATAAAAAAAAGGAAAACATACTACAAAATTCTATGCATCCTCTGATCGCCTTAGTTCCCTACTTTTTCTTTATTTTACCATCGTCCTTTGATATACTTGTTCTAAGTTAATGTTAATTTGTGATCGGAAAAAATGTGTGTTGTTTATGCCTAATAGATTTTAACGACATGAAGTTCTACAAGCTTCTACTAGGAATAGAATAATTTTTTAACATTATCATTATATATTCAGGGTGAGTCTTATGTATCCATATATTTTTAAGATACAACTTTCCAATAAAGTTCACTTGTAGACGACAACTGTTCTTTTTTTCTTTTCTTTTCAGTGTTTTTGAAAATGTTGATTCTTAGTCCTTCACGGATGGAAAGGAAAAATCCAATGTGTTTTCATTCCAGATATACATCCGTTCACTACTGTCGTTCTGAAAAGTTTTGCTGATGTTTCACCAAAATCACATTTGACATTTTCGAAGCTTTCTTTCTCACGTCCGAATAGAGACTGAGGTGTTGGTGATCGCAACGCTTCCTTTTATACCCCCACCCGGGGCCGAAGATTGTATCTGCGTGACCGTTGGTCGTTATTTATGTTTTCCGGATGGTGCTGTTGTTGTTGCGCTAATTGCGCTTGAGTTTTTGCGATTTTAGATTTGTCGATTATTATCTTCTATACTGTTGGTAGTTTTAATGATTCGTCCCTTTTATTAAAATCACCTTGTTTTTCAATTTCTATGGTTTCTCGGATTATTCTGGTCTTATAATGTTGTATATTGGCAATCTCCCTAGACTCATCGAAATTTATTTTATGGCCGGATTCCTGATGATGTAGGAAAAAAGCTGAGGTTGTTTGTTGGTTTCTGATGCTGAATTTATGCTCTTCCACTCTTGCTGATATTCGCCTGTTGGTTTGCCCCACGTACATCTTTTTACAGTCCTGGCACGGAATGCTGTATACTCCGTGGTTTTCCAGTTTGATTTTATTTTTTGGGTTGCCGTTGTAGTTTACCTATAGTTATTTGTGGCTTGTTTATTGTTTGTATATTGTGTTTCCTGAGAATTCTTCCGATTCTGTCTGTTGTGCCTTTTACATATGGTAAGACTACTTGTTGCTTTCCCGGTTCATAATTTTGGTTGTTCGTTGTTCGGGAACCCTGTGCATTAATAGCTTTCTCTATGGTGCGATTTGTGTAGCCATTTTTCTTTAAAGCACTAGATATTACCTTAAGTTCGTTTTGTCTCGTCTGTGATTCAGTTAATAGCACGGATCTGTTAAATACATTATTATCCGCGTGCGGGCGGCGGTTCGAATAGTCTCGCTGCGTTCCTTAGGCGTAATAAAATACGCTATACTAAACTAGGCTGGGCAGTCCGAATTGCCCTGATTACCTTAAAGCTTGACGAAAGTACCTGAAGATTTCACAGCTACCGAGCGGCAGCCGAACGTGATAGCAAATGGAATATGAAATCGCTATTTGGGTCAACAGCCGGACTTTTCTCATAATTCGATCGATTGGTCTCGACATCACGTCGGCATGCGGAAATTTAATTGTTTAGAGGTCGCGGTCGATGTTCTAACTCGAGATTGTTTCGGACCTTTTTAATCGTTTATATACTGTTTTTTGTAACATATATTTTTTATTTTTATGATCCATGTGTTAGTTAGAGATATACAGCAAATTAAATGTTGGTAGTAACTGGTGCAAAAAAAATAAACATCTAAAAATGGTTTACGATCTTAATTTTGCAAAAATAACTAATTTCAAGGTGGTCTATATTTGAGTTGTGAATGTAGATGCAATAAAATGTCGGTAGTGCAGAAAATTAAACAACTAGAGAGTGCTAACGAACATAATTTTGAGAAAATAAACAGGTTCATCGAAACTTTAGCAAAAGTATGTACGATTTCGCTAACTGGATATGTGGTTGTGAAGTCTCTACCTCATTTTACTGTTATGTTTGTTTGTTGTTTTCTAAGGATTCGTCGGACTCATTATGGTGCAAAACCGGTGTTAAGGACTTAAAACACTTAAAAGAAAAAATAAAAAAACATGCGTTTTCTGCAGATCAAATGAAATATACGGTCGGAAGTGTTGATATTCACACTCAGCTAGATACAGCTTATAGAAAATCCCTTAGAGATTTTAATGAAAATCCAGGGGTTTTTCGAGGGCTTATAAATTTTGTTGAGGAGTTGGGCCAAGATAGATTATTCGCTTTAGCAATGTTAAGTACCGAGAAATCATTTATAAAAGGAATGTGTGTGCAATTTTAATGAACGTGTCATTCAGCATTTTTCCAATTCTAAAGGACGAAGAGTAGACCTGAACTTCAAGAGAATTTAAAGATAAGATATTTATTTTTATTTTAAGTATGCCTATTTTTAAATTTGTTATTGACCTACCAATATAATTCACCACGAGCCGCCACTGCCTTTGTACGTCAATGTTTGGAATATTGCTTAATTGCGTGGAATCCTTGTTTTGCAGTCCATATTCACAGTCTGGAGCAAGTACAGGGTAGATTTCCATGTATTTCCGATATTGATTACTGTGACCGTTGTAAATTACTGTACAAAGAATCATTAGAAAGTCGCCGTCGTAATCATAAGCTAGTTTTTCTTTATAAGTTTGTAAATGGTAGAATAGAGTGTCCCAGTCTACTAGACCCTTTAAACTTCAGTACGTCAGCGGAGGTTCATAATACTAGATACAAAAAAAGCCTCTTTAAATGTCCATATCGCAGGACCACTTATTATATGAACAAACAAATGTGTAGGATACAAGGAGTATATATAATATATATATATATATATATATATATATATATATATATATATATATATAGTTTCGCAAATATTTTTCTTGAACCTTCAAATATATATTGTAATTAGGTACTTCTTTTCTTGGGATGCGTGTTCATAAAATTAAAACGATTTTTTAATTATTTGTCATATTTAATTTAATTTGACGTTTCGACAGGTAGTTCCATGTCTTTTTCAAAAATGTTTTTATTTTATTTTTCCATGAGACGTAAATCAAAAGGTCAATAACACCAATTAACATTTAAGCAAAATAAAATACAAATAGCACATTGTCATTTTGTCAAACAAATACAAACACTGAACATCTATTGCAGACTAACTGACTAACTATTTCAGTTAGTCTGCAATTGATGTTTGACAAAATGACAATGTACTATGTGTATTTTATTTTACTTAAATGTTAATTGGTGTTATTGACCTTTTGATTTACGTCTCATGGAAAAATAAAATAAAAACATTTTTGAAAAAGACATGGAACTACCTGTCGAAACGTCAAATTAAATTAAATATGGCAAATAATTAAAAAATCGTTTTAATTTTATGAACACGCATCCCAAGAAAAGAAGTACCTAATTACTATATATATATATATATATATATATATATATATATATATATATATATATATATATATATACATATATATATATATATATATATATATATATATATATATATATATATATATATATATATATATATATATATATATATATATATATATATATATATATATATATATATATATATATATATATATATATATATATATATAGATAGGTAGAGGGAGAGAGAGAGCTTAATAATTTTTGTTCTTACTGCATATTACATAAATTTCTATTTGCATAATTTTTGTTATTTCACATCGGAAAATTAAAATAATGAACCGAATTCAAACATATCATGACTCCATTATTTCAGCTGCCTTCAGTCAAAATTTATGCGTGCCCCCGCGGTGGAGGTGATGAAATAACCGCGGTCCTTTTTGATTCCTCGTAAAACTTCCTTCGAGATGTGGCCAAACTATTAAAAACGGGGGATCCGACCGCCATATTTTATGCGTCGCCAGCGGCTAAGCGAGCCCCCCCGCTGGGATCTTTAAGATTTTCAGACCAGAACTCGGGGGTACTACTAACTGCATGTTAAAGTTGTTTCCTCTGCTGTTTTGCTCAACTATTTCGCAAAAAAAGTAGAACTAATTTATTAAAACTATAACATTTATTTTGTTTTAAGTATTTTTAGTAACACGTATCAAAATTACTCAAATTGTTGAGGTCAAAATAGTAAAATAGACCATTAAATTTGTTGTAAGAAAATAAATAGGCAAAATTTTCGTTTTTGGGCATTTTTTTGAAGAAATATTTCAGGCCTGAAAGAGTGAAATGCACAAAAACAAAAGCTAAACAAATTTCGGTCTATATAATAATAGTAATAATATAAGTTTCAGTTAGGTAGGGCTTAGAGTCCAACCAACTAAATAATAATTGATAATACCTTAAACATAATCCCTAAAAATACAATTCTACGATATTATATAAAATTAATAAAACAATTTAGTCAATTTACGGAATATTCATGTGGGTAAAAAAATTTAAGAAAGTAGAAACAAAATAATTATTTATTATAAAGATGTGAAACTATGAAATTACTAGTAACTTGTCCTGTACAAACGTACGAAATCTGCTCTGTGACACTTGAATGATGTCCCCAGGAAGGTCGTTCAAATACTTTGCAATGAGGTAGGAATACGAACGTTCGAACATTGCTGAATAGTAAACTTACCCTTAAATCTGATATTCACATTATCAACGCTTGTTCTAAATGGAATTTTGTTGTAGAGATAAGTGGGATTTTGCGTTATAAACATACCATATGAAGGTAGCGTCGCTTAACCATCTTGAGCCAACCAGATTCCACAAATGCATGACCAATATGATCGTATTTTCTAACTCCGAAGATTAAACGCACACAAGAATTTTGTAATTGCTGTATGCGCCTGTCCACTTGCGAAGAAATACAGGCTCTGTACACTGTATCACAGAAATTAAGTTGGGGCAGGACAAAAGCTTCACATAATGCTATTTTCTATTGTTTGTTTGAAACGCGTGGGTGAATAAATATTATTTTGAGGTTCATATAAGCTATTTGATGGAGCTTGTTGATATGCTCTAAAAATCGAAGCTCGTTATCCTATATAAGGCCCAAATTTCTTGTTGATTCTTTAATTTGCAAGGGAATTAGTATTGATACAAATAGAAAGTGAATAATTTTATATAAATCTTTCTTTGTCATTCTTTTTGCCAAAAAAATTATCGACAGGTTTATCAGAGTTTAGAATTAAGTCTGATACAGCATTAACAGATTCTTGAAAGCAACATGTGTACACGATAAATAAAAGAAGTTCCAAAATGGGAACTTGTGGCACTCCACTCAAATTTATATTGCTGTTATGCCATTATAGGTCACAGCCTGTTCCCTGTTAAACAAATATTTTTTAAAAAAATAATACACACTCCTTAGACAATTACAGAGATTAGCATGCCTCACGGTTACAGGCGCAATGAGATCCACACCTACGATGGCAATGCAGGTGCTGCTGTGCATGTCGCCTCTTGATGTATTTCTGAAAGGCGAGGCAGAGAGAACGGCAGTCAGGATGCATGCCGTTGACCTGAGGTGGGGAAAAAACTGGGGTCCGGGACATGGCCGAGCGTTCCTGGAGGCTGTCGCACGACAACCTCTTGTGGAACACCGAACGGATGCCCTAATCCTCCGCTTCATTTTCAATAAAAACTTTGAATTTGACATCAGTGCCTCAACAGAACCATAAAAAGAGGCAGACATACACATCTACACTGAACCAGAACTCGACCTGCAAATTAGTATGGCTCTAGGCAAAGGGGTGACTGTTTTCCAGGCAAAACTGCTTGAAATTCTGCAAGGTGCCATACGAATAGAAAAAGAAAGGATCACAGGCAGCAAACAAGTCTTGAAAATTCTAAAAAAAAACAAAATAACATCCAAAACTGATTCTTGAGTGTCACCGGATGCTGGAGACGCTTTCCCAGAGGAATACGGTCACAGTTTCCTAGATCAAGGGACATAGTGGAATCGAAGGAATTGAAAAAGCAGATAAGTTGGCGCGTAACGGAGCAAAAGTTAAACCATCCAGCCCTGAACCCTTCGCGTCGCTGTCCTCTAAGGCGATCAATCTAAAGATAAACGAACAGGCAACAAAAATTCTAAAAGAGAGATGGGAAAGACAGGGCTTTAGCCACTCAGGTGTCACAATTCGTGGCCCTGAGGCCGCTCGGACAGAGTACCTTCTCGGGCTCTCTCGAGGAAATCTTAAAAAACTGGTAGGAATGCTAACGGCACACTGTAAGCTAAACAAATACCAACTGTTACTGCCCAGTTCTTGTAATTACCAAAGAATCCATTATGGGGGAGCTCGGCCGCTACGGTGCTGAACTACGTCAATGCTGTTGGCTAGCTCGACGAGTATAACTTTGAAGGAGGTTACAATGGGCCCACCTGAAATGCCTTTGTAATAGGTTGGCGCAAGTCACCCCTCTATACTCTCTATCTAACTATCTATCCTTAGACAAACTAGCATAATGAGACATTGCGCACATTATCTCATGACATAACGTGTCGAAAGCCTTAATAAAATCGAGTAGCGCCAACAAAAGTTCACTTGCCTTCTATCTTATCTATATTACTGATTCTATCATCTACTACAGTTAATAAAGCTCTACCACAGCCATCTTCCTTTCTGAAGCCAGACTGAGTATTTGGAATAAATTTTTTAGACGTAAGATAGTCAGACAATAGGGCATGCATGGCCATTCTTCGACATGGTTGGCAAAATGCTAATAGGCCGCAGCTGTTACAGAGATTCCACTTTAGCCACCTTTGGAATTGATATAACCAGTGCCCTCTTCCAGGCAGACGGGAAAACATCACGTTCAATGCAATAATTAACTATGTGTGTTATGTAGGGTAGCAGAAATAGTAGACACAAGTTTAGAAATTTTATATTCAGTCCGTTAGATCCCGTTGCCGCTGACCTAATCTTGTATGAAATTTAAACCTTGCTTCTGAGATTTTATTATTCTGATGGAAACTCACAGTGTAATTATGTGTGAACAAGCCCAGTGTTGTACACCAACTTTTTCAATGAATATTGGGAAAAAATGGTTGTTATAGTTTAACGTGCATGATCGATTTGCTGTAAGCAGTAGTTTAGGTTTAGATTTCAAAATACGAACTAAAACTTCACTGACCCCCCCGAGTCCGGAACATTTTGAAACATGCTATGGAGTTGGTTGATGCCATGCATATTATTGTTTCATTTTAATTTAAAAAAAATAATTGTAGGTTTTCTTTTGATCCAATAGTACCGACCATGACAATACAAAAAAAAAACAGTTGTGATGTACAAAAAATTGAATTTAGGTACTTTAAAAGAGTATCAGAGATGACAGAGCAGGCAAGTTTGCTAACAAAAGTGGACGTTTTTGATACAGTAACTTTAATTGACATAATTGTTAATTTGCTAGACAGATGCAACGATGGTGATTTAATAATTTTTATAGTTCAAACCGGTCGGTTTACAATGACTTTGCTTTTACTACAGTTACAGAAAATTTTGTTATGAATATTTTAGATAAAATTAATTCTAATTCTTTTGGAATTGATCAACTAAATATAGCATTAATTTTGCTTGCTTGTCCAATTATTCTTAAAACCACTGACATATATAATTAACTATTGTATTGAAACTTCATATTTTACTTTAAAATGAAAACAAGCAAAAGTTATGCCGCTACCGAAGGTGAAAACCCCATCAAATTTTGGCCAACTACGCTCGATTTCCATTTTTCCTACTTTGTCAAAAGTTTTCGAGAAAGTAATGGACGTACAGATAAATATATTTTTTAAGTGCAAATAATATTCTTCCCGATCACCAGTCAGGTTTTCGTGCTGGATATAGCTATTTTACTGCACTCTCTAATGTCACAGACGATATCTTTGATTCCTTAGACAATGATAGGGCCTGTGTTTTAAAATTGCTGGATTTTACTAAGGCATTTGATATGGTGAACCATAAAATATTAACTTGTATTTTACGTTATATTGGTTTTAATCCTCGAGCTTCGGATATGGCGCTCTCATATTTGTCCAATAGAAAACAGCGAGTGTTTATTGATGAAAATGTGTCTGATGCTCTTGATGTTGTGACAGGTGTGCCACAAGGAAACATTCTTGGCACTCTGCTGTACACTCTATACACCTCACAGTTTGAAAAATCTCTGAAACATTGCGTCACCACATGTATGCTGACAACACTCAAATATATTTTCCATCAACAGAGACTCAAATAACTAATGACTGTATTAATAACGATTTGAATAATCTTCTGACTGAAACGAAAAACATCTTTTAAAAATCAATCCTACTGAATCCAGAGCAATATTATTTTGTAAAGATAATTCATAATACAAGAGTTCTAACCACTCTTGTATTTTGATCTATCTTCCACCACAAGTTCCAGTGTTAGGACTGTAAAGATTATGTTAGAAACAATATTATGGAAACCCTGAATTTAAATTTGGATAACACTGCAATAGAATTTCAAAATTCTGCAAAAAATCTTGAAATAATAATCGACAATAAATTAAAGTTTAGAGAGCACGTAAATTCTAAATTAAAATTAGGATACTTAGCGCTAAAAATGATATATTCACATAGACATTATCTAAATAAAGATATCAAAAAAATACTTTGAGTCTTTGATTCTTTCGCCTTTAAATTTCTGTGACAATGTATATGGTCCTTGCTTGGATTTGACGGAGTCTCGTTGCATCCAAGTTCTCCAGAATTCAGGATTGAGATTGTTTTTTGGTGAAGGTCGAAGGGAAAGAATTTCTCACAAATTGGCTGAGGCTAAGTGGTTAAGCATTCATAATCGATGTATTCTTCACGAAACCTGTTTCTATTACAAAATACTTAAGAATGAATGCCGGCTCTATCTTTAAAATAGAGTTGTATACAGAACTGAAGTTCACAATTTAAATATCCGAAGAAAAAATATTTTAACAATACCAGCCCACAACAAAAAATATTTTAAACGTTCCTTTTCCTACCGAATAGCATATTACCTTAATAAGTTTCAAGTTGTAAATTTGTCATCATCTCTCATTACATTTAAAAAGCATCTAAAAAGTATGTTACTTCAGGAACACTAAATATTGTATATTGTTTCAAGTCATATCGGATTTAAAAAGTGTTTAAAAGTTATGTTACTTCAGGAACAGTAGATATTGTATATTTTGCATTGACCTGCAAAATTGAAATTGGTTTAGTACTTTTTGGTTTATTCCCTCTAGTATTCCTTCTCTCCTATTTCCCCTCCTTTTTTATATGCTGATTCTCCATTCTGCCTACTTAGTACTTGAATAACGATTACTTCTTTTTTTAATATTAAGCTTGAATTTTATAATTGTATATTTATCTATTTATTTTTTTTTTGGCCCAATAGCACCATCTATGGATAACATCCATTATGGAAGCTGATATAAAGCCTTTTGACCTAGATAGGTAGGGCTTAATTTGTAAAATTAAAAATATATTTTTTTTTACTTGGGTTAATAAAAGTCTAACAGTATTAAGTCCTAATTGAGCCAAATGCGGTGTAAACGTTGTTGGGGTGAGAACTGTTACTGATATGACGAAAGGAACAATGATGACTCTTTCCAGTTTCCACAGCCTTTTTATTTCCATTACCAAGTCGGTGTATTTGGCAATTTTCTCACTGTATTTCGGTTGGATGTTCTCGTCGTTGGGGACAGCCATGTCAATTAAATAAGTGATCTTTTCTTTTTTGGATTGAAAGGTGATATCGGGTCTGTTTGCGGGGATTGCTTTATCTGTGTGGATGTCAATGTCCCAGTAGAGCTTGTAGTGTTCGTTCTCAAGTATGGATGTTAGTGTATAATGGTAGTAAGGGTCTGTGTTCTCCGTTAGTTTATATGTTGTGGCTAATGCTTGATAAACGCTACTGAGTTGCGTCTCGCGGTGTATTCAGTTCCGGCCATTAATCTACATCCACTCGTTATGTGATCAATCGTTTCTCTCTGCTGGTGTCTGTCGTCTTCAATGGTTGTGTCCTTGATGATGTGCTTTTGGTAGTTCCTAATTGCTATGACTTTGTCCTGGATGGCAAGCAGGAAGCTTTCTGTTTCGAGGAACAGCTGCCCTTCTTGTAACCGCGTATATGAAAGCTTTTTATGTATGTAGTCTTGCTTTATGTGGTATCTGTGTCTTCCGTGGAGTGTTTTTTCAGACCAGGTGTTCATCTTTTCTAGTTTTGATTGGATGTGTCTGTGTGCGTCTGCTGTATCGCTCGTTTAAAACAGGTCGAGCGGTGTATAATTCTTGTCTGCCTTCACTATTGCCTTATGGAGGTTAGTTTGTTTGTTGTGGAAGAATTTTCTGAGTTCGTAAATTTGTGTTTTATTAAGCGATTGTATATCTATAATTCTTTCCTTTTTCCTTTCCTTGCATGCGTTAAGATGTAACTTTGTGTGTTTAGAATGTGAATGATTTCTATGTCTGTGTGTAACCGTTTAATGATACCAAACGATTACGTAAGAATAGGTATGGCGAAGGTGTTAATAGCTTTCGTTAGATTTCTGGATTTTAGTTTTGTTTTTAATAGTTTTGTGAGTCTGGTTTTAGATTCCGTCTTGAGCTCTGATTTGATATGAGTGTGGTTAATTTTGGAGCTTTGATGGAAGCCTAGGTATCTGTATGTTTCTTTTTTGAGCATGTTATCTATGGTTTCATTATTGATTGTTTCCGTCGTTGGAAGGTCTTTCCACTCTCTCTTGTTAATATGAAGTAGCTTGCATTTACTTATACCAAATTTCATGTTGATGTCCAGGGTAAACGTTTCTGTGATTTTAAGTAGTTCCTTTAGCTGTGCCTTTGAGCTCGCGTATAATTTTATGTCATCCATGTACGAGAGATGGTTTATTTTGTGTAGGTTATTTTTTTGGTATGTATTTTGGAATCCGAAGTTTGTGTTATCCAGTGTCTTTGAGAGTGGATTGAGACAGAAGCAGAACCACAAAGCGCTGAGTGAATCTCCCTATAATATATCTCATCTGATGTAGATCTCTTCTGTTTCGATGTGTTCTTTTTATGTTCTCGGGTATATTTTAGTTTTCCACGTACTCATGATTTGCGTAAGAAATTGCCTGATGTTTTTATTGACTTTGTATAATTCTAGCACTCTGGTTAGCCAACTGTGGGGTATCGAATCAAAGGCTTTTTTATAATCTATATAACCAGTATGAAGGTTTCTATAATTTTTCCTGGTTTGTTCTACGAGGACGCTGTCTATAATTAGCTGCTCCTTGCATCCTCGGCTGTTTTTCCTGAACCCTTTTTGCTTTTCCGTTAGAATGTTTTTCTGAGCTAGATGTTGTTCTATTCTCCTGGTAATTGTGGCTGTGATGATCTTATATAGTGTTTGAAGGCAAGTGATAGGTCGGTAATTTGACGGGTTCTTAGTGTCCGAGTTTTTATATTTAAGGTATGTTATTCCTTGGATGAGAAAACTGAGGAGTGTGCTAGGTTTTAAAATAATTTCATTAATTTGTCGAGTGAGAGCTTCATGTGGGGAAGTAAACTGTTTGCACCAGAAATTATGAATGTTATCTATTCCAGGACATCTCCACTTATAAGTGTATTTAATTTTTTTTGCAACTTATTGTGTTGTCATTGCAAAGTCCTTTTGTTCCTCCAAGCACTTGTGTCTGTCTTCTTCCGCTTTAATTCATGAAGCGTTATTATTGTGTAGTTTCGGTTCTGACCAAATACTTTTCCAATATTCTGTGATTTCTTGTTTGGTCGGTGGTTCTATTACTCGTGCCTCCTCATTGCTTATAGTTTTTTTGATAGAACTCTTTTCCGCTTCTTCGAAACAGGTTGTTAGCGTCCTTTCTTTTATTTGACTCTTTGTATATTCGGACTGTTTGTATGGTATTTGTTCTATGTGTTGTTTGTGCTTGTCATCTGTCGTGGCTTGTTGCTGGGAACTTTTCCCATACTGAGCATTGAGTGAGGTTGCAGATCCTCTTGCGCAAAATTGGTCTGGCTTATATGTGAGATCTGTTTGGTATCTATCCCATTGCCCTCAGTGTTTGGTTGATGAATTCTTAGTTCAGCAGCTACCATAGTTTTAATGTTTTGCAATGCGAGTGGTGTGAGCTTACTGGTCTTAGTGATGACTCTTTTTTGATCTATGACTCTCTGTTCTGTGACAAGTGATTTGCATTCTGGATATGTGTTATAAAAAGTGTATGCAGTTTATGTCCGTATCCTGACAAAATTGTCTCAAGTTTGGTTGCGGTGTAATAGGAACGCATCGCCGTTCGATTCATTTCGTCTGTCCATTTTAACTGCCGTTGTAATGGGCTCAAATTGTTGTGTTTGACTAGCATCTGTATCAGATTTATTTGTGTATCTATTTGGGCAGCGCATGCTCGGTATGCTCGATTCTGTAATTCGGCTCATGCGTTGCCCTGCCTTTCCCGCCTTGGTGGGTGCCAGCTTTCATATCTAGGTTACATGTCAAACAAACTGACAAATTTTAAAATTTTGAAATCAATTCTTTTCTATTATTTAATGTTTCTCTCTTACGATCGGCGCACTGATGAGTCCCGATAGGATGAAAGTATTTGTACAACTACTATGTGTCTATAGGAACTTAAGGTAAATGATATAATTTATTATGCTTGCTTAAATAATATTGTTTATATATGTATCGAAACATTCCGTAGACAGACTAGTCTAAATGTTGAGATATGTAATTTTATTAAATATTTGCTTCAATTAATTTAAAGTTAAATATTTTTACTCAGTTACGAAAAAGCCAAAAAAGATTTTTGTTTGTCAATCTAAACGCAAGAAATAATCTGAACACATTTAAAAATAATATTATAGATGGCTTCAAACTATCATTTTTTTCATATCTAGGTTACATGTCAAACAAACTGACAAATTTTAAAATTTTGAAATCAATTCTTTTCTATTATTTAATGTTTCTCTCTTACGATCGGCGCACTGATGAGTCCCGATAGGATGAAAGTATTTGTACAACTACTATGTGTCTATAAAAACTTAAGGTAAATGATATAATTTATTATGCTTGTTTAAATAATATTGTTTATATATGTATCGAAACATTCCGTAGACAGACTAGTCTACATGTTGAGATATGTAATTTTATTAAATATTTGCTTCAATTAATTTAAAGTTAAATATTTTTACTCATTTGCGAAAAAGCCAAAAAAGATTTTTGTTTGTCAATCTAAAAGCAACAAATAATCTGAACACATTTAAAAGTACTTTTCGTGCTATGTGAGCTGTTTTTAATAATGTAGTTCTTCGTAGTGCGAGTAGGTTGTATTTTCCTGGGATTTCCTTAATTGTTTGGCTCGTTTTGTTTGAGATTAGATCTGTTACTCCTATCGTTATCGGGGCTATTTTGGTCTTCAGGCTCCACATTCTCTCTGTTTCTATCTGCAGGTCCTGCATCTCTGCTATCTGCTATCTGCTTATACCGCCTCTTTCTGGATTATGTTAGAATCCGGTGGAAATGCCACATCAATTAAGATTCACATTATTATTATTATTATTATTATTATACTCTAAAAAGGAGAAACTAGCTAGCTAATGATACATCTTTAAGACTGTAAAGTTCAATTTAGCAACTATCATCCTATTCAAAATACAGAACATGTTTATACAGGTCACAAAAGTTATTGGGTTTAGACGTCGATATGTTAATTATTAATTATAGTCTCAACCTCGAACCTCAACCAAAATTGCTGTGTGTTTCATTTCGGTGGAGAATTTAATTAATTTAAATATTAAGCATTTGGTATTTATTTCAATAAAGCAACCTGCCAAACTTTCTCTCAAAAAGAATCAATCCCCGGCCCATCACTAGATTTGCCTCTTTTTGGATCTCCCTAACAAGTTGTTACGGGTCTCATTAAAATTAATAGTACAAGAGAATAGCACAGTATGAGTAGCCATGAAAAATATCAGACTTTAATTACTTTTCAAAGTTGAAAACAAATGTTGTTAGTTTAGAACGCACCAGGACATCAAACCATTTCTTAAGAAGGGCATCAGAGCTAATTTGGGAGCTGTCTTGCCAAAATGTGATTAATAAAAGTCTTAAAATTAAGTGAACGTCAAAAATATTGATGGTTCGTGGCCCCTGATAGATCGTTAGTACGGTAATATATTAATTTTTATGAGTTTTTGTTTGTATTTCTTTTTTCGGCAAAACAGTGGCTCAAGTGGAGTTATTATTAAGAAACAGGGCAGTTATATGCTTAAAACTATATTTAGAGGTAGAATACGATTAGAATTACCTACTACAGAAATTCACCATATTTATTTATTTATTTATTTATTTATTTACTACATTTAGGACACAAACAGGTGCAGCCACCCAAAAACCTATCCACTAATTAATTAAGCATATTAAGTTTACCCTACGTACGTTTTAATATAAATATTTACTAAGTTAAAGTCTATTATATTCTATAAGACATAGCAACAAAGTATAAAAACTGAGAAATGCTTGAAATATTGAATACAATAATATGTATGAATATATAATATACCTAGACTAATATATGATTAAGATAATTTTTGAAAGAACACAATGATATAAAAAAACAGGTCGATATTTTGACAATAAGAGTTAAATATAAGCCTATTCTAAAAATAGGAGAATTTCTGCCTAGATTGGTATGTGTCTGAAATAGATGAAGGCAGTATTGATGTCTGGTGGTTCTAGAGGGAACGTGTAAAGAAATCAAAGAGAGAAGTTCAGGTGCATTATATCTGTTATTGAATAACTTATAAATAAAAATAAGCTGAGCTGACCTTCATATATTTAACATACCTGCAAATCCTTCCTTATTCCACACTGAATATTTATTGGAAACTAGTAAACAAGGCCAGGAAAACCATTTTTATAATATTTGACTACTACGTAACCATTTGTACGCCGAAAACCAGGATGACGATTAAAACTCTGATCTTGTTCTTTCCATTGATTAAATGGAGTTTTCAACTAAATGCAAACCACATCCGTGATCGGATTCATCAATAATGTAAATTAATAAACCCGACACCAAATAAAGTTGTAACAACACCATAAATAAATATAAGACAAAACAGTCGAGCAAACTGCAAAGGAACTTCGGTTGCAGCGAAATCCGCGAAAATAAAAGTAAACAACCACCTCAAACTGAACGACACGTGGGTGTAGTGTACTGCGTTAGCAATTCACCGAGAACGTTGTATGGCGCTCGTTAACATTATTCTTCTATGCGCTCGACGTCATCGAGTACGCGTTGTCATGGCAACGTAGTAGGAAAATCGTAAACTAAACATAGCACCTCCAGCAAAGTCGAAGCGGTTTGCGCCACTGTTATAGTTGTTATAATAAAGTTAGATTGAAAGTTTTAAAACGACTTGCTGCCAACGGTCAAGTAAAATATTTATTCGAGATGTACAGTTTATTTTTTGCCAATTAGATGAATGAATGAATGAATTAGAAATGAATGTAAAAACTTAAATTTTAAGAGATATATAATAAATATAGTTAGATGTTTGCTTGTTTATTTTTCCTGGTGAAGTAGAACTTCACCAACTTCACCTGAATAGCCGCCACTGATGATCTCCCTAGTGCTTGAATTATTGCCGGAAATTTTTTGCGAGTAGACGAATTTTTTGAAAATTTTCCCGAATCGAAGACGAAGGAAAATTTTCTTAAAAAATTCCTCACAGAGGAAATAATTTCCAGTATTAATTCATGCATGTGGAAGATTCGGCAAGAAAATTTCACACCAAAATTTATTTTTAATTTTCATCTCGATTTTCTGTCAATTTGCTGTCAAGCGACATATTGCTGTTGAATTATTGTTTAGTTGGCTGTGAATGATGAAAAGTCAGGATGACAGACTCCTAGTTGATTTAGTTTACCGTTATTTTTAAAATTTGTATGAGAAAATTCTAGCGAAGTTTAATTTTGGTTCTTAAACAAAAAAAAATTTTTTCAGGTTTAAAATTAAACTTTTCCTACAACTTTAGTAAAGTAAAATGTTTTGCACTATCTTTAAAACATACTAAAATTTTATTTTTATTTAAGCTTAATTTACTAAAATTCACGGAAGTATATTTTATTTAGTAAAACTTGCCAATTTAATTAAGTACCGCCCACTTACGGTCATGTAGGAGTTTTTGTTTCCTAGAAAAAAACTAATTTCCGTAAACTTTACTATATATATATATATCAGATTAAGAACATTTTAAAGTTGAAATTTTGCCCTATTTAATATCACTAAACTTGACGGAACTGCATGAAATTTATCCTGAGAGTATAACTAATTGTGGTATGAAAATGAAAATGTCACCCTCTCACTTTTACACATCTTCACGTTTTAGCTTCGCTAGATGCCAAAAAATATGTTTTATCAACTCCGTCAGTCCGTCTGTCGGTGTTTCTGTCTGTTTGTCGGTCTATCAATTCGCGGCATAGCTTAAAGACTACTTACCCGATTGACTTCAAATTTTGGTAAAAAATTAAGGGTCATATGGGGATGGCCTAATAAGATTTTGGTAAAAATCCAATACGGCGAAACAAAATGGCGGCTTAGTTAAACGTTAAAAAAATTGTTATTACATAACTACTCATCCAATTTATCTCAAATTTTGTAAAAACATTAAGTATTATATTGGAAACAACTGGTAACATTTTGGTACGAATCCAACATGGCGAAACGAAATGGCGGCTTAAAATATTTAAAAATTGTGCCTGAAATGCTTAGTGGTTTGGTTTCAAATTGTGTGCCATAAGTAATTGTAGTATAGGGTTCAATCAGTAAGATAGTGGTAGTAATTCGAGATGGCGAAACAAAATGGCGACCAAACAAAATGTTTGTAATCGTGAAAAAATCACCCTCTCAGGTTTTACATATCTTCACGTTGTAGCGTTCCTAGATGCCAAAAAAAAAATGTTTCATCAATTCCGTCGGACCGTCTGTCGGTCTGTCTGTCAGTTCGCGGCATAGCTTAAAAACTAACCCGATTGACTTCAAATTTTGATAAAAAAATAAGGGTCATATGGGGATGATCTGGTAATATTTTAGTAAAAATCGAGTATGGCAGAAACAGAATGGCAGCCTAGTGAAATGTTAAAAAAATATTATAAAAAAGCTATTTGTCGAATTTATTTCCAATTTTTCATAAACATCGAGTATTATGTTGGAATCAACTGGTAAAATTTTGGTACGAATCCAAGATGGAAGAACAAAATAAAAAACAAAAACTACTTAATGATTTCAAATTGTGTGTCATAACTAATTATGTTAGTAATACTTTGGTAACAATCAAATATGGCTGAAAAATGTAAAAAAAAACTTGTTAGAGTCGTATTATTTGGGGTTAAGATCCAGTAAAAAAACAACTTTTTTAAATTGTCGACGTTTCGGAACTAAATTTGTGCATCCTCAGGACACATATAAATCCTCTATCCTGCATGAAATCCATATTATCAGTCTTTACCTACTCCGTTGGTGCGCATATATTTCCTGGATATTAAATTTCTAAAATGGTTTTCGTTAACAAACCTCTTGTTGTTATGTTACAGTGATGTATTATTTGAAGTTATGGTTCGGCAGAAAAAAAAGTCTGTTTTTAAATTGTCGACGTTTCACAACTTTATTTTTGCATCCTCAGGACACATATATAGTTTCTATATCCTGCATGAACCCCATATTATTAGTCTTTACCTATTCCGTTGGTCCGCAGATATTTCCCAGATATTATGTTTCTAGGGTTTTCGTTAATGGTTCTCTTGTTGTTATGTTAGAGTAGGGTCCAGCAAAGAAACAAAAAACTTTAAATATATTGAAAACCTAATCCCGCATAATACACCACTTTAACATAACAACAAGAGGATCGTTAACGAAAACCAGTTAGAAATTTAATATCTGAGAAGTATCTGTGGACCAACGCACTAGATAAAGACTCATAATATGGGTTTCAATTTAAGATTTCGAAACAAAATGGCGGCCTAATAAAATTTTTAAAAAATCAACGTAAAAAAATCTTGTTCAATTAATTTTGCAGAAAAATATTATGTGAAAATGGGTTAAACTGGTACGAATTCAACACCGCGACGTAGCAAAATGGCGGTATGTGTCAGTATAAAAACTAGTTATTGAACTTATTTTATTATGCCCAAAAGTCAAGTGTGGCAAGAGTAAGCCTGCCAAATAACACCTCAATATTCCAAGCAGAAGTCCATGCTATCGAATTGTGTGCTAGAATGTTGCAGGATCAACAAACAACACATAAAACGATAAAAATATTCTCGGATAGTCAAGCGGCTCTTAAAGCACTTGAAGCGAGTCATTGTACATCCTAAACAGTCTGGAACTGCCAAAAGGCACTTGTTGGGCTGGGGATCGACAATAAAATCGCTCTTATCTGGATATCAGGACATGCAGGTTTGGAGGAACATGAGTCTGCGGACCTTCTAGCAAAGAAGGAGCAGAGACAAGATTCGTGGGACCTGAACCAGCTTTAGGAGTAGCCCACGAAACGGCCAAGCGCGCAATTTTGGACCTGGTTTAGGAAAAATCTTATCTCTATTGGCTTGGTCTGCCAGGCCTGTCCCATGCAAAGGCATTTATTCCCCTTTCTATGAAAAAGAGGATAAGAGAAAGTGTGTTAAATATGAACAGAATTAAACTCAAAACAGCAGTAGGCCTATACACTGGCCGTTGTGGTCTAAGTCATCACATGCAACGGATGGGGTTGAAAACGAATCCGAGTGCCGCCTATGTATGAAGGATGACGAGACAGCCAGACATGTGTTATGTGAATGCCCGGCAGCTGCCAGGATCAGGTTCTTTATTTTCGGTAGAGATATCCTGCGGCCCGAGGACTTGATGAAGAATACCTCTCCAAAGGCAATGATAAGACTCACTGAGGATTTAAAGTTGCTTAGGGAAGTGTAAACATAGGTGTGAGCCACAATAGACCACAGAGTCGCAGTGGAGGGTCGGTTTGATCCACTCACTTTTAACCTTAACCTATAGGTAGAAAGAAAATGGTAAAATATTGGTAGGAATCCAATATGATGGAACAAATAAAAATGAAAAGCCAGTATATGTAACACATATATACTGTGACTATGTACTGAACGTAATTCAGTCACACTTCATTATTCCTAATAAATGGAAAAAAATCATAACGAGGGAAGTTCCGGGTAAAGAAATTTACTGATTTTTTGTATATATATATATATATATATATATATATATATATATATATATATATATATATATATATATATATATATATATATATATATATATATATATATATATATATATACAGTGTGTATCAGCCAAATGGAATAAATTCGATAATAAATAAATGGGGGCGTGTTCGGAAAAACGCTTGGACCCGTCGATTGGTATTTTTAGTTGCTCATTTTCTCCAATAAAAACTTTTTATACAGGGTGTGTCCTGTAACAGTGGCCAATGCCAACTTTCTTATTTCAAATGCAACACCCCGGATATTATTTAATTTTTGGATTCTTTAGGAGATTCTAAACATATTTTATGTTCAATATCCTATACCTATCTTCAACTATTTCGGCAATATTAAGTGTTTTCAAATTTATTGCAAAAATTAAGATTAAAAAAATAAAATTATTTATTTCTTCATAATGTATAAACAAAAGTAAAAAGTTAATTTAGGAACTGTTGAATATGCTCGCCGCGAACGTCTTGGCAAATTCCTAATCTTAAATAGAAATTTCTTCTAACGTTATTTAGCATCTCAGGCGTGACCGATCTAATCGCAAGCGTTATTCGTCTTCTTAAGTCAGCTAAGTCGAGGGGTTTAGTTTTGTATACAACATTTTTAATATGTCCCCATAAGAAAAAGTCTAATGGCGTCAGATCAGGGGATCGCGCTGGCCATTCTATCGATCCTCGTCTCCCTATCCACCGATTTGGAAATATTCCGTTGAGGTACTGCCGGACATTAATTTGGTAATGGGGCGGTGCTCCATCTTGCTGAAACCATATCATATTTGCTGGAACTTGTGGGTTTGCTGGATCCGGATACAAATTTGTCAAAGTTGGCACGACATTATTTTGGAGCAGTGCTAAATAATTATCGCCATTCAAATTGCCGTCAATGAAAAAGGGGCCTATGATATGATCCCTAACAATTCCTGCCCAAACATTAACCTTTTCAGGATATTGAGTATGTTCTTCGCTGATCCAGTGAGGATTTTCCCTATACCAATAGCGGCAATTTTGACGATTTGCATGACCGTGAAGTGTAAAGGTGCACTCATCCGAAAACAAAACATGTTCTAATTGAATAACATTGTTATCTAACAAAGCCATCATTTGTTCACAAAAATAAGTTCTCCTATCATAATCGTCTTCCATGAGCTCCTGAGTTGGTATCACTTTATAGGGATGCAATTTATTCTTTTAATGTTCGAATAATCGACGAATGGCTAATATCGAACATTGCGGCGGCTTGTCGACTAGAAATATGTGGGTTTTCCTCAAACTCAAGCATAATATCCAATTTAGTATCATCATTTATTGAATTGGCAGCTGCTTTTTTTATCTGCCTCACATGTCCAAGCTCGCGAAACTGCTTTTCTATTTTACTAATTGTCCCTTGGGATATATGCGGCAAATTTGGAAATTTTTCATGAAATAAGCGAGCAACTTCCACTTGTGTTCGTGTGTTATCTCCATAACCAATCATTTGTAAAATTGTTATTTTATGCATTTCTGTTAAATGAACCATTTTTCTGATATTAGGTATTATGCAGTTAACGAAATTCAAAAGACTATGACACTGACACTGACAACTACTGTCTGGCAAAGAGAAAGGCCAGGCATTTTACACAAAAGTAAACAAAACTTAAAAGTAAACAAAACTGGCTCTTTTTGTTCCATATCAATAAAAAGGAACGCGAAGACCTAAATGGTAAATAAGTATTGAGTGTGTTGTAGCGAATTTTTGTAATCAAATGAATAGTTCAGTAACCAGAGCCACTTTCATGAATAATAATAAATTCGAAATAAATAAAATAAAAATAAATTTTAAACACTTAATATTGCCGAAATAGTTGAAGATAGGTATTGGACATTGAACATAAAATATTGTTAGAATCTCCTAAAGAATCCAAAAATTAAATAATATCCGGGGTGTTGCATTTGAAATAAGAAAGTTGGCATTGACCACTGTTACAGGACACACCCTATATAAAAAGTTTTTATTGGAGAAAATGAGGAACTAAAAATACCAATCGACGGGTCCAAGCGTTTTTCCGAACACGCCACCATTTATTTATTATCGAATTTATTCCATTTGGCTGATACACACTGTATATATATATATATATATATATATATATATATATATATAAATATTTTATTTTAATATTGTGATCAAGAATCTAAAAAAAATATTTTTTTTACTACATCCTTCGATTACAAGCTCTTTTTCACCTGCGTCCGTTCCCAAAAATCGTGGGCGATCTAACAGATAATCGGCGGACACTAATGCTCGAAGAAAAGGCAATCAGCACCATTTCACCTGTCAGCGTGGAGTGCAATCGACAGTGACACTATCGGGCAGCATCGTTTCGGAATAATTAAATGAGCTCACGGGGCTCGACCAAAAAATTATGTCAGCCCCGGTCTAAATTTTGTTTGCGTGGTTTCTGACTTTAAGTTGTAAAATTGTTTCTAATTAACTGGGCCAAATTAAGTGTCATATATTAGTAAATAAAAGAAATACACTTGGCAGCAATAAAATTAAAGACACATCAAAACATGGTGAACAATTCAAACTGAAGGTAATCAAATTGAAAATATAAATTTTTGACACATATTCTGGTGGTTATTTTACATATTTCCTTAACCTTATAAGAAAAGTGATATTAAAATGTTGTATGTATTGTGGTTTTCTCAATTTTAATATTACCATATTTTATTGACGAAATTGATTTAAAACGATTTGCTTTTGATGATGTTTTGTTTTTATATAAAATATATTTTTTAGCGTCTATTTATAATTAAGTAATCGAAAACACTTGCTTAAAATTTTCACTTAATTTATTTTACAAAAATTGAAACACATGGTAATTGTTTAGCCAACATTGTGGCTTCATCAGATACTAGATCTTAAATAAAAGTGTAACACAAACTACATCAATTCTTTTTTTAAACTTTCTCTACGTGTTTATCCAATATAACATTTTAAATAGATTGCTACAATATAACTTGTAAACATCCGATTTATTCTGTTTTTTGGGAATTCGTTTTATTGTTTTCAATATATTTACCAAAGCTGTTGTTATATAGTGCTAAAAGGAACAGTTTTTTTTTTTAAACTTGGCAACATTTGATATTGTTTTTCCTGCGTAAGTGAATGTATAAAAGTGAGTATTTTCATTGAACTTATTGGTAGGACAAACAAACTGTAATGTTTTTTGATATTGTTTTTTTATACTTCCCTCATAAAAGGGAAGTATTGTTATCGTGAAAAAATCAGTTTCCGAGTCTTTACGTTTCAGGGTCCTAGATGACGAAAAATTGTCTGTCGGTCTGACTTTTCGCGGCATAGCTAAAAAACTACTTACCCGATTTACTTTAAATTTTGGCCAAAAATTAAGGGTCATATGGGGATAACCTGGAAACATATTGGTAAAAATCCAATATGGAAAAACAAAATGGCGGCCTAATGAAATGTTAAAAATCGTATTACTAAGAAAGTGCTAATCCAATTTGTTTCATACTTTGCACAAAATCAAATATTATATAGGAATCATCCGGTAAAATTTTGGTGTGAATCTAAGATGGCGAAACAAAATGGCGGCTTAATAAATTATTTAAAAATTCAGCTTGAAAAAACTACTTAATGAACTGATTTCAAATTATGTTCCACAACTAATTGTAGTATAGAGATGAACTAGTAAAACTGTGGTATTAATTCAAAACAAAATGGCGGCCAAATAAATGTTAAGTAACCTGAAAAAATCACCCCCTCAGGTTTTACATATCTTCGCGTTTTAGCGTCTCTAGATGCCTAAAAATATATTTTATAAATTCCGTACGTTCGTCTGTCAGTTTGTCTGTCTGTCTGTCAGATCACAGCATACCTTAAAAACTACTAATAATATTTTCTTTAAATTAAATAAACAAAATAGCGGCTTAATAAAATATTTAGAAATTTAGCCTGAAAAACTACCTAATGAACTGGTTTCAAATTGTGTGCCATAACTAATGGTAGTATAGAGATGAACTAGTAACACTGTGGTACTAATTCAAGATGGCTGAACGAAATGGCGGCCAAATAAAATTTTTGTAATCTGAAAAATCACCCTAGCGGGTCTTACATATCCTCGCGATTTAGCGTCCCTAGATCTCAGAAAATATGTTTTATCAATTCCGTTGTTCCATCTGTCTATCTGTCAGTTCGCGGCATAGCTGAAAAACCACTCATCAGACTGACTTCAAATTTTGGTCACAAATTAAGGCTCATATAGGGATGACCTGATAATATTTTGGTAAAAATATAATATGCCTGAACAAGATGGCGGCCTATTAAAACGTTAAAAAATTATTACTAAAAAAAACTAATTATCCAATTACCTCAAATTTAGAAAAAATAGTGTTACATAAAAACGAACTGGTAACATTTTGGTTTAAATAGAAGATAGCAAACCAAAATGGCGGCCTAAGAAAATATTTTAAAAACAAGTCTAAAAAAAAAAGTACTTATTTTTCAAATTTTGTTTCAAAGTTGTATTGAATGAAATATGAAAGTAAAAAAATCTTCTTATTCAATTGACTGTAAATTTTGGGTAAAAAATAAATATGATATAAGGATAAACTGGTGCGAATTTAACATAACGTACCAAAATTGCGGTGTGTGTCAATGTAAAATCTTGAATTCGTTTTAAATTATATCCAAAATCAAGCAGGTAAAAATCCAATATACTGCAACAAAATATCGTCCAATAAGAATTTTTGATAAGACAGTATATATTTGTTCCTAAATAACTATGTAATGAACTAAATTGGTTCACACTGCACTATTCCTAACAAAAGGAAACCGTTGACTCTTTAGCATAACTTTCATTGCTTAGAGGTATGTTTGCCAATCTTTGAAAAAAACTATTTTATATGCAAAAGGTTATTAGAAGTATTGTGAATGTAATAGTCTGTATGAGATGGCTATGGTGAATTTGAAATCCCTGTTTATTATTCTGAATAATTATTGCTAATTGTAAGAAATTAATTTCTTTATTATTCTCTAATTCAACTGTAAAATTTTTATTTTTGACTAGGTTATTTACACTCGTAATCTAAAAGTGATTTTAATTATCTATCAGTACCAATAAAACATGCTAATATATCATCAACATACCTATACCAATAATTGAATTGCAATTAAAGAATTTCCAGTTATTAAACTACTTTACTTCTAGTCTGGTTAAATTCAAAATAATTTTGACTCAAATAGGGCGACAAGGCCTCTAAGATATTCTGTTTATAAATTAGTTTAACATTATTTTTTGTAAGAAGTTCTTTAACAAAGAGTATAACATCAGATGGCGGTATACTTGGGAATAAGCTTTGAACATCGAAGGATATTAGTTTGGCGTTACTTACTTGGAAAAGTTAAACTATTGATATTAGATATTAATTGAAAGCTATTTTTTATGCTGAATTTGGGTTCAAATTTGCAGTGTTTTATTAAAATATTTTCTTATTCGTGGGTTAGGAGAAGGCTCAAACAAAACACATTGATTAATTCCTGTGCGACGTTCCGTATCTTTATTGATACTTTTTCAAGAAATAAGAAAATATTTTTAGAATAATTGAAGAACGAAATTTTTGGAGAAAATGTTTTATTAAAATGTTTATTAACTTATTAGAAAGAGCTACTGCTGGTGCTGAGATATAGGATACAACTGGTCTAATTGGCATATCATTTTTATGTAACTTAATGAAAGAGTATAATTTAGGGGTTAAGGATTCATTAATGAATTTGATATTTCTCATGTTCGGTAAATAAGCTAAATATTTTAATTATATGTTTTGCTAGTTTTTAGAAAAGTTTTGTCGGACAAAAATTAATTTTTTCAAACTTATTGGAACTTAAAAAGTGGAATGTTTTAAAAATATATCAATTTTTGTGCATAGCTATAACAATTTTTCATTTATCTGCCCGGAAAAAATTGTATTATATATGTTACTTTTATTAATTATTTATTTTACTATTACATTAGAGAAACGACCCTTAATGTTATCGAATTTTCGGTTAACTGTTGTATTTTATTTCGATTGCAAAATTTGATAACATTAAAGGCCATTTCTCTGATGATTACTCTGTAGTAAAATCAATAGGTTTCGTAGACTTAACAATTACTACTAAGAATAATAAACATGAATTTTCAATTTTCCATAAGACATTTCCTACAGACATTACAATACACAACAATACTTCAAATCATCCTTTTGCACATAAAATAATCGCATATAATAGTTTTGTTCATAGAGTGATCAACATACCTCTAGGCAATGAAACTTATACTAAAGAGTTAAATATAATAAAACAAATAGCGGTTAATAACGGTTATCATGAAAATCTCATAGACAAAATAATAAAAAAGAAACAATAATAAAAAAGTTAATTAGTTTGTCCTACAAATAAGTTCAAAAAAGATATTCAATTTCATACTTTCAAACGTTCAAAGAAGATACTCAATTTCATACTTTTTATAAAGGAGAAATAACATCAAACGTTTTTTAAAAATAAAGGTGCAACTTTTGCTTATAGGACTAACAAAAGCCTTAGTAGATATATCAAGAACAATAAAACGAAAACCAAAAAATTACACCACCGTCGCGAAATGGCTGAAAACTAGTGTAAGAGGTATATGTTTTAACGTAAAGTAAATATATAAAGACATAGATAAAATTAGAAAAAAAAAATAACAACAAAAACATTTTTTTTACATTTACTACCATAATTTCCGTTATTGCTTTAATAGAATTTTGACCCAATTTAATGAAAAACTGTTGGCATTTTTTAAAATTGAAAAACTAATTGGGCTCAGTCTACACTTTTTATAACGAGGGACCAATAATTCATACATCGACCATAACGAGACAGAAAAGGTATTTTTGATTACAGCGTGGCAGACTTTTTGTGTTGAGAACGCAAATGAAGGACTGCTCATTTTGAACACTCGGTAGGGGGCCCCATTTTGCCGCAGGGTAACGCGTAATATATGGGGATGCATGTTAGGCAGTGTTTTAATGGTTCGTGAAGATATGACTAAAAACATCAAGAAATTATGTTTTAAAAGAGTAGTTTGAAATATCTAACTAGTCTTAAATCATTATATATATATATATATATATATATATATATATATATATATATATATATATATATATATATATCGTGAAGATATGACTAAAAACATCAAGAAATTATGTTTTAAAAGAGTAGTTTGAAATATCTAACTAGTCTTAAATCATTATATATATATATATATATATATATATATATATATATATATATATATGTGTTCTTGTTAAAACTCTGTTAGATTCCCCATAGATAATAAACAAATTCAAATAACCCTCGTGTGTGTAATTTAATCGCCCCGCCATGATTATTAGTTTAATAATTATTATAATTATAATTACTATAATAAATAAATAATATTTTAGTAGGTAATTGTCAAACGACAACAAATAATACGTTTCTATAGTAAGCAATTGGTTTTGTTCTCGCCAGGCCTCCCCGTCATGGCCAACTAACAAGAAAACTTAGAAGCCGCCTGTTATTATTAGAATAAAAATTGTTAAATCGTCAATAACTCAAAAACTACAAAGTTTTGGAGTAGACAACTTCATACAAAGTTACCCTTATTTTAAGTGTTAAATAAGATAAAATTATAAAAATTAAAAAAATTATTCAAATTCAATTTGAAAAAAGTAACTTTTAACGATTTTTTAAAGTATATTTATAATGTCAGTTTTTGATCACCCTCTATTTATTTATTATAAAAATATCAGCACAGGCCACTAAAGTGTACCCTTTTGGACAAGGAAGCCAACCGCAAATAAATTACAGAGACTTTGATATTTATAGTTATGTCTAGACCTGCAAAATTTTTTACAAATAATTCAAAATATCTCAAAAACAGTTGAACTTAGGTATAGGATATTATACATGAAATATGCCTAGAATTTTTCAAGGAATCCAAAAATTCGATAATATACAGGGTATTCCATTTAAAAAAAGTAAGTTGACGTCTACTTCCGGTATAACCGGAAGTGCCGCCATTTCAAGATTTCAAATTTTTCCAAAGCCTACTTTGTGAGAAATCGATCGCCGCAGTTCGTCGTGGGACACCCTGTATATATAAATATATATATATATATATATATATATATATATATATATATATATATATATATATATATATATATATATATATATATATATATATAGTTATATGTATATATATATATATATATATATATATATATATATATTAAACTTAAATAAACGAACTTTCGTTACATAACAATACAAATGAAAAATGAATGTACACTTAACAATTTTTAAAATGGTCGGTTGTACACTATACCAAACCAAAGTGTCGACCTTAAGACCGTTGACCTTATAAAAACAAGCCATGGGGATGTATAAAAATTCTTGTTGGAAAAAAATTAAACCACAAAAAGATACCTATATTGATGTAGTAGACTTATAAAAAATGACTTTAGAAAAAAATGTAGATCTTATCTAAAAATCGATGATCGAAAATACGAATTCTTTCTTGGAGAGGTAGGGACCGTGGGGGGTACTAAATAAGTCTGTCATTGTATGGAGCCACTATTACTGGGCATAAATATGAGTCTCATCGACTTAAGATGTACGATGTATGGGGTGACGACCAGCTTCTATTCTGTTAAGGCAGTTAAGGTTTGATAATTTAAATTATCATTATTAAAAAAAAACTAGTGGAATATATATATATATATATATATATATATATATATATATATATATATATATATATATATATATATATATATATATACAAAAGTGGAAAATTCTTGGGTTTAGGTACGAATTAAATACCAAATTTTAATTTTTCATTTATTTGACGTTTCGTCCTGTAATTTAGGGCATCTTCAGAAAAAATTTTTTGATGCTAAATTTATAAAAATACAGACATTAATATTTAAGAGACACATTGTATATAAAACAATATTACCACGTTAAAACATATCTATATTCAACACTATAAAAGTACATACCTTGAAATAAGCAGATATTTATTGACAGATTTGTTTATGCTGCCAGGATTTGTATTAGAGCAGTAATGAAATATTTATCACTTGTTTTTTTTTCTGTTCTGTTCTGTCATTCGGGGAGTTTTTTTCTCTAGTAATTTCTATCATTTCTTTGATGGCTAATTTATTATAATTAGAGTCTTTAGCTAGTATTTTGGTGTTTTCATAGTTGATGTGATTTTCGGTTTGTATGTGTTTGTTTAAGGCTGTTGTGGCATTCTTTGTGTTCTTTTATTCTATTTTCCAGAAGCTGACTTGTCATTTCGATGTAGTTTTTTGGACAATTGGTGGATGGTATTGAATATACTATGTTAGATTGTTTTTTTAAGGCAACTTTGCTTTTTAGTTTTGTAAAAATTTTGTTGATTAAGTTGTGTGATTTATCACCGGTAACAATGTTATGTTTTTTAAGAATGTATTTGATTTTTTGTAAAAGTCCCTCTGTATAGGGTAGGCCAATATATTTTGTATCTTCTTCTGGAGTGCGGTTATTCTTATAACGAGACGTGTTGTATAACTTGTGTGTGCGTTGTTTAATTGTTCTATTAATATGTTGCTCTGGGAAATGATTTTTTAGTAATACGTTTTTACTTTTTTAGAGTCTCTTTTCTGTATTCTGGTGATGTTAACTGTAAGGCTCGATCAGCTAAACTGGTTATTACAAAATTATTTCGTTCTTTCTACGTCTTCCATACTGTTGGTAGTTTTAATGATTCGTCCCTTTTATTCAAATCACCTTGTTTTTCAATTTCTATGGCTTCTCGGATTATTTTGGTCTTATAATGTTCTATATTGGCAATCTCCCTACACCTATCGAATTTATTTTATGGCCGGTTTCCTGATAATGTAGGAATAAAGCTGAGGTTGTTTGTTTATTTCTGATGCTGAGTTTATGCTCTTCCACTCTTGCTGATATTCGCCTGTTAGTTTGCCCCACCTACAACTTTTCACAATCCTGGCACGGAATACTGTATACTCCGTGGTTTTCCAGTTTGATTTTATCTTTTGGGTTTTCAAGTAGTTTACCTATAGTTGTTTGTAGCTTGTGTATTGTTTGTATGTTGTGTTTCCTAAGAATTCTTCCGATTCTGTCTGTTGTGCCTTTTACATATGGTAAGACTACTCGTTGCTTTCCCGGTTCATAATTTTTGTTGTTCGTTGTTCGGGAAACCTGTGCATTAATAGCTTTCTCTAGGGTGCGATTTGTGTAGCCATTTTTCTTTAAAGCACTAGATATTACCTTAAGTTCGTTTTGTCTCGTCTGTGTTCCCGTTAATCGCACGGATCTGAATATTAGGGTATTTGCCACAGCTTGAATTTGTTCTGGGTGATGATGTGATTTTGCATTTAAATATCTGCCTGTATGTGTTGGTTTTCTATACACGGTGTATTCGAAATGTTCGTTATGCAGTTTTGTGACCAAAATATCTAAAAATGGAAAATTGTTGTTTTCCTCTAACTCTAGAGTAAATTGTATTCTGGGGTGGATTGAATTTACGTAAGTCAGAAATTTTTCGAGCTCTGCATAACCATGTTGCCATATAATAAATATGTCATCCACATAACGAATCCATAATTTGGGTTTTAAACTTGCTTTCTCAAGAGCTTCTTTCTCGAAGTATATCATAAATAAATTCGCGACTACTGGTGATAGCGAGGACCCCATTGGAGCACCATCCATTTGTTTATGCATTTGCCCGTTGAATGAAAAATAAATATTTTTGAGGCAATGCTCCAAGAGTTGTATTATATGTGCCTGGAAATCCTCGTTCATAGCAATCTTGTCCAATGCTTCGTCGATGGGAATACTGGGATATAACGATTTGACATCAAGGCTTGCGATGATATCGTTTTTTTCAAGGACGATATCTCGTATAATTCGAGTGAAATGCTCCGAGTTTTTTACAAATGAAACAGCTTTTTCTACAGTTGGTTGCATAATTTCAGAAAGGTATTTCTCCAGTTTTTGTAGCGGCGAATTAACAGTCCTAACAATAGGTCTGATGGGCGCCCCTGGTTTGTGTATTTTTGGTAAACCATAGAGTTTAGGACGTCTGCTCGACTTTTCCCGTGGTAGGGTAAAGCACCCAATAGTTGGCAGGGGCCCAGTTATTGGCACCAAGTAGAAAAAACGAATTTTTTTAGCAGTTTTCTATATTAGGACTTTACACGAGCTTAAGAAATAGTAACAGAGATGTCAGCACGAATGGTGTTGACACCCGCCATCCCAAAACCTATCAGTTGCGCCAAGTAATTACTAACGGAAGGTTGTTCAGTGATTTGCTCTCCAAAAATTCGCCATGTTGTTAGTAAACAGCAAGTTTTAAATGAGAGGTTTAGTGGTGCTAAAGTTATACAAATTACTGTTCTTTGGTTTATACTGATAAAAGGGTAATTATAAATTATATTTATAAGTGTGGAGATAAATTATTAAGATTTAAATTGCAAATTTTAAAGATGCCAACAACTGGGTATTATTAATTGCAGAAAACCAGTTATTGGCACAACTGCCAATAACTGGGTGGATTCATATTTTGGACAAATCAGTTATTGGCACCTCGTTATTTTATTATTTTTGTGAGTTTTGTTTAGGTCTGTTACTGTAAAAAGCATTAAAATTACAAAAAAACAATCTAAAATAAAATAAGTAACGATATGAATTTTAAATTGTAATGATAAAATATCCAGGCGCGGCAGAGTCTCTGCTTAAATTTGCCTATTCGCATTTTTGTTTTATTAACCTTTTTTGATGTTAAAAAAGAGGAAAATATTCTATATTTAATTTTTTTTTGCAGAAATAAATAAATAAACATGCCTAAAGTAAAGAAAAATTCTAAATATCACAAATCGTACAGTGAAGATGCACTTCAAAAAGCTATTGAAGCTGTAAACAACGGCATGTCTAAGAGCAAGGCTGCAGACACTTTTAAAGTCCCACGACAGACAGTTCAGTACCGAATGGGAGATAAATTCAAGAAACCCACCCATGGACCTGTGCCGATTTTGACTACCAACGAAGAACCGTTATTGGAACAGTGGATTTTAGAAAGTCACTCAAAAGGATTTCCGCGAAGACGAGATGATGTGCAAGCTGCAGTAAAAGTGTTTCTCGACAAAAATCATCGACCAAACCCCTTCAGAAATAATACCCCGGGAAAACATTGGTATGAAGCTTTCTTGAAAAGACATCCTTTGCTGGTTCATAGGACCCCTGAGGGTGTTACGCCATCCAGTGCTAACGTGTCGGAGAAGGATATCAGAAATTGGTTTTCCAAGATAAAAAATTACCTTCAAGAAAAAAATTATGATAAAATTCTCCTTGATCCGTCTAGGATTTTTAATGGCGATGAAACCTGCTTCTTGATCTGCCCTAAAGAAGACAAAGTGTTGGCCCCAAAAGGAACAAAAAATGCATACGAAGTAGATCAAGGTGTTGCAAAATCAAATTTGACGGTAATGTTTTCTTTTTCCGCATCAGGCTCAATGGTACCACCTATGATAATATTTCCCTATAAACGTCTTCCAGCAAATATTAGTGCTACTGTTCCTGCTAAATGGAGCATAGGTACAAGTGACAATAATGGGTGGATGAAATCTGAAGTCTTTTATGAGTATATCTCAAATATATTTTACAAATATCTGGTGGAAAATAATATTACAAGACCTGTTATCCTATTTGTCGATGGGCACAAAACCCATTTAACCTATGAAATAAGTACTTTATGTACCGAACTGGGTATAGTTCTTGTAGCATTGTATCCTAATGCCACAAGAATATTACAACCCGCGGATGTTGCCTGTTTCAAGCCTCTTAAATTACGATGGAAGCAGGCGGTATTAGAATGGAGAAGGCATAATCCCCTAGTCCAGTTAAACAAACAACATTTTGCTCCTATATTGGAACAAGCCATCAAAAGTTTGCCGAAATTCACTATTATAAATGGTTTTAAAGCTTGTGGTTTGTTTCCATTTAACCCCAGAGCCATTGACTTTACTAAATGTTTGGGAAAAGAACAAAGAGGCAGAGAACTAAATGAAAACCTTAATCCTAATGATAACAGTTTAAAATATCAAGATTTTTGTGATGTTGTTGGCCAAGAAAAATTACAAGAATTAAAAGTTTACAGTGGCGATGAAGAACCAGCTGGAGATCATAATTTTCAAATACTTCTTAAAATATATAGAAAGTTTGTATCATTAAAGCATACAGTTTCTTCACTGGACAATCAGAATGATTCCATCATTCAGGTTGATTGTTCCTCCAATGATGAATACTATACCGAAAAGGATATAGATGATATGCCCATACTAATAAATGATGAAGCAAATTACATTGATCCATCAGAAATTGAATATATTCCGAGAGCTACTGTGGCATACCCTTCCCTTGAAAACCTTATGGATGAGGGATCATTCCAATCGTCAACAGAAATCTTGGATTTAGGCGTTACTGAAGAAGACAAAACTACATCAAATCTTAATAAAACACAAGAATCCAATTTTGAGCCAATTATGACCAATAATAAAACTAATTTCCCAGCAAAATTCGGTTTAAAAGATTGCTTAATGTGGCCAAAAACACCTGAACGAAAGAATAAAAGACAGACCGAAAAATTACCATATGTTATATCATCTAGTGGGTGGAAACAATTGTGGGAAAATAAGCAAAAAGAAAAAGAAGAAAAAGAAAAAGAAAAACAAGAAAGGGATCGAAAAAGAAAGGAAAAAAGAAGCGTCAGCAAAAATCCAAACCCAAAAGCCAAAACCTTAAATCCTGTAAATAATAATACCAAAGATATCCTAAAAGAGAAAAAGACTGTTAAGAGTGTTAAGCCAAAGCATGTAAAAAACATAAGTTAACCTGAAAATAGCGGAAATAGTAATACCAATAATAATTTAGAATCAGATAGTGATTTGGGTTTTCTTGAAGAGATCCAGAACAAGGTCACCAATACCAGTGTTCAAATAATAGAAAAAGAGCCAAAGATTAATAAAACTCCTAATACTACCCAGTAAAAAATCTGAAAATGAAAACACCGAAAAGATCATGCCAGAATAAAAAGGACCAAAACATGTAAAAAATCTAAGTTAATCTAAATGTACTAAGTGCAATAATTTCTCCAATAAACTTTAGTGACCCATGCCCTCCTAAATTCAATCTGCCCATAAATAATATTATTTGCAACAAAGGACTTTGTTTCTCTTGTACGTTTAACTTTTCTTTATTAAATTATGGAATAAAATGTCAGAGGTGCTCACGGGCATATCATGTCAGTTGCCTGAAAAAACTTGGTACATTTCAGGAATATTTCAAATGTAAGATTTGCTCATCTTAGATTCTTAAATTAGGTATTCAATACGTAGCTACCTCGATATGTTGTTAATGCCTATCTATTTAAAATATTATGATCATGATGATCAATGTGTTAAAGTGTTACAAGTTTAGTTTAGTTTGGGAATTCACTTTCCCTCATATTTTATACTTTAAGTTTTTAATTTTTTTAAAAAAGCCAAAAATTTTTTTCTAATGTAAACATCTAGTATTTTTATATGGGTATTTTGTTACAATAGTTTTAAGATAATAAAATTTTCAATCTTAAAATTTTCAAAATTATTTTGACAATAACTGGTTCAATAAGGACGCCAATAACAACTATTTTGCTGCCAATAACTAGGTTTTTTTACTGCCAATCTCTGGAGATGAATGCCAATAACTAGGTAAATTTTAATGCCAATAACTAGGGAACACCGCCAATAACTGGGAAATGTGACATTAAAGAATAAACATTAATTTAAAATTATAAATTAATATTCCTACACTAAAATTTTATTTTTATATCGGTAGCCCAATCTTTAAAGATTTCGTAACTCTGGTCATATTAAACCTACTTCCATTTCCATAACATATAGGGCCAAAAGTGTTCGAACAAGTTACTAAACCTGCCAATAACTGGGTATTTTACCCTATGATTTTTTGTTGAATTTCAGGGTTTATTGGTGAACTTTTTATTTTATTTTGAGTGTTTTTTTCTAGGTACGTTGTCGGGTCCCTTGGAACAGGCCTATAACAATTGTCTTGTAGGATATCCTGCATTTTTTGTACGTAATCTTGAGTATTCATAACCACAGTTGTGTTTTCTTTATCTGCTGGAAGGATTATGATGTTTTTATTTTTTCGAAGATTTATTAGGGCCCTTTGTTCAGTGGCATTTAGGTTTTGTTTTGGTGTTTTGCTTGATCTTAAAATTCTTGCCACCTCTTTACGAATCTCCTCTGCTTTCGTTTCTTCAGAGGAGTCAAGGGCAGCTTCCACTCCAGCTATTATTTCTTCTATAGGGATTTCCTTAGGAGATATCGCGAAATTAAAACCCTTACTCAGTACGGATTTTTCACTTTCTGAGAGACTGTAGGATGATATATTATGTACTAATTTCTCGACGTCCACTTATGATCCTTGTGGCTGACTCGACTTTCTTAGAAGATTGCCATACTTCTTCGAAAGTTTATCTGTCTTAATATTCTTATTTGATTCTGTTCGCCAAAAAGCAAAAGTTTCTATGCGATTCCATAATAAAGGGTGAATGATGTTACTTAGTTTAAGGTCTATCTTTAAAAGTTCTTTCTCTGTCTCGGCTAGTTGTTTTCTAGTTTGATAGATTTGTTCTTTTAATAACGCCTTACTAGCATTTTGAAGTATGTTGTTAGTTTTTCTAGTTTTAGTTTGATAAGACAACCGTGTAAAAGCAGGAAGTAAATCGCTGTCACGCCACTTAATTTGAAAGGTTAGATCACATAAAAGATTAGTTTTCTTACTTCTCAGTTTCTCATACGTCTTGATTGTCTTGAAAATCTTCTGGAAAACCATGGAGTATAAACATAATCGAAAGCAATTCTTCTAGTAGGCTGTTTTGCACCTGCAGAAATTATATATTTCTGCTATTATACGTATATCTTTTCCGGCCAAGAACTTTTGATAAAGATGTGTGAAAGCGCATTTTTATCCATTTTTAATATCTACTCTCCGCATGATGGTGTTAGTGCATACTTTTAAATTACCTATGGGTCTGCAACTGGAAATCACCGAAGCCACAATAGGTGGTGCTAAGTGTTACATTTTGCGTGTAGTACTGTTTCAGTATGATAGACGTTTCGTTTTCGATCTTGTCATATCGAGCAATCTGTTATTTCAGATCTCCCTGGGTACAAGCCTGCCTGATGAGGGTAGAGGCGCAGAAATCATGATTGCAGGAGAGTACCCTGTGACACAATCGAAAGCAATTTTATTCTTCTAGTAGTCCGTGCCAGGACTGTTAAAAGTTGTACGTGGGGCAAACTAACAGGCGAATATCAGCAAGAGTGGAAGAGCATAAACTCAGTATCAGAAATAAACAAGCAACCTCAGCTTTATTCCTAGATCATCAGGAAACCGCCCCTAAAATAAATTTCGATGGGTTTAGGGAGATTGCCAATATAGAACATTATAAGACCAGAATAATCCGAGAAGCCATAGAAATTAAAAAACAAGGTGATTTGGATAAAATGGACGAATCATTAAAACTACCAACAGTATGGAAAACAATAATCGACAAATCTAGAATCGCAAAAACTCAAGCGCAATTAGCGCAACAACAACAGCACCATCCGGAAAACATAAATAATGACCAACGCCTGCGCAGATATAACCTTCGGCCCCGAGTGTGGTATGAAAGGAAGCGTCGCAGTCACCAACACTTCAGTCTCTATTCGGACGCGAGAAAGAAAGCTTCGAAAATGTCAAATGTGATTTTGGCGAAACGTCAGCAAAACTGTTCTTTGTATTTTTCTTTGTATATATATATATATATATGTTTATATATATATATATATATATATATATATATTTATTTCTATATATATATATATATATATATATACATATATATACATATACATATACTTATAGCGTGTAATAAAAGTAAGGAAACGGTGAAATATCTCACGTACCACTTACCTGAATTTAATGAAAATATGTACACTTAGGCATGAAATTATGCCGGATTTATCACCGGTAACAATGTTATGTTTTTTAAGAATGTATTTGATTTCTTGTGAGAGTCCCTCTGTATAGGGTAGGCCAATATATTTTGTATCTTCTTCTGGAGTGCGATTATTCTTATAACGAGACGTATTGTATCCAACGGAGGGTTTCGCATTGCTGCCACGTTTACCATTCTGGAAGGAATTTTTTTTAATGCATCATCCTATATTATATCACTTTTTTAAATCTGCGTTAAATTCTCAAAACTTTTTATTAGGAGCACTTTTTACGAAAGTCAACAGTTTTTGCGAAAATAAGGGTCTAATGTCTATAATTTAACGTATTACCTTTTATTAAAATACCTGCATAAAAAAAATGTTACCTGATATATTTAGACATGTCGGCTTTCTTGATTTACAAAAATGGATCGTTTAACTGAAACCCAAAGAATTAAAATTTTAATTATATTGGGTTATGGGGCTAGAATGTGAAACCTGCAAGATGTTTGTAACATCGTTAATGACAAATAACCTAAGGAAAATCCAATAACTAAATCTACCGTAAGATAAAATTAACAATTTTGTGAAACTGGAAAGGTAAAAGATGCTGTACGTTCTGGCAGATCTAAAAGCGCAACAGATGGTGATAAGCCTCTGAATGTTTTATTCGGTTTAGAAGAAAAGCCGCACCTTTTTACCAGAATATTAGGAAGAGAACTACCGACTTCTAAAAACCGAAAAGTTTTATTTATACAAAATAACTTTGGTGCAAGAACTCTTTGAGGATGATCACGATAGGCGCTTGGAATGTTGCGAAACCATGATGCAATGTTCCATGCCAATCTAAATTTGGTCAATCATATTATTTTTTCTGACGAAGCTGTTTTTTTTAATATAGAAGCTAATAGGCATAATTGTCGATATTGGACCAGGGAAAATCCGCATTGAATTTTCCCAGAAGATAAATGTTTGGTGTGGTATTAAGGGTGTAACAATAATCCGTACCTTTTTCATGAAAGACACATTAACTGGAGAAAGATATTTAAGTCTTTTAAGGATCGAAATTGTCCCAGCTATTGCAGAACTACTTCAGAATAACCGTAAGTTCCTCGCTTTATCTGCTGTGTTAAGTATTTAAACTTGATTTTTTTAGGTAATGGTGACCAAATGATGAAATAAGGTTTCACCAGGATGGTGCTCCATCGCATTTTACTCGGAATGTTCGGAAATATTTAGACAATTTTTTTTTGGAAGATGGATTGCACGTAGGGATATAGTATGTCCGTAACGAAGTAAAAATATTTATTGAAATTCTGAATAATTGGTGAGGTAATTCAAAAAAAAAAAATTGTGAGAAGTGGAAAAAAATTAAACATTATAATTTTCTTTTTTAAATTGTTAGATTTCGGAATCACGAAAAACATAAAATTTTTTACGAGCAATTTTCTCTTTATCATACAAAATATTGTGGAATATAAAATATTAATATAAAATTATATACAAAAAATTTGAACATTTTTCATATTTGGCTTAGAAACGTTCATCAAAAGAACGTTTTATTTTTAATAAAAAATGATTTTTTTCTAATACTACCCTCAAAAAGATCTATATATCTTATTAATGTATCTTAAGGGTAAATCGAGAAATAAGCCGCAAGATGACTAGATGACAACGTTGAAGTTGGCAATACTGTGCCTCCGGTCTTTTAGTGTCGCATGGTCCATAAAACCTCGCAGTGTTTCTTGATCTTCTGAATCAACAACATCCTAATGTAAAATTTACAATGGAAATTGAATCAGAAGGAACGATTTCCTTTCTGTATTTTCTTGTACAAAGGAAAGGAAGATCTGTATATAGAAAACCAACGCATACAGGCAGGTACCTAAATACAAACTCCCATCCTTATCTGACACAAAAGCAATCAGTTATTAACCCTTTGTTTTACAAAGTCCTCGCGATTTGTGACCAAAATTCTTTACAATCTAAAATAGAGAAACTGACTCAAGCTTTAAATACAGGGTGAAATTCAAAACGTTGCATTTTGGGACCCCCTCGTATCTTGGTTATCGTTTAACTTATTAAAAAAGTAAAAAGCGGCTCTGAAGTAGTTTTTTACGTAGATCCCAGTGGTATATTTTGATTTTTGCTGTGGGTAGTCATTTTCATCATATGACCCAAAGTTAGATTTTTTAAAATGGGACACCTTATATATTTTTAAATATTCGGTTTTTGTTTTTTATTACCCTCTGAAAAATATGTAGCATTCTGTGTTTTTTTCTCAATATTAAGTCCAATATTAGCACTTTTTATACAAAAAAATAAAAAAATCTTGGTAGACCATGGTAGACATTTGAAATAACCAAAGTAGTTTGTGTCAGAATAGTGAACGTCTTTGTTCTATTTTTCATCCTTTGCGTTAAAAATCTTTAATAACTATGGTACACAATGCAATATTAAAAAACTATGAAAAATCCACACGATACATATATCATCTACGTACCTCTTGTAAGCTAATAGCCGTTTTGCAACCATCTATTAGCTTACAAGAGGTACGTAGATGATATATGTATCGTGTGGAAAGGAAACAATCAGGAGTGGACCGATTTTTTAAATTTTGTTAACTCATTTTTCTACCGGTTGTTCAAAATACCTCTTTCCAGGGAAGCTTTTAATCAGGAATTGCAGATTATAAAACAAATTGCTTTCAACAACGGTTTTCCTATCCACTCCATCAATAGACTTTATTTTAAGTTTTTCAATAAATACAAACTTTCCTTTAATATTATTCACTCTAAGCCAATACTTAAAAAATGCTTCAAAGGTTTAACATTTTTTGGTAATATTTCAATGCAGGTGGCGAAGTTTTTCAAATATTTAGATGTCTCATTTGCTTTAAAAACAGTGAACTCACTTAAGAGACATCTAGTAATGACCTAAGATAAGGCTGAACATCTCTCAAAATCAGGGGTGTACTCATTAGGGTGTGGAGATTGTTCTGCTGTATATGTCGGACAATCAGGGAGAAGGATTTCCACTAGGGTCCGGGAACATTTTAGCCTTTTCGATAAATATAAAAACACTGATATCACTGAGACAAAGTCGGCTTTTGCTAACCACTTACTAACAACTGGACACCATTTTTCTATACCAAACAATGTTAAGATACTACACGAGTGTCCAAAGAGTAAAAAACTGGATTTATTGAAGAAGATGGAAATTGCAAGGGCTAAGAGAAGCCCAGTTTTTACATTGTGTTAATGATGTCTTCAATTTCGAACCTCAACTTATTTTTAATAATGTTGGTACTAATATTAATCGGCAGGAAGATAATGTATAGACTTTTTATTGGACCTGCTGGTATAGTGGTGGTCAGTATCTCGGTGTGTCACGCCGGAGGCTCGGGTTCGATTCCTGGGTATATCAATAACCTTTTTTTTAATTTTTTATTTATATATTTTTTTGTCTTTTATTTGATTCAACTTTTATCTGCGCGTGTCAATACCTTAGTTTCTTAACCTCATCTCAGTGTGTATTTTAACATGTGATGTTATAGTTGTTTGATTTGTTGTTGTGATTTTAGTTAATGTTGAAGGTTTGTTTGAATTTTGTATATTTATAGTGATAGTTTTTGATTGTTATGTTAATTGTAGGGCTGATGATGCCTGAATGCAAAACACGTGTAACCGCATTATACTCTTTTTGACTGAGACCGAGACTTTGTGTCTTATTTCTAGTTTAGTCATTTGGATTTAACGCTTCATGCTTCATTCTTGGAAGCATATTGCAATTAAATACTTAGATATTCTGGAAATAGTTGTGTCTGAAATAACTGAAGATGGTCCTTCAGCGCGACTCAGTGATTTGCAAGACGGAGCTCACGGTCATAATGCTCAAATAGTGAAAGACTATCTAGACGCAAACTTTCCAGGCCACTGGATTGGAACCAATAGGCCTATAAAATAGCCACCTAGGTTACCAGATTTATCGGTTCTGGATTTGTGGGGACATCTTCAAAATAGAATTTATACTAAACACCACCAAACAATAAAATAGTTAAAAAATGCTAATACAGATGCCTTTAGAGAATTACGGCGGTCGCCATTTATCATTTTAAATGCTTTAATGCGAATAGACACTATGCGCTAAAGTTGTGTAAGGTTTTTTTAGCTTTTTATTTGAATTAGTAGGCAGGAAATAAAAAGTGATAAATTCAAATCCTTCTGAGACTACTAGAACTTTTTTAATAAGTGTTAATATTGCATTTAATACTGGAAGTAAACATAGAGTGTTATATGTTTTTGAAAAGCTCTTAGGAAACGAAAATAGAATATTAAAAAACGTTGTCTTTGGCCAATTTAAGAAACTTAATTGTGGGACATATCATAAAAAGGACTACCGACAGCAAAAATCCAAATACACCACTGGATTCTACGTAAAAAACCTCCTTAGAACCACTTGTTACTTTTCTGACAAGTTAAACGATAACCAAGATATGAGGGAGGTCCCAAAATGCAACATTTTAAATTTTACCCTGTAGTTATGAAAATTTTAACTACGCCATCTTTCGTTTCACAAAAAGTACTAAAGTGATAAAACCGCAAAACCTGTATCTTTCCAAGTAACCGAGATACCCCAGAAAACCATCGAAATCTGGACACCATGTACGGGGTGTTTTTTTTTCTTTGATATTATAGAGTACAGGTTGAACGGTAAGAGGTACAAAAAAACTAAGATACGTGTTTCGTTCTCTTTTTTAGTGTTTAGTTTAATGGAGCAGTCAGATCTACGCTAACTGGATTGGTTTAGAAAATGCAGGGTGATTCTCAAAATCTGCTGTTTCCTATTATCTTTTATTACTCGGTTATTTATGGACATAAATGACTTTTTACGTAGAATCCAGCGGCGCACTTAAAAAAATATAGATGTTTTAATTTTTTTGAGATATTATCAAAAGTAGCATTTTCTTAAATGGGACACTCTATATCTAGGTATCTAGAAAAATGGCATTTTTTCTTGTGATTGCAGCAATATATAATACTTAATATTTTGCTATGTTCTAAAATAGCTAAATACCAAAAAAATATTTATCTTCAGCTGTTAATGGATTGAATTCTTTAGACGTTGGTTTTTGCTTGTTTACATGTCATAAAATGAAATAACAATTAAGTATTGATTGTCGTCAAATTCCGTTTTCGATTATATTTTTTATAAAAAGGTGTCCAAAATGAACGTTTTTCAAAACTACGAAAAGTTAAACATGTTTGAGTGTTATATTCACACTAATAAAAACAAAGATACAGCTTTAAACGTATATTTTGAGCGTTACTTTTGAAGTGCCTATGAGTCATTCGCAAAACCAAGAGTAAAACATTCAATAAGAAAAATAGAGACGAAATAAATATATTAACTTGTGTTGCTGCTGATGAGACAGTATCTAGCGGTAATATTGACAAAGACATTAGCATAAGTAAATCTAAAGTTCTAAAAACGTTAAAAAAGCATAAGTGTAAACCGTAAAAAAAGGAAAGTTCATAACTTACATCATTTGTATTTGCAACAGATTAATCGGAATCCCAATTTTTTTTCAAATGTAATATGGACTGACGAAGGTTTTATATCTAGCGAAGAAGTTTTTAATCAACATAACAATCGATATTGGTCAAACATAAATCCTCATCAGACCGCTGCTGGGGTACAATATGGCACTATATCAAAATAGAGTCCTTAACTTTGACGAATTAAGTAATTACATATCTGATTACAAATTTGACATTCTTGACTTATCGGAAACATGGCTGTCGGTTGAAGATGATGGTAGTGCTTTTCATTTAGCCGGATATATTCTACTTAGGAGTGATAGAGTGGGCCGTGGAGGTGGAGTGGGTCTTTACATAAAAAACAATTTTAAGTACAATAGAGTTATGTTTGACAACCTGTCAACCGAATTTGAATATTTAAGTTTAACATTTATTTTAAAAAACAAAAAAATCTTAATTATAACAATTTATCGTCTTCCTTCCTCAAATGTTCAGAACAATTTCTTGGAAGATATGCTTAGCCTCTCAGTGCCTATGTATGACTATGTTTTACTATTAGGGGACTTTAATACAGACCTTTTAAATAACGTAAATTCTAAAGAAAGGCTTATCAAACTTTTAGATTTACTTAACCTTATTCAACTAATCAAAGAACCGACGAAAATTAACATTTCAGCTAATACATCAACACTTATAGATGTAATTATTGTTAGCAAAGAAGTTAGATGTCGTATTTCAGGGTCAATTTTCTTGTCTCCGTCAATTTCAGATCATCATTTAGTGTATGCTGCATTAGATTTATCAAAAAAGAAGCCCTGTCTCAGAAGGACACAGTTTCGTGATTACAATAACATTAACATAAATTCGCTCGAGTATGATGCGTTATATTTACCATGGGAGGATGTTTATTATGTTAAGGATATACATGAAAAAGTAAAAATATTTAATAAACATATTTTATCTCTAATGAAAAAACATGCCCCAGTAAAAAAAAATTATACACGACAAACCATATACCCCATGGATTACGAGTAATATTAAATTCTTAATGGAATTAAGAGACAAATCTTACCGTTAATATGTAAAACAAAAAAATTCAACCAATCTTCAATATTATCGTCGGTTACGAAATTTTACTAAACACGCTATTATTGAAAGAAAATCGCATATTTTAACCAAATGTCTTTAACGACGGGTAACTTTTTTTGGAAAAATGCTAAAAAACTTAATTTGACGAATACAAAAAAAATTGATCTGCCAACTCCATGCCAAACTCTATTCTTAATTCAAATAATATCTCTCAAGACAGATTAAATTATTATAAAGATAATAAATATCAAAATCTAACTTCCGACAATTTCAAACACTATAAATACGAATGCTATGGGAGAAGATGAAATATCAATTAGAGATGTGAAATTATGTTTACCATATTGTATAAAGCCCCTTATAAACATAATTAATAGTTGTATATTAGAAGACTGTTTTCCAGTTGTATGGAAAAGGGCTTTAATTAAACCATTCCCTAAAATAATTGATCCGAAGGAACCTAAAGACGTTAGACCTATAAGTATTTTGCCTGTAGTATCAAAAATTTTCGAAAAATATGTTTGTCAACAAATAAAGAATTTTGTAAACGCTTTCACTATTGTACCAAGCTGTCAATCCCGTTTTCGTAAAAATTTTAGTACAACGACTAGCTTGATTGAAATGGTTAACAGTATACGACTAAATGAAGATTCAAAGCATATTACCTGTATGGCCCTACTTCATTTCAGCAAAGCATTTGATACTATCAACCACGATATGTTGTTGACAAAACTGCAATACTTTGGATTCTCAAAGAAATCTACAAACTTCTTGGGTTCTTGTCTCTCAAATAGATCTCACTGTGTATCATTAAATACAAATGGTTATATAAGTAAGTCGGGATATCTGCCTTTAACAAGCGGTGTTCCCCAGGGTTCTATAATGGGTCCCTTGCTGTTTTCTCTGTAAGTTGTGGATATGAATAATTGCATAAATAATTCCAAATTACAACAATACGCAGATGATTCTCAAATATACATGCCTATTCCTATATCTCAAGTTTAATAGTGACATCAAAAATAAAAACGATTTTGCAAGAGATCATAATTTAAAATTGAATGCTTCAAAATGCAATATAATTTTTTTTGGAAATAATAAAAATGCTATTAGGAGCGTTACTGATAATTTTAAAATAAAAATAAATAACACTTATCTTCAGGTTGTCAAAGAAGCAAAGATTTTAGGTGTAACTTTCGACTCGAATCTTTCATTTGAGTCTCACATTAAAAATAAAATAAAACTAGCCTATAGTCGCTTTAAAAAATTATATAATCTGAAAAGGGTACTACCTTCAAAAACCAAGTATTATCTCTGTAACGCTCCTACTTTGCCTTTGTTAGATTACGGCGATATGGTGTATTTTGATTCTTTGTCTGAGAGGTTGGCGGGAACTATTCAAAAATTACAAAATAGTTGTATGCGTTTTTCTTATAATATACAATATAGAAATTATATTACGCCATACTTCAATGAAAATGTTATCCTATATATGAAGAATCGTAGAAAATATTACATGTACAATCTTATAAGATATTGAAAACTGGACAACCCCTATATTTAAACGTTTTATTCGTCACTTGTTCTCACTTTCACAATACAAGACATGTAAACCGATTTATAGTGCTACAACACAAAACAGCCGGGTTCCAAAAATAATTTTCTTATGTTGGAATTAAATTGTGGAATGCTTTACCAAACTGTATAAAAGAATTATCAAATTACAAATTTTCTAAATATATATAGGAATATTTGTTAAATATGCAGCGTGTTTAATATTATAGTTATGTTTTTTTGAGTATTTTATTTATCTCTTAACGTTTATAATACATTTATAAATCCAAATATGTCTAAGTAAACTGATCTAGCTGAAATGATTATGTTGTTTATACATTTCAAAAAGTTTAAACCTTGTTTTTTCTTCGGACCTCTTTCTGCATCTCTGGGCTGCTTCCGACTGCGTATCTTCTCTATTAGCAATTAGTAAATTGGAAACTTGAATTACGTAGGTATAGTGTATAAGCTCTGACTCTAATTATTAATTAGAGTTTGTTTATTTTTAAGGGTTGTAAAATCGAGGTGTATCCCGCGTTACCAGCATATTATAATTGTTAATATGTTTTATTGCTATTGTAATTTTCTATAAATTGGTTGGTAATAAAATGATTTTGAATTTGAACTACAGGATTTATAATGAAAATTTTAATGCTGAAGGATCCATCCAAATTTTGAAAGAACGTGTAATAAACGAGTTGGGTAACGTGCCATTAGCTGCAAGAAATCAGTCCATAACACCCATATGGTAAGGTACTAACTAACTGTAACGGCGAAAATTAGCTTGCTACATATGGACCAAACAAATGGCTTTCGCGTTTCCCAGACTTGACGCCACTAGATATTTATTTTTGGGGATTTATCAAGAATGAAGTATATAAAATTCGAAGGAATACTTTATAAGAACTTAAAGCAACTTTTGTTAATTGCATTGGAAGACTGTCAAATATTCATATTTATAACGCCACTCGTTGAGTTGCAAGCCGAGTTCAAAAATGCATCGAGCAGAATAGAAGACAATTTTAGCACCTTTTCACATTAAAAAACTATGCTAATCTTTAAGTATTCAAGATAATTGTGGAGTTGTTATTATAATTTTTTGTTGTTTTTTGTAGATGTTTTGGTTTATTAACGTTTTAATATTCTTGGTAACTGAGTTTTTAAGATACCTATTATAAAACAAAAGAATGATTCAATCCATGGCCAACCAAAAAAAAAATGTTTTTTTGGTATTTTGACCATTTAGGCCAAAGAAAAATATTAGGTATTATATATTGTTGCAATCGCAAGAAAAAATGCCATTTTTCTAGATACTTACATATAGTGTGTCCCATTTAAGAAAATGCTACTTATGATATCTCAAAAATTAAAACACCTATATTTTTTTAAAGTACGCCGCTGGATTTTACGTAAAAAGTCATAAGACATTTGTATTTGAAATTTTTTCATCTGCATAAATAGCCGAGTAATAAAAGATAATAAGAAACGAGAGATTTTGAAAATCACCCTGTATTTTCTAAACCAATACAGTTAGCATAGATCTGACCGCGCCATTAAACCAAACACTAAAGAAAAGATCTGGACACGTATTTAAGTTTTTTTTGTATCTCTTACCGTGCAGCCAATACCCTATAATATCAGCGAAAAAAAAACACCCTGTACATTTCCAATTTTTTAAAAAAAATATATATATACAAACATATTTAGACATTTATATTTACATATAGAATTGGATCAAATCAAATATTAATACATTATTCTTGTTATGTACAGAAGCTGTTTTATTTTTATTTTTATTTGTAATTGGTGTAGTGAATAGTATAGAATTGTAGAATGATTTATTTTTTATAAAAAATATTCTATATTTTAGTGCGCAAATAGTAATGCTTAAAATGGATTATTTCAATGTTTAAAAAATGAATATATTTTACCTAGCTGTGTATTATAATGCAAGATTAAATTTCAATCGTGTCAAATACCTATGTTTATTTATTTGGAGGTCCAACATATTTTAATGCGCAAAATATTAATTTTATATTTTAAATAATTTAGCTTTTCTATTTACAAAATGTTATAAAGATCTGGTCATCGTATTTTCAATTATATAACCTCAAATTATTCAACAGGCTTTTCGTATCCGAAATCAGGTAGACAATATATCGGGCTACCACGGATCTGATATGTTTATTAATGATAACTTAAAAATATTATGTAAATCTCCGCAAATGACTAATGACTTCCCCGGTCTTTAAACGGCGTTGTCAAATGCCCGGATGGGTCATTTTTTAGACGTGGAACGCCCAAAATGCACCCCGGTGTTAACTGATATTGGAAAGGCTTTTCGGGCTGCCGAAAATTATCATTTTTCATTATAGTTATGGTTTATGACGTCGTTTTTCGTCCCCTTTTGTTGTCCAGAATTTGTTTTCGGACTATGATAGATCGAATTAATGAAATTTAAAGCAAGCACCTGTGTTCGAGATTTAATGAAGTAGTTTTAATGCAAAATGTTTTTAAATGATACATTGACAGTCCAAAAGCAGGCCAAAGAAATATTATTATAGTTCTCAAAAGGTTAAACTCCCAGTTCAAACCCTATAAAAGTATCTCTTTGCTTTTTCTAATACAATGAATTTGAACATAAGTCAATTACTTTGCAAAACTGAAAATAGATTTCTTCCTGTTTTTATTTTGAAAGGTAAGGTAAACAAAAAAAATATCTACGATAATGACTTCCACAATTTTTTGATGTCAAAATAATTATCTGAACTATATCCGTTTTTAGTTTGAGAGTTATCGGTTTGTGCGTTCTCAAAATATGAACTTTTTACGTTATATATCTCTTAAAATAATCGAAGATCTACGTCTATTACTGCCAAAAACCCGCGAGACTTTGACCCAGACTAGATTTGGTGCAAATTTAATATAAATTGCTGTAACTGTTTAATGGGCACTTATGATGATTATCAGTCAGCATTACCATGATAGCCTGCAACAGCTTTAGAAATTACAAAAAACGGCGACTTTATATCGTCCCCTATCTCACGTAAAGACGTAACTGACAAAATCGAAAAAATGAGTTTTACTTGAGACTTCCATACAATGACAACATTTCCTCTTTTATCTCACGAAGTGCCATAACTGTACCTCTCACGGTATCACGGCAGAGATGGTGTTTGGATTCGACGTATCTGACAATCCACACAATTTTTCTCACGTACAAGCCTATGTGCAGTCACGTCAAACACTGGGGCAGAGAATACCACAACGTGGAAAAAAAGAACATACGCCAAATTGCTTAACTTGTTAAAAAAACTAATCAGAAGGCAAGTAAACACTTCTTTTTATTAAATCATATTAGCCTTGAAACAAAACAACACTCGCTGTCATCCAAAAAACGCGGCTTCTGTAAAAAGCAACAGGCAACATAGCTATATTAAAGATTATGTCAAAAGAAAAACCAATTGTCCGGATGAAAATATTTCAGAAATCTCTGCTGTCGATACAAGACATTTCTGCATAGATTTAAAGAAAAGTGGCGAAAAGCATCCAAAAATTCCGGTGTTTTTTTAGAAAATAATAGAGGATGGCTTGAAGGTAAAATTAAATTTAAGAAATATACTAAAAAAACAACAAAGAAGTGGTCGTCCCCTCATGGATTTTTCGGCTAGTGGTGAAAGAAGTAAGCGACAACAAACAGCAGATTTAAGAAAAAAAATACCGATGGAAGCGATCTGTTATACGGCCCAGATGGAATTAAGAAAATCAGGTAATATTCGAGCTTCTAAATTAGTACATGAGATAACCACGTCCAGTCCCAACAGAGCATCAAAGTACTTAAGTGTTTTGGAAAATACCAATAAATTTAAAAAATCATTGCTTACTCCAGAAAAAGCACTGTCAGTGTCAGTTGAAGGAGGCTTTACGAGGCATCAATACAATATAATTCGAGAAAACGACAAAGACCCATTTCCATCTACAGGATTTACTAAACCATACCTCGGAACGAATACTAACTTTGCAAAAAGATATTTTAATTCAATTTGATGAGCATGATCTAAGTGATTTATTTTTAATTTGTAAATATGGCTTCGATGAAAGTTCAGGGCACAGCGAATACAAGCAGAAGTTCGACAACTCAGGGGACTCAGATGCAAGTGCATTTGTTACATGGTTAGTACCACTTAAATTAGTTACTAAAAGAATTCGATTTTTTAAGTACTTGTTACACCTATCTTACAAAATGGAAGTTAAATCTTAGTCTATCAGATCACAAGAAGACAAAGAAACGGTTGCTAGGAACAAACAAAGAATTCAAAAAGAGTTTAAAGAACAACTGGATTTAATCGTAGACAAGCCAAAGCCGGGATTCGGTAGCAGTAACGATGGCAATAACGCAAGGCGTTTTTTTGAGAACCCAGATATAACAGCCAAAATTACTGGCCTTGATATATGTGTTCTAAAAAGAATATCTGTAATTCTTAAAGTCATTACCAGTTATAACCAAATTGATGAAAACCTATTTAAATCTTACACTGTTGAAACAGCAAGAATATTGTTTGCAACATATCCATGGTACCGTATGACACCTACTGTCCATTTAGTATTAATTCATGGCACAGAAGTTATTCGTGCCGCTCTTCTTCCAGTGGGACAGTTATCGGAGAAAAACAGCCGAAAGCAGAAACAAAGACGGTAAGAAATATAGGGAAAGGTTTTCTCGAAAAGTATCCAGAACCAGACCAAACGAAGATATTGTAACAGTTATATTGAGGGGATAAATTTAACTATATAAAAAAAACAACTGTGTGAATATTTACTAATTGTATCCTAAACCAATGAAATGTTGAATTATGTATATATAATCCTTTATTAATTTAAAAATAATAAATTTTAAGAAGAAATTCACAGATACAAAGAAAGCTTGATATTTTAAATTTAATATTTTATAAATAAAACAAATTAAGTGTTGCACAGTATTGCTCAGTTTTTAAATGGGGTACTTATCTTAAAGGTTCAGCCACCAAATTCCTCAGATAGATGATTCTGTTATTGATTTTTGTCAATGACCTTCGGACTAGGTCGACGGCAAGGGTTAGATGACCTCCAACTTCAACACGTGCTTTGGACTTTAATTTGCACTGGAAATGGAATTGGAACTCCGAAACTTGAACTTGGACAATAAGAAAATTAGAACTGCCATTGGAACTGAAACCCCGAGCTGGCTTCACGAGCTAAAAATATAATCTCTAATTACAAATTTGTATATTCTTATTTGTATCTTCGGACATTTTCTTTTCTTCACTTTTATTTTAATGCTCTTTTCTTTAAGATTATGATAACTTTTACTTTGGCTGCTTGTGGCTAGACTCAAAATGTCCCGTTTGTCCCTAGTCCAGCCAGTTTTATTTCCTTACGTTAATTTTTTTGTGGTTTATAACATGAAAAGTTCTGATTGGCCAACGCCTTGTGGCTATCGATATTGATCTCGCTTTCAACCTGCTTGCTGGATTCTATCTCCGAGGAATTAAACTTTAGCACTTCCCGGATAGGTGGCGGTTTAGACAGATGGTAATGGTTAACGGATCGTCAGCGTGAACCGTTGCAATATCTTTAAGAGGTTGCTGCTTTCGTCTGATCCTTTCATAAAGGGAATTATAAAAACTCCCAAAGTATTTCCGGCTAAGTTTTTTTTAATGTTTTTTCTGTTTAAATAAACGATAAAATAATTTGAAATTACCCAACTATTTCGTTGTTTATTTGCTTACTTATCCCCCAACCAAAAATTTTAATAAGTTTTTGTTAAAGTATCGTCTTGGTTTTAACGACTAGTTAATAATAACCAACCGTAATTATAAAATGAATTTGTTTCATTTTACTAATGGGGGGGGGGGGTGTGATATTATTGTTTTTTTGCTTCAGATATGATAAATAAACTATATGAACAGCAAAGGAGTATTTGCTAATTGTTAATAGATTTTTTCCATGTTTCGATATCCCCTGCCCCAGTGTGCGTCCCTTCGTGTCCATAACCTTTATTTGCTATGCTTGAAAAAGAGAACTGACGTATCTACAGTACACGTGGTTATGCAGCCACGGACTAAATTCTAACCTCAAAATATAGTAATTGGAAATCTGCATTCACAAATAGAGTTTGTAGCTCGTCACCTGAATGTCACGGATACACTAAGAAAGACCACACAGAAATACACATCTCACAGACTCAAGACCATAACTTACTTACTAACTTACACTCTAAATATACCAATACCATTTAGTATCAGTGAAAGAATGTGTCGAACTGCGCTGGCAGGAACTGAGGAGATGGCAGCAAATATACGATTCAAAATTAGGAAGCATATTAATAGATTTCCGAAAGTTGAATCACATTTTTGTATGTGAGTAAACTTAAATATAGTTACCATACATACAGGAGTTTTTAAAAAGCAAAATTTATCCTTTCTGCCTGCCAAAAAAAACACCAATGTTTTCTTTGCCTTACGTATTTGGAAGGAAATGGGCAAGCTAAAGAAAACCTGTAAATCCGATACGATTTACACATTTTTAAAAAAACGGCAGCTCGGCAAAAGAAAGCAGTATGCAAGGCGACACAAGATATAAAAATATTGTGCGATGTCTCTGATTTGCAGCAAGTTATCAACGTCCCAATTTCGAAAGAAAGCGCCATTTTTTATAAATCCCGACTTTTTTTTATGATGCAGAGGGTAAAAATTGTTCTCATAAGAGCGAGCCGTTGAGGAATTACAATCAGCAGTAAAAAATTCCGCTTCAGACTCCCCCCGCACGCCCGCTTTTCCGCTTAGATTTGTCTACGGCGGTTGCTATGGCAACGCAATGGTGAATATCCATAAGGCAAATAGAGATTGGGAGCGGCATAAAATGCTGCTGCAGGCTATAGGCGCTTATTCGATTGTTATAGAATTAATGTGAATTAGTGAAAAGTGCGTTCGGATCATCGAAGGCGGAAGCAGTTTTGCATCGTGTCGTGTACCGTTGTATTTGCAATGGCGGCTATTCAGGTGAAGTAGGTGAAGTGCTACTTCACCAGGAAAAATAAACAAGCAAACATCTAACTATATTTATTACATATCTCTTAAAATTTTAGTTTTTACATTCATTTACTCACCTAATTGGTAAAAAATAAACTGAACATCTCGAATAAATATTTTACTTGACCTTTGGCGGCATGTCTTTTTAAAACTTTCACTCGAACTTTATTATAACAACTATAACAGTGGCGCAAACCGCATCGACTTTGCTGGAGGTGCTATGTTTAGTTTACGATTTTCCTACTATGTTGCCATGACAACGCGTACGCGATGACGTCGAGCGCATGAAAGAATAATGTTAACCGGGGCCATACAACGCTCTCGGGGAACTGCAGCTGCAGTACACTACACCCACGTGTCGTTCAGTTTGCGGTGGTTGATTACTTTAATTTTCGCGGATTTCGCTGAAACCGGTGAGTTCCTTTGCAGTTTGCTTCACTGCAAAGGAACAACTTCAAATTTAAAGTTAGTTAATGTGATTGTTCAAGACTGGAATAAATTAAAAGATTTGAATTTGTGACAAACTGTGACAAATCTGATAAAAGATCAATCCGCCTTGAGAAAGGATTTTTAGGTGAGATGAACGATTTTGAATTCACGTTTCTGGCATTAGTGTTTAATGACATTTTCTCAATCATAGACATACTATTTGACGTTCTTAAAAAAAAATCGCTGGACATTCATTTTTACATATCCGATATAAAACGCTGTCGTGAGGCGCTCTGTAAACAAAAAATTAACATTTTTTAATACCATGTTAAATAAAGCAAAGTCTGTTACAGAAATAAATCATTACAAACGTGAGCTTGCTAAGCATTCACCTGAAGAAATTAGAGTTAAGTATAGAACACTTTTTTATGAAATATTGGACTATAATAAATGACACTAAAATTTCAAGACTGTGAAAAACTTACATTTCCATGTTTGGCAGCTTCTGCTAAATTTTCCGAATATAGTTTAAATTTTCCGACTGGCCCGTTTGAAAATTTGTTACAGTTATATGGGGAAATATTTTCAAAAAGTTTAACGACTTAAAAATGAGCTTGGTCTTATTTTTGCCAATAAGAGTAATTGGAATATATCGCTGCAAGAGCAAGTGGAAAAAATTAATGAAAAAAAAGATATTTTTACCGAAGCATATAAACTGTCTTCCCTTATTTTGACAATACAATACCGTCGACAAGTGCTTTAGTGGAAAGAAGTGTTTCTTGCTTCAAATGTGTAAAAACTTATTTAAGAAATACAATATCTCAAGAAAGCCTTACTTCTCTTGGCAATATTTCAATTCAAAAGGAATTTCTGGAGGAGATTAACAACTCATCCATTTTATGAGGATGTTATAAATAAATTTGCTGCTATGAAGGATAGGAGAATTGATTTAGTATAAAAAATTTAGGTAAGTCGTAAAAAATATTCTATCCCCTCCACATATAAAAAAATTCTGGAAAAAAATTATTGCGATATTTTCTTGCTCCATTTGCACTTAGAAGAAATGTTTTCGTTGTACGATCCGGTCTGCATTTTATTAGAAACACCATTTTTCCATTGAAACACTGAGGACAAAATAGAGTTTTTAAATACGGGGGCCGAAGGATCTAAGCGTGTCCTTAAAATAGAAAAACAAGGGAAGTCAAAAGACAGAGTTTCCTTGCGTAGGTTACGAAATCAGTGGTATTCGGATTATACGTGGATGAGTGGCAGTATTAATTTAAACAAAACTATTTTGTATGCCCTGTTTAACTGTAGGTGTAAAATCAAGCATATGGAATAAAGAGGAATTCAATAATTTTGGGAATGTGACGAGAGGTTGTAGTAGACGTGAAGCTCCTTTGGAACATATTTAGTTCTTTCGTTTGCAAATTTAAAGAAAGGCCTCAGTATAACTGAAGACGCTCTGAGGGAAAATTCAAGATTGTATATAAAAATGTTTAATGATAATGTTCTTCTAAATAGAAGGTTTATGCAGTTACCTATTCGTGCGACTGTTTTTTGGGTAAAGAAGAAATGACGTTTCGGAGGCACCTTGAATCTGATTAATCGGACAATCGTGGGAATTTCAAAGAATTTTTGGACTCCTATATAGCTATAAGAAATATAGACATTCAAGAACACTACAAAAAATATCTCCTATTTTTGCTGCAAATTCAAAGACAATTAAAAACGCTCTAAAACTATGAATAATTAACGTCATAAAAAGGTAGAAAAAAAGCAATTTTGGTACCCCGAAAAATTTTCACCTTCGGCGCTATGCAACTGTCTGCACCCGTTCTTAAATCCACGAGCCGCCACTGATGTTCATATGAAGTTTTTTTCTCAAAATGTACTCAAGAATAATTTCCTTAGATATTGGCATGTTATTAAGAAATACCCTGTATAACCCATATATTATATTAATAATATATGGACTATTGTATGGGAAACTAATAATTACATCAAATTAATAAAATGACACATTGCTGCGGATGAATAAAGAAAATAACCCTAAACATTTTTTCATTAAGAATCCATCGATAAACAAATGAGAAAGAATATTTTTTTGTTTGATTTTTGGGTCATTATCGGAGCATAAAGGCGGTAAAATAGATTCTTCCAATTAGGGCATGTGGCGCAACAGGGGGTCACTCGTCCGCTGATGAGCTTCTGCAATATATTATGACACCCAAGATGGACCGTCATTTTTCTCGGGCAAATTACCGTGGGGCCTGGATTTAATAGGAGCTAAACATATTTTGATGAAAAGCAATTCTATGAAACTTCTTAAATTTAGAAAAATTATTCCTTAAACAACGAATGCTATCTATATAGATTAGTGCACTTTTCAAACAAACATAGGCAAATATTTAACATGTACTATACTTAATAAAACAAACATTCATAACAGTGGCGGCTAGTGGGTGAAAAAGTAAGTGAAGTGCAAATGAAGGAAGACAATATCGCAATAATTTTTTTTCCAGAATTTTTTATATATGTGGAAAGGGTAGAATATTTTTTTTCGACTTACTTAAATTTTGTATATTAAATCAATTCTCCTATCCTTCATAGCAGCAAATTTATTTATAACATTCACGTAAAATGGATGAGTTGCCCTAATCTCCTCCAGACATTCCTTTTGAATTGAAATATTGCTTAGAGAAGTAAGTCTTTTTTGAGATATTGTATTTCTTAAATAAGTTTTTACACGTTTGAGGCAAGAAAAACTTCTTTCCACTGAAGCACTTGTCGACTGTATTGTCAAAATAAGGGAAAACACTTTATATGCATTGGTTAAAATATCTTGATTTTCATTAATTTTTTTCACTTGCTCTGGCAGCGATATATTCCCATTACTGTCATTGGCAAAAATAAGACCAAGCTCATTTTTAAGTCGTTGACTTTTTGAAAATATTTCCCCATATAACTGTAACAAATTTTCAAACAGGCCAGTCGGAAAATTTAAACTATATTCGGAAAATTCAGCAGAATCTGCCAAACATAAAAATGTAAGTTTTTCAGATTCTTGAAAGCTTAGTGTCATTTCCATTAAAATACGGTTTCATAAAAAATTTCATAAAAAAAAGGGTTCTATACTTAGCCCTAATTTCTTCAGGTGAAAGCTTAGCAAGCTCACTTTTGTAATGATTTATTTCTGTAATAGAATTTGCTTTATCAAACATGGTATTAAAAAAAATGTATATTTCATTTTTTACAGAGCGCCACACGGCAGCATTTTACATTGGATATGCAAAAATGAATGTCAAATGATTTTTTTTGAAGAACGCAACTTGAACAATCACATTTACTAACTTCGAATTTGAAGACCAACGAGTTTCTGTAATTGTTGGTATATGCCTCGTAGATGCAGATGTAAGAGCATACGTTCGTTTGGCTTAGTGATGAAAAAATGAGGGAATACTACTAAAGCTTGCAAAAAATTTGACATTTAGAAATATTTTTAAACTTTGCTGCTTCAGGACAAATACAGCCTGCGGCACTTTTTCTTTTTTTTTTGAAGGCCATTTAGATGGCCAGAGATCACACTTGCGCCATCGTAACATTGCCCTTTAATTTATGTTTATGATCAAATTGGTCCAAAATTTGATCTAATAGAGAATATAAATTCTCCGACTTTCTATCGGAGCTGACATTATAATTTCCTAAGAATCTCTCGACTACTAAACCTTCTGAATTAACGTATCTTAAATTATGGAGCACTGGGAGGTTTGCGTAATATCAGTGGTATCATCCACTTGCACAAAAAAAACTGTGTGTTCATTATTTTATTTTTTACATGATCATTTAAATAATCACAAATGAATTCAACTAATAATTAATTATTTCGTTTTAAATAGTTTTTCGAGTCACCACTAAAAACATTTTTATTTTTTTTGTGATGATCTTTTAGTTCTTGGGAATTTCTCGATATCAATAAACCTAAAAGCTTTTTAAAATTCCCCCTATTTATTGACTCGCTGTTCTCATCATAGCCGAGAAAGACTAACTCTTGTTTTGCAAGGTACAAAACTGCGTCAATTACCAAGCACATAAATTTAATAGGACGTTTTCGTTAAAATGTATTTTATATAGTTTAGCATTTTCTTTTAAAGTGTCAGCTATAGTTTGATTTTTTGCAAATGTTTTTAGCATTAATTCTCATTTTAAATGCTCCGCCGAGTCTTCATGTTTATGTAAAGACCTTCATATATTTAACATACCTGCAAATCCTTCCTTATTCCACACTGAATATTTATTGGAAACTAGTAAACAAGGCCAGCAAAAACATTTTTATAATATTTGACTACTACATAACCATTTATACGCCGAAAACCAGGATGACGATTAAAAATCTGATCTTGTTCATTCCATAAATGGAGTTTCCAACAAAATGCAAACCACATCCGTGATCGGATTCATCAATAATGTAAATTAATAAACCCGACACCAAATTAAGTTATAACAACACCATAAATAAATATAACACAAAAGAGTCAAGTAAACTGCAAAGGAACTAACCGGTTGCAGCGAAATCCGCAAAAATAAAAGTAAACAACACCCAAACTAAACGACACGTGGGTGTAGTGTACTGCGTTAGCAATTCACCGAGAGCGTTGTATGGTGCTGGTTAACATTAATCTTCCATGCGGTCGACGTCATCGCGTACGCGTTGTCATGGCAACGTAGTAGGAAGATCATAAACTAAACATAGCACCTCCAACAACGTCGAAGCGGTTTGCGCCACTGTTATAGTTGATATAATAAAGTTCGATTACAGTTTATTTTTTGCCAACTAGGTGAATAAATGAATGTACAAACTTAAATTTTAAGAGATATATAATAAATATAGTTAGACGTTTGCTTGTTTATTTTCCCTGGCGAAGTAGCACTTCACCTACTTCACCTGAATAGCCGCTACTGATTCATAATATTTAACTATTCAGCAAATATTTTTGTAGTCACAACATTTAATAAAATAATTATAGCTTAAAGTAATTAAAATAAAATTTCATGTGGACCTTATCATGGAAACGACAATATTATTTACAATAACATTTTGATAGTTCTGAGTGTTTTAACCGATGGCCAGATCTATGTAAATTCCGCAATTATAAAAACTCGTTATTTTGATTTTTTTTATTTAATTAAAAACCTATGTATTCTCATATACACTGGATGGTTGAAAACATGTATAATTGTTTATTTACAGATGTGTTTAAATTGAAAAATTTAGTGTTTCGAAAATCATTTTATTATTTTAGGTTTTTTTTTAGTAAATTTAATTATTATTTAGTTAGGTTGTGATAAATTTGACATAGATTTTGTTTGTTCTTTTTGTCGTTTACTCCATTCTGATCTTTCTTTATATGAATTTCTTTAATTTCCAATTTATGATAATTGCTGTCTTGATTTTTGTTTCGGAAAAGTTGAATTTTGTTTTTCACTTTTTTTGTGTTTATATAAGGCCATGGAGGCATTTTTTGTATATTTATGTCCGATTTACCGATTTTTTACTGTGTGGTCTCATACTTATATACTTTTTGGGACAATTTATGCAAGGCACAGAACAAATTACATTTGATCTTTTCTTTTTTGGAATTTTACTTTTTAGAAGAGTGTATACATTTATTAATAAATGATGTAATTTATGACATATAATTATGTCACATTTGGATAAACTGTAGTTTTTCTGACAAATCAAATCTGTGCATGGCATTAATATGTATTTAGTGTTGTTTGTGATGCTATAACATTACTTTGCTTCTTACAGCAAGACGGCTCTGGAAAGTGGCTTCTCTTTTAGAGAGGTCACTTTTATTGAGTTGAGAGACGCAATTATTAGTTTGAAGTCAAAATCTAGTAAAGATATATATGGTTATAACATAATTCTCTTAAAAAACTTAAAGATACGCTAATTGAGCCTTTAACAAACTTATTGAACTGGTGAATAGATACTGGTATTTATCCTGACATGTTCAAGAAGTCCAAGGTTTTACCAGTGCACAAAAAAGGTGACCTTAATGATATCTATAATTATAGGCCTATCATCTTGGTGCCTGTTTTATCAAAGGTTTTTGAGTGTCTCCTAAAAAATCAAATATGTGATTATTTTGAAAGCAATAATTTGCCCGTGGCAAAAATCTAGTCGCCTGTGATAATCATCCTCATACAATTCTTGAAGGAGTTGACTCTGGTATGGGTGAAACTTGTTTTTTTTTTAGAAATCGTAGAACAGTGGTTTTACTTACTTGCAATTCTTCTTGAGCTAATATATGGGTTTCTATAACTTTTAAGTTTGCTGCTAACTCGATCTTCTCGTTTAAAACAGGTTTGACTCAATCAGTTTTCATATATTCCACATTTCTTGTCTGATCAAACCGTTGCATAAGCCTTTCAAAAGCGCTTCTGTGTGGTAGTTTTCTATCAGGATACTTTTCGTGATATATTCTTGTCTGTAACAAACAATTCTTTTTACTTGCTCCTAACACATAAATTATATCCATCATCTCTCTACTAAAATTCATCTTTGCGTCTTTCAATAGAAACTGTACTTAGTTTTTAATACAAAACTCAAGCTCCAGCATTACTTGAAAATTCCAATTTGAATTTTTTACAGTTTAATTTCATTTGTAAAAATAAGGCCCTGTCACTGGACACAACAACAAATTCAAAGAAAGCAAGGTTCGCGGGGGGTGGAGGGTAGAGGGGGTAGTTAAATTTAAATGTGTTCAGATTTAATGTAAATGACATAATTTCTTATGCTAGCTTAAATAATATTGTTTATTTTATGTTCGAAACATTCCGTAGACAGACTAGTCTACATATTGAGATATGTAATTTTATTTTTATTCAGTTGCGAAAATGCCAAAAAAGATTTTTGTTTGTCAATCAATTATTAAACGGAAAATTTGATAGATATTATTGCGATAATTTTTCGATGTATGAATCTTACCCCCCCTCACCATTGTCAGAGTTTATACACGAGAAATCACGACGCGGGATTAGGAGAGACGTTAACGATAAATGCTTTTTTTTGTTTTGTCTATCATTACATTAGTTTCTGAATTTTAAAAATAAGGTTAAATACGGCTAAATAATAATTCTTTAATTTCCTAGCTTTTGTTTAAAATTTGGGGTGTTATAAATATATATATATATATATATATATATATATATATATATATATATATATATATATATATATATATATATATATATATATATATATATATATATATATATATATATATATATATATATATACATATATATATATATATATATATATATATATATATATATATATATATATATATATATATATATATATATATATATATATATATATATATATATATATATATGTATATATACATATATGTATATACATATATATATATATATATATACATATATATAAAAAGTTATGAAAAAAAAATTTGGTTATTCCATGTTCAAGTATCCACGCGGTGTTCAAGTAGCCCCATTTTACGGATGGTCAACTCACAGGATAATGTAAACATATGCAAGTTAGCTAAAATGCAGCCATTTATAAAACGTAAGTCTGTCAAAGACAATCAGACTAAGTCATTAGAGTGAAGAATTTGTATCCCTTTTTAATAATGGGGATAGCGGGGGTTTACCGTTGGGATGAACTGTCTAAAATGACTATGGACGATATTCAAAGGCAAGAAAAATTTTTATTGGTCTATATTCCCGATTCCGAGATATATATTTCAAGAACATTTACTGTATCCGTCCCATTAATATCAAATACAGACAATTTTTCTTAACTTATAAGAATACAAATTTCGTAAACAACCAGTGGGTATGAATGTGTAATCCGGGAAAAATGGCTAATTACTTAAAACTGCCAAATCCTTCTGGTTTCTGGTTTTAAGGGTCATATTTGAGTATTCTTAACTGAGTTCTAAGTTTCTTATTCATGATTCAGGGTCGCTATTTGTTTTTGTAACTTGGTTATTTTTTCTTCGAATACCCTTTAAATAGGATATGAAGTACAACATGACAGCAGTTTTGTCCTCGTTTTTTTCCCTCAGCCGTGACACGAATTCTTCCAACTCACTCTTCCAGGATTCGTAATTAAACATTGCAACATATTAAGTAATTCTATAACTTATAGTCTATAAATAACACTAATAAGTGTCATTTTTTAAAATACGAAATCAATCAAAAAGAAAATGCTCTGAAACAATGTATTTTTGTTCTATAATTAAGGCTTCTCGGTCTTTTCCCACAGCGTCCAATACGGCACCCTATACATTCCTCGACATCGAAGATTCCCGGTAAAAAAACAAATGCAGAGTTCGTGATCAGGCCCGAAAATGCTGGAAATTAGCGGTCGCGGTAACCGTATAACCCGTAAAGGGCTTCACTATCTTTCTTCGATGAAATTTTTCAAATATTTAACATTCCCGCACGATTTCAGATACCTTCTGTCTTCATTACGGATGTATAGCTCGAATTTTGAATATACTATCAAGTTTTAAACTAATTTCAGTATATATATATATATATATATATATATATATATATATATATATATATTTCGTTTTTTTCTTTAACCATATATAAATATTTTGTTAAGTATTTTCATGGGCATAGGTTAACCCATTGAGAAGCAAAACTACAATTTAATCGACGTTTCGCTCATTATATTGAGCTTTTTCAAGATGTTTTATTTTCTACAATAAAAACATGTAAAGTTAGTACTTAAATTAGTTAAAACATTGAAAAGACATCACTCAAAAAAACATTACATTTAAAACAAACTATGATTATAAACACAAAAATACATTTAAAACATTATTAATATTATACAGAGTACATACCTTGGAATCATGTCATGTGTAACGAATGTTTTGCGATTGCAATAATTTCGACACGTCTGGAATTCTGGTAGATAAAAACGAGACAAATTTTTTCTATTTTTTGTATATTTACTTTGATTTTTATTGCTGTACAGAGTTTGGGTTTATGATCTTATTGAAATGTACAGGGTTTTATGTATGGAGAAGTTTATTTATTTAAATTAATTTACTTAGATATCAGATTATAATAAATTTGGCTTAAGTTATTGATGTCTTTTTTATCGTTGACGGCATCTTTCTCTTTTTCAATTTGTATCATTTCTTTTATTGTGAGTTTTCGATAATTAGTTTCTTGCTCTAAAATTTTGGTTTAAAATCAAATTCATGTTTTTCTGTATGTTCGTGTTTGAGGAGTGCAGTTGATGCATTTTTTGTGTATTTGTGGCCGTTTAATCGACTATCTAAGTATTGTGTTGTCATTCCTATGTACTTTTTTGGGCAATTTAAACATGGAATTGAGTAAACTAGGTTTGATTTCTTTTTTTTATTTACTTTGCTTTTCAAGGGAGTGAAAAGACAGTTTAGTAAATTCTGTGCTTTATGACAGACAGTTATGTCGTGTTTAGACAATATATAATTTATTTTTTCTGAATAGACCGTCTGTGTAGGGCATTGCAACGTATCTAGTATTACCATTTCTTTCTTTTGTTGCTTTCTTTAAGTTATTATAAAAAACATGAGTTCGTTGTTTAAAAACTCGTAGTATGTTTTTTTTACGGATAATGGTTATTTATTAAAGTCTCCTTAACCTTCTTTAAAATCTCAGGACGATATTCTGGGGAAGTAAGTGAGATGGCACGATCGGTTAGACCTATAATAACGCTATTTTTTTGATTCTTTGGATGGTTGGAGTTAAAGTTTAAGTACCGCCCTGACAATGTTTTTTTTTGTATACCACTTGGTTTTTATATTTTGATCTTTCTTGTTTCTAATTAGGGTTAAGTCTAGAAAATTAATTTTGTTTTTGTCTTCAATTTCCATGGTAAATTTTAATTTTTGGTGAAAATTATTGAAAGCATTTAATAGGTCATTAATATGGTTTTTTAAAACGGCAGTTAAACAATCGTCCACAAATCTTTTAAAAAAAGGAAGGTTAAAATCAAGTTCACTTATTACACTTTCCTCCAGATATTCCATAACTAATTGTGCGACAATGGAGGAAATCGCCTGTGTAGAAAGCATAATTCGAGATAAACCGAATGAAATCAAAGAGTCAATTCGCGCCAATGTTGTAAACGTTGTAACAAACCATAATCTTAAAATAAAATATTCAAACTTTCAAAAAAACATACAGAAAAAAATTAACAAAACCAAGCAATTCGTAAAGGAGAACCCTCAAATTAAAATCCTGAAACCCGATAAATCAGATAAAACTGTTATGATGAACTCTTACGACTATGATACAAAAATTAAAGAATTGCTTAGTGACGTAAATACTTACAAAAAATTAAAATGTGATTTAACGACCTCTCATCAAACAAAAAATAACATGTTCATAAAAAAATTGTTAAATAAAAAAGTTATTTCTGATAAAGAAGCAAAAACCCTAATGATACACAACGCAGTAGCACCCAAAATATACGGTCTTCCGAAGTTGCATAAAGCTAACATACCTTTAAGGCCCATTGTATCATGTATCCAATCTCCTTTTTATAAAATGTCGAAATATTTGTCTAATTGTATGTCCAAAATAACCGGAAAAAACGATTATTTTGTTAAAGATTCATTTGAATTTAAACAATTCATTGACAAGGTAAACATTCCAGACAATCATATACTAATATCTCTTGATGTTGTTTCTCTATATACAAATATTCCGAATGAACTTTTATCTGACATAATAACACAAAAATGGGACGAATTAAAGGGTCACACAACACTTCCATTAAAAGAATTTATAGAAGCTATTAACATTACTCTAAATAATAATTATTTTCAGTATGAGCACAAATATTATCAACAGTTAGATGGTTGCACTATGGGTTCTCCTATTTCCTCCATTGTCGCACAATTAGTTATGGAATATCTGGAGGAGAGTGTGATAAGTGAACTTGATTTTAACCTTCCTTTTTTTTTAAGATTTGTGGACGATTGTTTAACTGCCGTTTCAAAAAACCATATTAATGACCTATTAAATGCTTTCAATAAATTTCACCCCAAATTAAAATTTACCATGGAAATTGAAGACAAAAACAAAATTAGTTTTCTAGACTTAACCCTAATTAGAAACAAGAAAGATCAAAATATAAAAACCAAGTGGTATACAAAAAAAACATGGTCAGGGCGGTACTTAAACTTTAACTCCAACCATCCAAAGAATCAAAAAAATAGCGTTATTGTAGATCTAACCAATCGTGCCATCTCACTTACTTCCCCAGAATATCGTCCTGAGATTTTAAAGAAGGTTAAGGAGACTTTAATAAATAACCATTATCCGGAAAAAAACATACTACGAGTTTTTAAACAACGAACTCATGTTTTTTATAATAACTTAAAGAAAGCAACAAAAGAAAGAAATGGTAATACTAAATACGTTGCAATGCCCTACACAGACGGTCTATCAGAAAAAATAAATTATATATTGTCTAAACACGACATAACTGTCTGTCATAAAGCACAGAATTTACTAAACTGTCTTTTCACTCCCTTGAAAAGCAAAGTAAATAAAAAAAAGAAATCAAACCTAGTTTACTCAATTCCATGTTTAAATTGCCCAAAAAAGTACATATGAATGACAACACAATACTTAGATAGTCGATTAAACGGCCACAAACACACAAAAAATGCATCAACTGCACTCCACAAACACGAACATACAAAAAAACGTGAATTTGATTTTAAACAAACCAAAATTTTAGAGAAAGAAATTAATCATCGAAAACTCACAATAAAAGAAATGATACAAATTAAAAAAGAGAAAGATGCCGTCAACGATAAAAAAGACATCAATAACTTAAGCCAAATTTATTATAATCTGATATCTAAGTAAATTAATTTAAATAAATAAACTAATCCATACATAAAACCCTGTACATTTCAGTAAGATCATAAACCCAAACTCTGTACAGCAATAAAAATCAAAGTAAATATACAAAAAATAGAAAAAATTTGTCTCGTTTTTATCTACCAGAATTCCAGACGTGTCGAAATTATTGCAATCGCAAAACATTCGTTACACATGACATGTTTCCAAGGTATGTACTCTGTGTAATATTAATGTTGTTTTAAATGTATTTTTGTGTTTATAATCATAGTTTGTTTTAAATGTAATGTTTTTTTGAGTGATGTCTTTTCAATGTTTTAACTAATTTAAGTACTAACTTTACATGTTTTTATTCTAGAAAATAAAACATCTTGAAAAAGCTCAATATAATGAGCGAAACGTCGATTAAATTGTAGTTTTGCTTCTCAATGAGTTAACCTATGCCCAAGAAAATACTTAACAATATATATATATATATATATATATATATATATATATATATATATATATATATATATATATATATATATATATATATATATATATATATATATATATATATATATATATATATATATATATATATATATATATATATATATATATATATATATATATATATATATATATATATATATATATATATATAGCCCTACCGTACACAAATAACATATCAGGAAAACTAAAGTCAATTCTCTCAAAGCACAATATTACTGTTTGTCACAAAGTTCAAAATTTATTAAATTATTTTTACACTCCATTAAAAAGCAAAGTACCAAAAAACAAAAAATCAAACTTGGTATATTCAATTCCATGCTTAAATTGTCCTAAAAAATATATCGGAATGACAACACAATATTTGGAAAACAGAATTAAAGGCCATAAATACACTAAAAATGCTTCTAGAGCCCTACATAAACATGAACATACAACAAAACATCTAATTTTAAGGAAACCAAGATTTTAGCACAAGACAAATATTATCATAGATTAAAATTCAAAGAAATGATAGAAATAAAAAAAGAGGTTTTAGCAGTTAATGACAAAAAAGATATATGTGGTCTGAGCCAAATTTATTTTAACTTAATTTAAATAAAAAATAAAAAAATCGAAACTCAAATTCTCAACTCTTCTACTCCCCTGCATATATTTTTAAAATCCCCGTATATCCAATAGAAATAACAATATTTATTTTCGCAGACACCAAACAAAAGATAAATGATGCAGTTTTTATAAACAAAAAATGATACAGTATTTAAAACCAATCAATCTAATATACTATCCACAATGAAGATTTTATAAGGTACGTACCCGTAAATAAATTAAAAACTAATGTGTATTATAGATAAAACTTTATTTAAATCGTTGTACCCAAATATGTTTTCTAGTCAAATCCAGATAATTTATTTTAACAAATCACAACTACTATTTTATGCTAGTTGTCACCAATAGTATATAGGATATTTTAAACGAAAAAAAATAGAACTAGGATATATATATATATATATATATATATATATATATATATATATATATATATATATATATATATATATATATATATATATATATATATATATATATATATATATATATATATATATATATATATATATATATATATATATATATATATATATATATATATATATGTCGTGCTTTTATTCCGGGTGTACATCCGTTCACTACTGACTGTCGTTCTGACATAGAAGTCGTAACAATCGAAGTCCCCACCTCCAGAGGGAAGATTAAAATCTCCTCTGCATATAGGCCCCCTAGAGCGGACCTATTACAGGAAGACATAGACGATTTGCTAAGGGGTAGACACCCCAGGATCATCATAGGTGATCTGAACTGCAAACATCCGCAGTGGAACTGCACTACGCAAGACAGAAACGGTCAAAAACTCCTGGACTTCACTGAAGCCCAAGGGGGGTACAGTCATAGGACCAGACAGGCCAACGTTTCTACCCAGAAACCAAGGCACTCCTCAGGTGCTAGATATAGCAATCCTAAAGAACATTGTCCATGACTTTGAAATCGAAACCCTAGAAGAAGGGACGTCGGATCATAATCCGATCAAGCTATTTCTGGGTAATGATGATAGGGCACAGGAAACCACAATAAGGAAGCAGACGAACTGGCGGACTTACCAACAAAAAGTTCAAGACAAAATCGAAATCGCAGCCATTAATGACTCCCAGGAACTAGAAAGAGCCGTAGAGACTTTTGAGACAGAAATACTGGAAGCTTTCCACGAAAGCACAGTAATAGTCACAACACAATACTCACAACCTGGGAGCGATATACCTCACGATCTGGGAATTTTCATCAGAGAGAACAGACGACTCAAGCGTGCCTACAGACGGAGGCATCTTGAGCAGGACCGAATAGCCCTAAATAGGCACTCAACTAGGTTGAGAGATGCACTGAGGGAGCATAGAGACAGAATGTGGAGTAACAAACTCCGTGAACTAGACACCAGAGATAAAACTGCATGGCAGATGCAGAAGAATCTTACGTCTGAAAGAACACCAATGCCTTCCCTGCACGGAGTAGGGGGTATGGCTTACACAGACCAAGAAAAGGCTGAAGCCTTGGCGGACGCTCTAGAGCATGAGTGCCGCCTAAACCACCATCCGCTAGAAGATGATCAACACTAAGTTGAAATAATTAACGGCTGCAAAAGATTAAATGACACAGAAACTCCTGCTTCGGTAGAGCATCCGGCTACACCTCAGGAGATCGAATAATAATCGAATAAATAAAAAGCCTGAAGAAGCGAAGCGAAAAGCTCCAGGCAAAGACGGAATTACCAATGGATATTAAAGCAACTTCCTAGAAAAGGAATTGCTGCACTAATCAGCCTAACAGACACGGTTATGAGACTGGACCACTTTCCCAACAGGTGGAAGCATGCGGAAGTAGTAATGATTGGTAAAACAGGGAAAGCTCACTGAAACAATCTTGATCAACGGTATCAAAGATGAAACAGCAGCCCTAGACATAATCCCAATTGAACAATTTGGCTTCAGAAGCGGTCATTCTACTGAACTACAAGCCCTAAGAATGGTTGAAACTGTCACCAGCGGTTTTAACCTAAAAAAGGCTACTGGCATGGTCTTCCTAGACGTAGCCAGAGCTTTCGATAGAGTATGGCATAAGGGACTTGTATACAAAATGCAAGATGCTGGATTTGCAACTAAAACTTGCAAACCAATAGCCCACTATCTTAAAGATAGAACGGCAAGTGTCAGAGTTAAAAACTCGAGATCGACACTAAGGAGACTAGAAGCGGGTGTGCCCCAAGGATCTGTGTTAGGACTGCATTTATATAACGTGTATACACATTACATCCCTAAGACACACACCACTTCTCTAGCCCTATACCCTGATGACAGTGCTATAGCGGCCAAGCATAGACATCCAAGAATAATATGCAGGAGATTGCAGGAAGAGATAGATCTGATAAGTGACCGGTGTATAACTTAGAAGATCAAAATAAACGCACAGAAAAGCCAGGCCATCCTCTTCCAAAAGAGGAGAATGACGCCCCCAGTGGCTATAAACGTAGAAGGAACAGACATACCGTGGACAAACACGGTCAAATATCTAGGGCTGACTATGGATAAGGGGCTAACATGGAAGCCTCATATTGAACAGACAAGAACAAAGACTAGCAGGGCTATGGCTAGACTATACCCTCTTATGAACCGAAAGAGCCCTATGGCTCTTCGGACAAAGCTGACAATGATAAAGATGATCGCAAGATCACAACTGACACACGGAGCAGTAGCGTGGGCGTATGCAGCGCCCACCTACATAAACAAGTTAGCATCAAAAGAAAACAAGTATCTGAGAATGGCAGTCGACGCACCATTTTAAGTTAGGAAGGCCCAGATACACCGGGACTTGCAATGGGAACCACTGCAAGACGCAATCAGGACCAAAGCCATGAAAGGCATCCAGCGGGCAGCGGCACATCCAAACGAAGAACTCCGAAGGCTGGTGGACTACGACCCCTTGGAGGAGCGGCGGGCACACAGGGTCTACCACCGTAGACCCCGCGACCACACACAACACATACACTGATAATAATGCCCATTTCCGTTTCAGAGATACTCCCTATATGTCCGCGAAGCATATAGGAGAGGTGCGATGTAAGTACACACATCCGGATGTGTACGAGCTGACACACCTAGGATAGAGAAGACTTATGGTTTATTAAGGCCCTAGGCTCGTTAAACTGTAAGTACCCATCACAGAGAGGCGGTTTCCTAGGTTAGGGAACCGAGTGGTGGTGGGACCTCGGGCCATTTGGCCCCCTCGCGTAACACTACAGTCTCTATTAGGACTCGAGAACGAAAGCTCCGAAAATGCCATATGTGATTTTGGCGAAACGTCAGCAAAACTGTTCTTTTCAGAACGACAGTAGTGAACGGATGTACACTCAGAATGAAAACACATCATATATGTATATATATATATATATATATATATATATATATATATATATATATATATATATATATATATATATATATATATATATATATATATATACATTTATATATATATTTATATATATATATATATATATATATATATATATATATATATATATATATATATATATATATATATATATATATATATATATATATATATATATATATATATATATATATATATATATATATATATATATATATATATATATACATTTATATATATATATATTTATATATATATATATATATATATATATATATATATATATATATATATCATCACCGGCACAAAATTCCATTCCTCAAAAATTGTGTTGGAAGTTTTAGTTCTTTTTATAAATTTAGGTATATTTCCTACAAGAAACCAGATAGCAATATGAAACAAAGTGAACATCGTTGAAAATAAATAATGTAAATTTGTAATGACGAACATTTGAATAGTACTATTCTGCTTAGTTTTTCTACAGGGCGATTTAAATTTAGGTACAAAAATCGGTATTTGTTTTCCTTGTATATTGATGTATACTATGTGTTTTCACCAAATTTAGATAGAAATTAATAACTGCCATTGAATCATTTACAAATTACCAAAAACTTAATAAAATCGAACTGCAAATAGAAAGTGATTAAAGATAGAGTTTGAGTACAATTTTAGGTATAAAATTTAGGAATTATATACAGTATGTCCGCGGATAGACATCACAAGAGGTTTAATGGATTAAGAATTGAAAAATACGAGAAAGAAAATCACTATTGATAAAAGTTTTTGCTAGAAAAATTAACAAAGTTCGCGTTATCACAAATTTTTCATATAGGGAACATAAAAAATACAAAAATGTTATTTAAGTGTTTAAGTGTAAAAATGTCTAATTTGCATGATATGAAAAAAAGTCACAATAGAAAAGTTTTTGCTTCAAAAAGGAATAGGGTTTGGTGTTATCAAAAATTTAAATTTTTATATAGGGGGAATAAAAAAAACAAACATATTGTTTTGCGTAAAAAGCATACCTCATTTATAATTTTTTCTCAAAAGTACAAATATTATATATGTTTTAAATTAAACCCCAAGCAAAAATACAAGATTTCGTTACTAAATTTAAAATTAAGAGCATCAGGTCTATCATATTACTTCTTAAAGTCCCAAATATTCTCAAGCATACCTTTAATCAAAGTACCTTCTGAAATGTGACATTTTAAAAACTTTTTACGCCTACTTGATTTTTTATAGCCATTTTTAAAATTGCATATAGGTGGCCATGACCGGACGCAAATTAATCTAAGGACCTGAAATGATGACAGAATAATACAATCGCTAAGTTTTAGTGATTGGCCTGATAGCTAGGAACAAGAGAAATTGATAAAATCAAGTTTTTGTCTCTAACTTCTTTATTCAAATGGCGACCCTTTTTAGACAAGCACTTTTTGAAAAGAGGATTTTTTTTGCGAATCTAGCGGTACTAACTTTTTTGCGATTGGATTAAAAATAAGCTCAAAAATTAAATATTACTAAGAAAAATACTCCATAATCAATTACCTATTTACTTTTATCAAGTGTGCCATGGATAGCAATGCTAGATATTAAGTAGGATTTTTTGTTTTGACAGTGACACTTACCCATTCTTTCTAAGTAGACATACGATTTCCTTATTTTTCTTGATTTTCGGTATTATTTTTTGTTTTCAAAAGTCAAAATAATGTATACTCATTGTGAAAAAGTCGATATATTATTAATATTTGGAGAATATCATAAAAATTCAAGGAATGATGCTGAGTTGTATGCTCAGAGATACACCGGCAACATCCAGTCCATCAGTATTTTCCATATCTCGAGAATCGTTTTAGGAATCAAGAAGGATATCAAGTCGCGAAAGGCAGATTTAGTATAAATGAAGAAATGTAAATTAACGTTCTTGCTATATTTGAAGTTGATAAAAGTGTTTCTTTAAGAAAAATTAATCACGAATCATGAATCAGGTAGAGAGATAGTAAAGAAACACGGATATCGAGCTTTTAAGTACCAGTTACATCAAAATTTGTATCCTGGCGATAGACAGGTATTGTTTTGTGATTGGTTGCTCCAAAATTGTAGAATTGATCCAAATTTTATCAACTTTATCTTATTTTCTGACGAATTTTAGATTTACTAATAATGGTATATTTAACAAGCAAAACACTCGTTACTGGGCCCCAAAAAATCAACATGAAATGAGAGTAAGAAATTTTCAAGAAAGGTTTGGTGTCAATGTCTGGGTTGGTGTGTTAGTAACAGATTAATTGGGCCAATTTTATTCAAGGCCAATTAACAGGGGTTAGGTTCTTAGGCTCTTACTTCCAGCAAGATGGAGCACCGCCTCACAATACCAGAGAAGTTCTTAATTATTCAATTGAACATTTTAATAATAAAGTTATTGCAACTAATTTTCTTTATTTGGGGATCTGTTAAAGAAAAAGTCTATGTAACAGCCCCACCTACTCTTCAAATCTTAGAAGAAAGGATTGTACGCGTATTTAGAAGTATTGCGCCTCAAATGCTGCACAACGTGTTGGTAGAAGCAATCGAACGAGCGGAAATGTGTCGTGAATAAGAAGGAATGCACTTTGAACAACTACAGTGAACTCGAATATTGTGCTTCTACATTTTACAGCGTTATTGAAGTTAGTTGAAGTTATATTTTTGTTTAATACTCTGAACCATTTGTTAGCCAAAGGTACAGATTTGCACGCCTAACTGTATAAAAATGCTGTTCCGAACGTTAGGCGTATAGGCGAGCATTCTTTTCATCAACAGAGACAGGCTGGGCAGACTTTACGTGACATGACGTGTAGATAGATGCAACCTAAATAATCTTGATCATCCAACTGTCATAATTAAATATCAAGCATGGATATCCATGGCACACTTGATAAAAGTAAATAATCCTCTTTTCAAAAAATGCTTGTCTAAAAAGGGTCGCCATTTAAAAAAAATAGTTAGACAAAAAATTAATTTTATTAATTTCACTTGTTCTTAGCTATCAGACTAATCACTAAAACTTAGCGATTGTATTATTCTATCATCATGTCAATCTCATCACTTATTTATTGCTAGTTCCAGTGGCGTATTTAAAATATCTCTTTGGGAGGGGGGGTAAGTATTTCCATTTGGCAAATAAAAAATAAAAAGGTCATTGCCTAATGAAAATAGTAACGATGAAAAAAAAAATACTCACTCATTTAGTGCATCTTTCTCTGCTTTTTCTGGGCTTACCGAAAGCTTTAGCGGGATATAAACTAATGGGGCAGTCAGTTTTTAAGTTCATTAGGATATTTTTGGGAGACTGTGCATGCAAAAGACGGTTATGTATTTAATAGTGTATCTATGTATGTTTTTGCATGCAACAAAATGGTTAAGAAAAAAAACTAAACCATATTCTTGTTTAATACTATTAAGTTGAGAAATCATGGTTCTTGGGATTAGACAGTGTCAAATTGGAATTACTATCCGACGTTTCACCTTCGATTGCACGTGGCATCTTCACGGATCTTGACTCCACGAGATCCGAACACTGAATGAGCTCGGAGAGATTCAGGCCGGCTTTTATACCCGACCTGTGCTCGCCGAACCGTGACCTTGTGTTAAGATCCGTTTCCACGTGTAATATAGACCGTATCTCTATTGAGATTTTTTGTATGTTTAAAAATTTCAATAGATTTCCTAATTTTTCACCAGAATACAGAAAAGAGACTCTAAAAAAAGTAAAAAACGTATTACTAAAAAATTATTTCCCAGATCAACACATTAATAGAATAATTAAACAACGCACACACAAGTAATACAACACGGCACTTTATAAGAATAACCGCACTCCAGAAGAAGATACAAAATATGTTGCCCTCCCCTATACAGAAGGACTTTCACAAAAAATCAAATACATTCTTAAAAAACATAACATTGTTACCTGTGATAAATTACACAACTTAATCAACAAAATTTTTACAAAACTAAAAAGCAAAGTTCCTTTAAAAAAACCATCTAACATAGTGTATTCAATACCATGCACCAATTGTCCAAAAAAATACATCGGAATGACAAGTCAGCTTCTGGAAAATAGAATAAAAGGACACAACGAATGTCACAACAGCATTAAACAAACACATACAAACCGAAAAACACAACATCAACTATGAAAACACCAAAATACTAGCTAAAGACTCTAATTACAATAAATTAGCCATCAAAGAAATGATAGAAATTACTAGAGAAAAAACTCCATGAATGACAGAACCGACATTAATAATATTTAAGCCATATGTATATAAATTCATTAATGTGACACCTTAATTTCAATTTTATATTAACTCCCCATACTTAAACAGTTTTCAAGATAACACAACAAAAAAGCCTTCCGCTGCTTTTACGAGAGAAAAAAAATACAGTGATACATATTTCATTACTGCTCTAATACAGGTTCTGGCAGCATAAACAAACAAATCTGTCAATAAATATCTGCTTATTTCAAGGTATGTACTTTTATAATGTTGAATGTAAATATGTTTTAACGTGGTAATATTGTCTTATATACAGTGTGTTTCTTAAATATTAAAATCTGTATTTTTATAATTTTAGCAAATGAAAAATTAAAATTTGGTATTTAATTCGAACCTAAACCAAAGAATTTTCCACTTTTATATACAATAACGGTTCAAGAAAACACAAGATATTATATATATATACTAGCTGACCCGGCAAACGTTGTTTTGCCATACACAATAGGAAATGTTTTTAAAAGTATCTGACACTATAAGTGTGTGGGAATTTGAAAGAGTAATGAAGCGTTGTAGACAATTGAAGCATACTTTATTTAAGTTAATATAGTAATCTTTATTAAAATACCAAATATATTAAATTACAGATTTTGATAGCTTGACACTACTACTAATTATTATGGCATTTAAAAAATAAACAAAGATTATTCTCTCAGCGCAATGGAGTGTACAATATTTTTGGTCAGTCCGTCTATTACGGTTCATGAGATATAGCCTGGTGACAGACGGACGGACGGACAGCAGACTCTTAGTAATAGGGTTCCCGTTTTTACCCTTTGGGTACGGAACCCTAAAAACCGCTGTCGATGGAATAGCTACTTCAACATCATAAAACCCCTTCATAAAATAAATTTATTAAATGTCTTGAATTTTTTGTTCAATTGCAAAGTGAGTCCTAAAATTGAAATTAACACTCTCATAAAATATATTACTCATTTTTTTCGCTGTTAGAATATATTTATTTCAACCCTCTCTTTCAATTTGGTAACTCAACTCCTTCAAAAGTTAACGTTTAAAACAGATAATTTGGATAAATTTTATTTAGCAAAACAACTGTCCATCACTTTATTTCCACAAAATGTTAAAGTATAATAAATTACATACCTTTAAAGTAAGGGCGTTGTTGGCACAAAATAAATGTCTATTATTAATTATTAACTGAACTGAAGTAAATTAACTTGAGAGGCGTATCAGTCGAGACACAATTAAAACAAAAAAACTATATTAAAAACAAAACAATACAGGTTTCATCCTGTCTGAGTACTCCGTAGAGTTGATTTGATACTTGCGCAGGCGCGTAAAACCCGTGTATGTGGGGTTGCGGTTGCGTTGCTGTACGGGAAATTCAATTCAAAATGATTTATTTATGCGGGGCCGCCAGCTAAACCAATAAATATTTTTAATAACATAAAAGAACAAAAATAATTTTCTGACTTGAGAGGCGTATCAGTCGAGACACAATTAAAACAAAAAAACTATATTAAAAACAAAACAATACAGGTTTCATCCTGTCTGAGTACTCCGTAGAGTTGATTTGATACTTGCGCAGGCGCGTAAAACCCGTGTATGTGGGGTTGCGGTTGCGTTGCTGTACGGGAAATTCAATTCAAAATGATTTATTTATGCGGGGCCGCCAGCTAAATCAATAAATATTTTTAATAACATAAAAGAACAAAAATAATTTTCTGACTTGAGAGGCGTATCAGTCGAGACACAATTAAAACAAAAAAACTATATTAAAAACAAAACAATACAGGTTTCATCCTGTCTGAGTACTCCGTAGAGTTGATTTGAAACTTGCGCAGGCGCGTATAACCCGTGTATGTGGGGTTGCGGTTGCGTTGCTGTACGGGAAATTCAATTCAAAATGATTTATTTATGCGGGACCGCCAGCTAAATCAATAAATATTTTTAATAACATAAAAGAACAAAAATAATTTTCTTTAAAAAAAAACCTGAAACTAAATATGTAATACCCGATTTTTAAGGAAATATAAAAAAAAGTAGTTTACAACGGGACTCGAAAAAATTGTAAATAACGTGAATAATACAAAAATAGCTATTAAAAAATAGGGGTTGATGGTAGAAGGGTGAAAATTTAGGGTTGTATGTATTTTTTAATGCTGAATCGTGAAAAAATAAAAACAAACAATTTTGTCCAAAAATTAAAAAAAAAAATTTTGGGGTGAACCACCCTTAATTTTTAGGGGTGTGAAAAATAGATGTTGGCCGATTCTCAGACCTACCCAATAAGCACAGAAAATTTTATGAAAATCGGTTTAGCCGTTTCGGAGGAGTTTGGTAACAAACACCGTGACACGAGAATTTTATATATTAGTTATATATATATATATATATATATATATATATATATATATATATATATATATATATATATATATATATATATATATATATATATATATATAAATACAGCTAGGCACCGTTTTAGTCAGTTAGTCAGATAAAAGAAATTTGCAAAATGAACGAAGTTATAATTTTTACAAAGAAATCGTTTGCGTAAAACTATACTGTATCGTGACAAAATATCTCTTCTCGGTCTCCTTTTTTGTGGCCGACTGCGGACAGTAGAAATATTGACTACTAAAACATTAATAATTCGAAAAACGGGTTTCATAAATTTAAAAAATCATCAACGTATATGATGTTCATATTTTTGGAAACCCCGCTGGCTCTGAGCAACTGAATAACTATACCGAATACAATATCGAAAACCATGGGCGCAACATAAGATTTTACTTGATTTTTTTGAGAATTTATAAGTTGTATTTCTGAGTCTATCTTTCTCCTGTGATTAATTTTCGTTATACGGGGTGAAAGGTTGAAATTTACCGTTTTCTACATTGCGTAAAAAAACTACTATTTTCGATTTTAAACACTTAAGAGACGCGTTTAAATATACCAGATGCTTAAAATGTATTTAATTAACGGCAATTGTTTTTTATGCCATATATATTCATAGTATTTATTTCATATTCGACCTTGCTCTATTACGCTTAATCCATTTCGTAATATACTTAATAAAATTAAACGAGAATTAAGGAGAATTTTACACAAATGTTGTGTATACTTGATATTATTGGGCTACTAATCTAATATAGACATAAGTTGGTTCTGCATTTATATTTGTTTAAAAATCTAAATCTAACTCATGACAAGGATATTTAGCCAGCCAGTTAAAGTTACCCATTTTAGTTTGGGAAAAAAATAGTATCAGATAAATCTAAAAAATTTAATAATAATTAATGGAAGTATTAATATAGTACATAATTAGATACATGTCTTTTTATACCTAGAATGTTTTAAGCGTACCTGTATGATAAATTAATATATATATATATATATATATATATATATATATATATATATATATATATATATATATATATAGAAAAATGAAAACCTTAGGTTAGTGGAGATGCAGTTTATGTATATAAAAGGCCAAATAAAGGTGTGGAACCCTTTCTTGTTTTATCAAACTTTCGAGATCAGTTTGTGCCTTCCTCAGGACTTTTCTACATATAATTGAAAAAACGAAACAAGTTAAAAACTAACTAGTAAGTATAAGACATTTAGACTCACCAATGGGAGTTTGCTATTGAAACAAAAACATACTCTGAAGATGACACACATTTAGTTGCACCAAATCATCATTCTGTTTATTTAAAAATTTTAAAAGTTAAAATGTTAATAGCGAAATAAGAATTTAAAAACATTTAAAACATGTCCATCATTGGACTTCATTTTTGTTAACTGAAAACACGTTCTTTTAGAGGAATTTTAAACGCGAAAGTAGAAGGGACATTTCCCGTTTAAAATTCCTCTAAAAAAAACATGTTTTCAGTTAACAAAATGAAGTCCAATGATGGATATGTTTTAAAAGTTTATAAATTCTTATTTCGCTATTATTTTAACTTTTACAATTTTTAAATAAACAGAATGATGATTTGGTGCAACTAAATGTGTGTCGTCTTCAGAGTATGTTTTTGTTTCAATAGCAAACCCACATTGGTGAGTTTAAATGTGTTATACTTACTAGTTAGTTTCGTTTTTTAATTATTTGTAGAACAAATTGATCGCGAAAGCTTGACAAAACAATAAAAGGTTCCACACCTTTATTTGGCCTTTTATATACATAAACTGCATCCCCACTAACCTGAGGTTTTGATTTTTCTTCTTAACTAGTCAGTTGCAACTACCTCTCGATATATATATATACATATATATATATATATATATATATATATATATATATATATATATACAAGCAAGTAATAAAACCATTTTCGTGAACTAAGGTTTCAAGATTTTAAATTTTTATTTGAAACAAGCTTCTGTTTATTTTTACAAAAGATCATTTTACATGATCAGCCTCTTGCCTTTTTTGTTTTTCGTTCTACACTTTTGTGACACTACTCTTTATAAAGGTTGTTTGTGATTCTGGCTTTTATTTCCTGTATTGTAATCGTGAATAAATCTCCCTCCAAAATTTTTTCAGGTCTTTACGTTTCAAGGTCCCTATATGCTCAAAAACATGTTTTCTCAATTCCATGGGTCTGTCTGTTTGTCTGTCGATCTGTGGGTCTGACTGCTAAAAAACTGCGTACCCGATTGACTTCAAATTTTGGTCAAAAATTAAAAGTCGTGTAAAAATCCAATATGGCAAAACAAAATTGCATCCTCGTGAAATGTTAAACAAAACAATGTTAAACTAAAAACCTACTAAATATTATGTAGAAATCAACTGGTAAACGTTTGGAACGAATCAAAGATGGCGGAACAAAATGGCGGCCTAATAAAATGTTTAAAAAATCGGCCTGAAAAAAAGTACTCCTTGGATTAATTTCAAATTTTGTGCAAGCATTAAGTGTGATATATAGATAAACTGGTAAAGTATCATAGTATCAATGTAAAAACTACTTATGGAATTTATTTTAAATTATGTCCAAAAATCAAGTGTGACATAGGTGGAAACTAGTCAAATATTGGTTATATAATATGATGATGGTGCCCAGTCTTTTAGTTACCTTTATATAGTATAGTATCTTCTCAAAGAGCTTTTTCCAAATAATTAATTTACCACTGTAAAAGCAGGTGAAATCTGACAACCTTGTATCATACTAACTAGATTTTCAGATGATAAATAGGTAGGATACAAAACGTATATTCAAATTCATGGCCACGGCAATGTCAACTATTTACAAATCTTTTCGGTAAAATTCTTTATTCTTTATTTAATTTTAATAAGCATATTTAAAAATTATCCAAATCTGACTGTTTTAGCTTAATTCAACTTTTTGTAAAAATTCGAAATTTAGCGTTTCAGGTAAGGTCGAATGTGAAACAAAAATCATCGCATTGAGGAATACGTTTACGAGCTGTTATGAGTTTATTTTTACCCATCCATACAGTAACTTCTAATCTCAGATATTCTAAGTTACTAAGTTATTAGAACGCGTATTAATTATTTAAAAACAAAAAAATAAAAAAAATGCATAAAACGATGAACAGACAAATTTCCAACTTTGACGCCCTGTATATCGCAATTAATCAAGAGGTTGAAAACTACAATACATAACATTTTCAGGAAAATTGACTGACAGCCATTCCCCGTAAGGATTGTGCGAGGTCCTCTTTCGATTTTTTCTATGTGTAGAATTTTGAAAAATCCCCTTTGAACACGATTTAATACTTTTACCTAATCTAATTGCTGTTCTTCAAATTACGTGTTGATATGTTTTGACAAAATAGGCACTAAACAACGTATGCATATAAGTCGTACATCGATTAAAGGCTATTAAAAATCAACCTTGTCAGGTTCAACATAATAATTGATAAAACTGCCAAAATAAAAATTATTTATTTTAAACGCGCATTTGCGGTTTTTTTACAAATAGCGCATTGCCTCAGCTCGATTATTTAAAACGCGCTCAAATAGCATCATGCGTGTCCAAGATGGTATGCTAATAAAGGATATAGCTTATATTATGAATGTAAATAAAAAGACCCTGTTAAATATAAAACGCAGATGGGAAACTGAAGGACACGCAGATAAAAAGAATCCAACCGGAAGACCCAAAATAACTACTCACGAAGAAGACAATGCGCTTTTGCAGTATTTGAAAGACGATCCATTCGAAGTAGCACGAAATGCTACTCAGCAAACAAATTTTTCTGTATTAAGATCCACAGCAAGCCGCAGAATAAAAAAATCGCGATTAAAAAACTGTTACCTGAAAATTGGAATAGTGTTGTTTTTACCGACGAAAAAGTGTTCGAGTCGCATTCTAGTGAACAGATAAGAGTGTTCAGGCCCCAAGGAACAAGGTTTAATGAAGAATATATTCACAACTCCGAAAAATCTGGAAGATTATCTGTAAATGTATGGTCATGACTAAGTTCGCGAGGCCTAGAAGTGTGCTGGATCATATATGAAAGATTTAACGCAATTTCATTTAACAACAGAATAACTGCCCGGTCCATAATGCAGCGATAATAACAGAATGGTTTAACCAAAATAATTTAGAAACTGTAGAGTGGCTGGCAAAGAATCTCGACATGAATATATGAGAAAATATCTGGGGTCTAATGACAAGAAAATTATATACAGTGAACTTCTTACCTAACAATAGGGACGAGTTGATTGAGTTCATAGAAGGAACATGGAATAAACTATCTGATAAACCCGACCTTATAAGAAAACTTTACGCATTTATACCGAATAGACTTAACAACATAATGGAAAGCAATGGAGCTATGACGAACTGTTAACATTATTCAAATATAGTTTAAATTTATGATTAATTCTTAGGGTTGCATTTATTTATTCGTTTTTTATAAAGTTTTTAGAATAAGCATTGCTTTGAAAATCCTTTGTACAATTTAAAGTAATAAATAATATATTTTTTAAAACTTTCTCTTAACATCCACATATTTAAAGAAACCTCCTAATAAAAAAAATGCAAAAGACGTAAAGTGTGAATTTTCTGAAGCTTATTACAAAGTGAATTCTCTATAATATATAATCAAAACTTCGATCTCTATGTAATCTGTATTTATAGATCACCAAATTCTGATGTACAATCTTTCTTGAATTACCTGCTAAATTTGCTAGATAGTTTACCAGTGAAAGGCAAGAAAATTCTATTCTATTTAATTTCTATATTCGACTCTTTCGGTCTCCAACTAGAATTTCAAAATACTCTTCTTCTATCATTGATTACCTAACGTCTGATTTTTCTCCATCAGAGGTTCAATCTCAGTTTTGTAACACAGGTCTTTCCGATCACGAAGCAATATTCTCCAAATTTAATATTCCTCTTACGCCCTTACAGAGACCTCGCCAAGGGGCAGAATTTTCTCGCCCGCCAATTTTTCAAAATTTCATTTGCTTAAACAGATCTTGCCAAGGCCAAATGACCTAAATTATTATTTTGTTAATGTAAGCAAAAATTTTACCTCTGGTATCTCGCCAAGTTTGGACCCTCTTTCGTTTCTCCCTCTATCGAAAAATGTCGCTGATAGCCTTTTCTTAACCCCTGTTAGCAGCATGGAACTAATGAAAGAAATGAATAACATCACAAGCAAATCTACGTGTAGCTTTGATGGCCTATCAATTAAAATATTCCTGAACCTGCCGCTCCTAGTAATAGAGGCCCTTAGAACACAAATAAAAAACAAGTATATTCCCTGAATGCCTTAAAGCAGCTATAATTATTCCTCTTTATAAAGGGGGAGAAAAAACAAACTCTTGCAATTATCGCTTAATTGCTCTACTACCAGTGCTATCAAAAATCATTGAAAGGTTACTAAAGACTCGTGTTATGCCATTTCTCCTTATCAGTTTGGATTTTTACCCAACAAGTGCACCAGTGATGCCATGTTCTCGTTGCTTAGCGACGTCTACTTATCCCTCAATAACAACCACCCCACCGTCTCAGTTTTTTGTGACTGACTGAATTTTTATGGAATCCGGGGTATTTCTTTAAAATGGTTTAAATCTTATCTCGGGAATAGGCAACAACTTGTAAGGGCAAATGGTTCTGATTCTGATTGTAAATTGATTACAAGTGGGGTCCCTTAGGGTTCGGTGTTAGGACCTATTTTTTTTTAGTTATACATTAATGATATCACCAACCTAAAAAGTAATGCAAAAATATCTTTCTTTGCTGACGACACAAGCATAACTTGGAGTGATTTTGATACAACGTCTTTACATTCTAATAGTTCCAACGACCTTGTTATGATTAAGGCTTGGTTCGATTCCAGTCTGTTTTGCTTCAATGTGGGTAAAACGGTGGCCTTATCTTATAAGGAGACTTTACAACCACTTCAGCTGCTTAACAGCAATATTAAATACGTTAAGTCTGTTAAATTCTTGGGTTTGAATTTAAATAACAACCTAAAATGGTCTAAGCATATTGACACCTTAACTAAAAAAATTTCTATCGCCTGCTTTGCCATTCGATCAGTTTCACAAGAACTGGACGTGTCTTCTGCCAGACTTACTTATTTCTCTCTATTCGAATCCCATCTCCGCTACGGCCTTCCGTTTTGGGGCTGCTGTACCACCGAGCAATTTCTTAGTATTTTTAGGCTTCAAAAGAGACCAATCCGCTATTTGTTTGGTCTAAATAATAGAGTGCGCTGCCAATGCTATTTCAAAAAACATGAAATATTAAAACTTCCTGCATTATTTATTTTACAAACCGTCTGTTTGATAAGAAAACATATAAGCATATTGCCGGAAAGGCCACGACACGTATATCCTACCAGAATCTCTAGGCATGACATATACTTTCCCATTCCTTCCACAGAATTAATAAATAAATCAATTATTTACAACGCCATAAAACTTCACAATTATCTTTCAGAACATTTAAAAACAATCCCTATGTTTGCACTTTTCCGAAAAAAAACCAAAGCTTAAGTCATTGAAAGACTTTTTACTGCATTACCGATTTTTATAATGAATAATGTCATTAAAATGTTTTTTGTTTTCTTGTTTACTTAAATCATGTTGCTACAAGGCATTTGAAAATATTTTATAAGGAATGAACTGTCTGAGTCCGTTAACATTAATTACACAGGGTAACAAAATGAAAACAAAAATTTGGTGCCGGAAATCTAACATCTGATAACACCCGATTTTTTCTATCAGCTCTAGTTTTTGAGATACAAGTTACAGGTTAATTGATATTTTTTTCTGATAAAGGACAACAAATAAAGAGATAAATATGTACTTAATCGTTAAAATACAAATTTCCTAGAATCTAATTAACCAAATGGATACCTGGAATTGTCCCTGACCCAATGTTCCTATACTAGGAACTACTCAATACACTACTCTTAATTACTTTTATACCTGTAATTGCCTATGACCTGATCCTTCTATACCTGCTTAGCTGAGCTCGATTTAGTATATTACTGAGTTTTCCCAAGTAAAGTTGTGCTATCATTTTGTGTAAATGTTGGTCGGTTTGTAGTATCAAGACACGTACCTGTCTAAATCATCCCGGTGTTTTTTGTTATGTATGTGTTAAATACACGTTGAAAGAGAGCAGAAAAACGATTTCTGACTTGATGATTGGCGCCTTTTTATTGACAGTTTAAAACGTAGTTTAAAATGTGTTCTTTTACACAACGGTAACAAATATGGCTCAATTCCTATTGGTGATTCTACTACCATGGAAAATTAAATACGAAGTCCTTGGACAGCAGAGTGGTTATACAAAATATCCTTGTTTTTGTGCCTTTGGGAAAGCAGAGCTAAAAATGAGTACTGGGTTAACAAAAATTGGCCTTCAAGAGATGTCATGATTCAAGGAAAACAAACCGTAATCAACGAACCTTTGGTTTCAAGAGAAAAAATCTTACTTCCGCCCTTGCATATCAAGCTAGGCCTAATGAAGCAATTTGTGAAGGCTTTAAATCGAGATGGAAATTGTTTTGGGTATTTGTCACGTAAATTTCCTGACATTAGCACGGAAAAACTAAAAGCTGGTATATTTGATGGTCCTCAAATAAGGCAACTTATTAAAAATCCACAATTCACCACATCAATGAACGAGACTGAATGTAACGCTTGGTGTTTATTTGTTCAAGTAGTACAAAATTTTCTTGGCAATCATAAAGCAGAGAATTACGTAGAATTGGTGGAAACTATGCTTTCAAATTTTAATATACTCGGCTGTAACATGAGTATAAAAGTTCACTACCTCCACAGCCACCTAGATCGTTTTCCAGAAAACTTAGGTGATTGTAGAGAAGAACGGGGGCAAAGATTCCATCAGGATATTAAAACTATGGAAGATCGTTATCAAGGACGATGGGACAGCCACATGATGGCGGATTACTGCTGGAGCCTTCAGCGAGACTGCCCTAGTAAACTCCTTTCTAGAAAGTCGTATAAAAGAAAATTTTTATGTGATTAGTGACTAATGTAATTATGTAAATTAAGTTTTTGCAATAAATACTTAAATCCATGTGTCTTTGTTTTTTAACTGGTAATAGTAATATTATATATTATAACAGTTATAACGTAAAATATATACACACTTTTTTTTTACACTAGATCTGATAGACAAAGTCTGAGAACTTTTTTACATTCTGCATCCAAAAATTACCCAGGAACAGTTAAAAAATCGCAGGCACCAAAATGTGTGTTGGCCTGTGTTATTTTTGTTACATATTAGATTAAAGTTATACATTTTCTTTGTTTTTCTAATATATATATTTTTTCGATCAATATTTCGTTTTTTAATTTTTTTTGTTTTTTTTTTCGTTTTAAGGTAAATTTAGCTTTGTCCATAAAACTGTAACAATTTTGCTGCGACAATAAAGCATACTTTTGTTTGCTTTTTCCGTTTGTTAGCATCTGGGTAATTTTAGGAATATTCCTAATTTATATTATGTCGTTGTTTGAATAATATCAAACAACAATTATGTGTACTACTTTTTTTTGAATTCTGGGACGTTATAGGCAGGTTTACAACAAACAACCTTGTACGACTTTTATATAAACACGACTGTACGTCATCTAATTTTGACTATCAACCTGTATGTAATCGCAAATCTCCCGTATTTTTTGCATGGTGATAATGGCAACGAATCGTTAAACACTTGCCGGCATTACTCAATAATTATATATGTGGCTATTTGAAACAACTTGTGCCGCCACTGAGTGATATGACATGCGACATCGCGCATAAATAATCAGCGGGACGCAGCTCGACTCAGCACGTGGTTCGGCGCCCCCATATTTCGGGCAGTGCGCCTATATGGGCCCCTTGGTTGGTGACAGAAACTCATATTTACCGTATTTCATGTACAGTCATTTATTCTTACTATTAATGGGCAGATCGGTTACAAAAAGAAAACAAAATGCAGGACTCCACTGGGCTACGTGTATACTATTATGTAGGACTGAAGCGATGTAATAAAAATGTTCCTGTTTTCGAAATAAATTTGTTTTTTTAAATTATCTTTCTTATAATCCTATAGTAAATATTTATTTAACACAAATGGCCAAGTATCGACCATATGAATAACCTTTTGTTTATTACCAGCTTATTGTCATTTTGTTTCATTGTAGTGCCTAATATCACCACATATTTATTGAAAGAAAACGGTTAACTATGTTCAATTTTCCTGCCTCGTACTGAAATTACTTCCGCCAAAAATTAGAACTTGAATTTTTCCTAAAACTTTAGTAAAACAAACAATATCAAAATTGATATTGTGAGTTTTAATATCGGTCATGGAGTGATATGCTATTCGACGGATATTTTCTATTTATATATAGACAAAATTATTACTAGTACCTAAGGGACATCTTCAGGACACGGCGCGGGCGGCGGCACCCAATGACGCAAACTTTTCAAGCCAGTAACCGCGCGTGTCTAGCGCTTCGCCCGCGGCTTTGTAGGAGGCGCGCACCGTGGGAAAGTTGCCGGAGACGATTTAAACCGTTTTACGGACAGTTCGCCTCTCATTATCCGTTTGCCGAAGCAAGCACCTAACGAACGACTCACAAAATCGAGTACGATAACTCGGAGAAGTTATAAAGAAATCATAATACCATTTTCAAATTCACAACAGAAGATAATTCTCTTTTTTAATGGAGGCATAGAATTTCTATAAACACGTTCAATGCAAAATAAATTGTTATAAACAACAGGTTTACTAGAAAATTATATATTTTAATTATGAAAAGAACTAATTCTTTGGATTGGGAAGACAACTAGAAACTTGCTACTGCCTTTACAATACTCAATAGATAGTTGGTCAAGCACTATATATTTTCTCGCTTAAATGGTCATTTAAGATCGTATACAATGTGTCCCAGATTCGCTTCTCTATATAGAAATCTCGGCTCCTATTATACCTACAGCAAAGGTTAAATGGGAAAAGTTTTAGAGGAAACTTAGCGCATTCGATATCCGGCTTCAGATTTACAATGGTTTTGGAAAAACCAAAAATGGCGAAAATTTCATTTTTCGGCAGGAAATCCAAAACGGTAAATTTGTCAGCTGTTAAAATGTGACATTATTCGGACACTTTTTTAAGACGAATAAGATGGCGTGTACACATGTCTCCATCGTCTTTTGTTATCCAGCAATCCGTCTCAACTTTCATTTTTCTTACGGTCGCCATATTGGATTTTTGGATTTTTGGAAAGAGCGTAAAATTTCCAGTCTAGTAGTATCCACAAGTGAATAAAAGATTTGAGTACCATCGAAATGTCACACTTAAAGTTAGGTCTCAATTTTTTCTAAGGAGGCCATGATTTATTTGTAACAAAAGTCGGCTTTGACTTTGACGTTAAATAATTCAAAGTATCAAAGTTGTGTTTTAATAAGTAGTACGCTTTTCTCTCAATAAAATCATAAATCTGACACACAAATTGCCGAGACTTGTTGAAAAAGGCCGGTATTCCCTATTCAAACCAAGAAAAGTTTGACATGTTAGCGCTGTGCTTGCAGTCACACAGAAACGTCGACATTACTTCAGCAAGGTATTTGAAGATGTACCCCGAACCA